>JARJCX010000059.1:0-600000 GCA_029282285.1 Mycena rebaudengoi
ACGTCGCCACATCAATATCCCCCCCTCTCAGCGTCATAATCATGAATCCTTTGCCCACTTCTTTCCTAGAAATACCCGGTGATCGATGTGATGGAAGTTCAGGGAGCTCCTCGATGCAGGACCGTGCCGTACAGTGGAAGGAAATCCTTCCTCACCTGCACCTTCCTGCGCTGAAGTATCTCCGTTTGAATTGTGCCATCGACGCCGATACGTTGGCTGGTTTCTTCCGCCATCACGAGGGACTTTAGATTGGGTTATTCTAGAAGAGGGGCGGCGCAGTCCTTTCAAGAGATCAGACCCGAATCACTACTCAGTGATACGTTGTCAAATTTGGACCGACTCTGCTTTGGATTCCCCGTAGATTTCGATGGCATTGAACGCATAGTTGGTGCGCATCAACGACTTCGATACCTCGGGCTTTGGCACGGGCACAAGATCCCCGTACCCGAAGCAGGTGAATTAGGGAGCGGCTAACGTCACTACTGCCGAACTTCCAGGGTTTTATTCCGTGACGGAGGTACGACGACCTCGAAGCTCGGTGGCGCACGCAATAGAATGAACATCATAATTTGGATATCAGATACTGCACTACTTACATCGAATCTATTCCCTGCAACTATGACAATGGCCCAGTCAGGTATATTCGCGGTCCCATCAGGAAAGAGCTCACTGCAACCAATGCACAAAACCGTACAGATGTGCTAGCCAAGTGCCCGTCAGACTCCCAATTTAAAGGCACACCGCTGCCAATACCAAGTCGATTATCTTTTCTCTTTCACGCCATCTATGTGGTTTGACTCGATGGTAATTTTCTTGCATAAAGCTTAGATCATTCTCAACACATGGTATTTAGCCGACTACATAATATCTATCCGCTTGAATCCTGCCACAAGATGTAAGACAGGTTAGTTTTCCTAATCGGGTTCGATCATTGATACTATCAGTGGCAGTGTTCTACCTATCGCCTTTGCACCGCCCCACTGAGAGGGAAATAATTCCTCTCAGGCTCTTCTTTCTTCACGCTGCTCAGACACCTCCTTCGCTGGACATGACACTGGCTTCCGGCCCCAACACTTCTGCCCTCACTCCTGACCCCTTCATCCCCACTTCGCGCGATGTACTTGTGCTGTATTCCTCGTTCGGTATGGGCGGTCACAGCGGGACGACCGCCTTCCTCTATCACCCCGTTATTCCCGGCGCAGGTCTTGCTGTCAATTCTCGAGGATCCCTTGCCCCAGTCCTTGAGCACAGATGGCGCGAATTTGAACTCGCAGCAGCTGGCGCGCAGAAAGTAATTCGCTCTGGCTGGGGAGGATGGTGGAGCAAGCCCCAGAATGTCAGTAATATTTCTATCTATCCGAGCCGCTTGACCGGTATGTAAATGTAAAAGGTAACCTGCCCTGAAGCCCAGTTTTCGAGCTCGGGCCAGCTGAAAGCGTGGAGATGCTAGATCCGATGCGGATCACGGGGCACACCGTGTCGAAGAGACGACGTTGGAGCGAACCCCAGCCGGATAATGTCAAGTGGTGGATGGGCGATGGTTTCAAGGTGATGGATAAAGTCCCAGTTCCATTTCTCGAGGTGATTCGTCCGGGCTCCCGATTTTTTTTTTTAACCCGAACTTGCTGAAGGTCGAATCCATCGTTTCTGATCTATCGAAGGAGCTGTTTCCGTGGGATTATACTCCGTATTCCCTCGATGATTTCTATTTCGGAATAGGTCATTTCTGCCGTCACCTTGTGCGTTTTATTCACTCATCTGACGCTGCAGGACCGATGCCAGAGCCGTTGAACCAAGACCAGAGCCGTTGCCAGAAAACGTGCGCTCCATGGTGATGGCCCTCCGGAATATGTCAGCTACGGGCCGACGACAAACCAATTCTAGCCACCTGATACAGGCTTGAATTTGAATTATAGACGGATGGTTTTAAACATTAATATTTAGGTTGAGAAGCGCGCCGTGGTGGTAGCATTTGAGGATTTCCAGCCGTCGCGAAATCTCATGCTCGAGCTCAGCACAAGTGTGGGGGAAACGGATTAAAGGGGAAATCATTTTCTAGTAGCAGTGAGAGGCGAGTTGTGGGTATTTAGAATCAATGCGAGGATAACAACCGACGACAGATCTGCACTGCCCTAAGTTAGCTAACTCCTGCCACCACCACAGTTGTGACGTGTCCCTATCCCCTCATCCTATGGCGTTTACCACCGGTTCTAGTCCTCCTCTCACTCCCGCTTTCGTACCGCAACAAGAGATGTCCTCTTGATCTTATCATACTCCGGTCTTGGCGGCAAAGACGTTGCCGCCGCCTTTCTCAGCCACCCAATCATTCCTAACGCGGGCCTCGCAATAGACAAGCTCGGACGACTCGCACCAATTATGGAAGACCGATGGCGTGAATTTGAGCTTGCAGTATCTGGCGCGCAGGATACAATCCGCCTGGGCTGGGGCGGCTGGTGGAGTCGGCCGCAAAACGTCAGCCCGCAGCCTGGTTATTGTTTTACGCCGTGTTTTCTGACGCGACTGGCTCAAATCCGACAGACTACCTGTCCGACAGATTTATTCTACGATCTCGGGCCTGCGGAAAGTATTGAGCAGCTCGAAACGATGCAGCTCACGGGGCACACTGTATCCGCAAGATATCGCCAACCAGCCGACGTGACATGGCTGAGGGAGGATGCCATCGCGTACGATGAAGATCTCAAGGTGATGGAGCGTGTTCCCGCTGCGTTTGTAAAGGTCTGTTTCACCCATTTATTTATGTTGTTGAATTTGCCATGCAGAATACTGCAGGTCGAGACTATAGTGGATGAACTCATGCAAGAGCTCCTTCCATGGAATTACTCTCAGGAGGATCGTATGTTTTTTCTCTAAACCCTCATATTCCCATCGTTAATATTCACTTAGCCCCGATATCCGACAACGTCCGTCCAATGCTAAGTACTCTGCGGAAGATGTCTACTATTGGTAGAAGACGTGGATGATTTCACAGACCATTAACTCATACATGCACGTCTTTCTTTCTTTTTCTAATTGTGGGCCAATAATTACGAGCCGGATTCGACTCTCCACCCGCCAAATTTTCATCAAAATTCGGTGTTTTTATTTTATTTATCACAGTTAGAACTCCGACAGCTCCCGTGCGCGTCTTCTTTCGCCAAAAGAGAAGAAAGAAACCCCCTACACTAAGTATGTGTTTAGTATTCGAGAGTGATGCGTGGCGGTCCAGACGAGCCGTGGGCAAAGTGGTATTTCCAAGCGCCGAGCAGGCACAATTGCGCATCCATCCGCAACACCTCGGGTACCCGTAGCATATATTCTGGCGCAGTGTATGTAGTACGGACACCGGCTGTTTCCTGATAGGACCACGTCGGAATATACGTACCTTCCTACCTACCTCGTACTCACGGAACCTTCGCTGATCCCATGGATCGACTTGGACCCGATGCTCGTGCCCGAGAAGGGTGAGCAATATTTCGATATCTGCTCCGAAGAACGCCTGTGACGGACAATTCTCGTCTCCCGAAGTACCCCAAGCCGACACTGAAGTCTGAAGCTCTGTCGAAAGTGGTCCGGGAAGGTCAGTGCGATTTATTTTGGGTAGATTATTTTATGATTCTGACTTCTATTCGTAGCTTTCCAGGCTGACATGGCGCCTCAAGAAGCGCCTGTTCTCATGCGTCAAATTAGTGGTGTTCAATCTCGCTTACGTGCAAGTGGGGCTGATCGATCAGGCCGTTTATCCGTGCATTCAACCAACATTCAGCACTGACGTTTCTTTGCCGGCCGCGGTTGATGTATTCCCGTTTTACCGAGCCGACGCTCAAAAAGTATTCGACGTGGAAGGACTTAGTAAAGTTTGCGCACCACAATGTCTGATTCGACCCTACCATTGAAATTTGTAATTGTTGGTGCAGGTATAGCAGGACTCACAGCTGCAATTTCGCTCCGACGCTCTGGACACAACGTTGAGGTAGGTGTTTCTCCGTTAGTGCCCAGGGTGTGCTGATGGATCGACGCAGATATTCGAAGTGACAGAAAGTCCCATCGAAATTGGGTCCGTAAGCATTCAGATCAACGCCCTCCGCGTTCTCTAACACCTTGGTGCTCGTCGGGAGAATTATAAAGGTGTCCCTTTCGAAGGGGTGCGTTTTTCTCGCTTGTCTTCACCGCACAATGAATTTAATCGAAATAGCTTGTGATGTTTCAATCAGACAGTGTCGAGGGCATGTCCCAGCGGTGGCTGATCCCTGAAGCGAACGGAGATCCTGTAGGTTTAAGCAGCTTCAACTTGTGGTCCTGCTTACATTGACATGATCCATGAAGGGTCTTTTCTGCCACCGAAGTGACTTGTATAACGAACTTCGACGCGTCGCGCTGGGACAAGAAGGCATTGGCCGACCAGCGAAACTTCACGCGGGACAGAAGGCGCTGGCTTGCGATCCTAACGCAGGCACAGTGACGTTGGCCAGCGGGGAATTGATTCATGCCGATGTAATCCTTGGTGCTGAAGGAATCGGTGTGCGTCGAACTAAGTCGTTTTTTTTTGACGCGCGTTGAATCCTGACCCCTTCTTCAACAGTCAGTAACGCGCACGGCAATTATAGGACGTGTCCAGAAAGCGCCGTATTTAGGCTGGTGCTGCTTCCGGGCGCTTTTTGACGCGAGCAAGCTGAAAGACATTCCGGAATTGGCGTGGATCACGGAGGGCGTTTCAGGCGGCAAATTTGTAGCACCCAAGGACGAGCCATTCCGCGCGCTGTTCTTGAATCTGTGTCGAGATGGTACTGTCATCAACCTTGTCGCTCTTTATGTGGATCCGGAGAAAGACGATTCGAGTGAGTCCCGGTCAACCTTCATTTGTTACACATATATGATTCTTAGAGTGGACACCGACCGCCTCTCGAGAGGAAGTACTCGAGCACTTCAGAGGCTTTCACCCCAACTTTTTGCGTCTCCTCGAGCAGCCATCAAAAAACGCGTACCTGAGATGGCGTTTGGTGGCGCTACCTGAGCTAGAGGCTTGGACGCGCGGACGTGCGGCAATCCTCGGTGACGCAGCACATGCCACATTCCCATCCTTGGGACAGGGTGCAGCGATAGCTATCGAGGAGGCTGGAGTATTAGGCTGCTTGCTTCCTCTCGGTACCAAGAGGGAGGAAGTTCCGGCAAGGCTCAAAGCTTACGAGACGCTGTGCAAACCGCGCGGAGACTTTTTAAGTGTCGAGTCCGAGCAACAGACGACGGATCCATCGAAGCGGGGCAGATTCTTTGGATGTGAGTTCTAGAAACGATTGGATTCTGTTGGGAATTGACTGACCTCTACTTGAAGCCAAGGAGCTGCAAGCAATAATATTGGAGTATGACGCCATCCGTGTTGCACAGGTGTGTTACCGAGAGAATTTTGGCCAGGGAAAAATTTAGCTGGAAGGAACGAAGCTATCTTGGTCGGATTTGACAAAAAGCTTAGATTATTCACTCCGCCCTCCATTTCCATCAGGCAATCACGTCCTCGGATGAAAGCGGGGACCTGATATGAATGGATGATTTCGCCATGCAGGAATATCCATCCAAGATGCCAAATCAAGTCGCTGCGTCGAGTACACGTTCCAGATCCTAAAAACTCAAGAAGCCGAGGAAAACTTGAAGGAGATCGAGCGTCTGGACAGTGGCAGTGGAGAGAGAATTGCGCAGCTTCTCGACAATGTCTGCCTCGTCGAATGAGCACGAGAGGCGGGACGGCACGAAGACAGGAGCAAGCCTTGCCGAAGGATGAGGCTGATGTCGTTCATGCAAGAAGTCCCCAATATTAATGTTCTTGCAGTGGACTTCATGTCAGAGTTGTTTCACGTCATTCTTGATGGCGGCTGGAGGCGGGACCGAAAATTCCGTAGCGGCTGTCGGCCCGACTTGACTCAATAGACGGGCCGGCATCTGATCCGACGTTATGCACCGCCACTAACACGTCAACTCTCTTTTCCATCATCACTTTCTCAAATGCTGCCTACGACATTTTGCCATCGGTGCTCGTTTGGGCCCACTGAACTTCCGGACGATGCGGTGACATTGGACTCTCATTCACAGCTTCGTGTTCGATTAGCCGCTCTCAATGACTTGATCGACACGCTCGCTACTGAACGTTCGCGCCTCCAAGCCGAGTCGGACTCTATCATATATCCCGTTCTTACCCTTCCCACCGAGATTACGGTGGAAATATTCCGTCACACATTGCCTCCCAACCCCGACCCCTCCTCGCTAGAGGCTCCTCTGCTCCTGGGCCAAATCTGTCAGCAATGGCGGGAGATTGCCTTGAATGCCCACGAGCTTTGGCAATCTCTCTCCTTCTCAAACCATCGGTCGACTCCGCTGCTACAGATGTGGTCATCACGCTCGGGGAACTCCCCGCTAAACTATTCGATCGCATGCAACGATCCTGTTGCAGCTGACGCTCTGATTGACACCAGCCTCCAGCATTCTCACCGGTGGGAGGATGTGACATTAGGGCTCCCCTTCACTTCATTTTCACGACTCACCATTAGGACATTGCCAATGCTTCGGCGAATAGCGTTCGCAATCCATCACCATGTGCCCGGCACGCCAGACGCTGTACCCGATAATGTCGTTATTGCGGACGCCCCACTACTTCGTGCTGTTCGCATTGCGACTTCAAATATCCATTTCGATCTCCCCTGGTCGCAGTTAACGTCGCTCATTATCGACTCCAGGATCAATGTGGGCGAGTGCATGGACCTCTTGCCCAAGTGTCCCGGGCTCGTCGAGCTCACAGTCTCCACGTATGACGCGGATGGTAATTCCCCGCGTACCCATCCACATATCGCACTAAACTCATTGGAATCGCTCTCGGTGAACTTGGGACCATCCTCTGTCCTGCAGTTTTTGACGCTTCCTCACCTTCGAGTGCTCAACCTGACGAGCGATCTCGACCATCACACTCCTGACGCACTAACATCACTTATCCGGCGTTCATCTTGCACCCTCCAGCAGCTCACTTTGGAGCTCTTCGGTATAGCGGTAGACCAATTGCCCGCGTTGCTACTTGCTGTTCCGCGCTCTGTAGCCCGTTTGGAGCTTGGGTGGGGCTATAAACACAATACTCACGAACTCTTCGATGCCCTGAGCGCCCCGAATATTCTGCAGGACCTGAAAACACTCTGTTTCCGCACTACTCGACTCCTCTCCACGGATTTCACAGCGCTCGCCGACATGCTCCACGTGCGACGGAGTTCCCACCTTGAACAACCCTCTTTGGAATCATTTGAGGCGCAGTTGCACTTCCGCAGAGTGTCTTCCGTCTCCTGGAAGCCTCCCCCCGAAATACTGGCAGCTCTGCAGGTTCTCGCAGAGGATGGCTTACATATTCGGATCGAAGTCTTTAGCAGAGCTAGATCCAATACAACTACTGTTATCGAATCGAGGGAGAATGGTGCGTCCGTTATATTCGACTCTTCACTCGCATCAAGCAAATTGCAGGTCTTTTATGGCGCTAAAATACCACAAAAATTTGATTACTTGTTTCGCATCCCTATACCTCTCTGGCTTTGTTCTTAATCTCGCCGCCGCTCCTTTTGATTATTTTAACATCCTGGTTGACGATACCTTTACTCCCTGGTCACCATTTTTCCATTCCGACTCGGATTCATATTTATATCTCTCTCCCTTTGGCACTAAATTCCGTCTTTTTCCTCAAAGTACTTGACACATGTGATCGATGCCAATTGCCATCACATTGGTCAAAAGAACACCGAAATGTCCGCTGTCTTTCACTCTCACCAGCATAGTCGGTCTAATGAATCGTATCTTCGTATCTCCACTTCCCCCACTGCCCAGCTCCGAGGTGTCGATCCAGTAACGAGTCCAGTGGAATTTCCATGGGTTATAACTCACATTATTTCAGAATCCGTCTGGTGGCTTCCCATCCGATATCGTGGTCAGGGAGCTCTTCCACATCCCGCAGCCCGATTCAGTCCTCGACCACCTTCGGCAGAACATCCTGCCCTCTGGCCAGGAAAGGCTTCAGATCCAACAGTTGCTAGAGAAGGCTTGCGCGCGACTTGCTACCCTCACATCGTCGGACGATCAGGCGGAAGCGAAGGCTGAGGCCGAGACGTATATCTCGGATTACTTGTCCTTGATTGCCCCAATTAGCACGATTTCTCTGGAGATATTGTCCAAGATACTCCTTCATCCCGACATCCACACCATGTTGGAACTCACGCGCAATAAGCGTTCTCAAGCCCAAAGGGCCGTGATTCGCGCGACGCCGCACGCCGCGGCCGTTTCTCATTACTGGAGATCTCTACTACTGGCCACTCCCCAATTCTGGGCTTCATTGAGCCAAGGTGACACGCAGGGCGGTCAAGGCTATCGAAAACTTTTGCGTTTGTATCTCTCAAGATCTCGAACATCCCCCCTATCCTTATGTCTGCCGTCGGATTCCCGGGCCAATTTCGCAGTCAATTACGAACCGCTACGGTCGCTAGTCGAACATACGGAATGTTGGATGCGTCTAGAACTAGACCCCGCATTCGTTAAACGCCTCATTTATGACTTCGATTACGCTGTCCGAGGTCGGCTGAACAGGTTGGAAGTCCTGGATTACACCGGCGCGGATCTGCCTAGTGCAGTGGAAATGGCTGTATTCGAGGGCGCCCCCAGGTTGCACACCTTAACCTTGGGGGTTCCTATACCCGAGACATCATAACTGCGCTACCCGCTCACCAAATCCGCAATCTAACGCTGTTAGGTCTCTTTGCTGAATCCTGGGACATACTCCGCAGCCATCTATCGAATGTGGTGAATCTGACGGTTGAAATCCCTCGTGATTCCGGCCCACTCCCGATTCGGAACGTCCCTCCTCAACCACACCCGAAGATTCGTGTCCTGCGGTTAAACGCTGGAGTGCACATAGGAATGGACGCCTTCCATCATCTGAACACGCCATTTGCGTCGCACCTCGAGATTTCCGGAGCGACAGGATGGAAACTCCCACCCATCCAGCTATTCCTCGAAAGATCCGCGTGCGCACTCCAGGAGGTCATCCTGAACAACGTCAAAGTTCGTGTGCCCGAACTGGTGGCCTTCTTCCACCTCGTTCCGACGCTTGATTCCCTCACGTTGACCGAAATGCCTGGAATAGCGGTCAGCGACGTGTTATTCCGGTCGCTGCTCGTGATCGAATCCCAATCAGCGCTACTCCCCAAGCTGACCCAAATCATCCTGACGGGGCCTTACTTGGGCACCACCAACAGCATCCTGACGATGCTCGAGTCCCGAAGCTTGCCCCACGAGCACTGCTCCTCCCTCATCGCGGTTAAAATCGGTATGAAAGGCCGCAGTTTGACTCCGGAGGAGATTGCACGTTTTACTACGTTGTCTGTTTCCACATTGGCATTGACTTCAGTGTCGAGAAATTGGACGGTAGTGACCGTAACTCGAAACGGCGGGACCGTGAAAACGGACACATCATGCAGGACTAGTTCGTAGACAACCGAATCGATCCAGTCCGAGATTAATCAACAACTCTGATGAATTTTGATTCCAGGGTTGACCAGCTCCGTGTAATAATGAACGAAGGGCACACTACGATGTAATCCTGGTAAGACCATTGCGAGGATACAAGAATCAAAACTACATTCTTGCGGTATTATCCCGGTTTTCCCATGAGCTATTTTGCACGGCCAGGGTAATTCAGCTCACATTCTCGTTCTTCGAACTCCACAATGGAGATTGAGCTGACGATGGGCTCTGTCCGCTGCCCGGCTTCACCCCACCGACTGTCCTTCCCCGTTTGCCGCAGGTCCACTGTCAGTTATTGTTGCAGGACTCGCTGGACCCTATGATGTGACGCTGATCGGTACATACAGCGTCTTTCCGGCGCTCCTGGAAACCAAGCAGTATTGAAACCCCGGGTCAGAATAATTGATGCACAGGTTGGATGGTAGGTGTCTACGACTCCCATACATGTAATTGAGCTACATGTATGTTTCTTAGGTATCAGTACGAAACATTCAGATAGACGTATATATGTAAATGCAACGGTGCCCAACTGAGAAATGGAATACTTATGTTCGTCGGAAATGAAGACATCACCGGCCTTTTGCGAGTTAACTTCACGCGTAGACATACCTCAGAAATCAGGACGACAAACAATGCACGCGGCTGAATATCATGTCCTTTGGACATGCAGATTCTGGGGATTTTGTAGCCCTAACTCAACGTTGGCCGATGTTTTTGACCCTTGCTAACGATTGAACTCAAGATTGCATTCCAATATGGAGTTATGCAAAGCTACTGTTGTGTTACAAAAAACATCATCGCGTGGGTACCGGGATGGCCTACACCGTACAGTTGAGGCTCCTGTGATATAACCCGATTAGTTCATTCATTATACCCAAGGATATTGTTGACCTACGCGCTTAGCAAAGAGGGAGTCTCTTATCGAATAGGCGCGAAGAGCCGTCGCGCTTGTTCGGGATGCATGGAGCGCAGCACTTGAAGTTCGACCCACCGGGGCACAGATCTGAGCAAACAAATCGTCAGTGAAAATATGAGATTTTAAATAGCCTAGGATCTTACTGGAGATCGTATAATGATTCCCAGTGCAGCTGTTGGTGAACCGGCAGACGCCGCCCCCCAAAGCGGCACTGGTGCACGGGGCCTTGGTGCAGCACTTGATGTTGTTGGGATCGTTGGGGCAGAGATTGTTGTGGACGGTTCCGCCGCTGGCCGTGCACTTGCTGGTAGAAATACACACGCCGACTCCGGTAGCAAGGCCGCCACCCGTGCATGGGCCATTTACTGCTGCATGGGTCGTTGCGATAAATGCAAGAACACCGAGAAAGGATACGAGCTTCATGACTGTTGTGAAGATAGCGTGAGGATGAGATGTATTTACTCGAGGGCTTAAATACAGCGGTACACTCTGGTAATAATCTCATCAAAATAAAATTGGGGGATGCGGAGGATACCGACGCATCCCGTAGCGATTTTCATATCGATGCTTGTCACTTAGACTCGTTACCAGTCTGTAACCAAAATCCGAAAAAGTGCGGCAAGCACTTTCGGTGGTTACTGGTAACGAGTCTACTTGTCACTCAAGAACGTGATAATCATCCTCAATATACTCCAGTCAGCGGTGGTGTCGGATATGCACAATGTTGCAATTAAACCCTGTTTTAGCGTCTATTTTTAGGCCTGTCCACGGGTTTTTGGTCATTTGCAAAGTTGCACCAACCGACTTATTCTGAGTCTCATTCATTTCGTAACTGCGGTAGAGAAACGTACGGGGCCGTTGGGGTGGGGTTCAACGGATATGATTGCCGACCATTTGGTATTGATGAAGGTTCATGTAGGTTTCTGGAAAGTTTTCAAAAAGCGTGTGGAGCACCTTGTTGCTTCTGGAACAATTTGTGATGACTGGGATTTCTTCTTGTGTGATTCATCCTGACTGCACCAGAAGTGTGCCCGGTGTCTACTTTTGAGCTTCCGGTGGTCTTTAACCCTGTAATATGTGGGTTTCCTATTTAATAATACAAGCGGTGTTACACTCACCTAAAACGGTAGCCACCTATCTTCCAGATTTCGGCAGTTACCATCTGTACGCGCTCCTTTGGCGTAACGAGCGGATCTTTCGGCACTGTGTATGATTCGTGGAAGTCCATGGTATTCGACTTGAATTCCGCTCTCAAGGCTTCAAAGAAGCTTTCAGCCTCGGAGAGCATCTCGTGTGTCTAGATTCAGGTCAATTTTCTTCATCCTTTCGTCCCTAGGTTTCAAAGTCACGGACCGGACAGGGCCGTGCGCAGTGTCGTCATTTGAGGCAGTGCTTCAACACGCTTGCCCGCCGCAGCTTTCTGCGTCTTTTGGACTTCCTCCTTCACTGTCTTCACTGAGGGTGACCAAGCCCCAACCGTATAACTAAATGTAGGCCAATTAACTGTAGCCAATCCTGCTGGCCCAATGTTATCTCAGTGGTTTACTTCAACAAGCTACCATTGAACATCTTCATGTCCACGGTGTGCAGATGGTTCAAAGCTGAGACGGTCGACCACAATTCATCAAGTGCCTTCATTTATGTTAATTAATTCCGGCTTCAACAATCTTCGTTTGGATGCAGAACTAACTTTTCTTCTGCTATGGGTGAAACCAGATTGCAATTACGCGGTTTGATTTTATGATTCGCCCGGTGCCGTTATGGGTCATTCCACAGCAGTAGTCTTCTACAGGCACGGTTTGATGCGGTACCATGATGGGATTTTAGCAGGACGGCATTGCAGAATGGTCAAATGGTAGACTGGGAAAACCTGCTCTCTTTGTAGTCAGGTCCGATGCAATGTGAGACTTAAGTGCGGTGATATATGCCCAGATAATTTAAGTTGAATTTTCAGATTGTATTATTATCAAAAGAAAAAAGCAGATTGGACTCATACTGACATGCGAAGCAATGGCCCACAAGCCAAGTTTCTTGTAAGGCGTCACACACCACCAGTCGAGTCCATATGCCGAGTCTGCCCAGATCCATTCTTGATCTTTCTCAAATAGCGTGTTGTGTTCTTGGTACGTCTGTGAATCACAAAAGACAGTGGAGTCATGCGCACTTCCACAATGCCCTACGACATAGTCAATAACGTGCAAATTAGGAAGTGTTATTAACTAAAAGTAGATTAGTTGCGATGAGTGCAATAGAATTAGTCACGCACCTGCACATTCAGAGAATAATTGCTCTTGCGGTCGAAGTATGCCTCGCCATGGTGTCCGGGCTTCTCAAACAATGGCACCAATGTGCTGTCCACCATGCAGAAACCCCCTGCCCACTCCTCGCATGAAGCAGCTTTGACCCGGGCCTTCGCCTCAGCTTTCTCCTCTTCCGTTGGCCAACGGATGACAGAATCATGTAAGCTCAAGAATGTGACGATGACATGCTGGGTGCACTTGACGACGAGGCCAGTGCTGACCCCAGCCCACTGCGCTATGGCTTCTACGGAGGCAGCAATTCCGTCATGCCCGAACCGGTAGAGCGTGATGAAAAGCTGAATGGCGGCCGGTGTTTACGGCCAGTTTGAGTTGTTGAGGAAAATTGGATGGGGCGCAATCTTCAAGACGAGCTCGTTAAATGTCTCCGGTGATACACAAACATTATGGCGGAACCTCTTGGGATCGTCGTGCTTGAATTTAACGAGTACAAGGTGGAGCTGGGAGGCCTTGGCAACTTTGTGTGGATGTAGAACCCGAGTTTGCGAGATGGTGTAGAGGAGCTCGCCGTCAGCGCTCATCTGCGTGGCATAGACGTCGTTATTGTCATCATCGGAGATCTCCGCACGGAGTGACATGGCTGAGTCGAATCCAGAGCTCGACGAGGAATCAGACTCAGAGCTGGAAGAGGAGGATGAAGAGGAGGTGGTGGAGGAGGATCCAGATGAAGAGCTGTCAGAAGCCGATGAATTGTCCATGTTGTTGTCGGACTTCGACTCGGCCAGCCGTTGTTCCGCAAGGTAGTCGTCCATATCTGTGTCCGTGCGGTTCATGACTGCTTGGAGCAACGCCTGGCGGTCGGAGATGGTGGGCATCGCAAACGGGTTCCAAGTGAATGACGTGGAAGAGACTAAAGATGATTAAAATCATTATTATGCTACTAGTGGATGACTTTCCATGGCAGTTTAAATAGTCTGGGGACTATCCGAGCTTTTCCGGCTGCGATGCCGAGACAGCTGTCAGGACCCCGGAAAAGCCATCACCTCAAAATGGATGGATTTTAATGTGAATCTGTAGAAATCTGTAGAGGGGGTAGGGACCCCCTGTACAGATTTTAATAACCACTTCATTTCTCAAATAAACAGTTTAGGCCAATGCTCCGGTAATACATCCTCCTCCTCCTCCTCCTCCCAAAGATCCCTCTTGTTTAATTTGCCAGTGCTGGCAAATAGTGTTGTCAAAGTTCGGTTCAGGATTTCGGTTCGAACCTGAACCGAACTGAACTGAACACAAAGTTTGAGTTCAGGTTCAAGAAATGCCCGAACCTGAACCTCAAGTTCGGTTCGAGGTTCAGGCCTCTTTGAACGCGTTCGAACCCCGAACCCGAAACCACGATGAGACCCCCAATTTTACCGGATTCTAGCCACTTTTTCTGTGTCCAGGGCATGAATAGTATATCTCGTACCGCCTTCAATCATCAGCACTAAAATTATCCACTCTTATTGTAATACTCCCCACATCTCGCAGTGAATATGGTCCGGGTAATGCCGAACCGGAGCACGGCATGGAGTTAAGTGACTGTAGGTCGATGCTCCTCATTGCCAGGTTCATTCTACAACATGTGAGGAATAAGGAAGTGGGATACCAACCCAACTTGAAGCTCTCCTCATCTGAATTTTTGCAATTTGGCGGGGAAGAAATCAAAGGTTCGGTTCGGCGGTTCGAACCCTGAACCGAGGTTCAGGTTCGAGTTCAGAGATTTTTGGAGTTTCTTTGAACCGAACCTGGCGCTCAGGTTCGGGGCTCGGAAAAAAGGGGCCCTGAACCGAACGAACCGAACTTTGACAACACTACTGGCAAACTCGGCTATTGTCACACCTTGTCACACTGGCCGGTCCCTCCTCCGTCGTTTGCTCTTCATGCTCGTTCCATGCTGCACCAAGATACAGCCCTGGTTCCCTCTAGCGACCATTTATGCACAAGTGTCTGTTGCTCACCGGAATCCCCGTGTAACCCTCTCAAGTAGCCACAACATCGCTGCGGCGCTCGTCCTGGCCCGCCCTGCCTGTAGCCCGCCCTCCTCCGCCCTCCCGCCACCGCTGCCCACGTCCTTGCCCGCCGCTTGTGCCGCCTGATTACCAGCGCTGACATTCCCGCCGCCCTTGTGCTCCTTCGGGATCACGACGGCCCGCCCTCCCGCCTGGTCTTACACGCCTTTCTCCGGGCCACCGACGCCCTGCTACTGCTCACCCATGCTGCTAAGCCCGCCCCACGCCTCCACTCTCACGCTCAACACCGCCCTTGATGCCCTATTAACACAAGTCTCTGGCGGCATGCAGCACAAACACGACTTTGCGCGGTTCATCCTGTGGCCCTCGCTGCTTATGCTCTCCCTGGAGCTCGTGTTGCACCCCGTGCTGTGCCTCGTGACCGCGTTCCTTGTCGTTGCCCGCAGGCTGCTGGTGCGCCGTCGTGCAGACACAGTCACGCACCTATGGCAGACACTGCTCGCACAATGTGAGTGGATCGTTGCTCCCCTCGTCCTTGAGCGCCACACGAGCTCCAAACACCCGGTAATAACAGGCCAAGCCCAAAGCTATAATTGTTGGATATGTGGCTTCAACTTTTAAAAATAGTTCCTGTGTGTTTCCCGTGGCAAATGCGCAAAAAAATACTTTGATGCAATCACTCGCACTCTCAAAGAAGCTCGGATAGTCCCCAGACTATTTAAACCGCCATGGAAAGTCATCCAGTACTACAATATGTGAAGTCGAGCCAGAAAGTTATTCTATGATATTATCTGCCCAAGTGATTCACAATAGACGTCCCAACTTGAGCCCCAACTTGAGTGAAGTTGGGGTCAAGTTGGGGCCGAAGCTGGGGCTCAAGTTAGGGTTGAAATCCTTATTTGAACACCCTATTGCCTCGAGAAGGCGCAGGACTATACAGACCCGAGTCGAATAGGTGATCTTCCCCTTCCAGACCAGGTTCAGCGTGCAGAGGAGATGCAGGATAGCACTGCAGCCGAGTGTTATGTCCACTTCTTTATAGATTTTACTTTGTATAAATTCGAGTCTTTGAACTCTGTGCGAAAGGAGCACCTGAATGGATATTCCCAGATATAATAATAATAACAACTTAAATAAATTGTGTCCCTGAAGACCACCTATAAGTCCCACCAACTCCGCCTTTTTAGGCAGGAACTAGGGGGGGGGGGGTCACCACCTAGGAAGGCGGGCTTTTTCAATTTCCCCATCCACGGAAATGTACATGGATATTGTGCAATATACCATGGTTTTGGCTGAGGAAATTTTGCTAAGACAATGGCAGTGCATATAGCCAACCATGAATACCACCGATAGCATAGGGGGCTTTCTAATGGATCCTAAGAATGTAACTCTGCCACCCATAAATACCATGGATACCTCACACCACCCATGAAAACCATGAATTATTAGGCAGTCAGTGCATGAATCTAATGAATCTTAAATATGTGACTCTACCTACCATGAATACCATGAATACCTCAAGCCACCCATGAAAACCATGAATTATCAAGGCAGTCAGTGCATGAATCTAATGTATCTTAAGTATGTGACTCTGCCTACCATGAATACCACGAATTATTAGACAGTTAGTGCGTGATTCTAATGGATCCTGAATATGTGACTCCACCTACCACAAATACCACAGATGCCTCAAGCCACCCATGAAAATCGCAAAATATTGAGGCAGTCAGTGCATGAATCTAATGAAGTGAAGTTTATCGATATGATTCCACCTACTGTGAATACCATAAATATCTCCTGCCATGGAGCCCCTATATCAGTCAGTACACAAGTGCAATGAACTTGAACTTACCTACTGTAAGCCTTCCAGCTTATGCTAACTCCCAAATCTTTATATAGGGACACAATTGATTAGTATCATCTAATCAATTATTTAATGTAATCCGGTTCAAGGTACATGAATAGTATAACTGTATAAATCATAACCACAGGTATTACTGGCTAAACCCAAGAAAAATGCATGTTATCACTACACATTGTGGAAGAAAAACTCAAGAGATTCTCACCAGATTCTATTTCCTTGTATGGTAATTGGTCCCAATTTTTCGCATTTTGGAATGGCCAGAACACTGTTTTAGAAATCAAAACTGGAGCATGATAATAATCACCAGAGGAGTTCTGCATTGATTTAATTTGCCATTAAAGACTACCCATCTATGAAATCAACCCAAAAATTCTTCCCAGATTTGTTGCTGAACAGGCTCTAAATAGTATGCACCCACCTCAGATACTACTGCAGAGTGTCTGTGCCATAAATCAATGTTTTCTAATACTCACAAGCACACTGTAATTTATCAATGAGTTCTCCCCTCATCACTCCTGGGCTCAGTGCTGGAATGGTACCATCTGACTGTCTTGAATACATGTCCCAATATTGTAGTTTTGGTAATCTCATGTGCAAGTGCTGCAATATTCTGCATCTTACGCTAATTCTAATCCAGTAATCAAAATTTTACTCTATACTTGATCACTGACTTTTGGTGTGGTATCAGTGGTTGATGATATATCAGAACCTTTATCTCAAGTCTGAGATATAAGCATTAAATTACATAATCTAGGTGGTTTTAGCCGACCTTGTCAAAATTTTCATGGTAGTGATGGTTGGTGATGATAAGAACCTTTATCACATGTATTAGATTACATACTTACATACTCTAGATGGTTTTTACTTGAAATTGGTAATATATATTTTTCATGGTACTGGTGGTAGGTGATGGATAAGAACCTTTGTATGAAATCCAGGATGTACTGATCCGATTTTATATTGCAGGTGTTTTTTTACCTGACTTCACCAAATTTTCTGTGGTATTGGTGGTTGGTGATGGGTAAGAAGCCCCATATCAGGCAGGATGTACTGATCAGATTCTATAATGTAGGTGGTTTTCACCTGACTTCACTAAATTTTCATGGTATTGGTGGGTGGCAAATGTCAGGAACTTGCCATTTAATATATGGATAACAACAGTTCTGACTATCAAGGAGCCATTTGAAGGCCTTATACCATGTGGTACATGCTTGACTACATTGGCGTTGCATGGTATTTTTTTAGTGATTTATTTTAGGGCTTGAAGTCATATTGCCAAAAAGTGTCAAGGATTGACCCAAAGTTTATATGCAAAACAGACTATCCCTCTCAAACGCTTAAATGGCAAGTTCCCGACTTTTGCCAACCACCAATACCATGAATATTTCTCAATCAGCCACATATTTTGTATGTGAATCCTACCATGAATACTGTGAATATTGTCTATTCATCAATGAATACCATTATTTCTTATGGGAGAACAACAGGCAAAATGATCAGTCATCATTCTTCCACAAAGTTGTTAAGGGTGAGACTAGTACCATTAGAAAGCCCTTGAAAAGGGCTACAACTTTGGTCTTGCCATCATTTTTCACTAGATGCAACATAATGTAGTCACATTTGCTTCAAAAGTCATTAGAAATGCTTCAAAACAGTTAGCAATGCTTCAAAATAGCCACAAATGCTTCAAAGTCATAGAAGTGCTTCAAAGTCATTTTAGAAGTGCTTGAAGTCATTAGATATCCCCCCAACTCATTAGGAAAAGTGTCGACTTTTTTCGAGTATTTCGCATTTTGCAGCCTAACTACCAAGATGCTAAGGGCGAGACAAGTACCATTAGAAAGCCCTCGAAGAGGGCTACAACTTTGGTGTTGACATCATTTTTCACATGGTCACATTTGTCATTAGAACTGGCTATAAATGTTTCAAATCAGTCAGAAAGTCACTGTACAGTTATAGTAATAGCATAGGAGTTACCATGAATTTATTATCAATTGATGGCAGCTTCTGTATTTCTAATTGGGATATTTGTCCCTTTTTGGAGCATTTCCTTTGTGGGATTGCAGGCATTGGGCCTGACAGGCAGCAGCATCAGGAACACATGAGCAAGCAATGGTGCAGAGAAACAGCATTATTACACAAGTCATAATTATTGAAAGCTATTGAGAGTATTTCGGATCGGGCCTGATGGGCGGGGTGTCAGGAGCATGTGAGCAGCCAGTGATGCAGCAGAGCATCTCAGGAATAATATATAAGGTATAATTATTGAGAGCTATTGAAAGTTATTGTGGTAAGCCTGCAACCTATGTAAAAAGCCTATAACTATAGTGTGGCACAGGGGCATCATCCACCCTATAACTATAGGGCTTGTGCAGGATTTACAGGTGGGTGGCACAGAGGATCATGCTGTGGTATGGTGATGATTTCAAGTTCATTGCACTTGTGTACTGACTGATATAGGGGCTCCATGGCAGGAGATATTTATGGTATTCACAGTAGGTGGAATCATATCAATAAACTTCACTTCATTAGATTTGTGCACTGACTGCCTCAATATTTTGTGATTTTCATGGGTGGCTTGAGGCATCTGTGGTATTCGTGGTAGGTGGAGTCACATATTCAGGATCCATTAGAATCACGCACTGACTGTCTAAGAATTCATGGTATTCATGGTAGGCAGAGGCACATACTTAAGATACATTAGATTCATGCACTGACTGCCTTGATAATTCATGGTTTTCATGGGTGGCTTGAGGTATTTGTGGTATTCATGGTAGGTAGAGTCACATATTTAAGATTCATTAGATTCATGCACTGACTGCCTAATAATTCATGGTTTTCATGGGTGGTGTGAGGTATCCATGGTATTTATGGGTGGCAGAGTCACATTCTTAAGATCCATTAGAAAGCTCCCTATGCTATCGGTGGTATTCATGGTTGGCTATATGCACTGCCATTGTCTTAGCAAAATTTCCTCAGCCAAAACCATGGTATATTGCACAATATCTGTGTACATTTCCGTGGATGGGGAAATTGAAAAAGCCCGCCTTCCTAGGTGGTGACCCCCCTCCCCTAGTCCCTGCCTAAAAAAGCGGAGTTGGTGGGACTTATAGGTGCTGAAGACAGTGGGGCCTCAGCTGCAGCTCCCAAAGCCGAGCAAAGATTCTGACACACCGGGTGAGTGTAATGACTCAGACCCAAATTGAAGGGCAATTCTCCTTGAATCCACAAAATATTCAAAGTGCATTGAGAGTAGATGCAGTATCCTTGCTACCAAATCAGCATGCATTTTACTTTCGTCTGCATTCGACTCTTCTCAATACTTCCATGCGAAAGAAAAGGCTCCACCTTGATTCTTGTTGTCAGGTAAAATATATTATATAATAACCACCCACAGCTGGT
Source organism: Mycena rebaudengoi (assembly GCA_029282285.1). Classification (NCBI taxonomy): domain Eukaryota; kingdom Fungi; phylum Basidiomycota; class Agaricomycetes; order Agaricales; family Mycenaceae; genus Mycena; species Mycena rebaudengoi. Next base: position 19,984 of record JARJCX010000059.1, read on the forward strand.
TCAATTAATTAAATAAATAAATCCAGGAAGCATGCTGCTACCAGTACCCTACAACGGAACTTGCATATATTGCACTCCATTGCTACTCACCAAACATGACAAAAAAAAACCGGATACCTCAGACCCAAGTTGAACAAGTGATTTTCTCCTGGCAAATAAGTACAAAGCACAGGATTATGGGAAGAGGCGCAGGACCATCCGCTGTGAGGGGGACTGTAGTGTTGCTTTGGAAAACGAGGTTCCAAAAGTGACTTGTTCTTCCTCTGGGGGCATTTTCGTTTAAGTTGGGTTCGTATAGATTTTGTGAGAGAAGATAGTTGAGCAGTGTTTGCCCATGGGGATCTATTGGGGGTCAAAAATGGGGAATAACGTGAAAAATACCTTGTTCAGATGTGCACACCACGTGCACTACTCCGAGACAATATTCAAGTCTCTGCTTTGTCTCTCTTCTACCGCCTTTCCCCTTTGAACCGGGTGATAGTTGATTCGACTGGCTTTCCCGAAGGTGGGATAACCGCAAATGGCTTGACGAGGGCCTAACGGCTCAACGTGGGTACGGCTCACGAAGGATGTGAGTGTGCCGGTCGTTGTCTAAGGTATCCGCAATTTGGTGTGGGACACCTTTTATTCATTCCTCTCTGCGTGAGCAGCGGTTTGCGAGGTAAAGGGGACAGGTTAGTGTGTTTAGACATTCAGTATGAACCGTCTGGAGGATGTGTGGTCAAGTGTCTTGCGACAAGTTAGTGGGTTATTGGTGTGTGTGTGTGGGTCAACACTATATTGGGGGGAATCGGTTTACACTAGAAACTAGTGGGGGAAAAACTGCTCCAAAGTGGACTGTCTACTGCTTTGAGACCCAGATCCTTTTATACTCTGCCAATAACCCCTTTGGACCTTCTCTACATGTCCACAGTCTGCTCCCTCGGCATTCCATAACGTTCTAGCCCCATGGCAGTGTGCTTGCGCCGTGTTTCATCCCACCGAGTTATGGTGTTCGTCGGAGGAAGTTGCCTTTTCGGGCCCAAAAGTTGTTGGGACGCAATGCCCGACGTACTGCTACCTTCCTAATCCGTCCAAAGTCCGTGTGGATATGATGTCCTGAGGCTGAAAAGGGGTGAAATGTGTGCATTATGTCGGCATGAGTGTGTTGGAAGTACTGTGCACTCCGGCGGTCGATCCTGTTATGGATGAAGGCGCTCCCATCTGCCAGATGTCGTTGGAGGTGCGCCATCTGTGATGTGAGATGCGAGAACAGTGTCCGAAATGTGTAGATGTGGGGAATGCGGGGGCGTGGTGGCACAGGTGGTGAATCTGGGTGTTGTGGCCATGTCGTCGTATACACTGGGGCGGACACAGCACATGTGGCAGCCCCACACCGCCACCAAGTCCTCTCCAATATATCTGTACTCTCCATATATCCACCTCACATTATCTTACACACAAACCTGTATCACAATTCATACACTCATCACGAGACTGAGAGAAGATCTCTTCACAAATTCTATTTCTGGTGGACGAGACCCTGGTAAGTATGTGTGTTTCTCTAATCCTGGTTATTCGGGCTTCCCCCAGAAGAAAATGTGGATGTCTTCGAGATTTGAATGGCTCAGATCCAAGTTGAACAGATGTTCTTCTCCTCACAACACCATTGATGGTATATGAACTACCAAGAGCAGATGTGTGCCATTCTGCTAGTGAACTTTAATCTCCACATTTTCAACTTGTATATACATATATTGTTCAACTCATTCAACTGTTTGCATGGCAGAAAGAACGGCACACAAATTTACTTGATTTCTTCCTGCCTGCGCCGCCAAGTGGAAAATAAAATAAAATAAAAACAGATAAAATCTAAAACTATCTAACCCAAATTAAATCGAACAGCTTACCTTCTCCTCATACACAGATGCTATGTTACCGAGGAATCGGGGGGGAATGTAAGACCACCCCCACTACTGAGCACCACTTCAAGTTATCTTACATAGGAACCTGTTCCACGATTCATACATTTATCACGAGACTGAGAGAAGATTTTGGCACAAATTATATTTCTGATGGACAGGATCCTAGTAAGTATGTGTGTTTCTCCACTCCTGGTTATTCAGGCTTCCCCCTCAAAAAAAAAAGTGAATGTCTTTGAGATTTGAATGGTTCAGATCCAAGTCGAACGAGTTATATGCCCGGACTTACAAAGGACGCTGATGTACATCAGTGTACATCAGATTCCAGTGATAATCACCCTGATACAGTAGATATAATCAATGTTCCATTGATCCTCACTGTACCGCCGCCATCTGCCACCTGATCCATTGTGATCCGATGGAAGCATTGCTTGATGGAATTGGATCTGGTGGATTTCATGCTATTTCATGGAGCAGCATTGAGTCATCTATTATACAAAAGACAGTGGATCATGTGATCTTTGTCTCTGAGACAGATGCTAAGACAAACATGAGACAAACATCTGACAACACTCTGTCTTGATTTGTGCTGCCTGCTGGACTGCTCATGGATGATGTGTTTTTTGCTATGGGATTGAAGCACTTCTACTTTGTTATCTACTGACTCTGCTCAATCCCTACAGGTGCGGACTGATGGTGAAGGGCTGCTTTTTCTGTTCTTGGCTCTCATAATGGCTCAACCTTGGCTCAACCCTATGAGCATGGGCTGGCGGTTTGAAAGAGCTTCAACTGCTGTCATGCTCCAACTCTGGATATGGACTGATTCAATAATACCTTTACATTATTTGGCCAGCCCTACGAGTGCGGACTGGAACATGCAATGGGTGCAGGCTGATTTTTAATTTTATATTCTCTCATTCAAAGCTAAGGACAGTACTGTAGGATGGTTTTGGTTTAAACCACATCGTCTCCAACGATAACATTGGTTTAAACCGGTTTTAAAACCGGTTTATACCAAAATCTGGCTCAAACCATTGTGGTTTAAACCAGAAACCGGTTTGAAACCAAAAACCAGTTTAAACCAAAATTGTTCAGACTCTTTTGAAACCAGTTTTAAACCAGAAACCGGTTTGAAACCAGTTTAAAACCAAAAACCGGTTTCAAACCAAAATTGTTCAGACTCTTTTTAAACCAGTTTCAAACCAGTTTAACCCAAAATTAGGGTCGTACACAGTAGAGTTTTCAATCTGATTTCAAGCTGGATTTCGACCAGAGTGTGACACAATCGAGGTTTGAAATCAACTCTGATCTCTCAGGCTAAATCAGCGAAATCCAGACGGCAACACGGCAACAGCTGGCGGAGTTCAAAATATTTTACTTCTCCACTTTGGCAGCCTTGCGTGATGATTTTTTGGCCTGATCAGCACAGGCGACATGTAAGTGAGCCTCAAGGAGGGCTTTGGCAGACATAGTAGATCACAGGACACGATGGAGAGGGTAGATTAGCATGAGGATGACATGACAAGCTTTCTTTTAAGACTCCGCTGCCATGTGCCGATGAGACAGCTGAAATAAAAACAAGCTTACAATTATGCTAATTCAGTCTAAACCGATCATCTCACTGCTCGGTGGTATACAATTAGGGCCAGAGTGAGCTCCGAGCTACTGGCTGAGTCTCAGAGATGCGATGGAGTACAAACAATAAGCCATATGGTGACTATATACGATACTTTAAACAATGTGAGGTCAATATAGTGTCCCGAGAGCTTGTCGCGAGAACTCGTCTGATCGTGACCATAACTCATATGTGAGGGTGGTATCACGCAGGATTGCTAGAGTCCATACCAAGGAGAGTGTACGAATATCCATATTTATTTAAACACTGCTACACGAAGACAAACCTCAATGGCGGGGATTTGTGCCCAAAAGGTCCTTGTCGCGACAATAGTTACAGTCACGACAACGATATCTAGTCGTGACAAGACAGTCGCGACAAGAAGAACTTCTCAGGAATATGCCAAGACAAGTCACGAAAGTCGGAACGACTCGCGACTACATCCCGTCGATCTCCGAGACCGATCACAGCCACGTGCACAGACAAGTGACTCGAAAGTCAATCCTGGAAATGTCCGCAGACTCCGATGTCACCCAAAACTCCGATTGATCGGAATAGTCAGTCACATGCGATGTCGCGATAAGGCATCATTGTGTCGTGATAGGTCGAAAACGCTCTAGACCTCTTGTGACTAAGGCTAAATCAGTAATAAGGCTCACACCGAAGAGACGCGACTGCTACGGCATGTTGCAAATGGGTTTAAAGTCCTTAAAATAGAATGTCGGCCGTTTTCGTGGCCTTGTACATAATTTCTATTATTCAATTTCCTTATATAGCATGTACTAAAATGGACTGTAAAGTAGTATAAAAGCAGAGTAGTTTTAACACATTCTGGACTGCATTTCCCTCATAGTTATTATTGCTGTGACTATTTTTGGTCACAGTAGTGATTTCTCACGAGTTTAGTGCACGTCTGGAGTTCTATTTATATGCGGAGATTTGTTTATACATTTCAAAGTTTGTACTTAGCCCCAACTCAATTAGATAGTCAATACACATTGTGATTGATAACCCAAAGTCATAAGCTTAAGTGCTGAACCAGAAAGTCTCTCGTGAGAAGCATCTCGCGATAAGTTTGTAATCCAGTTTGAAGTCGCGACAAAGTGTCAAAGCTTTAAATCAAAGGTACTACTAAGATTGTAGTCACTGTTGGAATCGTTCCAGTGAGTTCGGTCGCAGTCCCACGTCTAAAGGTACTATTGGAATCAGTCCAGTGAGGCTGATCGTAGTCACTGTTGGAATCATTCCCGTGAGTTCGGTCGCAGTCCCACGTTACAAGAGCGTCCCGTGAGACCTCTAAGTTCAAGTCCAGTGTGGCTTCAAGTTGTTGGAATTAGCTTACGTGCATTCGCGACTGAGTTTCGTTTCATTTCAAAACCCCCGCGATTAGTGTTTCTCTCATGAGAAGCTTTAGTTGTACTCATGAGTTCTACTCGCGATAGTCTTGAGATACAGTTTGATTTATCTTCTTTCATTGCACAATTGTCAACGGTGTATCTGCAGTCAATTCTGATTGACAGGACCCAAGTACATTAAATATTGAAGAGCACTTTGTGTAGTTCATTTGTTTGGTTGTGTGTTGGTTGTGGTTCGATTTGTGTGTCTCATACACATCTATTGGATTGTGATTTTCACGACTATACTCAGGTGCACCATCTCACTGAAATCAATCCTACCCCATACGGCAAGGTAACACTGTGACTTAGCTTCAAATCGCCGTTGAAATCAACTCGAAATCCAGCTCAAAATCAGATTGAAAACTCTACTGTGTACGACCCTATTGTTCAGACTCTTTTGAAACCGGTTTGAAACCAGAAACCAGAAACCGGTCTTAAACCAAAAACCGGTTTAAACAAAAATTGTTCAAACACTTTTTTTTTGGCCTCAGGGAAACCACCCATTAATCCTAGACTATCCCACTAGTTAGTGGCATGAGCATGGGTATACTTCCTCCACTACTTAGAGGCCAACAGCTTAGGACTTACACAAATCATTACATGCATAAAACACCAATAACTTTCCACTGTCCAGCCCTCCCATCCCCTGCCCTGCCATCAACACCCCCCAGACTCCCCTGGGCCTTATAAATGAAAAAAAAACACCCATGGGACCCTTACATCAGTGTGCATGTGTTCACCAACACCCACTGTCCTAGAAAAGAAATTCCAAAAAAAGAACTTCCCAATGTGACCACATTAGGTCAGATCTAATCAAAAATGATGTTGATATCAAAGTTGTAGAGCTTTTCAAGGGCTTTCTAATGGTGGTAGCCCCACCCTTAGCAACTTCTTAGTTAGGCCACAAAACATGAAATACTTGAAAGAACACAGCACTTTTGTAATTTGGGTGGTGTGTTAGGGGCTGGTTTGAGGCAAGTGTGGTTAGTTTCTAATGACTTTAGGGTTATCTAATGACTTTAAGTGCTTGTAATGACCTTGAAGCACTTCTAATGACTTGAAAGTATTTTCAACGACCTTGAGGCATTTCTAATGGTAAAATAATGACAACAAAAATTTTGTGAGTTAGATTGAATTGTAACATGGATTCTATTGAGTGTTTCCTGTAATAAACTCTCCCAGCCACAACATTTGAGTACAACATTTTTTCTATGTTTCTCTATTTTCATCCAATTGCCCTGTAAAAATTGGTGCAGCCTCTATATATTACTCAATGTAGCAGCTGGCTATGAGCCTACAGTGTCTTCCTCTCTTCTTTCATATCTCAACACCTTGGGCACATCGGTATCACCATCCCCTCCACTGAAGCCTATTCTATTCCAAATATGAATACAAATATATTTTGAAAATATTTGAAAATATTCCATGAGTTTCCCTGAGGCCAAAAAAAAAAAGTATCTGACCAATTTTGGTTTAAAGCTGGTTGCTGGTTTAAACTACAACGGTTTGAGTGATAAAAGAAGAAAAGTGTCTGAATAATTTTGGTTTTAAACTGGTTTTTTGGTTTCAAACCGGTTTCAACAGAATCTGAACAATTTTGGTTTAAACTGGTTTTTGGTTTCAAACCAGTTTCGAAAGATTCTGAACAATTTTGGTTTCAAACCAGTTTCTGGTTTAAACCGGTTTCTGGTATAAACCGGTTTAAAAAGAGTCTGAACAATTTTGGTTTTGAAACTGGTTTTTGGTTTTAAACCGGTTTCTGGTTTCAAACTGGTTTCTGGTTTCAAAGCGGTTTTAAAACCGGTTTCAAAAGAGTCTGAACAATTTTGGTTTTGAAACCGGTTTTTGGGTTTCTGGTTTAAAACCGGTTTCTGGTTCAAACTGGTTTCTGGTTTCAAAGCGGTTTAAAACCAGTTTCAAAGAGTCTGAACAATTTTGGTTTAAACTGTTTTTGGTTTGAAACTGGTTTCTGGTTTTAAACCGGTTTCAGGTTTTAAACCGGTTTTCTGGTTTAAACCACAATGGTTTGACCCATATTTTGGTATAAACCGGTTTTAAACTGGTTTAAGCCAATGTTATCGTTGGAGACGATGTGGTTTTAAACTGAAACCATGCTGTTGCTGAAGGACAGCCTGCTACACTGCCTTAGTTCCAAGTTTCTGGGCTCCATTCGAGCCCTAAATGTGCAGGCTGAAGCTGCTTCTCAATACCAACTGATTTAATATCTTTTCTTGACATCACAAGGCGAGATATCGGGATAGGATGTTGCGGTTTCAATATCCTACCAATTTCTACTGTTAGACTCAGAGATCTTGAAACAGTAGTTTTTTTTAAGGACCTACGACTCCTGTTTCCTTGGTTTTCTATGATGAGGAAGTACCAGTAATCAGTCACTGCTCCTGGAACTGACATGGGAGCCACAAGGAGCCAACCAAAGATTGGCAAAGAGTGGTGACAGAATGTGCTCTGTCCTCTCAATTTTCGACGGATAAATGTACTTGGCCACCTAACTTACTCGGAACACACTCAAATGAGCCTATCAGACTTTGAGAGTGGCTGTAACTTGACATCTGTGAGTGTTGAAACCTGACATGGGAGCCACAATGAGCCAACCAGGGGTTGGCGATGAGTGGTGTACTTTACAAAGGGACACCATTGGGCGGGTTCCTGCTATATTTGATTTTTTTTCTATTTCTGATGCAATTCATCATAGCGGAGCACGAGTCCCTGCTAGTGCTTGTACAATAAAAGGAAAAGAAAGACAAGGGGTCCTTTGGCCAGGTTGATATACAGATTAGATTATATTCATTATTTGAGAGTGATATTTAGGCAAAATCCAGTGAACTTTAATAAAATCATAAAAATACACTGGATGTTGGTGGACATCTGATAAGGTCCAGTGTTTTTGTTCCTGAAGTCCACTGAAGTTCAGTGACTCATGTAAAATCCGGACAACGGACATCAAATGTCGAAGTCCACTGAACTTTAAGCAACAATACACTGGATACCAGCAGATCACAGTGGGAGGTGCAAGATTTTTATTGAATATACACTGAAGTTCAGTGGTAAATAAACTTGCAGTCCAGTGTTTTTTTTCCAAGTTCCAGTGGATGTTGGCGGCTTTCTTGTTGATCAACTAGTAATTACATGCATTTAATGTTGATGTAATGGCTGAGAGGGGGAGCAATATCTGGTGGATATGGGAAAATATACAGTGGACTCTATCAGACACGTGATGATATGGTGTACTTGAGTGAATGGACTGACACATCTGCTGGAGTTCAGTGGAATCTGGCGAACGGGACCGGCATTGCTGTTCCACACATATTATTGAGTCAAACAGATTTTCTTTTGCAACACCATTGATGAACTACCAACAGCAGATGTGTGCCATTCTGCTAGTGAACTTCAATCTCTGCATTTTCAACTTGTATATATGTATGTTGTTCAACTTGTTCAACTGTTCACGTGGTGGAAAGAACGGTACACCAATTTAATTGATTTCCTCCTGCCTGCACTGCCAAATGGAAAAATAAAATAAAATAAAAACAGATAAAAATCTGAAACTCTCAGACCCAAATTACAGCTGATCCGGAAACTAATGAGAATCTGTTTCGTTTTTTTCCCGGTTCCCCAAAAGGAAATCACGGCCATTTCAGCCCACATGCCCGCTATATCACATCACCGATTTTGGCTGTGATTTCCTTTTTTGGAACCGAAAAAAAGAAACATCAGTTCTCATTAGTTTCAGGATCAGCTGTAAATTGAATGACTTACCTTTTCCTCATACATGGATGTGATGTTACCAAGGAATCAGAGGGAAATTGTCATGATTCGATGCCAAATCTAATCTTATCAAGACAACACCTATCTTGATGCCCAAGATCATAAGCGCCCAGACTATTTATATTGATGACAACAACGATGTCGGGATTAGCAGAGAGGACTGGGAGATGGTTGGTTAAGGCAAGGCATGACATCATGGATATATTTATCCTCGTAGAACGTTGTGGAACATTGAAGAACATTCGGACATGAGGCTATGGGACGTTTACATACAGGCTTCCATATGTACATAGTTCACATGGTTACGACTGAACAGTATAAGTAGAGTAGTGTTTCGACTGTAGTAGTTAACCTTTTATTCCATCATCTTTCGAGCTCTACACATCTCACTACCCAATCCCTCTCATTTTACCAAGAGTGGACGAGATTGAGTCTTGACCGTGACAGAAATGTAAGACCGCTCCTGCTACCAAGCATTATTTCCATTTTTTCTCCCTTGAAAATGCTCTCATGCAGTCTGCAATGTGTTTAGACCATCTGCAACTTATTGCTGACTGAAAACCTTCAAAAAAAAAAGGAGATCCGCTGCCTCCCAAGTTTTATTCAGTCCATTTATTCCTCACTCCAGATCTTCTGGTATGATCACAAAATAGAATAAATAAAACAGAATAAACATGCTGCTTATACCTCTGTATAAATAGGAAGCACACTGTTGAGTTTGGTGGATATTTGAATTATTTGAGGCTGCATCAGTGAGGGAATGGTAGTTACTTTGCCTTCACAATTCAGACCACACTTAATCACCACTGATGTGGGTAAAATAAATAAATAGGGAGGCTACATACTGGACAAAAGGCAATGATCTGGACATGGTGGGTATGTATTTATCCAAATATGGGTGGAGCTGTGGAAAGTTGAAGTGAAAGAACAACAAGACTACACTGATTATCCTAGACCCAGACTGAAATTCAAACCAACACTGCATACCTCCCCTTGTCCCAAATGTCACTTCCTTGAGCCAATTTGTTCTCTTCCTCCTCCTCCTCCTCCTCCTCCTCCTCAGTGATGTATACCTCCTCCAGTGCACTAACAGGTACATGCAATTCTGAAAGGTGTTGAAGTTGTTCCTCATACTTGGCCAGAATCGCAGAGTCAACCTCTGCTATCTTTGTATCAATCTTGATTACATCCTTCATCTGAGAGGACCTTTCAAACAGGGTCCTGGCTGTCTTCCACAATCCAATTGCTTTAATGACCTCTCCACAATTATTCAGTATATCACCAATTCGAACCATGCAATCTGCCCGCCAGTGATGGACATCCAAGAATGTGAATCCATCAAGAGCAACATTGAATAGGCTGAGTGCTGTTTCATCATCACCCTGGGCAGAAAAAATCTGGCCAAAGCATCGGAATGCTTGCATTGTCTGGTGCTTGTCCTTGCACTTCAATGCGAGTCCAAGGAAGATCCCAGTCCATCGTAGTGTAGTTGGGATGCCATTCATTCCAGTGGAAAGATCTGCAAGCCTTCCAGCACATAGGAGCAACTGGTCCAGCCGGATATCTAGAGAGGATACAAAACATTTTTCAAACATGGCATTTGCAAGACCAATAGCCCCATCTCGAAGGCAGAGTTCAGCAGTTACATAATCAGCAAAAAGACTGATATATCGGCCAGGGTACCCATATAATGCCTTCAAATGAGACTGAGCCATGTCTAGATTTTGCTGAATGATTTTGGAGTCAGCACCAATATTAATATCAATGATAACCATGTTCAAGTTTGCCAGGATGGCAGGGGATGAAGTTGCCTGGCAGCTGGATGCTATGGCTACTTGCAGCTTGCGTGATTCCAAATACTCAGATTTCACAAGGGGTATCTCAGCCTGGGTACTTAGGATGGCAAGATTCAATGCACTTTGTTGGTGACCGAGAGTAGCCAGGATGTGTCTGGATTTTTGCTGAAGATGTTGAGCATGCTGATAGTTTGCCAAATATATGTGACTTCTTCCTTGAAGGTGGAGGGACCAAGCTTGTCCATGGATATTCCCTATATGCTCAGCATATCTATATGCTTCCTTGGCATGTGTGAGTGCACTCAAGGGCTTTCCAGTGATAAGAAGATTCGAACATATGCTGGCCAAAGCACGGTAGCCAACAATGGTAGGGTATCCAGTACTTTCTGCCAGAGAATATGCTGTTTGATAGTACTGCAGGGCTCCTGCTGAATCTGACTTTGCAAACCGGCAATGCACTCCCAGAGCATGGTACCATCTGCCTGGTGATAAATTAGTAGGTGGACACAAGGACTGTGATTATGTCTTACCCTGTTCCAGTGGATCTTTTGATGTGAAATGCTGAGTGCCTAGGGTGATGTCACTATTGAGAACCTGGTCAGGAAAAAATTGCGAAGTTTCCAATAGCTCAATGAGATATTCCCCAAAGATTTGATTGTCTTTCCAATGCAGCATTTGCCCAGAAAGCTGCAGCAACAGGGGTGAATATGTGACTTGAACATATTTATAGAAGTGATTGAGAAGAGGATGCTCCTAAGATTCTGGATAATATCTGGCCCCTCTGGTTCAAGCCCATCATGGAGAACAGTATTGAAGTTGCCCAAATTTCCTGAAATTTGAGGGAGTATATCTGTTATATTGAGCTCCCTGAATTGGTGCCAAAGATCAAGAATTTGATGGAAATGTTCCTGTAGCTTCAGCTTCAAGGTATTTTGGAGAGGATGAATGCTAAGGATATGTTCTCGGATGGGGACCAGAACTTTGAGATGTTGATCCTGGCCAATAAAGGCAAGGGCTGTTTGAATCAGAGTAGCCTTGCAAGCCAGAATATCAGGGATTGGCAGTTTGGCCTGGACCAAATTGGCATCTGCAAGCCCATCTGGTAGCATGGAAAGAAGGCTGAGCAACTCCTGAGCACCTGGGGTCATACGGGAGCTGGTGTATGACAACATGATGGATATATCCAGGCTTGATCTTTGGTCATATCCATCTGAAAGCATCCGGGTACTTTCCAATTTCCAACGAGAAAGTGCCTTGGCACATCCTTCAGCACTTGCAACACTTGCAATGAGGCTGACTGCCAGGGGAAGATTCCCTGTCAGTTCAAGAAGTTCTTTGATGCTGGCATCATCATGTCCTTCATCAGCAACCTCAATGAAGGTCTGCCAAGCAGCCACATTGGAAAGTGGCTTAAGAGGGGACAGGAAGGGGCGGGTCCATTTGACTTTACTTGGGTGCTCAGCACCTCTCAGGGTGATCTACAGGAAGTTCAAGGTATAATTTTGATAAACTCACAAACATTACTCACCATAAGGCCGAAGTGGGGGGCATCAGTCAGAAGAGAAAGAAACTCTTCAACTTCAGAGCGAGTTGAAAAGGCTTCCCATGGGGTTTCCAGGTTATCTAAGACCAGAAGGGAAGGGGGAGCATGGGCAAAATAATGTGCAACCTTCTTTGCCATGTTTGAGCCCTTCTCCAGCCCAATATGATCTGCAATTGTTGCTGCCAGCTCAGTGCAAGTGGGACTTGAGTGGCATGGAATAAAGTATCGATGTGAATACTTGGCTTCCACTTGTGGATTATGGAGGGCTGCTGTGGCGAGGCTGGTCTTTCCCATGCCTCCTGCACCAAGAATAGCAACATGAGCAAAGTCCTGTATGAGAATGTTCACCACATCTTGGAGCTCTGATTCACGGCCATTGAAGATTTGTGGGCAGGGTGGAAGTAGACCAAAAGATCCTGAGCTGCTCAAGACCTTTAGTAGGATTGATGGTATTTGCAGGTTTGGCTCACCTATTATTCTTCGAACTTGCCAGAGTTCCTGCCATCTAACAACCATGAGCTACAAATTTCAATGGTCATACTTTGCTACTCACTGAGGAGCGATCAGATCCACTGAGGGTAGAGTCTTTCTCCAAAAGGGAAACAAGCTTTTCATGTTGTTCCTTGGCATCCCTTTTCATTTGCCCCATTTGAGACAAGGTTGAACCTGTAACTTGAGCCTGCAAATGATTTGAATGTGCACTGAAACACATTTCATCTGATATACCTTGAACAATCCAACCATCCGGCTGAGCTCCTGCTTGCATTTTTCCAATCTTTCTCCAGCCTCAGGCTGTTTGAAAAATCCCTTTATTTTTCCTAGAGTGCCCTTTTGTTGCCCATTCACAATGGTGAACAACTTTTCAAGTGCCCTGGTGTAAAATGTAAAATAAATACAATGTCATCATCAAATGGGACTCACTCTGTGAATTTTGCAATGTCATACAGGAGTGCTGTTGGAAGGACACCCCTGATCTCTGAAGTTGAATCAAGCTGGACAATGATGCACAGGATTTCATGAATGTGCGCAAGAATTTCGACATATTCTTCCTTGTTCGATCTGATGGTCTATTTTTTATGGGGGTTAAATATCGTGTCAATAGCCAGAAGGATCGGCTTACCTGAACAGACTTGGTAATTGACAAGCACAAGGCAGCAGTTGAGCCAAGGAAAGGCACTTTGGCTGTTTCTGCAATGTTTTGTGCAGTAGTCGCAGCCAGGGTGGTATATTCGATGAGATTCTTGAAATTCCCTGCGGTAGGCATGGTGGGCATTGATGATGGGAGGGGTGTTGTTCGTCTGAGCTTATATATCTTTTGCTATGTTCTTCCCACAGATACTGCCGCATACATTCCCAGTATCACATCATAGTACGTGCAGATATAGGTATCTGTTGATGTTCCGTACCGAAAATAAACCGCATGTTTTAATTGACATGTCGTGAACAAAAGTGAGAACACTACTTGAATTCTGGTCAACTTCCATTCCATCATTATGAACATTGGCATTTCACCCCATATTTAAGAACCCAGTTACAAGGGAGCAAAGGTAAATGTGTGACACTGCCATGTGGCAATCCGCAGATGCTCCACGGCATCTGCGAGCTCAGCTTCTTGCGGGAGATGGAATCACAGCAGAACGATCCCATCTCACCTCAGTGTGCCAACTACAGCAACCCGCCGCAGAGCACTGCCAAGCCCCGGAATAGAAAAGAGATGGTTCTCCGGCACTCCGAAAATCGATCTGCAAGGGTGCAATGATCTTTCCGGCTCGACCCGCCCTCACTGCATTGTCAAATGATTGTTCCTGTAACTAAGGCGATTAGGAACCACAATTTTAGAGCTTTGCTGCATTGCCGTGTAATTGAATGAAGTCCCCTATAACACATATTGAAAATCAAAGGAAAGTACTTAGAGATGAATATATTGTAAACTGAGAAATATAGGGATGCTGGGAGCCGAAAATATAGCAACAAATGATGCCACACTCTAATAAGCAGGCGATACCGGTGATTTTTTATAGAAAAGTCTTGTAATGAGAGGAAGGCCAGTTCTGCAGAAAAGCCTCTCATTAGAGGTGCCATTTTCTATAGAATGTTAGAGGAACGCACATATTAGGCCTGGCTGAGCCCTCCTTCCTAATCGGGGCTCTAAAGCAGCGGCGGCGTTGTTTGGGCGCTCGTCGGCGCGCCAAATGGCGGGTGGCAGTGCTTCCTCGCCTCACCCAAAATTGGTCAATTTTGGCGCTTTATTTGCTGCACCCATATCAGTTGTGAGTGTGTAAGTGGATGGAATATGTAACATGCGACGTACCCAGCGAGTTGTGGGAGCCACAGCATCCTAGTTCGACGCCAGGGTCGCTCGCCGTCGACCGGATAATAGCAGGGCGCCTCAAGTTGTTTACCCGTGTTATGATGTTATCAACTTCCCTTATTTTCTGCTCCCCGTTTGCTTTGGCGCCGACCCCGCCCTCCATTTCCCGTACTACGTGCGGCGAACGGCCAGACTACCACATTGCGCCTGGTCTTCGCATTCCTACGCTTATTCCGGCACTTTCTACCTTGCGCCGCTTCACTGGCGGTTTTCCCGCCCCGTTGCGCCACGCTCGGCTGTGCTTGCATGCTCTCCTCATCATCCGCCTTCGTCGTCTTCCTTCCTCCCTTCTACAAAGCTGGATCTGTGCTCTGGATTAGCGCTCCGGATCGGCACTTTGGATCGGCACTTTGGACCCATGCTTTGGATTCACGCTCTGGCCGCCCCGCGGTGCTTTCGTGTTCATCTTCATAATGAACCCAGCAGCTTTTTTGTCGCATGCACACGTCCGTCTAAATGTGAATGATCTTGACTGGGGAGATGATACTACAAAATGCGTCGCCGATTCCGCACTGATGTTGTTGGCCGATTACTTACACTTCACTGCATTGTACCGCGCGGTCGAGAGTGGATTGCCCCAGAAATGTTTATTCCTGCGTCTTTTTGGTTTGTCGAGATGTAAATAGGTCCAACGTTATACTTACGCCCGCTCCTTGAGGACCTATTTTTGTACCGATTGTGGCTCGTCATCTGTCACTAATCACCCCGTTACCTTGGCCCTCTCCACCCTGCCGTACGAGTTTACCACTGGACGCACTTTGACAACAAAAGTGGCGAACCAGCGCTTTTTTCGACCGATTCCCGCGGCGTCCCATTTTCACTCCCGTCGCGTACTGCGGAATATGCACATCTCTGTGGGGGACGCATCAGATGCGCCAGTCGATTCAGGAACGACCATCCGATTTAAGAAGTCGAAGCAGAGGATAAGAAGGGAGGTTCATTTTGGAAACTTGGAACAGATTTGATCTCTCACTTTCCACCCCAAAAATGTTCGACAACTCTGTCCAGGCCGCGGCTGACAATAGACTTGTGCCGTCTTCTCCAGTGTTGAATATCTCAACATTGTTCCGCCGCCGCGACGCGCTCCGCGTGGCACCACTGGATCCAAGTACGTCTCGCGCATTTACAATTTTTTCTTTTGGTTGTACTCAATAACCTACTCTCAATTCAAGGTGAGGGCCTCTTTGTGCACATCGAAGCTTGCCATGGCGATGTCGAGAGGCACGATGTCGCTTCGTACGACCCTGCAAGCAAGCGCAAGTTACCTTACTCGTCGTATGCGAATGCGTTCGAGAGGCACTGGATGGCCCCTTGTCCGTTGGAATAATTCTGTGATAGCTCCATGCAGAGCGGGTTCGTGGATGGGCACGTTTTGTTGAATTGTTCCGAACCACAACAATGAGTGTCAAACTTTGAGAACAAACTGACCATGAGATCGGATAGATCTGTGTGCAAGGCCGAATGGCGACTGTGAAGGACGTGGAAGTGGGTAAGGGGGTAAAAGAAAGCAGAGATGCGCGAGGCACGGCTGGGACCCATGTCGAACGGGTCTTCTGTGGCAGCTGCCATGTACTGTAAGCATACCGTTAAATCCTAAAATGAGGGGTGGGTCGTGTATTTGGAAAAGAAATGAGAAGCGGGGAACACTTTGAAATTCAAAGAAGGCCAAACCAAGGGAGGAGGGGAGAGGCTCGGTGAGGAAGGTACACAAAGTGCTCCCGACAATCAATCTAGCGCCCGGCACAATTTCTATTAAGTGTTCTCATTAACGGTTTCCCTTCCACATTCCGCCTATCGTTGTAGTTAAAAGCGCCGACGAGTGTAGGATTAAACTCCAGTTCAGCAACAACGCGAAGGGCACACATGCTTCTCAATCTGCGCCACACCCTTTGGCCACTCAGTCGCCGAAATTAGTGTCTTGAATCCAATATCGTGAGGCTGAATTGAAGCAAGAAGTATCAGCAGTAGCCAGATAACATGCATTTATATTCCAGACCTGGTTCAATTTCCCCGCGTTTCCGTTTAGCAGCGAATTGCTACGCGCGGACCCAGAACTCTTTCCCTCCCTCGACGCCGACCTTCCAATCCTCGACGTAATGCTGGTTCTGAAGACACACCAGAACGAAGCGCAGATCATCGACTGAGTGGTGCGCTTCTCGGCCGGGTGCGAATGAGTTCAATCGCATGTTGATCAAAACGCAGAGTCGCGTGCAATTCCGGAGAATGGAGGTAAGGAAAGGAGAGTATTCGGCGTTTAAATTGTTTACGGACAGATGGGTGAGCGCCGGGAATTGACCGAAAGGCAGTTCCGTCAGGAATTGACTGTCGGTATCCCACAGGTCAAGATGAGTGAGTGTTCGAAACAATGGGCGAGCCGGGTCGACGGTGGAGCCTCCTAAAAAGTCCAACAAAACGACAGACAGTCGGCGCAATTGCATGGCTTCGACAGCAGGGGCAATTCCAGAATCGGCGTAAAACAATGTGAGATTGTGGATTCCCCTGCAAAGTGAAGGAATACGCAGTGACCATTCCTTATCAGAATGATTATCCCATGCGAGAAAGTTTTGTAAATATTTCGCGAACTTGGCAGGGTGCTTCTCGATTGCAAGACGGAGCGCATCTTCATCACGAAGGGCGGGGTGGCGCTGGCGCTACATAGGGGTGGGCGTATCGAGCGGCGCCCCGCTGCACTTATTCTGCGCGCATCGACCACATGGAGGCGCCCACGCGCATCGACTACGCCCGTCGACAGTTTGTGCCACCTACGTATCTCAGCCAAACTGCCACCAATCACATTTACTTCATACCACCGGCGCAATAACGTTTAGATCCCTCTTTTGTATGCATCCCAGTTCCGCCCTTTCCTTCTGGGTGACACACTCTTTGCGCATGCTTTCTGGGTGGCACACTCCGCACTTTGCCAAAATTACCCTTACTGTGTTGTTGTCAATACCTCATATCTCTCCTCTGAATACTGAATCGTCTTGGGGCTTGAACGCGTCTTTGACGCGCGACGACTCATCAGCAAAATGACAAATCACTTGCGCACTTGTACACTTGTTTTTCTTGTTCCAAAAGAAAAAAAGACTGTGGAAATGGGTCCTGGAAGTCAATGCACACTTTTAAAAAAATGGAAAAAAAAATCACTTGTCGGGTTTCGAACATAGCCTGTCGGCTTGTCAACTTGTGGTCTTTTTTTACCTGTACAAGCTTGCACAAGTCTCAACAAGTAAACTGTGAAAACCCCGATGGAGACATGCGATGCAAGATATGAGGGTTCTGCGAGGTAGAACTGAGCGCAAAGCACTGAGCCGACACTGAGTACTGAGCGCATATGGTGCAGAAGTGGAAGGAAACTGTGCGGATACGCCGTTGGCGCGTGAGAATGAACTAGTAGTTCGACACATAGTTATGATAGGTTATGGTAAAGGTCCAACGTTTCCGGGAGCCTAAATCCCGGTGATAGTAATTCCCTCGCTCACGCCGCCAACGGTGATGACAGCCTCTCCAGTCGGACCCGGCCTATTTCAACATTGTGTGAGGAGAAGCGCAGAGGTGAAATAGATCCCAAATCAAATCACCTGGAAAAGAGATTGTCCATGACCACAGAGTACTGTGCGTCGGCAAAGTAAAACCAGGACGGAAGCTGCGTGGACGAATGCATCAGCCAGCGCCAACAAGATTTACGGATCAATTCATATATACCGTCGTCGTGAAGGTGTCGACCGGGGGCAACGTGGCGTTGTACGTCCGTCTCGCAAGAAGAATCGGCGCCTCGTGGCCGTTGTTGTTCGTCAGAACCTCGATATAGTAATCGAGGTATGTGGGGGTGTTTCCTTTGGCGATCGCGCAGGTCAGATTAGCAGTGACCGTGAACGACTGTGCGGCGTCAATGTCAGCATGCAGGAATTCGAAGGCGGATGATGTGTTTACGCACGTCGCCGGGGGCCAAGGTGGACGGAGAAACTTGGAAATTTCCAAAACGGAGAGCTTCGGGGCAACTCTGGGCGCTCGCGAAGATCGCAAGACCAACGAGCGAGCCGAGCTTCAAAGCGAAGTTGTTGAAATGCATTAAAGTAAAAGGGAAAGGATCTAGGGAACTAAGAGAAGCCGTTGCATGCTTTTATATGTGCTAGCCGTGAGGTAAGAATAGCATGATGCGGTGTTGGATGCACACTGGAACTGTGGGAAAATGCGGAGCTGTTTCATCGGCAATGGGCATACGCGAAACGCTCCCAATCACACCCACCCACCAATGTCAACGAGTCATACCGGAAGCATGAGATGTTGGTGAGACGTTTCCATCTCAACCCGGGGGTACATTCTCCGTCGGTCGCGGCGGCCCGTTCTCTGCGCCGCCTTGGAAGCGGTCCTAAGCTATTCCGTACGACCTGGCTCCCTTTCGACCCTTCAGGACCATACAAAAGAAATATCCTGTTGCCTCTTTCAAATACAATACCGCCCCAATCCCTAAATGCAAAAAAAAAAAAACGCATCAGGGGTGGCACGTGTCATACTTTTTTGTGGGGCGCTTCAAATGTTTTTCAGCAAAGGCGGCGCTTCATTTCTTTCACTGTCAGCGTCGAAACAATAAAAACTTGAAGCGTCGTCGAGATCTATCCTGATCAGATTACCCACTCATCAGCTATAAGAAATCGCACCCGACGTTGTCGGAAATACCGGACCACTCCCGAATCTTTCTTCTAGTGACCGAATCGGAAGAGTGGCAACGGACGAACGTGCCTGCACATGAGTTCAGTCTCTTCCAACATGGTGAGGATAACATACTGTACTATTTCGACTAACTGTTCAAATAACGCGTAACGGAGCCTTGTGAATTAAACACTTGGGGCACCTTTAACGCGTCCCGATTTGGATCAATTTTGGGGCGTAAATTCAAAAATTCGCGGCCCGGGTTCCCTATTATGGTATTTTCCCACGGAATAAATACCAGTTTGAGTGAACACTACTGCATAACACACCCTGTGAACAGCCGGTCGAAATACTACCGTACTCGTCTGCCAAGTCCGACGGATGCCACAACTTTCCGCGAGCCTCACGGACTTGTCGCGGACCGTCCTCCCGTTCCATTCCATTCCGTGCGCGGACCTGTCACGGTAGGCCGAGGCGCACGCATACACTACAACTGACACTGCCGCGTCCGCGTTCGTGCATGAAGATCCCCCGCTCCGTTCCTCATGGGCCGACTCCATCCGATCCGTTCCACTCCATCCGATACGTTCCTCAAGGGCCGTCGGCCCGCACGCGCTCCCATCCCCGTGAAACGGCTTCAAATTCAGGCGAAACGTCCCGAATGTTACCCCGCAACAGACGGTCGGACTCACGACCCGACGCGCACGCCAAACGATCCTGGTTTTATCTTCCGCACAACATGCATAACCTACAATACTGTAGTAACTGCTACTGTACTATTACAATCAAATCAACAGTCACCCGTCATGCGGGTACCTGTCGATGTGGAATATTGGTACTCTGTCACTCGTCACCCGGGTGTTTGTCGAATTTTGCAGGCAGTTTGTCACGCCCAACATCGACATACCCACACAAAAAAGCTCATTTCTGCCAGATTTCTGTCGAATTTGTCGAATTTTTTCGGCCGTCACGCAAAATATTCGCGGCTGTCGAAATGTCGAATCGGAAATTTGAGTCACGCGTCATGTCCCCTGTCGATTTGATTGTAATAGTACAGTATAACCCCTAAGCGCGCATTCGGCATTCGCACCCCTCACGCGCATCGCTAAGTGACCGCTGGGGCGACCGCATTTCTATTTTGTTCTGTTCTATTTGGGTCTGGTCTATCTTTATACGCGCAGTCGACCGGACGGACCGTCACTCCATTCTCCGGACGACGACACGAACGGGCGCCCATTCTTCCGGCGAGACTCACTAGCGCGACTTGTCCCACTCGCTCGATTCTTTTAACTAATATTTTTTTCAAGCGGCGCCACACCCGATCCCGCGTTATCCTGTTGGATCGTCGACACGGCTTGGCACAGAATACGCTCAGCCTCCCCCAATATTCGGTCAGATCGGATTGTTATCAATCTGTCCAGATTGTATCCACCGATGGACACTGTTCTCTCATTCTCAGTGATATTTCACTCTCCAGTAACTGAGAATATTATAATTTGCCCTATCACAGACCTGGTAATTTTCCGCATTACATTTGTTTGGACGAGGGTTGAAACTGTTTCTCCCCTTCAGCCTGTTTGGTCCCTTTTGAGCTTTTTGCTGTAGAACAGGGCTCTTCCGGCTCACATAAAACCCAGAATGACCGGTTGCGAGATGGTCAAACTCCCCTTCAGACTTCCCTAAAAAAATCATTTATGACAACCATGATTCCTGACAACTTAGGTAGTTGTAAAAATTCAGAGGACACCCCGACCAAAATATAAAGCAGGAAGAAGAAACCCGAAAACGATCAGAGACCGTTCACCGGAGGAATCAGGTATGGCCGGAGGCCCCTGCTATGAGCAGCAGTGCCGCACCGGAAATTCGAGAACGAGGAGCCGACCCGAACGTGAACTCGCGAGGAATAACGGTGTCGGAATATGGATGATTGTAAGCTGCCGGAAGTAAGGTGGGGGAGAAAGGGTCAAAATAAAATGAGCGAAAAGAAACAGAAAAATCGGCAGGCGCATATGGCCTTCTCCCCGAGTCGAACGGGGTCTTCCTGCAGATAACAAAGGAACGACCATAAAAGCAAATGCAGGTGCGCACCGTGCGCTATAGGCCGCTGAAACCACCCATTTGGAGCGTGTTTTGTTAGGAAAAAAGTGAACACAGCGCCAGCAGTCAGATGGAACAAGGCTAAGAAGTGATAACGTGAGCTGGAGTTGCGATGTGAGCGTTGAGCGTCATGATTTGTGATTTGAGCTGGGGCGTTGAAGAGGAATGCTCCAGGGGAAGGACTGTCCTGAAAAAAAAAAAAAGATGGAGAATAGCTCGCTGGCAAATGGCCTATCCCCGAGTCGAACGGGGCCCTCTGCATGCAGAAGTGCGACATTGATCACATTGAGCAGGTGCGCGCCGTACGCTATAGACTTTTAATACCACAGAAACATGAAGGGGTATATGGAATAGATATTTGAGAAGCGATATTGCATCTGAAAATAAATTTCATAAAATGAATTTCTTCAAGATCGAGCTCGGAAGACGCTGGATTCGGGGGAAGTGAAGTAAATATACGTGCCTGGAAATCGGTTAACGGGGAGTACGAGAGAGAGCGGGATTCAAAAACAAACACAGAACATCGCTGACAATGCCTATCCCCGAGTTGAACGGGGTCCTCCTGCAGATTGGGCGAACATCAAATTTAATCGCCGCAGGCGCGCGCCGTATCCTATAGGCCTTGAATACCGTCTATATTAGCAGTAGTATATGACAGAGAAAAGAGACACTGCACAAGAGGCTTGGAACCATCACAGGCTAATCTCCGAGCGCGACAAGACTCGCGTGGCTATTTACGAGTCGAGTCGCCAAGCAGCGATCACTCGGGCATACTGGACCGGTGATCCTGACGACGACATTGGACTCGCATCCGATCCTCTATACGGTGTTGATGGGGAAGCGCCATTTCCACCACCGGAAACGACCGAGAATGAAGGTTTGGAGCGCCTCGAGCAGCCAGAGGGTGCAGCAGCGCAGCGATCCGAGGTATTGTGTTGATTGACGATGATGAGCTGCAGGACGCACGGAGATTGCTTGGAGATTTCGATTGTGACCGCGACGACGGTAATTGGGGGATAGCAGTTTATTGTGAGGCTGCAGTCCGCATGATTTCCAATATATCGCACAAGTAATCTGCGACTCGACCGCCACTCAAACGGCTATATATCCCATCCATTTCGCTATGCGGTGCCATTGAATTGGATTCGTTGTCTATGCAGCATTGGAATGCAATTTAAAGACTGTTCACAACCCTTACACGCACCAAGGTTACATCGCAATACCCATTGTTGGCGGTAGTCGCGTATTCATATAGACCTTTTCTACTGGGCTCCGTTCGCGTCGGCGTGGACCTGTGCACAACTTGAATGTTTGTTCACAATTTAAATCACTGCCAGTGTGTCGCTCGCAGTTGACAAGAATACAAAGCACTTAGGTTACAATCGTCAACTGCAACATTCACGAGTTAGTGGGCTCAAGTAAGTCAACATGCTGGTTATAAATTGCGACGAGAGCTATGTTGCTACTGACCGGAATACAACCTTCATCACGGTTGATTAACGTACAGAATATAACTAAAACTTCCACCGGAGCTTCATGCTGCGCGCGTCAAATGTCATGTCAGAAGTCCGAAAATATCGATTTTGACCAGCCCACAGTATGTAGGAAGAGCCATGAGAAATATGGAGTACATGATTGAGGCTGTGAATTAATTTCTAGAAGAAATCGAAGTTCAACGGGGTAAGTGAACACATATTCGGCTTAATTCGAGCGACTCGAAACGAGGGCTTCCTGCATCTATTCTCTTTTCTTTCTCACCATGCACTGCAGTTCTTTGATAGTTCTATATCTTAATCTACATAAAAGAAACATGAATAATGAGATACTCATCGAATAGATCCGCAAGCAATTGAGTGCATATTCCAGGAGTCACTCAAACGGGTCTAATCCTAATACGTCAGTACGAAGCGGGCATTTGTAAGTATCGATCACTTATAAAAGAAGCACTGTGGGTGAGAGAAAGCAATCCAGAATTAGGTCTTGTATATGACCAGTTGGCTGCTGTTTCGGGTGGTTTGGATCTTGTTCACAAGAGGTCGTACATTCGAACCAGGTTGAAAAATTGGGGGGTTAAACGGTGTTTTAAAGGCCCCGCTTCAACGCGGTCCAGGGCGCAGCTTGCGTTAAACGGGTTTACATTAAACGCGTGTTCAAACAGCAATTTGCGTTGAAATGATTGCGGTATGTATAAATTGTTCTAAGTAGGTAGGTAGTATTCCACCGCATTGTCCGAATAACAAACACTGGTTTCCAAGGACTATCCCGGTGTACAACTTGAAAGCAAGCCAAACTACCCCCATCGCCCCTGGACCTCTCACTGCTTTCCAAGCCAAGCTCAAGTCGCCCTGTAGAACTTAGATCACAGCCAGAAGCAAAGAAATTTCACCTTTAGTAACCAGAACACCAATCCGATACCCCGTGGAACAAGTCATTTGGGCCAGAGTAGAACTCATGTAGGACTTCATGCCAATTTCATGCACATGAATGACGATCAGTAACATCAGTTGTTATTTGATGGTGACAGGCATCATTGATTCACTCAATTATCAACTTGAATCAAACTGTGCATTTTTCTTCAAACCTATGAAGAACCTGTGCATTTTCCTGGGAAACTTATGGGACTTGTGCTTTTTCTGGAAAAGAAGTTGGTCCCATTTTTTACTCATCGGGCTTTGCAACATGTGGGGTATGATCAACCTGCGCTTTTTCACCCCCAAAATAATTATGGAACACTATTACAGCCATATGCCAGAACACAAAGCAAGATGGCATTTCATCACAAATACAACGAGGATACCCGGAGAAGCGGTGAATCCAGATTTCGAAAAAGAACCATGAGCTTTTTCCGGAACGAAAACCCCTTTCACCCGAAGAAGCACCTGTACGACGGAATTTAATATGGGCATGTGTGTGAGTAAACCTGCTACCAACTACCAGGACGACATTTTGTCGTTGAAGCCGATGGTCTTGAGGTTGCTGATCCCGGGGAAACGGATAGGACCATTCTGAGCACCAACACAGCCGGCATCACTAGAAAGGAACCTGAATGTTAAGAAATATATTTTGCGTACTGGAGCTGGAAACATACGCGAAGATAAAGCAGTCCTGGCCATCGTCGGGCCCGAAGCTAGAGATCTCGTCGTTGTGTCGCCGTCTCCGACAGGGTGCAGCAGTAGGCGCTGCGCACCGTTATCGGACTAGAGTTTTTTGCGAGGCCCGACAAGAGAGGGATGAGTACAGTTGCCGGGAAGTGTTGAAAATACTAGTACGGCACCGAAGATCAAATAATCGAGTGGGTATTTACTCCAATAAATACAAGCGGAATCCCTTTAGTTTCAGGTAAGCCCGAGGTAAGCCATATTCGGAAAATACGCAGTCACTGCGAATGAGTAAGTGAAGTGGTGCTATGAATATATGCTTTGGAATGTGGTATGTGTGTGAAAATGACGAGAAGAGTCGGAGTCGGAGTCGGCTAATTTTCGCTTAGCGCTAGCCGACCATCAATAGTCGGACTTGGCTATCAAGTCGTTGCCAAGGATGGGACTCACATCAGAGTATTTAAACTCTGCTCACCGGCGCCGCAGACGCCAGCTCCATAAGTAGGCTCAGTCAAAAGAGGAATCGGATCATCCGTGGCTGGGTTGATCCACCCGATGGCCGAAATGATTCGATACCCAGGTGTCCCCCTGCTGACTGGTCGAGACTTCAGATCTTGAACGCTTGCATTTAATTTTGAACACGAATCACCGCAAACGCAATACAGCCGCAGGCCCGCGCAAGATTATGAAATGGAAAGGTTTGTATATTCCCCTGTGGGCCATCAACGGCTGTTCAACTGGACGGCAACCACTGGGATATCAGCACTTCAACCCGATAAAGCCTTTATCCTGGTAGGTACAACGAAGAGCGCACAGTGATGTGGTCATAGTTCGATCAAATTATCTAGTCTCAAGTCGCACATTACAATATTCCGATTGAGATATCCGACCGACACTGCTATAAATTGCGTTGAGCTGGGTTCAGTTACAGCTCTGTCAGAACGTGTTGAGACTGATCAGATTTTTATAAGGCCGATTGCTTTATAAATGGAGAATTCAGAGGAAGATTGATGATCTATTCATTATTTAACTGTGATTGCTTCGGTGTTGAAAGTCATATTGCTTAGAATCTCGTGAGTTATGTACGACACTGAAACTCACTGGTCAAGTCAGTCTGAGTATATACTAGAAGAGTCGGAGTCAGACTCGGCGATTTAAGCGAGTCTGACCATTGATGAGGCTTGCCGATGTGCTCACTGCGTGGAGCTGGCGTCTGCGGCACCGGTGAGCAGAGTTTAAATACTCTGATGTGAGTCCCGTTCTTGGCAACGACTTGGCAGCCGAGTCCGACTATTGATGGTCTGCTAGCGCTAAGCGAAAATTAGGGTTCATGAAAGATGGCCGCGGAGCACGATGTCCCAAAAGGGAGATCGTTCTGCACCCGGTAGTGATCCGCATAAATCCGCATCATTCCGTATGATCCGCTGTGCACAGCCTTAGTTACGACTTGACTTCTTACTTGCTTCTCGTGGGAGCGACCTCTAAACATAGCACTCTCATGGCGCCAGTCTCCGGTACATCAGGGAAGCCCAAAGGGACCCACGGTGGCCGTCGGCCTGGATCTGGCAGAAAACCAAAAGATCAAACTCTCGGGAATCCAAGGCAAAAGACGACTGCACCACCACAAGCTGGGGCTTCTACGGCATCTACTATGCAGGCATCTACTTCTCAACCTCGCCGTCCCGTTGTACAACCCACCGCTTTTTTTCTTCCCTACAAAACCAATCGTCCTGTACCACGTGGAAACTTTGTCACGGCTGGGACTCGGACCTCTTTTTGGGCTACCGTTGGCCCTTCGCGTCCCGAGGCTGCCACAAACACGTCAAATTCAGAGAACACCACATCTAGCTCGTCTCCTCATTATTGTATGTCACCCACATGTTCTCCTATTTTTTAAATGACAGACAAAAACAGCGCGCAACTCAGATATCACGGTAAATGACTTCATTCAGCTCAACGAACAGCTGAGCTATGTCGAGGAGAATGATGAACATGCCGATGTTATTGCTGGCGATAGGGTTATCGACGAGAGTCTCATCGACGAAGTGCTGGAAAAACCTTCGGCTGATGTTGAGACTGCCGAGGCCGAAACTCGAGCTTCGGAGCCTAGCCAGGAAACGGTGCTCGGCAAGCAGCTATTAGATGTCCGAGACCGACTTGCCGACGAGATTAAAGCCCACGGTAAACCTCTGTGCTACTTGCGTGGCGACTTCTACGACAGACCTGTGCACCCTGTCTTCGCACTCCACCGGAGCAAAATTGGTGTGGGGCTCGACCCGAAAGAGCTATACCAGCGCGAAATATTTGTTTGGCTACCGCATTTGCTGCCAGGCTGTCCAGAAAAATTCAAATGCACTTGTGGAGATCGCCTGTCTCGTAATGGTCTGTTCAATCTTTCATCTCGAATTGATACTAAAAATAATACATACAGGCTTCAGCGAGGACCCAATCGCACGCCGAGTCCGTTCTATGCCAACTGACTTCTTCCTTCTCACCAATCGCTTTATTTGCGATCCTCGCCGTGTGGGCTCTCCCGGATGCGGTTCAAGCTTTCAGGGCACCGATCCCCACATCCTGGCACAATTACCGCGTTTTGTGCAGGCTGCATTTCCAGGTGCGCTCAAATTTTTTGCTCCAGTGTCTATGCCTTCATTATTCTCAGCATATATCTCAACACGTGGTGCAATTTCGAAGTTGATGATGCAGCAAATGTCCAACACCTTTGCAACTCGGTTTGGTGCTGCACCATTCGCGGAATTGGTCTCCGAAGTCCAGCATAGGTCCCATGCCGAGAGCGAACTGATGTATCTTGCAGCTGCAGATTTTTATGGACAGAGCGCAGTTCAGACGTACTCTTCGTTCGATGATCCAGCTGGATATGCTGGTTCCCCGCCTTCCGTTCCATACCTAAAGGCACTTTTCGCTGATTATGTTTCCGCACATCGGCTTTACATTGAGCGGGATATTGCGACCAAATCTCTAGACCTCGCTAAAGCAGATCACACATTTGATGTGAGTTTCCATTGCTCATCTATATCTCGCACTAAAGTTCCCCTCCAGTTTCTGAAATACACGGGTGGCGTCAAGGGCGAGCGCATCTTCACTGCTGCCTATACTGTGTTGAACCAAGATGAGGAGGTTCGAGCCCATTCTCTGACTCAAACCAAGTCATTGGCATTTGTCAAAGAGATGTTCGAGCGAATTGTGGAAGGGTTAAGGGCCTGCAACCACGCACTTCCCCGCGCTCTTTACACCGATTCACCTCAATGTAAGCATTTTATTTCCCAGAGATCGTGAACTTGATTAATTGTTTTCCAATTAGCGGAACGCTCCTTCCACGAATCCCTCAACAGCTCACTCACTCAGGATGTCGAGCCAGTCACTGACTGGACAGATCTCCCTCGGTTTGAGCAAGCCCTCGGCATTCCAACAGCATTATTTTCGGACTCAATGGCAATCGCCGAAATTACGAATGATATCCTAGGCGACGTTCTTGCTGCAGCCTCAATGTCGCAACTTTATCTCATCGCAGTTTCGGTCAAGACAGTACAACAAGCCGGTGAATCACCACGTCTTGATATTATCCAGATACGAACCCGGGACAATATTTATGCCCTCAAAGTGCACACCATATTTTGTTTATCTTGAAGTTATTGAATTTGTGGATAGGTTACCGCACTGACTTCACCAAGCGATGTACCACCATCGTTGCGTTCTATTTTCACTAACCCGACTGTCCTCAAGATGGGACATTCCATCTGCAAGAGTCTCGAAATAATCTCAGAGGGACTATTTCTCCCTGAATTACGTGCGAACTTGAAGCTGAAAAATGCGCCGGTGCTTGAACTTGGAAAATATGCCAAGCTCAAGGGTGTTTTAACAGATCCCTCGTCTCCGCTCCACGCTCTTGCAGGTGCTGTTCTACGGGTGTCGTTCCCCACCGCCGAATTTCCTGCTTATCCCCTCTCCCTCTCCACCGCTGCAGAGCGCAACAGCCACCTCTTCGCAGAGATTGACTGTCAGTAGCAGATTTATGTCTCGCTCAGTCGTCGTGACTCTCTCGGACTGCCCTTGCAGCCGATACAGGCTGCTATGCATGGGCAGCTTGTAACTCTGGTCCAGGGGTGTAAAGCCATTGCGGAAGGTTCGATTATCGGAAACCACGAAGGATTTTTGGACGTGGTTATGGATGATCTAGGCACCAAGAAGCGGATAAATGTCTCTGCTTCACGCTCCCTTGTCGAGATTTCCAATGTGAGTTCAACAACTGTAGCATTTATTCCAAGCTAATTATGTGAAGGTGCTTGTTCCCGGAGCGATACATTCATTACACAAGCAAACCTTGGAATGGATTGTTACCCATTCCACGAAAATTGTTGTAACGACGTCGCAACTCCTAAGCCGTGGTGAAATCGCGCCCATCTCACCCGGACCAATTTCCCGTGGATTTATGCCTCCAACCGCATCTCTTGACGAGGATTCGGACTTTCACTGACATATTCATCATCGGACCCTCCCTCAATTGAGTTCCAAGAATGGTCTGCGAGTGTGGATGATGATTCTGGGTCGGATACTTCGGACTCGGAGATTGGGGAGGATAGATATGGTCGCCTGGCTTTTGAGATTGAACTGGTAATTTTTTATTCTCACCATTGCAAGTTACTTTACCAACCAAGGTACTTGACTAGGATGCGATGCAAGGTGTCGACGATGAACTGCGTGGGTTTAACGACCGCGAGGTAGGACATATAATATTTTATTTTTATCTGGATCATCGAATTAACCGTGTGTTTTAGACCACTCCTGTCGACGTTATGATGGAGGGTGTCCAGCACACATTCTCCCTTCTCAACGACGCTTATCAGGCGCAGAAGCTTCCGACCCGCATCCTTGATGACGCATTCCACTACATGGATCGACTCCTGCGCCTATTGCCAAAGAAGCACTCTGCATTTAAAGCTTTTGCTCATGACTTTAGTGAAATGATCTTCATCCGGGACAGATCCGACGAGCTCGCCGTCCGCGCCATCCTCGAAAAAAACGGCGTAAGCTGGGAGTATGCCAAGCGCGCCAAATCTGCCGCTCTCAATCGCCGCATCCGCCGCTATATTCCTAGCCGCGAGGTTCTCTTAAAGAGGCTGCAGAAGTTGTTCGCTGCCTACGCGGATATGGAGTGCTCCACGAAAACGACTCGTGGTTCATTTTTCTCCGACGAGGCGAAGGAGATGGTCAAAAATCTCCTTGAAACGGTGCGTAAGGGTTACCTGTCAGATCCGGCCGGTATATCCCTCTATTATCTCATGGGGAAAGACCGCGATGGATTAAATCTGTACCGCACTGTTCGTGGGACAAACTCTATCGAGGGCGGCTTCCACATGACAGTCCGTCGAATTTTCGGTTCGCTACGCGCTTCTCCAGAGCTTGCAGAGTGCCTGCTCATCAATTGGATTCTTCGGCGAAACAACAAGGTATTCATTTATCCACGGCTTCCTGCTTTCAACCTCAATTTAACACTTGACAGGTTGGCTTTCATAACCGCACCGGGAAAAAATACCGTGGGCACCATGATATCTGGATGTGTGACGAAATTGTCGAGTTTGCCGTTGCCGTTGGTGCAAAAGCTTCGTTTCCTCTCCCCCGTGTCCTATCCACTCGCATTGCTACCTCGGAAACCATAGGCACTCTCCCAATTTCGAAATCGCTTGCAGAGGAACTCAAAATGACAACCCTCCCCCGACCCCGCATTACTGGTGTTCCTCACCATCGAGACACCCCAGTCAATGTTCTCACCAGGCTGTCCACCAAACCAATAAACCTGTACCGATACCTTCAACTTCGCCAGCTCGTCCTCTGTGCCGTAGTGCCGGTTCACACGCACAAAGAATATATTACTTTCAAGGCTAACATTAGCCACCAGAAATTCCGAAAGGGAGGAACGGCGCATCCCGCGCACGAGCATCACAAGAACATCGACTTCTTCAAGATGGCCCAGTTTTGGAACGAGCTCGCAGATGGACAATCCCATACTATCACAGACTCGAATCAAAGGCTTTATTACAAGCTCCCACAGCAATTGGAAGCTCACCACAAAAAGACGATCTTGTGGAGCTCGGAGCGCTCCACTCTGGCAGATGGGAGCAATTTTATCGCTCGTAAACCCCTCCTAGATCTTTTAAATTCTGAAGACAACTACGCTGAGGCTCTTCCAGCAATCCCGCTTCCCGAACCTTGCCCCGACGGCGAACTTGACCTGTCAATTGATGGTCAGCACCTTTTCTATTTCAATTGGCCCTGTCTCTGACCTCTATTGCTAGCTTCCAATGATCCCAGATCGTTCGATTCAATGACTACGGTGCCGCACATTGAAAACGAAGACACTGCTTTTGCAGAATGGGAACCCGAGCCACCGCCTCAGACCTCAACAACGGCTGCCTCTCAAAATATCACCCAGCAGCCAGGGAGTACGAGTACTCCTTTGTCTGTGCCGCTAGCTCCGCCTATTCGCCGAACGCAGCACCAGATCTTACTGCCTGGAGCCTCTGCACCTGTCATAGGGACATCGAAATCTGCTCCGAGACGTTGCGCGCGCTGCGTGAAGCACCTTTGCAGCAAGAGGCTTGAGTGTAGTGGCAAGGGCGGTCAAAAATTTTGTGGGTGCGGGCACCCGCCTCTCAGAGAGGGCGAGCGTCCACGGATATCGGAGGAGACTATCATCGCCCGGTTGGCAGCCCAGAACGGTACCGCATAGCATAGTTGCAGATTTTGTATTTTATTACGGCTTGAAGAAAAATGGGACCAGCACGCAATGCAATTTCACAGCCGTACACAGTTCGCAGCGTGAATTCACGTGCATAAATGCTAGCGGCTGTGGAACCGCGTTTTCCACGATACTGCGTGCGCAGTGGTTGGTGGACTTGCGGGACTGATGACGAATTGCGGGCGGAGGTTGCGGCATGAAGGCGGAGGCAGATGCGATGTGTGGTATGAATGCAAAACTTAGGCTAGTCCGGTACCTCCATCCTTGCTGCTCATCAAGTTTTCGAGGTCTAGAATTCTGCAGTGCCGAGCCCGTAAATTGCAGCGCTATTTGAGCGCAGATGGCTGGTGGCTCTAGCAGATGTACATGGCGAGATTATTTCTGTATGCATCTGCAGCCGAGTGTTGAGACAGCTGAGGAAGGGGCGCAAACGAGAAGTGAGTGGAGATGAGACTCGGAGACGCGTCTGATGCAGTGATTTGGCAGTCGTGTGATGAGCTAATTTTATCTTGATTGCGGATTGGCTTGCACGATGTTCCTTTGAGGCTCGAGCTCCGGAAAGACATAAATCTTGAAAGCGCGTATCAACACCAAATGCGGTATTGATGCTGAGATAAACCAAGATACAAAATCCGTTTGCTCTCCATATCACGGACGGGATTTGGCTTAGATCTTTGGCAAGAATATTCATTGAAGTCTGGTAAATCTCTCTCTCTTTCCCCCTCTTTCCCCCCTTTCTACAACTTGAAAAACTTGAAAAAAACCCATTCTCTCCGGGGACATAATCCATGAGCCAAAATTAGCCGACTCCGACTCCAACTCTTCTCGTCATTTTCACACACATACCACATTCTAATGCATATATTCATAGCACCACTTCACTTACTCATTCGCGGTGACCGTGCGTATTTTCCGAATATGGCTTACCTTGGGCTTACCTGAAACTAAAGGGATTCCGCTTGTAGTTGTTGGAGTAAGTACCCACTCGATTATTTTGATCTTCGGTGCCGTACTAGTCTTTTCAACACTGCCCGGCGACTGTACTCATCCCTCTCTTGTCGGGCCTCGCAAAAAACTCTAGTCAGATAACGGTGCGCAGCGCCTACTGCTGCACCCTGTCGGAGACGGCGACACAAGTTAAACACGCAGGCCAAAGATATAAAGAGTGGTGCAACCGGCCAAGGAACTTCAAGTCGTTCACCGTCTTCCATCCAGTTTAATCTCGTAGTCTCAGTCTCAACCAAGCATGAAGTTCTCCACCAGTTTCTTTGCGCTCATCCCCTTCGTCGCGGCGACGGCCCTCCCGCCGGCCCCTCAGGTATGCCTCTTACCCCGAGTTCAATGTTCACGCTCAACGCGACACAGACCCCCGGCAATGTGTGAGTAATCTATGAGTTGCAACAGCATCCCCTTCCAAAATGTATTACATTAGCCGTGTCTGCACTGACGCAGGGTTCACTGGCAACTGCCAAACCCTCAATGGTGGCAGCACCCAGTGTGTCAACGTCCCTGGAGGTTTCAACGACGAGATCTCTAGTTTCGGGCCCGAAGATGGCCAGGACTGCTTTATCTTCGCGTATGTTTCCAGCTCCAGTACACAAAATATATTTCTTAACATTCAGTTTCCTTTCTAGCGATGCCGGCTGTGTTGGTGCTCAGAATGGTCCTATCCGTTTCCCCGGGATCAGCAACCTCAAGACCGTCGGCTTCAACGACAAAATGTCGTCCTGGAAGTTGGTAGCAGGTTTACTCACACACATGCCCATATTAAATTCCTTCGTACAGGTGCTTCTTCGGGTGAAGGGGGTTTTGGTTCCGGAAAAAGCTCATGGTTCTTTTTCGAAATCTAGTTTTCACCGCTTCTCCGGGTATCATCGTTGTATGTGTGATGAATGGCATCTTGTTTTGATTTGTTGAAAATTAAGTTTCGTATTGGATGAGACCTCTTCTGCGACTCATCGGACTATGCGATCGTAAAGGAAATGTGGCCCGAGTTCGAGATAAAAGACTAATAGTTACGGAAAGCCGGAGCACCATGCGTTTACACGAGACAGCGGCACGATGCTGCTGCTGCGGTGATGTGATGTAATGGCGACTGGTAGGACCCAAAACCACATCTCAACGCCAGTACATACCAGGATCGTTCTCATGTAAGTATGCATTTGATGGTTCACTGGCAGTACAAATTGAACCAGGGACTCATTTGTTTAAAGACTAAATGTTGGGATCATGGGATCCGTCAATAATGTTCGCACGCAGCCGCGTTGTAGAGAAGCGTCCATTCTGATTCTCATGGCGGTTTTCTGCCAGACCTGGGTACTTTGCTTCAACAAAACGAGGCACGAGTTAATACTTTGTTGAAGCGTCTGTCTAGGAGAGACTACATATACCGGCCTTTCTGCGGAGACCGCATTCGTATCGGCGAACGAGACCTGAAAAAAAGCTTACGAAAAAAGGCAGGAGTGCATGAGTCAAAATAAAATGAGTGAAAAAAAGAGGATAGCGCCTTGGGACGAACATGGCCGATCCCCGAGTCGAACGGGGTTCTTCTGCCTGCAGCTGACAATATCACTGCATTTGAATAGAGCGGCAATGGGGCGCCGTACGCTATAGGTCTTGAACACTACCCATTTGGAGGATGTTTATACGAGAAAATTGAGAAGCGGCGGCGCACCAAAAATTCGAGGATTAGCTTCAACGCCGAGATCTGAAGACATTTAATTAAAAAAAAGAAATGAGAGGGGGTATTCGCCTGGAAAGCCTGTAAGTAATACGGACCATGAGCGCCGAGAGAGAGAGTAGGAATCAAAAAGAAGGAAAGAAAAAGCGGAAAATCAAAGGCATGGCCCATCCACGAGTCCAACTGGATCCACCTGTGAAAGCGCTAATGACTTATAATAGGTAGAACTGGTATATAAGGAGAGTTTTGTTGACGAGGATGAAGCGAGGGATTCAACGCCGCAGCCAAACACGCGCAAACTCTTTCCTCGTCGCGTTGAATCGACCCCGCCCTACGCGCCGCCCGCCATCCCCGCAATCACAACCCCACTTGTCACGCGCGCCGACCCGCCCATCCCATGCACTGAGGCCTTGTATGTCCCCCTCGCCCAGCGCATCCTGCGCCGCCGCCTCATGCACACAATACTCCTGTACACTTTCCTGTTTTCCCTGCTGCACGCCGGGGCCTGGTCTTTCTTTTACCGGACAATGGCCCCAATAACAACACTGCGATAAATTTGTTGCGGTGGCTCGGGATGGGTTTCTTGGGCTGGATGGGCGGGGTGCTGCCCGTGCTGCTGGTGTGCAAGGCCTTCTTGACGAGTCTGTTTTCTCCTTAATTTTTTCATGGTGGCTTATATCTGCGTAGTAACGCACACCAGCGCCTCCTCGCCTTAAACTCGTAACCAGTCTGTAACCAATTGCCGAAAATATGTGGCAAGCACTTCAGTGGTTACAACCGAAAACGCTTGCCACATCTGTTCAGAATTTGTTTACAGACTGGTTACGAGTCTACCCTCGCCTTTACTCCTTCTATAAGGCTCCTTAAGCACGCCCACGGTGCGCACCCGCACCCTGCGCACGCTTCAGGCGTACATGCTCTTCGCGTTCAGTCTGCTAGTGCTGCACGCCGCTCTTCGTGCGCTCGCGTAAACACCCTTTGACACCGTCCTCTTCCTCGCGGCCACTCAAACCGTGCTCGCCGCGCTAGACGCTCTGTGCGCCATCCTGAGGTCTCAGTCAGCCCATTCCACGTGCGTCGTCATTCCTATCCCAAAAATCTATTACCAACAATAACCCCCCAGCCACCCCCTCGCGCCCCACATCCGGCGCCCTGCTCGCGCCGCTCCCCCTCCCGGCCCCTCCTCCTGCTGCTCGTGCCCGTGTTAAGGTGGTTGACTCCTTGTACGTTTTTCTCCTCCAATTTCTTTCCTTCCTCCTTTCTTCAACGTCTTTTCTTGTGGCGTCTCCCGTCCCGACGCTCTTCGCCTGCATCTTATTTCACACTTCTTTGTACCTCTTCCTCGTCCTATGCCTCCTTTGCCTTCCCACTATTTCCTCTCCATCCCCTCCCTTCATCTTGGTTTTCACCCAATACTAACTAATCCCTCCATCGTACAGCCCCCCTCCCCTTCCCGCGGCGCCTCCTCGGCGCGACGCCCGTCCTTGCGCGCCGCCTCCAGAACGCCATCGCCAAGGGTGCCGCCAAGAATGCGTACGGGAGGTGCGTATTGCGTTTCTCTTTACCTCCTTCCTCCCCGTCTTTTGTCTTTTCTTCGTTCTCGTTTGTCTCTTTTCATCTTTTGTCTCTTTTTCGTCGTTTTCGTCCCTTATCGGCGCACACTGCCGCCGACCGACCCCCGAATACGACCGACGCCCTCACGGGGGAGCGCCTTCGTCCCCCGCCGGCCGATTCTGCCTTTACAGCTGGCATCGCGTCTGTCGTGGTGCTGTTTATAGGATGAGCTCTCGAGAAACGATCATGGATCTGCCATAGCGCAGGTCTTCTTGGATCCGAATTCTCTCGGCGACTAGTATTTGGGACTATGCGCTACCGCCGGCTATGTTTTAAGCTCGGGACTCAATGGCTGAGTCGTACGGGAAGTACTACGGTCTGCACTGCGCTCCGACTTACGACCGTGAAGCACTGCGTTTCAAGGCCTCGTCGGCAGAGACTCTGCCGATCCCCGTCGGCAGAGCTCGGCAGACCCGAACTTCTGGAACTTCGGGAAGCTTCTGCCGTAAGAAATTGCGTCTCGCAACTATTCTCAATGCATTTGGAGGACCCAAATTGGTCTAGGGACCAGCTTTGGTGGAAGTCTGGAAGCTGGGAGTGGCGCAAAATATTTGTGTACAGCTCGTCGGCAGAGGGGTAGGCAGAGTGTCGATCCAGGTCGGCACACTTCTGCCAATCAAGGCTCGGCAGAGGTTGCCGCGCCGGGTCGGCACAGATCCACTGACGTCAGCCCAGGTCAACAGACTCTGCCGACCCGCCCTTGAAACGCAGTGAAGATTGGATTCACTCGTACGGCAAATCAATCCACCATCTCGTTGTGTTAATATTCTTTAAGTAGTCCCTTCCGCGACAAGGAAGAATCAACTAAGTTTGTAAGAACCTGCTTGGCACTGCTTGGCAGTGCGGTCATTTTGCGCGGTTTTCCAATACACCCTCCTCATTGGCGTAGTCTCTGACGTCCTGTGTGTATGCCGGAACTGTATCAGGTATCCGTGGTCCGTATTTGAAGAAGCCTGGGTGTAGGGCAGCCCTAACGCCTACGCTCACCACTGATTCTTTCCACAAAGAAATCAATTATAGCGGATTTAAAACCAGACCCGGAGGAGGAGGAGGACGAATTCTTTCAATATCCCATGAAGCTCATACACAGCGCCGCAGCACTTTCCGTGTTCTCCTGCGTCGCAGCGGCCGGATGGGAGTTCGTTGAGAAGGGTACCTCGGGCGTCGTTGGAATGGAGGCTATCATTGTCTCTCCGACGCTGGCAATATTCCTCGACCGTGCCGGAAATGACAACCCGTTGACAATCAATGGACACTCCGCATGGGGTTCACTGTTCGATCTGGAAACAAACCAGGCTATGCCTTTGGACGTCGTATCCAACACTTTCTGCGCATCGGGCGCCCTTTTGAGCAACGGAACCATGGTGAGTCATTTATGTAAAAGGCTTGTACCGGTCTGGCTGGATGGAAAGATGTAGGTTAGTGTTGGCGGGCATCCGAGGCCCGCAAACGGAGCTCCTGGTGAGGAGGGGCGGATGGGTTTGCGTTTATTTGAGCCATGCAACACTCCGGATGGCGCAGGTTGCACGCTCTTCGACTCTCCCCCTGTGTTGCATTTGGCGGAGACACGGTGGTATCCCTCAACCGTGAGGATATTTGACGGCTCGTTGGTGAGTCTATTTCCTCAACGGGAACGCATCTGGTTAGATCAACTATCGAGATGATCGTCGGCGGCATGCATGTTGCGACTTTCTTCTATAATACGGATCCCGCTAACAGTATCGAATTCTTCCCGTCCAAAGATGGCGGCGTCCCGAGACACTCACCCTTCCTCGCGCGCACTGTCCCAGCAAATTTATTCCCTCGGCAAGTCCCATCCCATTCAAGCTGATGATTGAATAAATCTTGACCCCTTGCAAAGGACATTTGCACTACCTGATGGCAAAGTATTCATGGTTGCGAATAATCAGTCCGTTATGTACGACATTGAGGCTAAGACTGAGACCATGCTACCTGACCTGCCGAATGGTGTGCGGGCAACAAATCCTTTCGATGGCAGTGCTACTCTGCTACCCCTCTCGCCACCGCTTTATATCCCCGAGGTTCTCGTGTGCGGTGGCGCCACCGTCAGCGACCAGACTCCCTCGGTCAACTTATCCTCCCAGGACCCGGCATCAGATCAGTGCAGCCGCATCACACTCACACATGAAGGGATCCGGAGGGGATGGGTGGTTGAGAAGATGCCGAAAGGACGCATGATGCCCGAGATACTCCTCCTTCCAAATGGACAGGTAATACTCGTCAATGGGGCGCACACCGGGTACACGGCGATTGGGTCAGTCGGCGACCCAGTATGGTTCAATGGCTCCAATGCGGATGATCCCGCGTAGGACTGGCTACAGTTTTGTGGTCGAACTCTTACTTACTACTTCCTCGAACCCAGATTCACGCCCCTATTATACGTTCCTGAAGCGCCACTTGGACGTCGCATCACAGACAGGGGGTTACCAACAACACATATCGCCCGCATGTATCATTCCAGTGCAACTTTGACCCCTGCTGGGTGCGTTCAGAGTTGAATCCACTTCAATCACTAATTTAATGGCCAGGAACATCCTTCTCGCTGGGTCAAATCCGAACCTCATGGTCAACCACACTACCATATTCCCAACGTAAATTGCGCGTCACTTAATTATTCAACCCATTGAGGTTCATCCAGAGAGTACCGAGTTGAACATCTCAATCCGCCCTATATGTCGCTTCCCCGGCCGGAGCTCCGCAATGTGCCCACCAGAATAGCGTTCGACAGCAAATTTAGCGTGCAAGTGAATATCCCGGAATCACTACCGCGTGCCGCTTCCGTGAAGGGTGCATATGCTTGACTCGTTCATTTTTACTTCCTAATAAAACAAACATCTTACAGTTGCGTTGATGGACCTCGGGTTCTCGTCGCACTCATACCACTCCAGTTCACGTCTCGTCTGGTTGGAGGCGCAGCTATCTCGCGATCGGCGCACTCTCGAGATATCTTCCCCACCCAATAACAGGGTATACCCTCCTGGTCCAGGTGTGTTCCAAATATTACTGCAAAGAGCGTATTTTATTTATTTTCCGCTCCGTTAGGATACATATTTCTTAACGTCGTTGATGCAGTTAGCCCGGGATCTCGCGTTATGGTGGGCTCCGGGGCTGCCCCTCCGGTAGCCGACCAGGGCAGGAAGATCCAGGGCATGACCATGCAAGGCGGGACTTCTTCGAATAAAATGTAAAAGGTGTAAGTAACATGGAGATGTTGGACGATCTCATATTTTCTTTCATTAAAATTTGTCCACACAACAAAGAAAACCTCATACATATTCAATTTGTACAGTACTAGCAGTTGACCCGTGCTTCGATACAGGGATATTCTTGCCGATCTCGATATGTTCTACACAAGTTCTACATTAATTGGAAGTACTGACGGCTGCATTGTTGATGTCTTTGAGGTGTGGTGGGCTAGTCTCTCCTAGACAGACCACAATAATAACTCGTCCCTCGCTAGTTGTAGTGGTGAGCGGAGTATAATCCCTGTCATTTACTCCAGTTTCAGCGGCAGAATTGAGTAGTGTGACGGTCCAAAAAATCATTTACATTTATCAGCGTGATTGTTCAGCGTGTTGGCGGAAGAGACATTTACGGAGGGTATTCGGGCAGTTTTGTCGGGCAGTAGTGGTAAACACATATGTATTTTCGACGAAGGTACAGGCGGGGTGTTGGAAATAGAGCCGGCGACGTCATCACCGGTCTCAGGCGGACCCCTGGCCCGACGCGGTGTTCGCTGCCCATGCCTGCCCCAATATGGCCCCTGTTGTATGGTCGCTAGCTTACCTTTTGTCCCCCATGTTGCCTGCTTGATAAATACTCCTTGGCCGTTGGCCTCCTGCGAACCTGCCATTCTAACACGGGGCATACCATGGGAGTGGAGCTGTGAGGCCGGGCGGAGTCGATGTGGTACGGCGATGAGCACTGTTGTCGGTTGTTGGTCCGGGTCTGTGGAGTTGTTGTCCGTCCGTGGAGTGACTGACGTCATTGGAGCTCTCTCAGCCAATAAGCTTTATCGAGAGTCAACGGTGGCCAACTCTAATATAGATTCAATGGCAAAATCAGCTTCCTTCCCAATGGCTTTCCAGACTCCATCGATGCCCTATGTAGTTGATTCTAGCACATCGTGGAACCCCCGACTTCCCGGAATTTTGCCTATTAGTGAAAGAGTGCTTGGAGGATGATATATCTTACGGAGATAAATTCACGAAATTCCAACTTCACCTAAATACGCCGGTAAGTCCAAGCTCATCCGACAGTAAAGTCAACTCCTGCCATTGGCCTACTAGCTTTATGCCATCCTCAACACTCAAGCTGCTGTCTTAGCTTTATAATTCCGCTCTCGCACCCTCACTCTAGTACTGTGAGCCATCCAACTCAAGTTGGAACGGGTGATTGAATTCAAACTCCCCTCGGTGACTGGTGCCTTTCGCATTTCAACCATTTGGCCCCCACCTTCAGCCCCTTGAAGTCCCGGCCCCTCCCGCTGGCCCAATTTTCTGAGAGGTGGAAGGATGTTATGTTTAAGCGGATTGGATATCAGACAATAACGCCGCCGCCGCCGTCACGCCCACTGTCCTCGTTCACAGCTGGCAGGCTCGTGCCATTATCCTGGACCTCTCTCTGCAGACGACGCAGCCGTAGCCATAGCCGCTGTTTGTGTCGTTGTTTTTTTTTTTTTTTTTTTTTTTTAAATCAAGTTTATTTCCCCGCTGTGGCGTACCATATGTTAGGGACCTCGCTGTTCGTAAGTAGAATCTAAGTATAGTAATGTCCGTGTAGTGCGTGTGATATCGGTAGTGCGACAAGGCTCGATGTGCTACATAAGCGCAAAGAGCGGGGTGACCCGCAATAGGCCGCGGAGGCGGCAGAAGTAAGTAAGGTAAGTGATTTTCGGAGAAGTAATAAAAGTAAAGTAAAAAGGGGAGATAATATAACTACCGGCTGGTGGGGAGCAGCTCTTGGAGCGGGGGAGAGGTACCGGGCGGGGGAGCAGGGGAGCAGGGGAGCAGGGGGAGCGGGGGGAGCGGGGGAGCGGGGGTTTGGGGGGGGGGGGGGGAGGGGCTGGGCATGGGTGGGGGCGGTCGGGTGAGCGGGCGGAGCGAGGCAGAGCCGGTCGCTAGTCTGTGGTGGGATCGTCCGGCTCGTAATCGGGGATATCCCCGAACACGTTCCGGAACCTGGTGGTGCGCGCGACATATTTGAACAGGAGGGGGAGTAGTCGTGGGAGGGAGAGAAGCCGGTTTACGTGCCGCGCGGCGGGGCCGCCCAGGCGGAAGAGCTCGCGTCGCGCCCCTTGGTGCGCAGGGCATTCCAGGAGGAAGTGGAATACGGTTTCGTCACACTGGAAGCAGCATGGGCAAAGTGGGGAGTCGGATTTTTTGATGCGGTGGAGGTGTTTGTTTAGTATACAGTGACCAGTGCGCAATTGTATGAGTATGGCGACAAGGCGTTTCGGCGCGCGCGTCGCGAATTTAATGAATTCTCGCGACGGGAGCTTGTCGTCGAACTGTCCGAGCCGCGGGTAGCGCGGCGATTGTTTCCATTGCTCCTTGACGTGTGTTTTTAGGCGCGCCATGTTGTCTTGCCACGCTGCCGCCTTACTACGCGGAAGTCGTTCGCGCAGCACCAGGGGTAACATGGCTGTGGGCGAGGATCCCTCTTGTGCTGCTCTCTTGGCTTCGATGTCCGCCCGTTCGTTCCCTGCCACGCCTTCGTGCCCTGGAGTCCAGCGGAGCGTAAGCGCCACCCCCGGATGTTTCTCTAAAACCCGCCGCGCGTGCGTATCCCACCAGTCCCACACATAATGGGATGGGGTTGGCTTGTGGGAAGCTGTCGCCTTGAGCACCGGTTGGCTGTCAACGTAAACGCTGACAGCCCCGGTCACCCCCGCTTGGTCTAGCAAAAGCTGCATTCCCAAGCTTCCCCCCGCTACTCCCTCTCCTTCGTAGACCGTGTGGTCCACTGCGTCCCCTAGCCTGAACCGCAAACTACTCACCTCAGTCCCGTCTCGGAACAACACCGCCGCCGCCCCCACTTTCTCGTCGATGCCTGACCCGTCCGTGTAAAGTTTCCACCGTGCGTCGTCTTTGTTCTCTTCCTCCTTCGCCTCTTCTCTCGAGCTCCCTATGCTCAGGGCCTGACTCGATTCCCAACTGGCGCCGAACCTTACCGCGCTCACTTTCTCCATCTCCCAGGGTTTGACGTCGAAGTCCGCCATCAAGTCGTGTATCGGGGTCGGGTGCCGACCATCCCGCTGGCTGTAACGCGCCGCTTGGTGTACCACATCGTTCAGCGGGTGCGTGTCGGGCAGGGTGCTGAGGCGTAGCGCCGCGCGGTAGCGGGTCTTGTTGATCAGGTGCTCCGCCGGTAAGAGGTCGGCGAGGACGTCGAGGGCGTCGGTGGGTGTCGAGGGTAGCGCCCCGGTGATGGCTATCGCCGCGCGCCTTTGTATTGTGCGCACCTTCTTGACGAACACGATCTCCCGCGGCTTCTTCCCTGTCCGCCTGTTCGCCGCCGGTGGGTTAGCAAAAATGTCGGCAGCGTACAACATTTGTGGTACGCAGACCGCGAGGTATAATTGGCGCATCTGTGCCGCCCCGATTCCGCGCACGCGCGCGAAGCGCGCGTATCTACCCAGCCACGCTTGTCCCTTCGCCAGCGCCGCCGCTGTTTGTTCGTTCCACCGCAGGTCTCGGCTGAGGTGCACCCCCAGTAGTTTGACTGACGTCGCAGATCGTATAGTGTGGTTCCCGAGCTGTAGGGAGAAGCGCGGGATGGGGACCGTCCGGCGGAGCAGGAACGGGTGCGGCTGCCTATCGCGCGAGGCGTCGAGCAGCTGATACTTGTCGGGCCCGAACGAGGCGTTGTGGCCGTCTGACCACATCGTTATACCCTCGCGGCGCCCGAACATACTTTCCACACCCGCGTGGGAGCGTACGAAGTCGCGGGCGATCACCACCGGCGTGTTGTCGTCGATGAATAAGAACTCGAACTCACCCCTCTTCTCCTTAGCCACTTTCGCCAGTCCAGCGTTGTAGAGGGAGTAGGCGATGATGGAGATTGGGTCGCCTTGGTCGAGCCCGCCGTCTACTGTGAAGGGCTCCGACTTGTAGTCGTCGAAGCGGATGCAGGCTTTGCGATCGGCAAAACGCCGCCGCAGGAAGTCGGTGTACTGACGGGGGACGCCGAGCATACGCATGTCGTGGTATAGCCGGTCTAGGTCCACGCTGGGGAATGCGCTCTTGACGTCCATGCAGAGTATACTGGCGACCTTTCCTGCGCGCCACGCGTCTTTCACCACTTTCAGGACCATGTGAATGGCATCCGTGGTCGTGCGGCCGGGGCGCCCACCGAATTGATTGTTGGGGAGGATGCCTGCCAGCTCCGCCGCGTCGGCAATTTGTACTGTCACGCACCCATGGTAGAGGCGCGCGTCTCCAT
This sequence comes from Mycena rebaudengoi, assembly GCA_029282285.1. Lineage (NCBI taxonomy): Eukaryota > Fungi > Basidiomycota > Agaricomycetes > Agaricales > Mycenaceae > Mycena > Mycena rebaudengoi. Next base: position 62,756 of record JARJCX010000059.1, read on the forward strand.
CCGTGAGGCAGATGGGTCGGTGGGCGCCGGGCGCCGAATAATCTGGCTTGCCTGGCTTGCGTAAGGCCAGGCTGTCGATGTGCGCCCACCCCGGAGGGTAGTAGCGCAAGGCATCACACGACCTGTAGATTGCGCCGTAAAGGGGGACCAACAGGTGGGCGTTGTTAGTGAAGACGCAATTGGGCGTGGTGCCATCGCGTGTGGCCTTAAACGGCTTCATCTTCCGTATTACGCGGTGGATCAGCGCATCGGAGATGGGCTCGTACGTCCAGGCGGGCTCGGGATAAACCACGTCGGCCGGGACGGAGCTCTGTGCCATCTTAGGGGGGAAGAAAGCTTCGTAGAGCATGGCGCTCTTGTCGGCGTTCGTGACCGCCTGGCGGACGACGTCCCCTGCAGTGTTACGTTTCTGCAGGGTGGGCATACGCGCCCTGCCTCCGTCAGAGGCGGGGCCCGTCGCGAGTCGGTGGGCTGTCCAGACGCTACTGGAGTCCAAGCCCTCCATCCACTCGATCCAGTGCTCCTTGCGGACCAGCCGGACCTCCTCGGAGTAGACGTTGCGGGCGATCCGCGCCTCCTCATGCACCGGATGCCCCAGCGCGAAGCGATGGTGGTACGAGTCTTTCGTAACTCGTTCCATCTCGCGCTTCATATTCCGTAGCCGTTCTGAGAACCAGCGCTTGGAATACGGCGACGGCTTCGACAGTGGGACGTGCGCCTCGACGCAGTTTTGTATAGCGGTACGTACCTTGTCGATCGCCGTGTCGATTTCGCCCGTCGTGGCGTAGCTTACGACGCGTCCGACCTGTAGCAGCTCCGTCTGGAGCTGCTCTCGGAAGTCCTCCCATACCGTCTTCCGCCAGAGTGGTCGGGGGGTGAAGTCGAACACGACGGGGGCAACGTCGAGGCGGAAGACTATGGGAATATGGTCAGTTTTATCAGGGCGATCGGCGGGAGAAGTGTTGCAGCTGATAAAGCTGGGAAAGAGGGAGGGAGAACACCACATGTTGTCCACCCTCGTATAGTTGCCTGTGGCCAGGGCTTTGAGGGTCGGGATGTCGCGTGGTAGAACCATTTTCATATGGTGCGCGTCGAGTAATTCAAGGAGCGGCTGGGCGAGATCGAGGTTGGCTCTGGTGAACAGGTGGTGGTTGCGCACTTCGTCCCAGAGGGGGTGATGTCTATTGAAATCTCCGGCCAGGATGTAGCGGAGGGGGAGCCGCGGGCATTCGTTGCTGGCTGGGTCATTCAGGTGGTCGCGTATCACCTCCAACGCTGCGTTGTGGTCGCAGTCGTTGTAGACGTTTAGTACTCGTATGGTGCCGAAGTCCCCATGTATCTGCACCGCCGTGACGTCCTGGGAAGGGAGCGGGATGGGCGACCAGTGGCCCGAGGAGAGCTTTGTATTCACAAGGATGAGGGAGCGCGTGGCGGGGGGGTTCTTTGCGTGAGTGGTGGGGTAAACCGTGGTCCAGCGCGGGTTACTGCGTGTCTTCCCCAGGAAGTCTATATGTGGTTCTTGGATGAGAGCGATGTCGACGCGGTCAGGGTGCATTGAGTGGAGGAGGGTGTGCTGTGCGGCATTGGATCTGTTGACGTTCAGTTGCCAAAAACAGAGCTGCCCGGGTATAGCTGTGGGTTGCGGTGTACTCATTTCCGGCCGTCCACGGGCTTCCCGGGGCGTACGAGGCTGGCGAGGCGGTTGTCGGTTAGCGCGTCGTCGTCGTCATCGTCGATCGCCGGGGGGGGGGATGGGTACGTCGGGAATTGCGGTATAGATGCCCGCACCGCCTCCTCGGACTCGTCGCCCAGGTACTCGTCCCAGGAGGGGGGTGTAACACCACCGTTATCGTCTTTGCGTTTCTGCAGGTACTCCCGCCATTGCTGCGCCTCTCTCTCGATCCTCCTGGCCCGCCGCTCGCGGCGCATCAGCTGCTTGGCTGCCTCCTCCTCGTCTTCCGGATGCTCCGCCTCCGAGTCTGACTCTAGCTCGTCACTCTCTTCCCCAGTCGCAAAGAGCTCCTCCACCTCCCCGCCATCCGTCGACGCTGCCTGCAAGCTCGCCGGCCTAGGGGGGGGGCCGCTTCCTCCCGCCAAGGCTGCGCTGCTTGTCGAGGCACTCCGCCGCCCGGTCTGTAATCCGCCGCCCGCGCTCGCCGCAGCTGTACCCGCTCGCTCCTCAGCCTGCGCTCTCCCCTCCGGCGCCGCCTGCGTGTTGCTCCCCGAGGGCGGGGACCCACTCCCGCCCGGGTTCGCCCGACGCATCGGCGCCTGCCCTCTAGGCTGTGATAACACCTCCGCTACGCCTGCCGCTGTCTCCGCACGCCCCGCAGCTGGCTCTCCCACCATCACACCTGCCGTTCGCAGATTGCTCGGGACGCGGGGGGCATTCATCTCCCTCGCTCTCGAGCTCGACGCTCCGCTCGGCGCTGCGCGCACAACTCGTTCCCTCGCATCGCCCTCCAGCGCCTCTCTACGCCCGGGGTCCATCTGCCCCCATCCGTCGTCTCTCGGTGCCTCGCCTGCCGTGCGCCCCTCAACGGCCGGTGTGCTCCTCGTCGGTCCGATACCGTACGCGGTGAGGGGCATTTGGCGAGACCCCCGACTGTCCGCCGTCCACCCGCTCACGTTGGGGTCGTGAGCGCGCGTGAAGGGGACTCCCGTGAACGCCTTCGCCGTCGCGCTCGCCCCGGAGTCGCCCATCATCCTCGCTCTCTCGACCGCCGCCAGCGGGCTCGACAGCCCTGGTTTACTCACCGTCCTGGTCCCGCCTTTTTTCCCCGCCGACTCGGCCCAACCGCCTCTCCACTCATTCCCCAGTTGCCAGGTAGCGTTCTGGTTGTCGTCCTCCCTCCAGTGCAATGCTTCCCAAGTCGCTGGGTCGCTGGTGAGGAAGTATTTGAATTGCACATCTGGGTTGCGTTCTAATGCGTACTGCAGTTTGTTAGCGTAAAAAGGGCAGTTGCGGTCGGCTGCCCCGTGCCCCATGTGGGGCCTGCGCGCTCCTCTACAGTTCGAGCACGCCCTTTCTGCGTCAGGCGCCGTGCACTCCGTCGTCCTGTGCATCTCTCCGCAGCGCGCGCAGGTGTCATGGATCGAGTTGCAGGTCGCCGCAACGTGGTCTGTACCGATCAGCTGGCATTTCACGCAGCGTGTCGGTTCGGACAGCAGCTTCCTGCCCCAGATTCGCTGGCCATCGACAAAAATGCCGTTTTTCAGGACGCGGTTCGCCACGGACGCGTCGGCAAAGCCAAAGATCGCGTGGGCCGTGCGTTGCCCTTGCCGCCTGCGCGTGGGTGGTTTAATGTAGCGTGCGCTGGTGATCGCCCCGCGCGCCAGACGGTTGTCGTCTTCTACTACCCGTATCGCCCCATCTACGCTGGGGTCGAAGGTAACGGGTAAGAACTCCATCACCAGCGATGGGCTCCTCTGCTTAAAGATGGAAGTCCCCCCCATCGCTGCGAGGAATGGAGCCATTCGCGCTCTCTGCCAGTCTGCGGCCTGGACGGAGCTCATCGTGAGCACTACGTCGCCGCTGCGCAGCAGCCTAGCGCCGACGAAGGCAGCCCCCTCAGGCGGGTCTTGCCCCGTCGCCGTCGCCGCCGCAGCCATCGCCATTCTGGCCTTGGCGACAATCTCCTTGGAGGTCAGCTTCGCCAGCCCGTGCGTCGTTACTTCCGGCGCACGGGCTATTAGTATCTCAGTCTCCCGCTGCGCCGCCTTGGCCAGCGCTACCGCGCACGCCCGCGACGAGGGTAGTGTCGGCGCGGCCGCGCCTCCCGCGGCGGCTGCGTACGTTTGCTGCGGCGCGCCTCCCGCCACTGTCGAGGCGGGGGGGTCGAGGGCAGGCCCCGCAGGTCCTTCGCCATTAACTGCGTCTGCTGCCTCCGTGGCCTGGCACGTCGCACGGTCAAGGAGCTCAGTGGTGGTACGGAGCGAGTCTACCTGCTCGTCAACCGTTCGCGTGAGTACACTGGCTGCCTCGAGCAGCGTGTGGCTCGCGGACGCCTCTCCCGCCTCGCGTGCCTCGTCTCGTTTCGCCGCCTCAGTGGCTAGGTCGCTCAACGTCCTGAGTTCGTCGCGGATGTCGTCGAGGGCGTGGTCGATCCGTCGGTGCTCCAGCATTACCGCCACCGCGCGTATCGCATCGGTGGTGGTGGCCGGGCCACCCTGGGCGGCTATGCGCAAGAGCACGAGCGCCGTTTTGTCCACAGAAATTTGGATATTTTGCCTTTCCTCCGCGAAGCCCTTGGCGACAAGGTAGGCGTACGCCGACTCGTGCGTTTCGGTCGCCCACTGAGTGGAACTAGTACTCAGCTGGTATAACTCCTCTCTCCCTTTGGTCAAGAGGCCAGCCATTTTCAGCGTGTCCGGTGTCGTCCTCGTCGTGCGCTTCGGCGCTTCAGTGTCCGGGGCTTTCTGTGGCCCCGAGGGCGAGCGGCGGCTCGTTCTTTCGCTAGCAACTCCAGGGGCTTTAAACATGTATTATAGGCGGTTCAAGTGGTAGCTAGTTAAGCTAAGAGCCCCGTAGTGCCCTGATGCTAGGCCCCGTACAAAAATTTGACGGGTCTTCGATCAGTGAACCACGTGGTTTGTTGCCAAGAAGAGTCCTCTTGTGTCGTTGTTGACGGGCGGAAGAGCAGTCTCCTCGGTTTTGGTGGTCGTGAATGCGTCCATTTACTTGGGGTAAAGGGCCGTTGCTACGCCCGGCAGGTACGAGTACTTATGAGTGTAAATGGACAGCTATCAATATGATCAATTAAGACACTAATGTAGGCTGATTGTAAATAGGAGAAAATTGTGCATTTAAGCGATGCGTGGTAGTCAATCAAAAAATGGCATGACATACGTAGTTCCTTCGGACATGATATTTATACAGTCATCAACTGAAATAAACACCCAAAAAAAGAGAAATCAGTAGAAGGTCAAATCGACGGCGCAGTACTCACAGCCAATACCGAAATACATTATGTGATCCATTACTCACTCCCATTTGCAGAAAGAACAGGTCACCAATTTAAAGCTGTCGTGCCAACCCATATTATGAGTTACACCGGGATTGAAAATGGACAAGGGGACATCGGCTTTTGAAAAACGTATATGGGGTTGAAAAGTTTTTTAAGGCGGAATCTCTGACCCATGCCCCTCCAAATGAGGAAGGAGTTTCCCACCCTTCAACGGCCCGCGCTATTTGATGCCATCAATGATGCCAAACAGGACCAACTCAAATGCAGTCGGTGCAAAAGCTGGCATTTGGCTTATGTGGGATAGCTTTTAGAGTGCGGAGGAGGATCCTCACTGTAAAAAGGTCACTTCTCCCTACTCAGATTTTCTTAGCTAGCCATCCCCCGTCCTGAGCGCGCTGTTTAAACTCTTGAACATGGGCATGCAACAAAATTCAACGTGGGTACTACAAATAAATTGTGTATAACCTAGTGCCATAGTCACTTCATCTTGGTGCATGTGGGGCAAATCCACTTCTTTGGAACGAAAGCGTCGAGGTTCATACATACCCGATGGAACTGCAAAACAATGTTAGTTGTAGATAGTCTTTAAATAGAAAACACTTACCCATTGAGTTTCACATCCTATTTTTGCGCATTCTATGGAGAGAATCGTCGTTCTGCCCCTTCTCCGTAACCTCGTCGCCGCATCCCTCGCACTCATAATAAGCCACCGCCGCTCTAGAGTTTGAAAATGCACTCGCTTCATCTCAATTTTACTGTTATTCCACTAATTTTTTGCGGGACGTACTCCGACACATATTCCAAATTAGACCAGCAGAGAAAAATGAAGAGATTCCATTCAGAATTGAGTGAGCATCAGGCCCAAGGGCAAATTAGGCCTGATTCACCCATTCAAATCCTTGCGTTCAGTACTGTCCGCTAAACCGTTTCACTTCGACTTTCACAGGAATACTTTGGCGGCTTACAAAACGATGTTAAATCCCAAAATGGGGCGATAACTCGTGCGGGGCGTCCGGGAGGTGGTATATATGCTCAGAAAACGGTTCAGTCACGCATTGTCACACCTGCCATAAAAGGTCACGCTTGTGGTGAAGGTACCGTCTCCTGGACGCCCCGCACAAGATTTCGCTCCGGTCCTTGTGGTAACATCGTTTTTTAAGCCATAGGAGTGTGCTTGTAAATACGAAACGGAACGGTTCAGCAAACAGTACTGAACGCGAAATTTTGAGTCACACAATCAGAATTTGACATCTTTTGCTGGGGCCCTGATGCGCACTCCTTTCTGGTTGGAATTGCTTCATTTTTTTTGCTAGTCAAATGTATTGTATACCCCAGAGTATGTTCCACGAAAAATTCAGGGAATTGAAGAAAATCCGAGATGAAGCGAGCACATTTTCAAACTCCCGTCCATCTTCAATCCCGGCATAACCCATAGTATTGTCAAGCAGTTTGCTCCATAAGTAGCTGTAGGTACTGTCGTCGAGTATGAGCAAGAGGGGATATTTCTGAATCAGATCGATGTACATAGGTGCGAGGGTGGGCGATGGTATCAGACACTGGAACCAGCCATTAGAGAAAAAGAGCGGCACAGAAGGGAGGCAAGTAAAGGACTCGGATACATTTAACGAAAGGGCGACCAGCAGCAGTCCTAACTGCCAAGACGAACAAATAATGGTATGGCTGCCAGTGTGTATCTACATCTACGGGACCAAACAAGATGCAGCCTCTGCTGCCATGCAAGGCCAAACACTGTGCCCTCCTTTTACCGCTATATTGTCACTAGATCACAACTACGTATATTAGGTATTGGTACCGTTCCACCAGTGCTTTTTCTTGAGAAAGAACGATATGAATCTTGGCTGCACCAGAGTTGAGCTCCAGTGCAGATTGGAAACAGATTGTCGGCATGGACGGTCAATGGATGGTGGACCCTATTCCTTTTTTTCCCCCATCAAGTCCGAAAGGGTGAGGGTGCAGGAAAATGCCGACGGATAATTCCGAACGCAAAAAACTTTTTTGTCCAATTAGGAGCTGTCCCCGAGTAGGGGGTATTTTCCCCGAGTAACAATAACAAGGACAACGCCCAGCCACTATTTTCAATAGAAAAATTTGAAGCATGTTTAGGCACGGCCACTAAATATATTAAGCACTGCCACTAACAAGTCCCTCAACGAAATCAGTCTCTAATGAAAATTTGATCAAATTTGGGTGCCCTCGAGTTTTGAAAGGGACGATCCCTAGTATATTTCAAAAAAAAAACAAGTCTCCATTGCACATACCCTATTGCGGTATCAAGAACCGCAAATAAAAATTTGTTCTTTTCAGATTCTGAAGTTTAGACATAGGCCCCATGCCTCCACCAAATATGGGACATATCCAATATACCCTTCCAAAAGTAGACATACCCCGCAATATGGCCAGAATTTGGCTGTGCCGCAGACTGCCGCTAAAATCTTTCCCAACACAGCCCGGCCCCACATAACTTATCCCTCGTTCCACTCAAAATGGGTATCCTCCCAAAATCCTGGCTCAAGCGCACCAGTATTTACCCCTCCACTGTCCAATACCTCATCATGTCCGAAAATCCCTCTGGTTCACCTTACTTGGTGTATAGCACAATGTAAATTTTTCCTCGGTTCAATATATTTGCATAAACTGGCCCCACCGCGCACATTCTTCGCCTTCCCATGCCTTTGACCTTTTTCTGTGAGCCTGGTTGCGCTCTGCTCCGAACCCACGCGCCGGTGCCCTTGGACGACCCACCCAACCGCAACCTATGTAAAAAAATCGGCTTTAACCGGCATCACCGTCCTGCCAACTGCGCGCCGATCGGCTGCTGCGATGGATAGCGCACTGTACCTCCACTTCGCCGCCGTTCGCAGGCGTTTTGGGCTGGAACACGAGGTAAATGGACTGGGGTGTGTGACGATTTTTGGCGGTCTGGATATCTCATACGTTTTATGTCCTTATATGCGCACTTTCGTCTTTTTTTTTTGCACTAATCAGCCTGGCCCACCACGAAATCGACCCCTTATCCTCCCATTCCTTAGCTGCTGAGTCGCCCCCTTTCCCCTTTCTACACCCTCACCCTCCGCACGAATTTTACGGCGTTCAAAACGCCCCACCACTCACAATTTCTTTGTCGTCGTGCGTACTGCCACAATACAAAGTTCTGGGGATCTTTACATTTTTTAGAACTTTTAAACACCTAGAGTAAAATAATCTTGGTGCGCTTCAAAAGTCCTTTGAGGGGGAAGCTGCTATGGAGAATAGGTCGAGATTCAATAATTTGAATGTGGCCCAGATCGACGGGCAAGCAGTGGTTTCGGGCCTCCTCCCTCTGTACCATATATCATGGAAAGGGGTAGGTAGGTGGGAAATTTTTGTCAGGCACTCGGCACTCTTTTTGAAGATCCCATACAGGCAGATTTTATCAGGGAAATCGGATCAGGGAGGGATACAGGCTGAATTGCATAATATGCTCCCGGATTTTCTGGCCGCTAATACTAGTTACTACCCGAATCCAACCCTTCTGTTGAATCAGTTAATCTCTCTAACTTCGCGCGCATACTCTTGGATCGGCAAGAAGCTTCTTGTGAGAACCTCCTGGCCCATCTGATAATCAACGCCATTAATGCTGATCGCAGAGCCCATCTCCCGTCTCTGAGTATCCGTGAGCATCCGGCAACTGTGTGCAATTATCATGAAGGTTCCCTCCATGGTCCACGTGCGTGGGTCTTGAGCTCAGTGCCACGATCCTTCGCCGCAAGTATTGACTATTCCCCTTCCGAATTTGCACTACTAATATAATACAGGACTCGCCCTCCAAACGTCGAGGTTCCAATGATACTCAAAATATGCTCCCAATCTTTCCGGCGATGTTGGAGATGCCATCCCCAACGGCGTCAATGCCGTCGCCAACGGCCTCTGTCGCATCCGAAATAATTTCCCCTAGGTCGAAGTCGTCTACGCATCCGCCGCACGCCGAAGGCTATAATCATCGCAAGGCTCAGTCAGCGTTGGAACATCCTCGCTTTAGCGTAACATGACTCACGAATTTGTCAACGACATTTGCCGCTGCGACGAGACATTTGCCATCCGCGGCGATATCTACGAATTGTCAGCGAAAGTACTGAATGTGCTGTGATGGTCCTGAGAAAAGACAGCTTACCTTTACCCTTCTTGACAGCGGCTGTAGCGCATTCGACGACTAGGGATGAATTAGTCTGCGGAATTGTACGTGCATGTAGCGAGAAGAGCTCACCTGTCGGTGCGAGGGTACTAACGCAAGCTATCGGGTAGGCCCCAGATGAGATACGGAGATCAGAATATCAGAATATGACTGACCCGCGATGTCGCAATCAGCTCTCCTCATGAAGTATGGTGCTGGAGCAGCAAGAGTCACCGCTGTGAAAGCGGCGCAAACGGCGATCAGGGAAAGTTGCATTTGGATAATTGTAACGAAGGAACTTCGAGTTCTAGAATGAGAAGTAAACTGAATTGCGGCTCAGCCAGCGGAGAAGAAGGGGAATGGAGTTTGTTTTGTTTTGTGCTCTTTTTATACTTTTATTTGGTTATTAACGAAAATTAGGAAAGGCGTCGGGATCTCAACATTGTGACAAAAATCGACAATGAAATGCCTGATTGTCATCGAACCCGTACTCGAAAGATGGCGTTCGAGCAGCAACAGCCACTGCTGTGCAGGGGGCGCAAACAGCGATCAGGGAGAGTTGCGCTTGAATAATACAAACAGCAAAGGAACTTCAAGTTCTAGAAGAAACGTAAAAAGAATTGGGGTTCATCTAGCAGAGCAAGTAGAATCGAGTTTGTTTTGTTTCATCCTCTTTTTTAACGTTTACTCGGTTATTAAATTAGGAAAGTCTTGGGTATCTCAACATCGTGACAACGATCGGCACCTGATTGTCATCGAACCCGTTCTCAAAAGCCACAACTTGAACGATCGTTATCCAGTTGGACAAGAATCGTGCTCGTGACGCGGAGACAACGCAATTCAAGAATATCTGCCATCAAGTGCTGGTAGCTACTTCCGTGACGTGGACTGTGTAACATCTCAAATTGATTGGGCAATCCTTGTCAGCCGACATATCCTACGATCATGCGCTGTGCCGGACAATGTGTTTATTTGATTCGGAGGTAAGGTCCGGCATTTACCAATCAATTATTTCAAGCCGCTCTAAGGAAGTGGTGGTCGGCAACCGTGCCGGAAATCAGTGATGTGATTTCGGGTCCTTCCTAATCAAGATAATTCGGCTTGAAATACACCTCCAAGTTTTGGGGATGTTACTAACTCACTAATAATCAGCACCAGCAAGAATAAATCCCTCCACTACTGTATCTAGCACTATCTAGCATCTGTGCCATGAATTGGTCCTCTTAGAACTACAGCTTGGTGTGTACTGTCAGACAAAAAGTGCTACCATGCAATCATATTATCTCATTCCACCGATGCCAGTGACCAAGCATTGTCTTACCAGGATAAAAATGCAGAAAGGAATTAGATTGAGTGAATTTGGGCTATTGAAGTACACGTACTATCTGTTCCCATCCTCGCTCTTCATTTGCGTGAAGAATACCTGCGGTTTGACTAGCGCGGCGGAACACCGCTCCCACGCCCAACGCACACGTCGTCGTCCCCATATTCGCGCGCACATGCAGTTCTTGTCACCACCAGCGCGTCGTTTTCTACCCGCTCCCTCCGCCCCATGGTTGCGCCCCTCCCTGGAATCCTCTGTGCCGAGCGTGATCTTCCGGATGTACGGCGCGGGCAGCTGCAGCACTTGCAGATGGCACTCGACGCCCTCGCGCGTCGCGCGCAGGAGCGCCTCAATGCGGCCCGAGGGGAGCCCTGGGAGCCCGCGGCGCGGCGCGGCGCAGTATGCAGAAGCATGGCGCAGAGCACGGCGCTTGCGCGGTACGCGACGGCGGAGGTCGCGAAGGACGCGGCTGTGGCGAGGGCAAGCTCCGCGGTGCATGGCCAGGTCAGTGGCAAGTATACCGAGGCCGAGGCCAAGGGCTGGAGGCGAGATGAGAGTGGAGAGCGATTGAGTGAACGACGTGCAGCGGATGCGACGAGCGACGAGGATGGGGAGAAACTTGGAGGAAGAGAGGTTGCTGACATCATCTGGGTACGCGCATCATCTGTGTTGCCGCAAGTCAGGCTGTGGAGCTTGCAAGGGTCCATCTCCGCGTACAACGCACTGCGTAGGCCGGCGTTAGTTCTGCACCGATTTCGCGCTTTGGGGAGATAAGGTGCAAGGGGCCGCGAAGATAAGAAATTGCCACTTATATCTGGGGGGGGGGGGGGGGCTCCCCTGGGGTTGCGAAAAAATTACATACCCTTTTACGTATTTGGGATACTTTGATTAGGTGGGCGGGATTTGCGGTATACTGACCCTGGATCGAGAAGGCGCAACGCGCGCTTGTCTCGATGGACGTGCTGTCTGTCCGCATACACGCCGGTGCCTCATGTCGGGATCGGTGACGCAGTAGGCGGCCACGGGGCCAGGTGTTGGCCAGGTGGATAGATCATGATGCCGCCGCGCCAGATTGGGGCTACTCGATGGAGGTGGCGGTGTTGCTGGAGAGGAGGATGGGCAGGGTAGTGGTGATGGTGGTGTGTGCATATGTTCATACCACCGCCATCTCTATTGTGCTGAGAGTCCCGATGTCATAGCAGCAGGGCGCTCGCGGGGCGGACCTTCTCGATCCAGCATGCGCCGCGTATGGGGCGAAGAGTGCAGGAGTCGTCTGCGCGAGTTACGCTACAACAAGGTTCATCGGCAATTCGTTTAAAAGAGGAGCATGGTCGGAACGGGCCAGTCGCTCGTAGGACGCTCGAACCAGATTCATCTGCAACATAGCAAGAGGAAATTCGGAGGTGTGGCAGTGCATTGAGATCGCTCTGAACGCAGTGAATCCTTACTTCCGTCTCTCTCTACTACCTCACACAGCCCTTTTTATCCTCTGTCTGGATTTACGCGCAGAACCCCAACTTCAAAACCGTGTACACCAAGGCTCCCACGGACGCACCACTACTGTTCAGTCAGTACAAGTACAACGTCGCTCTCTGACCCGCAGAGTACGTCGCGAAAGTCGGTAATCTAGTATCCTACAAAGGTGTGCTTGCAACTTGAATTCTGTTGTCAGAACTGACGAGAGTAGTGTACGACTTTGGAGGATATTTTGCCGGACTCCCCCGTCCGTTATCGAAAATATTCGTGATGTGGCAATATATTTGCTGGACTGATCGAGATATAATTTAAGGCATCCGATACTTCGTGTACTTAGATTTTCTTGGGTCGTTGAATTGTATAGAGATCCAGTGAAACCGTGCAGGACGTCAACGGTTTACTTGAGCAATGTGCCGAAAACTTCATGCGTTAGTCGAAACACTTGGGGGTCCTGATCTGTGATGGTAAAACGAAATGAATAAGAAAGACATAAGTACAAAGAGGGTAATGAGGAGTCCGTGTGCCGGCTTCTGAGGCCATATTCCAACCTGACATGGTATTTAGCACTTCTGTTCCTCGGAACGACAGCATTCGGCTTACGAGTAGCGATCATGATTCAATGCTAGTGCTGCCCACATATGATATTGGGTGACTTTCCATAACGATAAAAAATTCCTGGGGAGTATTTGAGCAATTTCCGCCGCGATGCCGAGGCAGCTGTCAGGACCCCATCACTTTTAACGTACACAATTTATTGTGAATCAATTCGAATCTGCAGAATTCTGTCCAGGGGGTCCCGACCCCCTGAACAGATTTCAATAACCCAACCTTTGCTTGAATATAACGAATTGGGTCAACGCTCCGGCAATCCTCCCCGATTGGGCCTCATGTCACAATTGTCACATGGGAGAGTTACTTCGGTTATCTCCGAATCGCCTTGGACAGTTGGACTTCGCTTCCTTCGTCGCCTTTCGTCGCACTCTCTGACACGGCACTCTCTCGCCATTCATGCAGGGACCCTTCCAATGCTATGTATACTTTCCCTGGTGGCTTTACATACGGGTGCCTACGTGTCTCCATTGCCCCGAGTGCAATGAGAGCTGTTGCTGTCCCTATAAGCATCTCTACATCATCCATTGCATCTTGTTCCGTATCGTCCTTGTGTTGAAACAGTATGAGCATGTCAAGATCCCCAAATTGACGTGGTGGCGAGGGAGAAAGGACGCGTTATTTGGCATGGCCACGCGCTCCAAGCAACCAATCAACACAAACAAATGAGCACCAACGAAAAAGGAACTTGAAAGGAACGGAATGTGGATGGAATAAATAAAATGTCTTCGTTGCGTTTCCCATAAGAAAGCCATGACTAACTGGATTGATGCAATCACTGGCACCCTCAAGTTAGCTCAGATATTGTACTGGAATATTTTATCGTTATGGAAAGTCACCCAATATGTATCAGAATATATTAATAGTATATCATTAATATTCCAGGATGTTGAGTAATTACGTCCTATTCAACCCCTTGTCAAGCCCTGATTTCAGTCGCTCCTTCGATACAATGCACATGGATGAATTCTAGGGCGTCATTGACGTTCGATCATCAGTCAAGGTGTGCTTCATGCTTAGGAAAAGGTGCTCGACAGCAATACTGACCCCTGGGATCGCAAGAATGTCTTTTGCGACGCGGGAAACAGACGACAGAGTCCCCTGATTTTGCTAAAGAACAATATCAGATTCAGTGGAAGTCAGACTTCGAGAGTACTAATTTACCTTCCACCATGCGAGCGGGTCATCAAAGCCATCCTCAACCGGAGAACTCCCACGAAAATACAGTTCAACCTCATCTTTCCCTGAAAACGAAGTCTTCTTCGTCTCGCCATATCCCTTGACTGCCATCGCAAAAATCTTCTTTGCTGGCTTTGATGCAGTACTAGTGGGAGTTGGAGGCCGCAGAATACTTTTTTTTACCAACGCTGTCAAAAGACGGCGCGATCGTTTGGTGACTTCAGGATCCCAATCCGGACCTTCGAAGAAGACCAAACATATGGTGGGATGAAGCACTACAAAAAATACAACATGAGGAAGCTTAGATTTCAAAACAGTCGAAAATGCGAACCGGCTCCGAGCAAAGGATAATCGCTGATCAAGGCCTTGCCCACGTACAGCTTCGCTTTCTATATATTTGCCGCCCTGTTTTGTAGTACAAAACAGTGGCTGGGGCCGTGACCCAGCCACCCATGCCACAGCCACTGTCTTGTACTACAAAGCAGAGCAGCAAATAGGTAGGCGCCTGCAAGCTTTTCCGGCATCTAACCATGTGCCAGCAGGCATTGATGGGGTGCATCGCAGATCGAGGCCTAGGAATATCGGCCTGATCTGATGCGAGCCCGTGGCAAAAATTCATTCCTCCATGGAATCTTGGATTCATATTTCGGCAATCCGTGAAAGTGGCGCCATTGAATGGAGATGTGGCGAGTCTGTGAGTCAGGGCGGCATGAGAGTAATAAGAGAGGTAAAGAAAAGTATTGTAGCGTAGAACAGAAGTAAGAAGGGTGCTCGTCAATTGGAGCGTGACTGGGAAAAAAGAACAGTTGTATTGATGCAGGAATGAATTCAAAGCCGGATTTTTCTCAAAGAATAACCTAGGGGCGCGAAATGTTTCTCTAATCCCAGGCAACATACTATGACACACTGGCCCATAAAACAAACACAATGGGTGTTGCTGTACCCTCACGAATGTGGTACTCATATTGCCAGCGGTGGAAACCGGCCACCCATATATCATGCGACTCGCTAATACTACAGGCCTGGACTTTGGGGAGGGTATTCACAAAGAGGGATCCTTCACATTCCGAGGTTCGTCAACATTATATATATTTGTTTCCTCTCACACCACGGTCCATTACCTCAAATCACCTATTTTCAGTAACTCAAATGTTGGGATTTTTTTGGAAGAGTGAGGGACCCTAGGAGTGAAAATACCCAACCAGGTATGTTCCTGTCCTTCCTATAAATAAACCTGTCACTTGTTCGGGGGATACGTATATTCGATCTTATGTAGGCATCCAATTTGTTTTTACTATTGATTGAAATAGACATTTCTCTACCCACACATGAAGTCCATACTTCAGATTATAGTGCTTCAGATAGTCACTACATATAGCCTAAATGATCCCTGATAGGTTTCATCACCCATTTCGTACAGGAACGACGTCTTTAGGGGGTGGCCGGCTAACCCGGAAATCACTTTTTTTGGCATTCCGCAGGAAAATATTCAGTGCGGCTTCCAAACCTCATGTAAAATCGGACTAATGGAATATAATGCATTATAGGATGCCCTCCCCCGTTGTATGGCCCACAAGATTGCTAATATCTGACTTTAGGCTGCGACGACGGGGATAAACGCTTGAGTGGCCGACTAACCCGTCACCGATAGTATGTAAATATCCGAGGCGGAACATGACCTATATATATACACTCCTCATGGACGGTTCTTGAAGGTATCCGAACCCTGCTGACCCTGTGAGACGTGAAATGGTCCAAAAATGGAAATTGCCGCCTGCGGCGGCTGATGCGCCGCCATCAGAGAAAATCTGAAGAGAGCATTATTTTTTATTTAATATGTTTGTAATTGTCCGCATTTTTACGGAACGCTCCTCGAAACTTTTTGTTGGCTGGGGGGCAGCCATCACTAAGTCTATGGGTAGGATATTTGCAATATGTGCTGCAACTTCTGCCCACCCATTTTGCTCGAGCCGCCGTACACAGTTCAATTAAACTGGCTGCAATGGGTAAGAAATCTTGGGCGAAGGATTTAATGTCAGCCGCATCCAAGCTTCCATTTGCTTGCCCTGGCCCTGATCTTGTGAATGCTACTTCCAAATCTATTCCGGAATACGCAAAATCTGTAAATTGGCTAATGTTGCAATGGATTCGAGGTGAAGTCGACTCATCAGACAAGCTATACTTGATCCAGGGACGTCGTGAACCGCAAAAGGTTAAATCTCCCGCACCGCAGACCTTACGACTACGCCACTACTTATTTATGGTGAGGACACGGAAGCACAGGGAAGTCCTGCCCTTCTGCTGTCCACTCACTTATTGGCCGTTGAAATACTGCGATACGGGGATCATTTGCACACCCGCGAGGATGATCGTTCCAAGCGAGTCTGCCGGTTCTGCAAATCCAAGGTTGAAACTCCCGAACATGCCCTTCTAGCCTGTAATTCCTCAGCAGAGGTGAGGTCCCTCAGAACGGTATTTTTCGAGGAGCTCTTTGGAACTGCACCAACCTTGCGCCGCCTAATGGATGAACTCGACTTAATCGAGTTCTTTAAAGCCATGGTTTATGAACGCTCAACCATCGCTCTCGTGGCGAAATTTGCATATGATGTTCTTGAGGTTTTTTACGCACAACCCGTGCATCGGGTCGAGAGCTAACTGGGGGTAATATCGTTTCTTTTCCGACTTATTTTTTGCTTCTAGAGGTCATCGGGTTCTACAATGTGACAGGAGACTGGGCGCGTGAGCTCGGCTCGAAGGATCTTCAGAGGCGAGGGACGAAAGTGTACATAAACGCCTGTAGTACACTGCTGGGATACTTCCTCAAACCGGCGTTCCTAAGTGGGACCGTGCCGTGTAATCCTACCTACCTACCAAGGGTGATGTCGGTGGACCGATTAACACCGAACCTGCCGTAGGGAAAATCTGAGACCGTTTGAACTGAAGACCCTATACATGGCACGCGTGGACTGTCACCTCATCCACGGCTGCGAGGTTTCCCCAGACTGTGAAGATATACATGTCAAGGAACTGATTACGGTCCAAGTTGACTTTCTCCGGCAAATGCTTAATGTCCACTCCCATTCCATGCTCGCACCGCTCTTCACCGAGACCGGAATTATGCCACTACGGATTCGTCGCTACATTCTTGTACTGGGATACCTGCAATATCTCCTCACCTTCGACAACCATCACCTAGCCCGTGCCAGCTTAACCAGCTCAATTGAACTGGATGCTCAAGACAGAAAATCTTGGGTCAGAGATGTAAAAATTGCAGCCACCAGACTACCATTTCCGTGCCCCGTCCTCAACTTTGCAACTGCAACAATTGATAGCGTGAAAGACTACAGAAAATCAATTGAATCTGGGGCACTAAAATGGTTACAAGACGAAGTAGACAACTCAGTTAAGCTCTACCTGCTACACGGGCGTCGTGAACCTCAAAAGAACAAACCTGCCGCACAAAAGACTCTTTGCTTGAGGCATTATCTGTTCATGGTTAGAACACAAGAGCATCGCGAAGCGTTTACTTCAATCATGCTCTCTACCCATGAACTGGCCCTCGAAAAATTGCGGCACGGTGATCATGCACTGCAACCTTTACCTCGACGCGAGCGTGTCTGTAGATTCTGCAAGACAATGGTGGAAAGCCCTGAGCATGCATTGTTGGAATGCCAACATTCCCCGGAGGTCCTAAATTTGCGCAATATATTTTGCCCAAACTTTCCACACTGTGCCCAACCTGCAGAGAAAAATGGCGACACTCACTAGCACTGAGTTCCTAAAAGCCATTATCTACGAGCGCTCAACGATTGTACTAGCTGCAAAATATGTTCATGATATCCTTGAGGTTTTCTACGCAGTGCCTGTGTACCGCGTAGGTTGACTTACGCTGAGCGTTGTTCACGTTTCAGGTTATATGCTTTTCTCTTGTTGTTTGGGCTCTACCGTGGGGCATAGGGAAACCTGTGGGGTCTGCGAGCTTGGCCTAGATGGCGAAGGGAAGTCCAGGGACGATGGTGCATTTACGCTTGCTTGTACACCGGGAGAATTCCTGGAAACCGGCGTTCGTTATTCGGACCGTGCCGTGTAATAATACCTACCTACCTACCGGCGAAATAAAGCCCTCGGAATGCCCGATTTTTCCCATCAGGGCAGGTCTCGGCTCGGAGTCAGCAAACCGTTGGAGATCAAGCGTGCGCTGTCTCGGGTGCGTAAACGAAAGATCTTCATAAGTACATAAGTTAACTTGCAATCCTTACGATGATAGACTCATAATCAATGCAATTTTCTTCGTGGGCGAAATTACTTTCCTACCACCCACCGCCGCCTACCGCACTTGATCGCGACAATACACGGCACCTTGTATTGCGCAGATAGTATCTAAAACACATCATTCATGATCTGAGCAGCAAATTGGGTTCAGATTCAAACCATGAGAATAAAAGTACAAATTAGGTGAACTTTAGATAAATTTCACAAAATAATATGTTGTGTTCACAAAATGTAACAAATGTAGCGTGATTTTCACACAATCCTTGAAATTTCGAAGAAATTTTGAGGTTCACAACAAATTTTGCAGAAATTTTGCGGGGGAGGTTTTCCCTGATGAATTCTATAGCCTTCGCGGACTGTGCCGAAACTCAACGATTGGCACCGGCCACAAAGCAATAACACACAAAGTAAAGCGTGGAAATGGTGTATTCGAGTCTTTCTGAGAGATGGTGGCAGAATTAAAATATAGACTCATTGTCGAGCAGTATGTATGTCATTCAAGTTCATTTCGGCGGATGGCGCGGTGAGTACTGTAGAAACCCAGTCACCTCGCCCTCGAAACCTTACCTCTGATGATCTGGGGCGAGACGGCGAGATGTGCTCAGGCTGGCTGAGCTTCGCTTCCTGCCTTCTCATAGCAGCGTGGTCAATCAGTGCGGGAACTGTGATCCAGAAGTACTCACGTCTCCGAGGTGAGCCATGGCTTCGAAGGAATTAACGCTTGCCGAGTCCAGCGACCTCGTGCTCCTCTCTTTTCATACTCGTTCAACGATAGCGGAAGAACTTGCCCAAAAAAGTACTCGCCTCGCCTTCGCACAATTTCGTCAGATGATCTTGTGCGCCGCGTACTCCGGCTGGCTCTTCGTCCACTGCCTTCACATACCAACTTAATCGATTGTGGTAACTGTGCTCTAGAAGTACTCACGCATCTGAATGCTTGCCGTGGAGGGCGGGCGGCGCGGGCTAGCATCCGAGGCTGGCATCCTCGCTTTTCATACTCGTGAAATAATCGCCCAAGAACTTGAACAAAAATGTACTCGCCCTCCGAAGAACCCGAGGTCGAGCGGGGGCTGCTCTCTTCTCACACCAGCTCGGTTAATTGTGGGGACTTTGATCGAGAAATTGAAGACTCACGCCTCCACGATGAGTAGTGTGTTGCAAAGCTTGCGTCGTCCGACTGTCTTCGAGCTCGTCTTCCAACTCTGGTGTCCTGTGGTCTTCTCTCCGCACCGTGTCTTTGCAACAAATGGATCAACTGGTCATTTTCGATTTCCTGCGCAATTTCAAGCGGCGTAGCACCCCCAAAGTCTACAAAAATTGTATGAGGTGAGGCCGACTTCGAGACACAATGCGATTCTTTACTTGCCTTCCATGTTCACGTCCGCATTGGCGCTGACCAGGAGCTCCGCAATGAAAAAATTGCTGTTTTCGCAAGCATAATGCAAGGGCGTCATTTTGAATTCTGTTAAGCAAAGTCTCTCGGGAGTTCAACTGGGACAGCGCAAGTCCTGCTCACCCGTTCTGGCATTGACAATGATGGCCTCATGCTGGAGTAAGAGCTTTACCATCTCTATGTGATTGTTTCGACAAGCAATGTGAAGGGGAGAGCCATCTCGCTCTGTTCGCTCTAATTCATTTGACGAGTTTAATACAGGTCCAGTAAGTGATTTGAGCACGAGAGCCTCACCTGCCCAGTTAACGCTCATAAAACGGTGGTCAGAATATACCTCCTGCGAAGGGAGATGAAAATTGACATCTGCGCCGTGGCGAATCAAAATCCGTGCTGTCTCAACGTGATTGTGCTTGCAGGCAATGGCAAGTGGAGGACCAATACAAGTGTCCACTGGCCCCCAAGTCATGCGAGCTGCGAAATCTGTCAGTGGGGCAGTAGTTTAACTATGCAAACGTGGCCCACAACGTGAAACTTCATTGACGTCTGCTTTCATTTCGAAAAGTAGTTCAACTATGGCGACATTTCCCGTTCGGCAAGCAGTGTGGAGCACAGTGAACCCGTCCTCGTCTATTCTTAACTCAACTCACTGAATGAAGCTATCATAATGTCACCTCATACCTTTGGAATTCACATCCGCATAGTACTTTTCAACCAAAATTTTCGCCATGGTTTTAAGACCTCGTTCGCAGGCAACATGGAAAAGTGTCTTTCCGCTTTTGTCTGAGAATATTGTCTGAGTGAGAAAAAAGGTGGCAATAAGACGAAAAGTACCATTTACCTTTGACAAAGTTGGCAGGGTTGTTGCGCGCAAGACGAATTATGTCGAGTCGCGTGGGACCTTCGGGGAGATCTGTGGGCGATAAGAGCGAGTTTCGACTTGGAAGAGACTCAGCTAAATTGATGATAGGTAATTGTAAGCCACTCATCTCTCCCGACATCGCTCTCCTTACCTCTAAAAGCTACTGGCGACGGTTCTGTTCTCTCAGTTGGGGATTGCACGTCCTGAGCTATGTACCTGCGTTGACGGGTCTTCGGACGATACCTTGGCCTGTCCCTTGCCTCCAGATCTATGAACATCAGCGAGCTGCAAGAAAGATTCTTGAAATGGCCCGATTCACCTTGCAAAATGAAATGCTTATACTTCAACAGCATTTCCAGCGCATTTTCAGACTCGCTGCAAACAGCAGCATGAAGTGGGGTGCCATGTAATCCGATATGCTTGCTATAATCGAGCGTGGGCTCACAGCTCAAGAGACGTTCGAGGATATCCACATTCCCTGCAAATGCAGCAGCTTGTATGGCTGACCCAAATTCGCCTCCTTTGAAGAGATAAATGAAGTTGACCGTGAACTACAGGACAATAAATCCAGACGTACCTTCGAGAGTGACATCCGCCTTGTGAGAGAGCAAAGTATCAACAATTTCCAGATGGCCCCGGTAGGCTGCGGCTTGAAGCGCACATCCGTTGATACCCCCTGTAGACATACCATTTAAAATAGCCATCAGTGACGCGAATAAGAGCCGACACACCCATCTTGTTGACATCTACCCGGTTGGCCAGTAGTAACTTTGTCAGATTCGAGTCACCATAATACGCAGCAAGTTGCAGTGCAGTTGCAAACCGCCCGCCCAAAAACGAGATTTTTAGCTTACTCGTCGCGGGTCCAATAACTGGGTTGGCCTACCGGTAAGTGTGTCAATTTCCGGAACTTTTGGTACTAGGACTGCGACCATATCGAGATCTTCATTTAATAATGCATGCTTAAGAGCTTCCTCTGCATCATGATGCTTTCGTATCTTCAAGTCCAGATTCAACCCGTGCCACACTGACTTGGATAAGTCCCACAGGGGCTGAAAAAGGATGGTGAGCGCCAAGCTCTGGCCAAACGACCACAGTGCTTCCCCGGGCTGTTGTATGGATTTATTTCTGGAGAGCGTGAGCTCCGTGTCGATGAGGAAAATGATGTTGATAGCAAAAACCGCACCTAAGCATATCCCGATGGGCCATATGCTGGGCGGTTTGTGGATAACACCTGACTGCTGAGGGCGGCATTTCCTATTCCACAAGGCATATGATGCAATGCCCACGGCCATTGGCAGGGCGAGATTGACAAATGGGATAGTCACAATGCCATACATCGTGAGCGAGAGGACCCGAAGAAAGGGAGAAGTAAGTGGAAGGGGTTTGCCCAGGACCGAGAAAATTGGGGTCTTGTCACATTCGGTCACCTTTCCAAACGATTTGATATCGGTCCAAAGCCAAAGACCGAGGACGGACATCAATGTCAAGTGGAGGGAGCCGAGGGAGAACACGGTGTGGCCGTGAGTGTGCCACTCGACCGGACGAAGCAACGAGCAAAGGTGCTGTTTGAGATTTGTCCAAGAAAGGAAAATGTGATTGTTGTGGTGGATGTATAGCAGGGCATACACAACGGCGTTTGTGTTGTTCATCCAGCTGAGACTGAGGACGACCGCTGTGTGGTAGTTTGTCAGGCTTTTGGACCATACTTGGACATATGCTGAGATGAGAAGTGCAAATGCTGTGAGGAGGATCGTAGTGGAATGGGCCTTGACAGACTCGAGCTCCTTCTGCGTGACGATTTGGTCCGAGATGGCATAGACCGCAGGAATGAAGGTGAGGAAGTTCTGCGCGTAGATGGCAGTCCTCACACCAATGCCGGAGACGTCTGGATTGGCAGGCAAGCACCGACCAAGATCGACATCCATCGGAGGAGGGTGCGCGTGTAAATGCAGGAGGATGGAAAGATGAGGTAGAGGAGCCCCGTCTCGTCAGTTTATAAAGCCTACACGTGTACACCGCACATAGCACAAAGCGACAGTCCAAAATTGGTGGGACTTGATGCACGAATCGGAGTTATGATAGTACGAAGAGCACGATCAAGCGCCACTGTCCGATATGTATCAATACCAGCCGCCTAGGGCCGCACTTTGCCCGAATTGTAGAAAATCGCAAGGCTTCCAGCTGCGCTCGGGCCTGTATATCTTGGGCTGAGTTCTGTGGGCAGACTCGTGGCTGTACACTATACCGAGAGAAGCGGGGTGGCTATACACTTTTGAGTAGAGAATAAATAAATAAAAATCCGAGAAATTTTGGAGGTAGGTCTGACCTTTGTGATCACCTTTCGTATACAAGTGGTATATAATAGGGTTTTGAAAAACCTCGGCCATCATTATTTAAGATGTACTGCTACCGATTGGCATACTCTGCCCACAGAACTCAGCCTAAAATATATAGGAATTGTTGAAGCATTGATCTATAATTGTAACATGATCTGTCAACGGAAAGGAAGACCCATTCCACTCGGCTAATTTGGGATGGGGAACTCACCGATGCCTTGAGCAAAAACAAAATTGTTGCATCACTTAAGAGGCATTGATCTATAATTGTAGCATAATCTTCCAACAGAAAAGGAGACGCATTCCACTCGGCAAATTGGGAACTCAGCGGGGTCTTGAGTGAAAACGAATTTGTTGCATCAGTGTGGGAGCCCTAAGCAACAAAACACTTTATTGCTTCACTTAAGCGACAAAGGTCCCACAATTTTAACATGACCCATCTCCGGAAAGGAAAAACAGTTTGCAAAAAGGCACTTCACCCACTTATTACAAGCGCGGCCTTTTTTATCGCCACCCAAGTGCAATGTTCTTGGGAGGAGGGTAGGCAAAAGTGCTAGAAAACGGGGAGCTTTGCCCCAAAGTGAGTCCCTGGGGGGGGGCCGGGGCATGCCTAAAATATGTAGTAACTTTATTCTCCGCTTTGGAGAGTCCGATTTTGCCGAGGGGCTCATCCAAGACTGTATTTAGAGGGTCCGATATAATTCGATCTAGTTCTCTTCAAGCTAATGTAGAAGCAATTGCACCTGGCTGGCCGTGATCGGCACGTCAAAATGAAGTTGGCGCGTAACGGCCACCATATACCTCAGATTATGATTACCTTCAATGCTCACTTCGCAGTGGACTGGAAGCCAGCCAGGGCTGTCCGAGGGATTAATATTCTAATCGTTTCACTTCGGAGGCCAACTTCAACTTCAACCCGACCCTCGTCCTCAGTTCATATTACATATCTAATTGCTCATCTCCTTCAGAACCTTGTAGTGCTAACGAACTTCTTCCGCTGAGACATCACGCACACAACCCTTCCGGGGTTTTCGCATGTCGATAACACGCCCATCTATTACCAGGTGTTTTTGTGTATTGAAGCACCATGAATACTATCCCTACACTATATCATTCTGAATGAGTTTCTACCATGTTTCCCTGTGACTGTTTCCTGGTGTGGAAGCAGACATCGGCAGCGATCCTATGGATGCTCGATGATCCCGGTCTGGTCCGCATTTCTTACATCGCCTCCTTGCGAAAGAGACGTGTAGAATCGCAGCAACCACAGGAAAGACTGGAATTGCTGCGAGTAGCTTCGAAAGCGAGACAAGGTGTAACGGCAATAGATAATTTTAGATTTTTAAATGACAGTACTAGTAGGCATGACCATCCATCGTGAAGTTGAAGGTTTGGGAAAATTACTGCTGGGTTACAAGCATGACAGTCAATTTTGCACAAAAAGCAACGACCCGAGAAAGAGGGACAAACAAATTCACGGAGTGAACGTCGCCTGGCTCCTAAAGCGATGGTACATGAGGAAGCAGTGGTAAGTCAGGTAGCGGCCGGGCGTAGGGAGGTAGAGGCGTGTCAGGCCAATTCGATGAGGCAAAGGTCGATGTCCGGAACAAAGGAGGACCATTGCTAGACGATGCTAGAAGTATATTGTTGGACCTAAAGAACCTATTATCAGAAATGGCCAGCAATCTTTTAGAACGAGACTGACCGAGAATTTGCGGCATTCTGGCTCTGTGTATCCTTCTCGCAGACCGCATCCGACAACGTCGATGTCTCGGATGTCGAGTTCTGTGGTGGTGGATTCGGTGTACGGTCCTTCCCCAACCCATAGAACACCCAGGTCGAGCGCCGTCTTTGGCGACAGCGTCGGTGAATGAGGATTGCAATGACCAGCGTAACACTCAGGAAAGGTACCAGAATTCCTATTATCACGGAGGTGTGTGTTGATTTTGTCGAGGATTTCGAGGAAGATGTTCCTAGTGTGTTCTCAGGATTGGCAGTCGCAGGAGTATGAGTAATTTGGCTGGACAAGCGCGCGGAACTAGGCCGGTGTAGTGAGAAACCAGCGCTCAAGTTTTGCGCCGTAGATGAGGTGTTCGTCACCTGTGATGCTTTCACGCTGCTGGCTCCATTTGAGGACTTTGGAGCGGGCGTGCGCGCCGGAGTAGTTGGTGCTTGGGTTGCGGGTGCCGGAGTTGCAGGGGCTGGAGTTGGAGACGGTTCTTGGGCGGCTTCAGCTTGGGTGACAAACGTGCCTCCGCCATCCGGAAATCCTCCGAAACCCCCGCCAAACCCGCCAAATCCGCCAGACCCAAATCCCCCTCGAAATCTGAGCCGTTCTTGTCAGATACGAATCACAAAATTGATAAAACCCAATCGCTCACCTTGCGTCAGGAGGTAAGAGTGTGGAGGGCAAATTATCGGTCGGGATGTCCGTCAATATACGGTAGTTGAGCAGTCCTCTAGTTGATTGAGGCGCATGTACGGACACCGGCTAGGAAAGAGTTGGATGTAGATCAGGCCAAGTAGATGATACTCACAACTTGCGTGCTGAGTACCGCAGCAGCCGTGCTGTCTGTCGCATCTGAGAGCGACAAGCCGGACACAGTGACCTGTGAAACATCCACTACCTCAGCTTGGTGCCTCAAGATCCCTGCGTTCGCAAAACCGAGTACAGACAAGAGGATGAGGAGAAGGGCTCGCATAAAGGGATGGACGGAAGTCGGGGGCTTCGTCTGAGAGACAATATACATGAATCCGGGAGCACAGGGCAACAGTTTCTCATTGTAGAAGCCACGACGCTGGGAGAATATCTCGGAGAAGTCAGGTACAACCCGCTGTATAATGATGCATGAGTCGTTATAATGAGATGCTCGCTTCCCATCAGACAGACGATTGTCCCATCTAAGTTCCAAGATATGATCGCAGTGCTGCAGAGTTCTGAGCTGATATCTGAAAACACGAAATTGACCCGGTCAAGAACCGGCTGTTGTGGAGGCAATCCACGTTGACATTCAAGTTGGATAGTTGCCATCTCGATTTCGAGAAGGGCGCTTGGCAGACGTCAAGAACTGCAAGTTGCCGCGACGCCACGGATTTCTGGAGGAAGGGACGAGGAATCCGACTGTTCCTGTCGACCATTTGAAGTCTGCGCGAGCTCGTCTCGAGGTTGAGGGGTCTTTGACGCGGTCGCCATGAGCAAAAGACGAGAAGAGAGAGAAGTCCGATAGCCCCTTGATGGCATCATCGGCCTTTCGGAGTCGGGTGCGTGTGGGACTTGCGTCCAGTGTTGTAGTTAAGATGTTAAGGGCTTAGTCTTAATAAGGGCTTAACCCATGTTAAGAGTAAGCCCTTAATATCGGGCGGGTCGCATCCGAAGCCCATAATAACCCTTAGCATCGGGATCGGGAAAAATAATGTGATAATGATGCGTAGATAGGAGATCCGTAGCTGTGCAATTTCTTTCTGTCCCGGTCCCACCCGACAGAAATGCCCCCAAAGCCCACCGAAATCTGTGGCGCGTTCCACCGCAATGACGACAAGCCTAATGGGAGTCATCACTGAGCGACCCATTGGCGCTGTATCAATTCAGAAAGGCCTGTAAATGCGCCAATTGCGACGAGGAGCCTGACGTGGGTGCTCAGGAGGGTTCTGGGGATGATTACAGCGGTTAACACTGTATGTAGAACCTGTTTTCGTGTCATTTTGGTGCGGCAGCAGGCCCAGCTATTTTAGGAATTAACCCTTAATATGACCCTTAATTTGAGCACCCTTAATAAGCCTTAACAAGCCTTAAGGTCTTAATTTTGTGGAGCACCCTTAATAAGACCCTTAACTACAACACTGCTTGCGTTGCGTCCTTTCCGCCGCAACCCCTAATCCAGATTTGTGTCGAACATGGATGCCAAAAATGGACTCCAATAAAGATAAAGGTGCCTCGAATGAGGGCGCATCACGGACAAAGGGTGGCTTTGTCGGCGCACAACAAATCATTTCCGCCGTCCGGCACGTGGCGTAGTGTTGGCGTAGTGTTTATTCTGGACCAATCCTGGACAAAATTTTGTGATCTGAATTCTAACTGGATTTCTGGTGACTTATAGGGCAATAAAAGTGGATTATAGTGTATTAAAACGCGTCTCTGACGCGTCCTGTGCTTGCTAGTCGCTCACGACACTCCCCAAACGCGCCTAGCTGACTATGTACCCTTGCTTGCCATCGACCTCTGATCTGTGATCCCGGACATGATCCCGGACAAAACCCCGGACACGATCGCCGGAAATCCCATTTCCCATTTGTCCTCGCTTGAAAAGGCAAAATCCGCGGCTTGAGCCCAGCAGCAGACGCGGATCAGCAACTTGGACAAATAACGCGAACGCATGTCAATTTTCGGCAGCTTGTAACTCAACAACTGGCTCGACTCACATTATTCAGTGCAATCTGGCCTGGGCAAATTTCGCTCCTCATTTGGGCGGCAAAAAATGTGTTTGGGGCATCATTAAAATGTGTCAGCGCGATCTGTGCAAGTTCTATGTCAAAGAAAACTCATGGCATGGATTTTGAACCTCTTGTTGTCCTACACAGTTCCTGCCCATGTGGAAAAATTAGTTTCGGCGTCTCACTGCGTCTCAGCACTCGGCGTGTTTCTTATTTGAACTCCCTTATTGATGACAGCCGGCAGGGAACGTAAACAAAGAGCAACACATGATCCGGTCCGTTGCGAGGCTCAGATCTCGGTCAGTTCTGGACGGATTTGGGTGGTTCTAGAAGTGTTGGAGAGCGGTTAGCTAGGGCTTAGGATCGGTGGTAAAAATAGGGAGTACTTCGATGATGTCGAGATTTGAGCATGCTAGACCCTAACTACGACACAGGGGGGTGTCGTATTAGCTTGAAACCTGGATTTTGTGCAACATTGTGACTTTCAGACTTGAACGAAGAGAGTGCCAAGCAGCCCCCAACTGAGGATAGTCCCGACAAACTGTAATGCACAATTAGGTCAAGATCCCAAGTGGGAAAGAAAGTTCCGTACAATGGGTACAACCCTGAGTGATAAGGCATGCACGTCAACGACAACCGCTATTAAAATCAAAGGCAGACTCACAGTTGCGCCACCGAGAAGGGAATTGTGGCAAAGATCGGATGGGTCAGGACTAGGCGAGCTTCAAGTTTCGCTTGCGACGATCTACCCCTTCTAAAATTAAGCGATGGATACCAGGATTGATATTGTCAGTGCAGTAAAGCGGGTTCTAGATGCGAAGGACGGTTTTTTTTTTGCGAAGGATGAAGCAACCAATCGAAGTTGTGAGCTTGTGTGAAGAACATGCCGATTTAACAGCTTTTTCTCTCGCTGACAAGATCAAAGGTACGAACAGAATGCGTACGCCTGGGCAACTCAGTAAGATACGAAGATAGACTCGTTACCAGTCTGTAACCAGTATCCAAAAAATGTGGCAAGCACTTTTGGTGGTTACAGACTGGTACATCTCGTTGACGTGCATTGGGCTGTCCCCGGAGTTTTAAAATTTTAGCAGGTGCCGCGATCGGCCGGCTGAGGAGCCATCAAACCCGATCATTTCTGGTCGAAAGCTGATAGCTCTTTCCACTCTTCCAAGCCGTAAAAAAAATTAAATGAGGAGACAGATTTAAGCAGTTTTAGGGTCATATTACTCCTAGGTACTTCAAGTATATTCATGCCCAAACTGCATCCCAGAACAGAGCCCTCGCCAAATTTTCAAACTCCGCGGACAGCCCGATTACGATCAACGAGTTGTACCAGTCTGTAAACACCGAAGCGCTTGCCGCATTTTTTCGGCAATTGTTTACAGACTGGTTACGAGTCTAATACGAAGATATGATTGGTCCGAAGTTTCATCCGTGGGAGGCACGTTCCGGATGGGGAACTGTGGGTAGAGTTAGAACATCGAGCACCAAGAGGTGAGCGATCGTGAGATCTTGGACTCTGATCTTGCCACGCGAGATCACTGATGAGTCTGCGGCACACCGGCACCACTTTGCAAAGGCGATTTCTAAGGTCTTCCTTGGTCATATCAATTGTATCTTTGTGTCTTTGTATCATATTCAACTCTTGTACCTCATTCACGAAATCCACGGGGTGCTTGCGGGCGAGTTTGGATTGCGGCTTTTGGCCTGTCACTGAATCTTGGGTTGTTATTATGTCTGACATGTGCAGTATTTACAGTGTTAGAGTCCCATACTGTCTACAGTGCAGAAATGGAGGCAACGGAGCTTGAGAGCTTGAGAGTGATTGAGCACAAGCCAGACGACGAACGAGGGAAGAAGAATTGATCCAATGATGATCACTTCCTTTTTTTTTTGGGGGGGGGGGGTGGTCGTGGGAACGGAGTCCATCGATCACCTCTTGTCGAGCACTAATAAGATCGTGTGAAGCATGTGATGACTGGCGTGGCGTTCACAACTGGATTCTCTAAGATCAAGACCTCTAACTTTAATTCTGGGAACGAGGAACCCTCTCACCACGAGGAACACGGCGGCAATCGGCGTGGATGAGAAAATAACGAGTGTCGTGGAGAAGCGGTAAGTGAAGGAGAAGGTCTGATATCCAAGATGTCTTCAAACCCAGGAATAAACCAATGATGGAGTTGAAATCAGCCGATCTTGGGCATGATATTTTTCTTTTCAAGCATCCAACGATGTTGGAAAAAGAAAAATGCTCGTAGGCGGCATTCTGAATGAGGTTCTGGCGTGCAGTTGTTCGAGTAAATCCCGAGTACATAGAACTCATCTCACATTACAAATGGCCTCATCGGTCTCTTCAACGATGATTTAATTGAGCGTGGGGAGTAGAACCAGCCATCAACCTTCGACCGGGAGTGATGGTTTTGATGGCTTCTGTTTCCCACGCATTCCCATTGGTTCTTGTGAGGCCTAGACTCGACTACATAAACCCAGGAAATGCCTATCTTATCTTATCTTATCAGCTTTGAATCCATACTTTATTTAAAGAGTTCCGCAACCTCGACAGGCCAGAGAAATATCATGGCATGCATGGAATGTAACATGAAATATGGATTCGGAGAGAGTTATCGGGTCAGTTTCTGACAATGTCTGTTTCGTTTACAAATGACAAGGGAGGAATATTTCCATTGGACAAGACTTGGGTTTCTGGAGCCTGCCTCCATCACCCTCGAGGCCATTACACACACACAGTGACTGGTGTGGTTGGATTATGGATACTATTTCATGCATCTCCGTTGTTACAAAAAAGATGCACTGACAAGTTGATACGCTGACGGTGCGTTTGCTAGCGGAGCTCTAACCTAAAACAAAGCTGATGCAAGGAGTCAGCCGCTGGAAGGACCGAGTGGCTGAGAAGAAGAGAGAGAGGGAACGTTCAGCGAAAGCTTAGAGCTCGTTCGCGACGAACTGGCAAGCACAAAGTGCAGGAAATACTGTGAACTGCACGCAGAAACAATACGGGGAGGAACGTAGAGCGAGCGAGGCGAGGGCGACGAAAACGACAACGGACTGTGATAGCGAGAGCGAGAACGGACTGAGCTGAACTGAGAACAAGAGGGAGAAGAACTTGTTGTTTTTATTGCGCAAAAGTATCTACATTTTATACAATTGGCCAAACCCATAGAGAAATGAGCTGCCATTATTTGGGGGCCAGTAAAAGGGGTAAAATGAACTTGAATGCACGGTGCGTGCCTAGAATGCATAATGAACGACAGTATGTTCAGGGAATGTTCAGTAACCATATGACGTTTGTTTAAACAAATTGCGTCTAGACGCAAATTGCCGTTTAAACAGGTGTTTAATCTAAACATGTTTACCGGCACGGCGCGGTGATTAGGGCCGTTGAAACGGCGGTTTAAACAGTGTTTAAACGGGTCAAAAAGGAATTTTATACCGGGGTTCGAACCCATGCCTCAGTTGCATGCATTCATAAGCAGGGATACAGAGCAGCACACTTCTGACTGGGCCAACTTAGAGTGATAATTGAAGAATGTGAACCTCTTTTATTAGGTGCATGCGCCCCAGTACATGCTCAACAACTTGCTGAGTTCGACTGGACCCAAGGAGGAGTTAAACAGCCCCATAAGAGACAGTTTAAACACTGCCTCAAAATAAAAAGGAAGAGGGTGAGCAGTTGGACTTCGAGTTTTTGTGTTTCATATCTTGTCAGACAATGAACAATCTGCTTCCTTCATGGTTTCCTCTTTGTTTGACATTATAACAGGTTCATTAGTGATGTCTTAAGCACAATTCAAAATGGCTCTGAAACACAATGGGTAGTTCAAGCTGATATATTTCTGATTGAGTTGCCGCTGGTTGAACTGCTTGGTCAGTTCAAAAAGCTCACATGGTCCCTGAAAGCATGGCTTATAATCACACACATTTTTATGAGTTGTGGAGAATGAAATTCTGGTGCACCTGATATAAATGTACGGAATCTGGGATTGCCTGCATGTTAAGTCAGTTGGGAAGTCTCAAGTTGATCCGCACCATGTTTACATTCAAGCGGACTTGTATAACGACCATGACAGGTTCTTCAAGCCTTGGTCACCCCATTGGAAGTTTTATGGGAGAACACCAAACCATTTATGTTCAATCAAAATGATGCATGAGGTGCCGAGCTCCTTGTAATTAAGAGTCTAAAATTATTTTTAGACTCGTTCTTGCCAGCTTTCTACCCTCTAAAATCTCATCAAAATTCAGTGTTTTTTTGATTGAGGTTAGAACTCCGACAATGCCTCGTTTGTTTCTAAAGCAGTAAAGAATCTGAGATCTAGATGGGGTATGGAAGAGCACTCTTGTGGCTTTGACATCCACAATGTTTACAAGCCATCGGCATTGATAGAACAAATCTCCATTCATGCAAAATAACCTTTTGATGCAGACACCTTTGATGCAGACCGATGCAGACACTGATGCGGGCCCAGATGCAGATAGCAGACATTTTTGATGCAGACAGAGAAAACTGATGCAGACCGAGGGCCTTTAGGTTATTTGGGGGAAAATGTGCGTTCAAGGGAGGGAAACAATAGTTTCCAAATCAGCCATGGGAGAATCTGATGTTTAACTCCATTGATGCAGCAACGAATTCAAAGCCAGAGTTCTTTCAAGAATAAGTTGGCTTGTGCAAAAATTATTTTACACAAGCTCCAAATTTCGTTTGCCGATATTCCTAGGTTCATTGAAATTAGATTTTAAGCGCAATTTCCCACTTGTACGCTTATGGGTTGCCGGCACTTGATCGACTCATGGCCAGGTCATTCTGCATTCTCTCCTGTTCCTTTTTGTTTTATTTATTTTCTGGGACACTTCGCATCAAGTACGTGCAGATAAGAGTTCAAATCCTCGACGATCGGTGTCTAGCCCTGGCTAGTCACCCAGACCAACGAGCCATTTCCAAACCCAATGTAATTGTTGTCTTGGCGCGCTCTTCGCCGTTTTCTGGAGTCTGTGAGTGCAAATAAAAAGGATGTGAATTTGTGCACATGCTGTGCAAATGCAGGTAAGGTATGGGACATACAAACGTCGCCAACGTCACGTGAGAATTCCATTTCAGGGAAATTTATGCAAATAAATTCATTGTACGGCGGCCATATTTCATTGACAGAAATAAACTGTTTGTCCTATATCGCGTATATATGAAGTCATTTTCTGACTTTTCTATTATTGACCAGAGCTCATTCTTACTCATTGGGCGTGTGGGTCGAGTCTAAGACAGATTACAACTATTATGTATTCACTCGTGACTAGTGCTGCCCTAAGGGCAGCCACATGACACAGTTTTGTGAAAAAGCAATACTGTTTCAATTAATCATGACTTGCGGCTAGTTCGGAGCCCGGGACGATGTCTATGAACTATGTAATGTGTATTTTGCATCCCCACGTCTAGACGTGAAATCCGCTGATAATACCTTTGTTTATGGGTACATTATTGCCATCAGAAATATTCAGGCACCGCTTACCTGTCAGATTTAAGACTCCGCGATGAGTGCTTCTTTCCTTCCTTTCTATCCGCACAAAATGGACTCACTTTAACTGAGACAAGGAAGCTGATGGTGGTCATACCCAGTGATGCACATCATGATCGATATTTTGAGAACATCGATGCAGTGCACGGGCAGTGATCAACGACCAGATTCGAGCTTGAAGCTTTCCTGGCGCCGATGTCAACTCCGCTGCGGGCAGCCAAATCCCGGTCAAAATATGACCGGCATGATCCTCTACAATTTCCCTGGGCGTTTCAGGCATGGCAACAATTCCAAAAAAGTATCGATCACATCGGAGAACAACAGGATGAATGAACCGAAGCCTTCGTTGGAATGATCAGATGTTTCGATAGCAAAATATGTAAAGCTGGCAGATGCACGATGAAAGATGACAGATGTACTATATAAAGCACCGTGGCAGACTTGGGGTATCTTTCGCACTTTGCATCTGGTGAAGAACCTTAGCCGTGGGTTTCTGTTGTGCCACGCCCATCCAAAGCTGCTGTATGTGGGTTTCTGATGGGTGGGGTATATAAGTGCGCGTGGCCGACCGAGTCCTGCTGGTTGGCGTATTCATCTTCCTCGCTTTCCGGATTCCTTTCTCTTCCTCCTTCTTCACTTCTTACCACCTGAATTATGGCCGGAGTTGATCTCTTGTGAGCACCTTGTCGAATTGCTCTGTTTTCTTCCTCTTGATTGCGTTGCGCAGTTTCGGTCCCATGCTGATCGGTATGCCTTCAGTAATATCTGCAGTCTTCATGTGTCTTATCCGGCGAATAGGTGTCCTGTTGAACACTTTGCTTTACGGGGTAGGCTTTCTTCGTTATCGTGTCTGTCCTAGTGACCTAAGGATGACTCCAGGCTCTAGTTACACAGGTGACCTCGAGACTTATGTGGATTCCCCCTGATGTCTGACGACCTCTGACAAGATGCTTGCATATTATCAGCGGTTTACCAAGTGAGCCACACGTCAAATTGCCCCCAAAATTACTTTTGATACGTGGGAAGCGATTCGCCGTTCACTCGATACCTCGTTCGTGCTCTGTTCTCGCCTGACAGCATGATTCGAAAGTATCCAGATATTATATCTGTTCATCGTTGAGACCGCCACCCTCGTTATCGAGTGTGGCATAATCTACGAGCCCTTGATTATCCGTTACGGTTAGTGGGCGGGAGTCGTCCATCACATGAGCTTGGCTGCTAAACCTCTAGCAAATTTTCAGGAACAAAAGCGGCAGTTACCGTATCTCCAAAGCGTGAGTTTCTTCAATTTGATCTCGATCTGATGATAAACTGTAACCCAGTGCTGCCCGGAGGTAAGCAAGCGCCTGATACTTGTGCGATCTGCAAAATATTTATAATAACCCAGATTCAATCCTCATAGTGTGTTTTTGACAATTTCATGCCTCACACAAACTTACATCTTCCTCGCAGTCAATTGTATCGGCGCCGATCCAACTTTTCGCTGCCTGGAGAATCAGCGGTATGGCGGTGTCTTTCATTGCATGATTATCCTCGACACAACCAACCCCAGTCATCACTGGATCGTTCATCCTCCCGGGGATCATCGCTTTGGTTTCGATTGGCTCTTCCGGTGCGTTTTTGCAATGGGCAACCTTTTGAAGCCTTCCCTGATGCAATGTTCAAGCTGCCGGTATCAATATGTCTGTCAAGGTGTTCCTGAATCCGGAATTCCAAGAGTTCGGCAGCTTCATAGCAGCCGCTACGGTCTGGCTGGTATTGAGTGCGGTGTGCGATGTTGTGATTGCAGTTGGAATGACCTACGCTCTGGTATGATGTTCTATCTGCACTTGATTGATTGATTTGTTCTGAACACGGATATGCAGTACACGCGCAAGACCGGATTCAGCACTGTCGACGGGCAAATTAATAGGATTATACGCTGTATGTACGACATTTATGCAACCCATACTGTGCTCAATATCGCGATAACAGTGACGCTGGAAACGGGCTCCTTAACGGCCATAGCAGCCCTGCTAGATGTCACATTTTTCCTTGTTTTTCCTGTGCGCGAGTTGGACCTTGTCGCGTGGAAATCGTATTGAACTCCTTCACAGCAAACATCGATAAATTTTATTGTGGATTTTCCGCTCTCGTCTCTGTACGCCTTGTCAGCCCTTGCGATGTATGTCCGTTCAGGATATCTGGTCGGACAGCGTAATCAACCCTGAGCTTAGGTTGAACTCTCGTGATCGGACAAAAAGCGCGGAATCGGAAGCGGAGCATGGGCGCACCGCTCAGAGCGCACTCAGATTCCAGTCGTTCCACAGCTCGAAACAGGTGCGTCATCCCAGGAGCTTCCGTCCAAGCGCTCATGTTGCTGTAACAGACCACGGTTAACTTTCCCTCGGCGACTTCTTCCGAGTCACCCACCCAGTCAGGAGCAGTAGGTGATTACGAGCACGAGCACCGGAGTGCAAAGCACAATCCCTATCCTTCCGCATTTTAGGTGCCTGCTATAAGAAGATTAAATACCTGGCGACCCTAGGAATATCGGCAATCGAAATTTGGAGCTTGTGTAAAATAATGTTTGTACATGATAGGTTATTCTTGAAAAAAATCCGGCTTTTGATTCGTTGCTGCGTCAATGGGCTTAGCCACCAGATTTTCCTATGCCTTATTTGGAAACTATTGTTGCCCTCCCTCGAATGCACATTTTGCCCCACATATGAGGATGAGATTTTTCCACCATGTATAGCATGTGCAAACATTATTGCCCCAAGATCCAAATTTCGATCGCCAATATTCCTAGGTAATTCTATGCACAGATGCCACATGCTTGAGCTGCTTGAGATTGAGGGACAGAACGAGTGAACCAATGGGGACTGTAGTCAGGATCGAGTTGGCATCAGCTGCAGTGAGTTTCGTCATTTCGTCCAGAGTTCCATGGCCAATAAAATTGAAGGTGTCTATACCTTCTAAATTAATACTCTTATCAGATATATAAGGAGCTACTTGGGTACGCATGAGATTGAAACATGCCCCACCGTATCGAAGATTCGGATGACTAGAGTCCAAACGAGGAGGGGGGTGGTTCGGGCGAAAGCAAGTCAGAATGGACGCTGATATCAAAAGAAAAAGGCTGAAGGAAAACACGATAGAAGAAGTGATGCGAATGAAAGGGATAGACATGAAGAAAGCACTGCAATTACACCATTGCAAATGAAACCAATTGATGCTATCAGTAAGTGCCTTATAGTCATGACGCCTATATAAATGCCTGTGAAGACTATTGAACAGCTGCTTGAGTAAACGAGCAGACCATAGCTTAGTATCCACCAGAAACACCAGGGCAATGTGGCGGAACCAAGATAAAAACATCAAGAGCGTGAGCCGAACGAGGTCGTGAGTATAGGGACGGGATTTGCTTGCAATGTCCGACAGATAAACACTGAATCTAACATGACTTTCGACGGCGCAAGTTACGCTCAAAGGCCCGCGCAGCATCTTCCAGAACCGATGAACTTCCAAAGAGATTCCGGTAGAAATCCCAGCCAGCATTCTATTTTTTACAATGAGTCTGATCCTACTCGGGATCGTGGAACATCCAGCGGATGGTCTGAAGCCCAAGGCAACAGAAGGACAGCGTCCAAGGGTGTGTGTGTTTTCAGATGTTCTGACAGAACATCGAGATGGTAAGGTAGCGTAGCCAATGGCTTCCGCAGGTGTTTGAGAAGGCAAGACCAGAAACAGCACAAATATGCATAAGATTGCGGTCCACAGAGATTGTCTCATAGTGGGAGGAGTGAGAGGAGGGCGTTGGCAGGATGCCAAGCTTATAAACGGCGGCTCGGACATATAGGAGCACGGTGCCGGGTAGGAGGCGCCCAGACCAGAGTTGAGAATTTGTAGGAATGCAGAGGAATAATGAGAGTGGGATTTTCAGCCTCTGAGATTAAAGCCCACCGGATAGAGATGTGGGGCGGCGCACGCAGTGAGCTGCAGGCAGATCGGCAAACCAAAGTAATTAAGATAAGAATAGACGCAAGATCAATCACATGTATATACCAAAATAGACAGA
Source organism: Mycena rebaudengoi (assembly GCA_029282285.1). Classification (NCBI taxonomy): domain Eukaryota; kingdom Fungi; phylum Basidiomycota; class Agaricomycetes; order Agaricales; family Mycenaceae; genus Mycena; species Mycena rebaudengoi. The sequence goes on from JARJCX010000059.1 coordinate 99,364, forward strand.
TCGCTCCACTAAGGCTCTCCACCGCCCTGCTTGTAGGTGAATTTGTCCTGGCCTGGCAGTACCTCGCGCATATCAGTAAGACGATGGAAATCAGGGTTAACGAAGTTGAAATAACAGTCAGTAGACTTCAGCGTTCCAACGGACGAGCGAGAAATATATTGCGGCTATGCGGAAAGTCAAAAGATGTACGGAAGATTCCGCCGCATCAAGTCGTCGTCAAAAAACTTTTCATTCCTTTTGGTGTTTGCGCATGATGTGATTTTTCACCGAGTAACTCCTTTTTTTCCCCGAGTACGACAATAGATGCAAATACATAGCCACTAAATTCAGTAGAGTGAGAAATCTAAGGCAGTGTCTAAATCCATTAGACACAGCCACTACAAAGTCCCTCAACAAAATCGCTCTCAAATGAATTTGTTTTTCCATATTTTTAGCTCCCTCCGAGAAATGAAAGGGACGATCCTTATTACATAAGTACTCATAAAGTATGTATAATAGGAGAGGATGAGGGTGGATAAAGGTGGCTTATTGGAGGGGGAGTTGAATAACAAGCACGCTGAACTCTCTCCCCTCATACTTTTTTCGTTCCGCTGATTTGGAATTTTGATTTAATAATAAAATAATTTGCGCGATCACTGCGTTGAAGCCATTTCTAGTCAGAGGTCTGGCGGGAAGTTGGCCCAAGTGCGTGTAGATGAGTGAAAACCGGCAGGTAGATCCGTTGGCTTAGCCGGGTCTATTTACTGCTCTACCTGGGTCTAGCTCGGTCTACGGGGCAGTCGAGTCTGCTAATCAGCGCGCGGAAGCAGATAGCCAAAAGGAAAGTCCATTCGTGAATAAGTTATTTCTTATTCATTTTTTGCTTCGCAGGTGCAGGTGCTCTGAGGAAGAGTTGAAAAATTTAACAAGGGCTAACAGAGGACAGGACTTCGGCAACTTCCGTTAAGTACTGCCGGAATCTTTAGGATCACAGCAGAGTGATACCCGAAACTTCCCACTCGGCTCAACCGTTTTCTCACGGTTTCGAATACGAGGAGCGACAAGGAGGGAAATGAGAAAAGGCCAAGACTTACTAATAAACTTCAATTCTGACGCACATTGGATAGTTAGAGTGTACTTTTTGACCGAGCTTATATGCGCCACACGTGGCGTACACCCCACTTTGTAAAACGATCATGTTGGCTTTCCTCAGAAAATAGTCATAGATGCAATTGAGATGCAACCGTTGTTATCCATCATTGACGATGAAGCCCTCAATCCCCAGCATTTGCAGCTAGACAACATGGTGCCATCGTTTGCTAGCATTTTACAGTCGGGCTGTGGGCGCAGACGCCATACGGCGCCTCACTTCCCGAAAATGGAGCAGGCTCGGTGACTTTAATTGTCTGACTCGTTTGATCTTCTTCAGATGACTATGTAGGTTCTTGAAATCTGCCAATCATTTACGCGATGACTTCAATAGGGGGTGAATATTTTAACTGCGTCAAAGGTTTCCGATAAATCGGGCGACTCAGCCGTCGACAATTGAGCACAAATCGAGAGTACGGCCTGGGTTCAATTGTTTTCCCAGCCCTTGTACCTTATTTATCATGGCCACACGCCTACAAACAACTCTCTAACCTCATGTGTCCATATTCCATGCATGACTCGCTCCCTCCCAGACCCTGAACGGCACCAGTTTTGGATCTACATCGCCAGCCTCGTGGTTCATAAATTATTATGGTACATGTTCCGCTTTGCCACAGTCGGCCCAATAAGAAGGCCATCCTCGCCACCTTTCAGAGTATCTGCGACCACCAATTGCCTTCAGGCCTCCTGACGCCGACTCGTCCCGCTTCGCTCTACCGCAGAGGAGTCCACGCAACGCAATACCCATCAAATTCAGAATCTTCGACCACCGAACTGCCAAAGCTTCCCGACGTTTGCTCGTCTCGCGTTGTTCCACCTCCAAGGAGCCCAAGCAAGGCGATCCTCACCACCTTCCCAGATCTGTGGCCACCGAGTTTCCCCGGCCCCTCAACGTTTCCTCGTCTTGCCTTGTTCTCCCTCCGAAAAGCCCAGGGTGTGGCGCAAGCTAGAGTCAACTATATATATGGATCTACGTACGTGATCGTCATTCAGTTTTCGTTCCAGACATTCAATGCCACGGGATAACGCAGATCCAACCGTCGCTGCCGATTCAGGCCGTCCGGTCGAGGTCAACGCTGGCGAGAATCCTGGGACTCTCGCTATTGATTTTTCAATGGGGAGGTCTCTGACGCTTCGCCACTTGGATCTGGTCATCGAAGGCGGATTCGAGGTGAACGACATAGAGTTTCAATGGACAAATCCTGATGTCATAAGCCGCCTTTCCGTGAAGATATACGTCGATATGCAACTCGCTGATAAGTGGCGAGACATAGTCCTGTCCTGGGCTTCAGCAATTGATCACCGACGTTCCTCTTCTCTCAGTAAATATTACTTGAAAGTGGAAGACACTTGGTATGGCTTCCGGCCTCAAATTCCGGTGAAGGACCGCCTTGAGGGTGATTGACTCACCTTTTAGTACCCCACTATTAATTTGATCTCCACAGTGCTATTCAAGGAGCTCGGCGCCACGGGGGACATCCCCGAGAAACTCGAACAAACTTATGCATTATGCATAGAGAAACGACAAACAGCTACCAAATCGCAAGCTGGATGGAATATCGACGCCAATGTCACCTTAGATTATAATACGGTAGTTGCAGTAGTAGTTTTTTTACTACTGGTTTAAAAATAAATGCCCACGCGCGACGCGAATGTCTGATTTGGTACTTCAAAGAAGGACAAAATTGTTACAGTCTGGCCTTGGGTGCAACGTTCCCCAATTGAGAAACGTAAACATTTGTTATTGACGTTTTAACACACACAATGTATGTACCAGGGTAACATAGGAAATATTGATACACCCTTCAGCAAAATCTTCCTCTGCCCTTTGGAATGCATGTAGACGAGACGAATGAGTTCCGCAAAGCGCATGAGTTCCTCCGACTTCATTTAAACACCATTTTTTTCTACTGAAACAGTAGACACCACAGTCCGTGCCAACATTTTTTCGGTGGTTCCGACTGGTTATGTGCTGTCGGATTGATTTTGGAGCCAGTTCCGAAATACATTCAGGCTCCATACTGCCGACGTGTTCTGTGGGATCTGTGTCTCCAGGAACCCCTCATATAACGCGAGTATGTCCACAAAAATTGGAATGGTTGATGGGTGCGTGTGGAAGCTTGGTGAAGAGCATGCACGGAGTACGCCATGAGCAGCATATCCAAGCTGTGAATCATCTGGATGCTGTATGAGGCGCTTGGTGAGCGCACGCCACGAGTCTGCGAACTTGATAACAAGCGAGATGTCGAATGAGCCGCCGAAAAACCGGGCAATTTCATCTATGGCATGTATGGTGTGCCCCATTCCTAAAGGTGGGACAGGATTCGTGCATATGGACACAAAAGCGGTAAGGGCTGTCAAACTGTTGTCCCAGATTCTTGCGAGCATCTGCTGCCCGATACTCCCCACGGTTCCTTCCATGGGCACAGCCGATGAACCGTCTGGGATGAGCAGCGGATCAGAGCCCAAAGCACGAAGTCGCTCAATATTTCTTTCTTCATCACTGGCGGCCAGAGATCTTATCTCGACGGCGAGTCGCACTAATTTCCGCTGAATCATGACAGAGGCCAAGGACATGAACGGAGATTCTGGGTTTAGACCATGATTTTCCAGGATTGAGGCCCATATGAGGTCATCCCATTCATGCCATTCGCGTAAATCACCTGCGAAATCCGGAAGAACTACAAGTGTGAAGATTGCGTGGAGGATATCGGTTTTATGAGTGGCGAACTTCAACCACTGGGCGAGGCACTTCACAAGATACTGGTGATCACAGTCCTGTGTCGCGAATCGAACCGCATCCACATGCCTTCGATTTCCGAGATACATGGAGAAGACCGGCACAATATCGTCTGGGTGGAGAAGAGGGAGGAGCCTAAAGAAGCACCGCATGAGGTCATCCAGTTCATTGACCTTCTTATCCGGATAAGAGGTGGGATCAAACCGACGAAGGATGTCGCCATCCTTAAAATGGGACTTCTGGCTGGGCGGAGGGATCTCCGGCGACCTGGCCGGGACAGCAGGAACGATAGTAAGGCAGGTGTGGAAACATTCATAGGGTAGATTACCACCCTGGTGAAGAAGCCCGACAGATTTGATGAGGAATTTCACAGCGACTGTCACCTGAGCTACTAACCATGTCTCCTCAGACGCCAAGGATCGCAGAACATTCCGGAGGACAGGAATATCCTGGTCTGGCGGGTCGGCATCAGAGGGCAATACTTTCAGAGACTCGAAGAGGCCCCGGACGGCAGGGGATATGTAAACGGTGCCCAGGGAATCTGCCCAGGGAACAATAAGTTGAACTAATGAGCGCCACGATGCGGAGGGATCCGGTGAAGAATCTGCGACCTCTATAATGGTAACCATCCAGCGCCGGATGCTATTGAATCGGGCATACATCATCGCAGCCGACACCGAGTTAACATAGTGCATAGGCCAGACAGGTTCGTTCCAGACTGCTTCAATCGCAGGGTTTGGAAACCATAGGATTTCATTTTGTGCATGAAGCTGTGGCCCCGATTTTGTCATACAGAGTGCCCATATAGCTTTCATGCACGCAATAGCTTGGCGCTCTCGCAGGGGGTCTTCTCTGTCCAAGTTACGACAGCTATTAAGCAGATTTATGATGCGCTCACTGAGGGACAGCTGAGGGTCGGTGGAGTCCAGAAGAGGGATAAAAAGGTGCTCATTTACACGGTGAAATCCCTTCACGCCATGGATTGCCTCGGGGATTGCTTCTAGAAAGGGCAGAAGTTCTGTGTCGTCGGTGATAGATTCCATGGTCCAGATCATTGCACGCTGGTCTCGAGTTTCCGGACTCTCCAGCGCCATGTTAAGCATGGCGTCAGTAATTCTGTGCTGCCTGCTACCGCTAAATATCGGGCGGATGGAAGACAATGCCCAGCACTTGCGAATTTGTTGGAGAAAGTTCCAGGCGAACCCCGACAAGGGAGTGCGGTAAGGACAGTCAAGACTGATGGTAGGGAGGATGGTGAGGGTGGAATACAGCACGATAAATGCCAGGAGGACAGAACCCATGAGGTACATCATGAGCCGATTGATAGGGAGGAGGAATGCAACCAGCCCCCCGAAAAAGAGGATCAGTGAAGCGTGAAGAAGCATCGGGATTGTGTCGACGACCTTGTGCATGCCAAACCTGCGCAGCCCAAAGTATAGGAAGGAGAATATGCGCGCGCGGCGGATGGGGGAAGGTTTAATTTCGGTTTTGTGTATGAACTCTCGAGCCCATTGTTCGACGAGAGTTGCGAGAAGAGCGCAAGTCATGCTAAGAGCAAGACTGAAGAACCATAGGCTGTTGCACAGCAGTGCCGCTCGGGTGGGTTCGAAAGTTCGAGGAGGCTCGGTAGTGAATGAGGTATTGTGGGCCAAGGCGGTAAGTTGGAGTGAAATCTGCGAGAGTACATCAAGCGTCATGTTTCCAGAGTCTGGCTGAAGCGTCTTGTAGCTCTCGATCAAGAAAGCTGTCAGGCTGGCAGAAAATAGACCCGACTAGGGAAATTATCAAGTTGACTGAGGTTGCGAGGTGGAGCAAACACGTACAAAAATTAGCAGACCTTCCATATCCGCTTTCCAACTTTCCACCAGGGCTGCATCGTATCTCTCGGCTTCTGCGATATAAATTGACCACACTTTTGCAGACGCCTGCTGGCTTTGGAAGGGCGAGTATTTAGTCTTGTCGACGTCGCGAAATCCGCGGATGAATCTGGGCTCGCGGAATCCACGACTATGGTCCCATCCTTGAAAATCGGGAGTTATTTCTTGGGACGGTGAGAGATCTTGGTTCCCCTGGACACCGGGTTTCCCGATTCCAATGCGGGACAAGAAGCGTCGGAAACCGGACAGTTCTAGTCGTCAGGGTTCAATAGTCGCTCACAGTGAAGTTAGATATGCGCACCGTCGGTGCCAGAGACCGATTTCTCGGGATCTCCTGCCTGCAGCGTAGAACGCGGCATTTTGTACTTGTGGATTCTTGTGGGCGGGAAAGGAAGCACGGCTGAACTTATGCATATCAAATTCTCAAGGCACGATGCCGTTGGCTTTCGCGTGTCGAGGTAGGCCATAAGAATCTCAATGATCCGATCGGCCCGAGACTTGATCGAAAACGGCGAAACTGAATCTACAAACGAAGCGGCCAATGGATTCCGGACCTCGGCGCAGGGTCACTACAGAATGAATACGAAGCAAATCGAACGCAGTGCTTTAGGGAAAGCAGGATCCGGAACGGTTCAGCCCGAAGAGAATTTCTGCCGCAAGGAATGATTAGATACAGGTCCAGACCGTTGACAGAGACACAAAAGTCAAGAATATCCAGCCACGCGCAGATGAGAGGTGTCCCGTAAAATGGACTTCCGAGTTGATAAAAAGTTCAGGCCTGCGAGCGGTGGAGGGAGCTGTCCAGGGAGGAGAACATGAAAACGCGCCCAGATATAGACTAACTCTGTATCACTAGGTGTGCTTCTGCAGAACAGACATACCCAGGCTGAAATTTTGGTGGATGTGCTCCGTGCGCCATAGTAGATCCGGGTAATGGAGGTGTGCTGTTTGAGAACAAACTCACCATGCGATCGGATGGATCTGTGTGCAAGACCAAAGCTGAATGGTGATTTTGAAGGACGTGGAAGTGGAGAAGGGGGTAAAAGAAAGCAGAGATGCGCGAGGCACGGCCGAGACCCATGTCGAACGGGTCTTCTGTGGCAGCTGCCATGTACTTTAAGCATACCGTTAAATTTTAAAATGAGGGGTGGGTTTGTATTTGAAAAAGAAATGAGAAGAGGCGCGCACCGTGAAATTTAAAGAAGGCCAAACCAAGGGAGAAGGAGAGAGACTCGGTGGGGAAGGTATCGCGTGGTACACAAAGCGCTCCCGACAATCAATCTAACAGCACCCGGCACAATTTCCATCAAGTGTTCTCATTAACGGTTTCCCTCACACATTCCGCCTGTCGTTGTAGTTAAAAATGCCGACGAGTGTAGGATTAAACTCCATTTTAGCAACAACGCGCAGGGCACACATGCTTCTCAATCTGCGGCACACCTTTTGGCCACTCAGTCGCCGAAGTCAGTGTCCTGAATCCAATATCGTGAGGCTGAATTGAAGCAAGAGTATCAGCAGTGGTCAGATAACACGCGGTTATATTCCAGACCTGGTTCGATTTCCCCGCGTTTCCGTTTAGCAACGAATAGCTCCACACGGACCCAGAAATCTTCGCCTCCCTCGACGCCGACCTTCCAATCCTCGACACAATGCTGGTTCGGAAGACACACCAGAATGAAGCGCAGATCATCGACTGAGTGGTGCGCTTCTCGGCCGGGTGCGAATGAGTTCAATCGCATGTTGATCAAAACGCAGAGTCGCGTGCAATTCCGGAGAATGGAGGTAAGGAAAGGCGAGTATTCGGCGTTTAAATTGTTTACGGACAGATGGGTGAGCGCCGGGAATTAACCGAAAGGCAGTTCCGTCAGGAATTGACTGTCGGTATCCCACAGGTCAAGATGAGTGATTGTTCGAAACAATGGGCGAGCCGGGTCGACGGTGGAGCCTCCTAAAAGGTCCAACAAAACGACAGATAACCGGCGCAATTACATGGCTTCGACAGCAGGGGCAATTCCAGAATCGGCATAAAACAATGTGAGATTGCGGATTCCCCTGCAAAGTGAAGGAATACGCAGAGACCATTCCTTATCAGAATGATTCTCCCCTGCGAGAAAGTTGTGCAAGTATTTCGCGAACTTGGCAGGGTGCTTCTCGATTGCAAAACGGAGCGCATATGGATCCAGTTTCCTATTGGGTGTGACAATGAGGGTGCGATATAGAAGGGGTTCTATCCTGGGCGAGAAGTTAGAGGCTTAGGGTTTCCCCACAAGCTAAAACGCCAGATTACCATACACTTACACGTCGTGCGACACCGACGAGTTGGGGCATCGATTCGGAAATTTCGGTTGCCGCAATTTCAAAGATTTCTCGCTCAAGTTCGGGCGGGAACGCAGGAAGGATAGAATCGTTCATAGAAGGGTCGTGGTGGCAAAACGGAGGCCGTGTTGATACCATCACTGATCTGGCACCTTTGAAGCCTTTAAAACTCCGATAGGCCACTGCACGTCTCTGTCCCGCCACTCGCCTCCGCGCAATCAACACCTTGACACCCGGGGCGCCCGCGGCGCCCCCTTGCACAGCACGTCCTGCGCGCTGCCGCCTTACACATAACATCTTTTTGTACACCCTGCTCTACACGTTGGCGTATGCAGGGCGTGGTGCTTTGTGGTGCTTCGTTTCCGGAGGGCGCAATAGTAGTGGTGATGGCGCGACGAGTGTGATGATGAGTACGTGGGGAATGAATGGAGCAGGTTGCGCGAAATGGAATTCCAAACACGCCGCGCCGCACCGCGCACACAGGGCGTAGAACGAGAGAGCGGCCTGGGTGCCCACGGGAGGAAGAGCGTGGGATCCGGCGTCCAGGGGTGTTTTTTATTTGCTCCTTAGCAAGCCATGCGGACCGCGAAAGAAGTTTAGTAGTATAGACGGAGAGGATGCGATAACGAATAAAAGGAAATTGTGATGAAAAGAATGAGCACTAGCGTGCTCGCGTGTGCAGAAGAAGCATGGTAAGTGCGTGAGGACCGCTTTGCGCACCAGTGGCACGGACAGTACGTTGCTCGTCCAGCTCATGACCCCATCCGGAGCCACCGCAGCACTGTCTTCCTTGCCTGCAACTCCTTTCCTGCAACTTCTTCGTGTCTCGTTGCCCGTCCGTATTTCTGCTTTTCTTCCAGCCCCTCCCTTTTTCTTCGAAGAATTCCCTGCTTTATTCGAAGGAAAGAAGAAGGGTGGATTCACGAGATTCTCAGGAGATTTGATACCGACTCAGCAGGCACATACCTGGATTTGCCTGGAACTGTCGACCTTAGCTGACCCGCGGGCCCATAATTATAACCAACCGTCTCGTACGGGAAGCATGTTGTCGATTCCCTCTGTCCTTCGATAATTTGAGTAAGGCTTGTCCATTAATCAATCAAGACACCTGTTTTAAAGACAGAGGTGAGTTCGAAGACAGTACTAGTCGACTTCGCCAACTTCCGTTGAGCACCGCCTGGACACCGCCGGAATTCTGGAATCTGAGGATCACACCGGAGTGATGCCCGAAACTTCCCTCGGCCGTTTTCCCACGGTTGCGAATTCGAGGAGGTTAAAACTTACAATAAACTTCAATTCTGACCCACACTGAATAGTTGGAGTGTACTTTTTGACTGAGCTTATATGCGCCACACTTCGCGTACACGCCACTTTGTAAAACGATCATATTGGTTTTTCCTCAGATAAGGGTCATAGATGCATTGAGATGCAACCGTTATTATCTATCATCAACCATAGAGCTCTTGCACTCCAACATTTGCGGTTAGACAACATGATATAAAGTGTGCCATGATTTGCCAGCGTTTACGGTCGGTCTAGAAGTCATCCGGCGCCTCATTTTCCCAGAAATGGAGCAGACTCACTGATTGCGATTGGTCTGACTCGTTTAATCTTATACCAATGACTATATAGGTTCATAAAATCTGCTAGTAATTTACGTGATGACTTCAATAGGGGGTAAATATCTGCCCACAAACAACTCTCTAACCTCATGCGTCCATACCCCATGGATGACTCGCCCCCTCCCGGACCCTGAACGGAACCAGTTTTGTGTCTACATCACCCGCCTCGTGGCTTCGAATTTATTATGGTCCACGTTCCACTTCACCACAGTTGGCCCATAATAACACCTTTCAGAATCTGCGACCGCCAATTACTCAGGCCTCCCAACATTTGCTCGTCCCGTTTCTCTCTACCTCAGAGGAATCCACGCAACGCAATACCCGTCACAATTCAGAATCTTCGACCACCGAGCTGCCAAGGCTTCCCGACGTTTGCTCGTCTCGCATTTTACCACCTCCGAGGGGCCCAGGCAAGGCAATCCACACCACCCTCCAGAACCTGTGGCCACCAATTTTCCCAGGCCCCCCGACGTCTCCTCGTCTTTCCTTGTTCTCCCTCCGAGAAGCCCAAGGTGTGGCGCAAGTGAGAGTCGACTGCATATATGAATCTACGTGCGTAATTTTCATTCAGATTTCGTTCCAGATACTCAATGTTGCCGGATAATACAGACCCACCCGTTGCTGCCGATCCAGCCCGTCTTGTCAAGGTCACCTCAGGCGAGAGCCCCGAGTCTCTCTCTATCAAGTTTCCAAGATAGAAGTCTCTGACGCTTCGCCAGTTGAATCTTGTCATTGAAGGAGGATCTGAGATGCCGGACGTAGCGTTTCTATGGACAGATTCTGATAACGTGGGCCGCCTTTCTGTGAGGATATACGTTGATATGGAGCTCACTGATGAAAGGTGAGAGATTTTCCTACACATGATCATTTCGCTAATCAACCCTCTCTCTCAGTAAATATTTCTTGAAAGTGAAAGATACGTGGTATCAGTTCCTGTCTAGAAGGGATTCGAAAAAACCCCATCCGAGTGCGTGTATGATGCTCTCCAGAACTATAACAATGTTAAATTGACCTCTACAGTGCGATTGGTTGAGCTGGGTCGAGTAGCGGACATTCCTAATGCTCTGGTGCATGCATTGGCAAGTAAACCAAACAAACGTATAGCCACTGTAACCAAAGAAGATGGTGCATGGATACTTTCCGCGACGAGTTCCCCCCAACATCAGGGTATGGCCTTTGCGGCAGGACTTTTGTTTACTATGCAGGAGACCTCACTCTCGACTGTCCCCCGTCCTGGACCGGTATACTGCTCGACGCAATAGCGCCTTTGGATCACCCGCGAGCAGCCAAACTGGAAGATGTGACAGGGAAATCCGTTCAACGTTGAGCCAAGACCACCCAAGTAGTTTAGTCCCGATAATATGTTGATTTAGTGAGAGTGAATAAAGGATTTTCTCCGCCTTAGTTGGTACTTTATTTATGTCTGGTGCTCGGCTGTACTTAAAAATCTTGGCTGTAGTTAACTTGTGATCATGGTACTTGACAAAGTAAGTTATCCTTACAAAAGTAAGTAAAGTAAGTTTTGTAAGAATAAGTTAGTTTTCATGAGCATAAGTAACTTGGCGAAGTCTCGAAACAGTGCTTTTTCTGTCTTGTCTCGCCATTGCAAATGTCGCGGCTGCCTCTTCTTTTACGGGGTCCGCCGGTATTACTGTGTTTCCACCGTCCAACGCGACTCTAACAGTGGCGGATACTTTCTTCCCCCGCCCTAATGAGGTTGGTTACGCAGGTCCAACTCTCAGTCAGGTTTATTTTACGTCTTTAATCACCACGTTCAAGCTCCAGGTAGCCGAAGCGATTTCAAGACGCCGCGAGGCCTGGCGAGGCGCAAAAAATCGCTGTTTAGCTCCGGCGAGGTCCGGCTAGTTGCCAATCTAGGCGTGGCGAGGTAGGCCTCGCGGCGTCTCGAAATAGCTCGGCTAGACTCGGCTAGGCTCGGCTATCCTTGCAGCTAGCTGGGCTCTGAACGCAGTGAATAAGCAGAAAGCTGATACAATAATATCGTAGGCAGTGATGAGGCTGCCGCGATAGACAGCGTCTTCCCGCTCGTCAGTCCCTCGAGGTCTGACAGGGTAACGATGGACCGGCGTGCGTGGAAAGATGTGGACTACTTCAACTTTCGACCTCCGTGAAACTTTCATTGGACCACATGTGAGAATGGCAAGTACATAGACACAGGGGAGATTAACGGAGGGAGATTATTTCCTCTCGATGATTACCTTCAGACTACCGCAGCATCGGATGAATATTCCACTCGGAATCAGAATCCATCGCTTTGTGTTAGTTCCCGATGTTGTCCCGATGATAACCAATGTCGACCCGAATTGGGGGTACCCGCGACTCTCTGCCAATTGCTGATATATTTTGAGTATTGCCATGAAATTTGGCATAAATGAAGTGTATATGCGGGGTGTTTCGACCTCGTACGCACGGAGCACATATACAGCAGCACAGGCGAGGTCTTCATCGTCCGGGTTCTGAATTACCGCCTTGACAAGTTCATGCCACACCTCGGTGAATTTGAGAGCAAGAGAAAGGTCAGAAGGCGGGCCGAATTGCTGGGTTAATTCGCATATAGCTCACATTGTATCCCCCATTCTTTTGGGCAGTGGTGGCCGTTAAGGCTTAATCTTCGGTTGGCCAGAGCCTTAAGGCTTAAGCGGAATTAAGGCTTGAGCATTACATAAGCTTAAGGGATTAATTAAGGCTTAGATCTATTTTAGGAAATAGCCGTATATGGTAGAGAAAACCGTCTTTTGGACCAGCCTGCACCTTGGAGTACAGTATAAAAACATATCAAAGGTAGTTACTTGCAGCCGGACACTTCAATAGGCCGCTGAGCCGCCAGTCGTGTTGAGTGGATCATGGTGATGGCTAACACAACTGTCAACCTGTACTCTCGAAGTGGGGGTTTTTTTTTTGGCCCCAGGTTGTTTATATTTCTGCCCCAGGTGGTGGAAATGGTATTTATGACTCATGGCAGAGGAGACACAATGCGCAAAAAAATTATGAGTACCAGATCTCAGGCTCGGCTGTACCGGCCCGAACTCTTAAGCCTTAAACATGTTTTGGTCCAATCCGTTAAGCCTTATGTTAAGGGCAGCATAAGCCTTAATTTTTTTTTTAAGGCTTAGGGCTCAAGCCACCACTGCTTTTGGGTGCAAGCGGAGTTGTGCATATGGACACAAAATCGGTGAGGGCAGGTCAAAAATTCTTGCGGCTATTGGTTTTGCTATGTTGCATACGGTGCGTTCCGCGGCGGCAACTGTCGTTTCTCCGGATCCGAAATCAAAGCCAGGATGAGTGGCGAGGATCGGATCAGCGGCCAAAGCATCAAGTCGTTCGACAATCTCCTTCTTTTCCTTGCCACGGTCCTTGGCAAGCAAATCATGTATTTCTCGACTTAGACGCATTAAATTCCTCTGAATCATGAGAGAGGCCAATGACATGGAAGGAGATTGAGGGTTCAGGCCATCGTTTTCGACCAATGACGTCCATACAAGGTCATCTCCTTCATGAGATCGTTCCCATGAACTCGGAAAAAACCAGGAGTGTCCAGACCGCATAGAGAATATGTGCTTTCTGAGCGGTGGACTGCGTGGATTGTAAGCCCTCGGCAAGACACCGCCGAAGATAGTTCAGATCACAATCTTGCGTCACGAATGTTACTGCAGCAAAATGGGTACGATTTCCGAGATATAATGAGAATACTGGCACAAAATCGTCGGGGTGGAGAAGAGGGAGGAGCCGAAAGAAGCACCGCATGAGATTGTCCAGTTCCTCGACCTTATCGTCCGGATAGAGGGTGGGATCAAATTGACCAAGGCTGTGGCCGTCCGGAAAGTAGGGCTGCCGTCTGGGGGGATGAATATCTGGCGCACAGTCCGGAACTGTAGGGACGATGGTGAGGCAGGTGTGCAAGTATTCGTATGCTAGACTTCCACCCTGATGAAGATCTTCCACACAATCACCCAAAAAAGACACAATCGTCGTCACTTGATCCACCAGGTATGTCTCCTCTGATGCAAGGGAACGCAGTATATTCCGGACAACGGGAATAGTAGGCGGGCTGGTGGTATCGGAAGACCATGACTTCAGAGAATCAAAAAGTGCCTGGACAGGGGACTCGAATTGGTAGCCGAAGCTCTGGGTCTCCACCCATGGAAGGATAATTTGAACCCATGAACGCAACGATAAAGACGGATCTGGAGAAGATTCAGCCACCTCTAGAATGGTAGCCATCCAGCGTCGGATATTTTTGAACTTGTTATATCTCATGGCTGCCAACACAGAGTTCACATAATGCGGCGGCCCCAATTGTCGCTCGCGTATCGTTAAAAGCGCTTCCTGTGAAAACCAACGAATTACGCGCTGTGAAAATGGCTGGTGTGGCACCGATTGTATCATGGAGAGCGCCCATATAGCTTTCATGCATGTCGTAACTCGTCGCTCTCGCAGGGGGTCTTCATTGTCCAAGTTGCGACAGCTAATGAGCAGATTCATGATGCGCTCGCTCAGGGACAGCTGAGGGTCGGTGGAGTCCAGAAGGGGGATAAAAAGGTGGTCGTTTACACGGTGAAATCCTTTCACACCATGGATCGCCTCGGGGATGAATGCCATGAGGACAGCCCCCATGAGGTACATCATGAGCCAATTGATAGGGAGGAGGAATGCAACCAGCCCCCCAAAAAAGAGGATGAGTGAAGCGTGAAGAAGCATCGGAATTGTGTCGACAACCTTGTGCATACCAAATCGGCGCAGCCCAAAATAGAGGAAGGAGAATATACGCGCGCGGCGGATAGGTGAAGGCTTAAATTCGGTTTTGTGGAGGAACTCTCGAGCCCATTGTTCGACGAGAGTTGCGAGGAGAGCGCAAGTCATGCTCAATGCAAGACTGAAAAACCAGAGGCCATTGCAAAGCAGTGCCGCCCGGGTGGGCCCGACAGTCCGAGGAGGCTCGGTAGTGAATGAGGTATAATTGTGGGCCAAGGCGGTAAGTTGGAGTGAAATCTGCGAGAGTACATCAAGCGTCATGTTTCCAGAGTCTGGCTGAAGCGTCTTGTAGCTCTCAATTAAGAAAGCCGTCAGGCTAGCAGAAAATAGACCCGACTGAGTAAATCATCAAGTTGACTGAGGTTGCGAGGTGGAGCGAACACTTACGAAAATTAACAGGCCTTCCATATCCGCTTTCCAACTTTCCACCAGGGCCGCGTCGTATCTCTCCGCTTCTGCAATATAAATTGACCACACTTTCGCAGACGCCTGCTGGCTTCGGAAGGGCGAATATTCAGTCCTGTCATCTTCGCGGAATCCGCGGGTGAATTTGACTACAGGAAATCCACGACTGTGGTCCCATCCTTGAAAATCGGGAGTTGTGTCCCGGGACGGTGAAGGATCTTGATTCCCCTGAACACTTTGGCTTCCGATTCCGATACGGGACAAGAAGCGTCGGAAGCCGGACAGTTCTAGTCGTCGGGGTTTAATAGTCGGTCATAGCGAAGTTAGATATGCGCACCGTCAGTCCCAGAGACCGATTTCTCGGGATCTCCTGCCTGCAGCGTAGAACGCGGCATTTTGTACTAGTGGATTCTTGTGGGCGGGAAAGGAAGCACGGCCGTACCTATGCATATCAAATTCTCAAGCCGCATTAGCCGGAACGTGGCTTTCTCTCAGCGAGATTTATGCTGATCGTTGGGACGATGCCGTTGGTTATAGCAACGCCTTGTCGAGCCAAGTGCCGATGGAATCTATTAAGAAGTAAGGTCGGATCCAGGGCACCTTTGTTAATAGGGCAGGGCCGCCGCTTGCGGGTTACGGTGTAGAGGACCTGATCAACCCGAGACTTGATCCGGGACGGTGACGGGTAAACCGAAGCCGCCAATGAATCTCGACGCACAGTCACCGAGTACGAAATAAATCGAAAGTAGTACTATAGTGAGTTAGGGCAGGCGGGATCCGGAACGAAGTTGGACTTCATCCAGAAGAGCTTAGAGAATTTCTGCTGCGAGCAATGGTTGGATGCAAGCAATAGACGAGACACAAAAGTCAAGAATATCCAGCCACCCGTAGATTGAGAGATGTCCCGTAAAAGGGAA
Source organism: Mycena rebaudengoi (assembly GCA_029282285.1). Classification (NCBI taxonomy): domain Eukaryota; kingdom Fungi; phylum Basidiomycota; class Agaricomycetes; order Agaricales; family Mycenaceae; genus Mycena; species Mycena rebaudengoi. The sequence goes on from JARJCX010000059.1 coordinate 115,142, forward strand.
GTCCGAGTTTATAGAAAGTTCAGACTTGAGAACAGGTGGAGGGAGCTGTCCAGGGAGGGGGGGGATCGAAAATACGCCGAGATATAGCACAACCCCGAATCGTACGTAGCCCTCCTGCAGAACGGATGTACTCAGGCTGAAATTTTGGTGGGTGCGCTCCATGCGCCATAGTAGATCCGGGTAATGGAGGTGTTTTTCGAGAACAAACTGACCATGAGATCGGATGGATTGGTGTGTAAGACCAAAGATGAATGGTGATTTTGAAGGACGTGGAAATGGATAAGGGGGTAAAAGAAGGCAGAGATGCGCGAGGCACGGCCGAGACCCATGTCGAACGGGTCTTCTGTGGCAACTGCCATGTACTGTAAGCATACCGTTAAATTCTAAAATGAGGGGTGGGCATTCCCTATATCTATCCATTAGAAAGTTGCAGGACCTTTATACTTCTCTTTCAATATTTGCCACTCATTTCTGATTTGGCCTCCGGGCATTCCCTAGTACCTAGGCGGCTATCCATTAGAAAGTTGAAAGTGGTACCTTGATAACTTTATTTATAACACATTTCGTTTCTGTAGGATGGCCCTACGGGCATTCCCTACTATCGATGACTGATTAGTCGGCCACTTTGGTGTTTGGCCCCGGCTCAAGGTGTGCAGGGGATCGGTGGACCTCTGTAGGCTACAGGAGGTAAGCAGGTATTCTCCGAGTAGTGTGAGGCCCCATGGCATAATTTACAAGATGTGCCGGTGGAGTATTGAATTTATTTTTGCGGACTAGCCAGAACGGGTAATTGACGGCTTCGTCGGCCATCCGCCCAAACGTGTTGTTGCTACACCATATAAGAGTGCTTACTTGCCTCGGATTACTGTCCACTACCAGCTGAGCATTTAATTATGTATATCGCAGACAGGACAAATTGCATGTATATCCGACCCTTTATACTCGCGTGGTTCAAATGTCCTGGATAAGAATCGTTGAGCCCGATGAAGACCAATTAGATAATGCCATCGCACGAAAGGTAGAGATACAACCGAATGTGAAAATCCACTCCCCACTCCGCCTGTGCACGGACCTCGAGTTCCACGTCCGCGTGCCATATATTACGCACACACACACTACGCCAAAAGGTCCACGCCCTACCAGCCAATCTACAAAGTCCTCGGAAAGCGGCAGTTCGAGGCAAAGAGACAAGTCATTTATATTCAAACGGCCACACAGGAGCACCGAGAAAAACCGTGGCCGTCACTGACGGCAGCCAACTCTGGAGGCGCGGCAAAGGCCGTGGCGCACGGGGGCGCCCAGGGATTTGTTGCGTGCCGACGTGGACCACCTCCAGCGTACTGTTGAATGGCCGAGGGCGGACCACGCCTGCACATCGGGGTCCACCACCCAGCCGAGACTGAGGTGAAGCGTTTTAAGGCCCATCAACGGGCCAGCGTGCACGAACAGCTGCAGGGCGGACACGACGGCAAGGATGTCCGTGTTCTGGGGCGCGATCTCGAGGAAGCGTAGACTGGTGTTGTCGGCTAAAACCTACCTCGATCGGTTCGACTGTGCGTGGTGTGAACAACGTACTAGACGGTACAGATTATTTTATACGCACCGTGCTCTGGGATTCGATATCTGATTTCTTCCATTGTGTGTGCGTTTGCCTTTAGGATCGCCATTAGAGGTGACAGAACACGTCGAGAAATCGGAGGTGTGTGATATCGACGGCGCTGAACGTAGACATAATCGTATCGATGTTGTACGCTGACATTCGGTAGAGTCGGAGATAGTCCAGGCGCACAAGCGCTGCACGAGGAAGAGGGCCCACGGATGGCGCATTATCGAACGTGATGCCCACCAACGTCAGTTCTTTCGAGCCAGCGGCGTGGACTCGAGTTCCGCCGCATCGGCAAAAGCAGTGTCGCACAGGCAGAGAATCCGCAGACGGGAGGGTGATGCCGCCTGAAAGGCCGTTGTGAGGACGGGTGGGTGGTAGCCGTTCCTGTCAAAGCTCTTCGCCAGGAGGTGGTCCAGGTTGGGCAACAGACGCAGTATCCGTGTGATGCACTGTTCGAATATAGCCTCGAGAGCGCGGCGGAAGACGAACCATTCGACGTATGAGCCAAGGTGCGGAGAACAAAAAAGCAGCCGGTCGAAGCTGAATACATCCAACTCTGCTTTGCATATGACTGAAGCAAAGAGGCGTTTTTGGCTCCGGGGGAGAAACGAGCGAGAGGTAAGAGCACAGGCCTTGAGTGAATTTTTATCGACCACAGCAGGTTTTCGGTGTAAACCTCGACTTCTGGCCACAGCGTTGAGCGATATAGCCACGTAGGCGACAATCTCGTCAACAATCTCTTGTGGAAGCTCCATAGTCGCGACTGTACATGGTTCGGGTCAGAAAGGCGGAAAACAATGGCTGGCGATACCTGCTGTGTTTAGAGGTGTAAGGCTATGGAGTGTTTGGTTAGAGAAGGCGTAGACACAGAAAATTCAATGTTCCTGTTCAGAGTTGCATCGATGACTTGAAGTCGACGGAAGTCGGTCCCTAATGGGCTCACAAGGACCGGAACCTGCGGATTCGTGAGAAGAAACGACTAGACAAATCCAAGTCACGATTGGGACTTGACTGGGACATGAGCGGTAGTTGAGTTTCGAGAACGGGACCGGATGTTGTATGTAAGAGAAGGACAGTTGTTACGACTGTGGTCCAGCTGAGGTATGTTTGGCTGCGGCCACCAGAGAAGATAAGATAAGATAAGATAAGCGACTTAATTTTACTTTTTTTGTACTTTTTTTTTGGCGGCGGAAATCGAGTCTCTCAGATCTCAGAACCAGCAGAGAAGCAAGAAGCTAAACACCATCGTTCTTCTACCAAGACAGGCACACCGTAAATTAATGCCTCTTCATCTCTCTCATCCACCTGCTGCACCGCTCATTAGAACCGCCCAAGCCGCACCGCCCTACGCACAATAATCTACAAACTCCTGCAGTCGCGCCGCCGTGCGCGGGGGGAAGCGGAACGCGACGATCTTGTCGCCGAACGTGCGCACGATGAGCGCGAGGCCGTCTTTGAGGGCTGGGGGGGAGGGGAGGGGGGTTAGCGTGTGTTTCGAGAAGGGTATAGCGTGCGTTTGAGAACGGGGAAGGACGGATGAAATTGCAAGGACGGGGAGGGGGAATGGGGGACAAGGTCGAGACAAGGACAGAGGTGAAAGGTATAATCGCAGCCCGGTAGACGTCACCGCACGCGCGTACTGCAGAATATAGCCGACGCCACATCGTCAGCGCGCGCAACAAGTCCGAGCAGGAGGTACGGCGAAGACTCCGCATGCCCAGTACGAGTCGAGTGGCGACCGCCGACGCCCAGCGCGCACGGAGCATCCGTGCGCTTCATCACCAGCCCGCAAGCGATACCCACCCAGGTATACTTCCATCCTCTCCACGTCCACGCAATCGAAAAACAGGAGATCGCAGCAAAGAACAAGGAAAAAAGACGGAAGCCAAAAAAACTCACCATCCCCCACCTCCCCCAGCACCGCCCTCGCCTCCTCCAGCTCCGCCTCCTCCTCCGCCCTCGCGCGCGCCCTCTCCATCTGCGCCGCCCGTTCCTCCTGCGACCCGCCCTCCACACCACCGGCATCCCCACTCATATCACCACCCGCACCCACCCCCCCAACCGCCCCCACCGCCCCCTCCACCTCCCCAAGAAACGCCACCAGCGCCTCCACCACCCGCCCCACATCCCTCTGCACAACCCCCCACCGGTCCTCCTCCAAGCTCCGCCCCACCAGCCGGCTCACCACCCCCACGGCCGCGACCACCACCTCCCTCCTCGGCACCCACCCCGCCGCCGCGCGCCCGCGCCGCTCCCTCGTGAGCGCCGCAGGGAGGCTCGCGTGCGTCAGCCGGCGCACGACGGGCGGGAGTCCCGGGATGAAGGATGCGAGAGTGGGTGCAGCGGGCAGGGCGGGGAGCGTGACGCGCTTCGATATAGCCTGCACCGCGTCCGCGAATATACCCGGCTCGTCCGCGCCCCCACCACCCCCCGCCCCAGCCATCCCCGCGCTATTCAGCACAGCGCGCAACGGCGACGCCGGCGCCCTCGGGGCAAATATATATTTTTTGAGCAGGTGCACCTCCTTGCCCACCCCTGCGCCTTCCAGTGCCTTCCCCCCTCCTCCTGCCTTCACCCCACCTGCTGCCGTTGCGGAAGTCGAAGAGGACGAAGACGAAGCGCCCCCATCATACACCCCCGCACCCCGCCCCTTCAGCACGCGGTACTCTCGCCCAAGCAGGACGAGCGCCTCCCGCACGAGCACGCCCCACACGCGCGCGTCCACGTCGAAGATCTCCGCGCGCGCCGCGCGCGCGGCGGACGTGTCGCCGGACGCGATGAGCAGGAGCTCCGCGTATGCGAGGTGCGTGTAGATCGTGGGCGTGGGCGGGACGGGGAGGGGCGTGCGGTTTGCGGGCGGTGTCGTCGTCGTCACGCTACTACTTGGTGTCGCCGGGGCGCTACCGAAGGCGGAGGAGGGCGTGCCAAAGACGGAGGACCCGCCGCGGAAGGGCGTTGGGGACGAGACGGCGGATGTGGCGGCCGACGAGGAGTGGCCGGGCGCGGGCGGTTCGGTGGTGGAGACGCAGATGCCCGAGACGAGCGCGCGGACGAGGGGCGTAGTGTGCAGTGGCTGAGGGGAGAGTCGTTAGTACAGCAGAGGGAGAGGAAGGGAGAAGAGAAGATGGAAAACGAGAGGGTGGACGGAAGGGGAGGAAAGGTGCAGCGAGGGAGGGGGTCAAGAAGGAAGGCCGCGGAGGGTGTGGGATACGGGAAGGGAGAGAGGGCAGGAAAAGCGGCAGGAAGGACAGAGGGTGGTGAGGTGCGGAGGGGAGGAGGAGGATACGTCTGGGAAACGGCGAAGAGGAAGAAGTGGGAGACTATGGGGCCAATAGAGCGCAGAGGAGGGATGTCCAATAGCGCAACGAACACCGAGCTTCCCTCCTTCCGCCCCGAGTGAACGCACGCAGCACAAAAGACCCGCAGCCAAAACGAAAACACCAAGTAGGCCAAAAAAAAACGCACCTCGCCCACCCCCCTCCCCCACACACCCCCCGCGACCTCCCACGCCGCCGCCGTCTGCAGCCCCAGCGCCCACGCGCGCGCGAGCACGCGCAGCGAGAGGATGCTGATAGATGTGTTTGGGGGCGCATTTGCGTGCGCGTTTGCGGTGCTGTGGAAGGGCGTTAGCAAGCGGGCGTGGGGCGGAGTGGGATAGAAAGATAAGGGCGAGAGGATGAGACAAGTGGGCAGGTGTGCGGAGGGGGAAGGGGATGCATCCACGACGACCCTAGCGCCAATGACCACACGCAGGCCACCGCGCCACACGACAGCCCAGCACCCGTGACGCCCTCCTCTAAGAGGCCGCACCGCTAACGACACGGCGCCGGTCTCCAGTGCCACACCGACACGAGCAACGGCGAAAAAACTATGACGATCGCCGGGAGAACACGTCGCCAGCCCTCTGCGCACCACCCAAGAAAGCACACAAGACCCCCCCCAAAAAATTATTGTAATAAAAAAGTATACACACCTAGCGTAGGTAGCTGCGTGTGTGCCGTTCTTGACAGCACGGGTGGCGAGGGTGGCGATAGCGTTTTGGAAGCCGCGCGCGAGGACGGGCGTGGCGCCGAGGAGGCGGCGCGGGAGGGGGAGGGGGGCTGTGGGAGGGTTAGGATGGGTAGGATGAGGTGGACGGATAGAAAGAATGTCAAAAAAAAAACAAGGTAGTACGCACAGATAGGCAACCAGCGCAGCATAGGGACGAGCAGCACAAGCAGGAGGAGCGCGAGAGGGAGGGCGAGGACCGGGAGGAGAAGCGGCGCGAGGAGGGCGCCGGGGTGCGGGGCGCGCGAGGGTGGCTGGGGGTTAATGATAATATTTAATGATGAATCGTCATTTAATGATAGGAAGGAAGACGCACGCTGAACGGAATCACAAACACGTCGCGCAGCACCGCGCGCAGGGCGTAGAGCGCGGCGAGCACCGTTTGTGTGCCCACGAGAAAGAGCAGCGCGGGGTGGGGTGTCCAGGGGTGTTTGCGCGAACGCACAAAGAGCGGCGTGCTGGCGTCGAGCGCAGCGTGCAGCACGAGTACACTGAGCGCGGAGAGCACATACGCCTGCAGCGTGCGCAGGGTGCGGGTGCGCAAAGCGGGGGTGGCAAAAGAGTTTTGCAGAAGGAGCAAAGGCGAGGCGGCGCTGGTGTGCGTTACTTTCATATAATATATTAGCCACCATGCAAAGGGTATTAAAAGAGAAACAAACCCGTCAAGAACGCCTTGCGCACCAGCAGCACGGGCAGCACGCCGCCTATCCAGCCCAAGAAACCCATCCCGAGCCACCGCAGAACACTCATCGCGGTGAAATTATTGTGGGTATTGTTGGGGTGAAAAAAAAGCCAGGCCCAGGCATGCACGAGGGAGTATAGAAGAGTATACAAGAAGATCTTGTGCGTGAGGCGGCGGCGCAGGACGCGCTGGGCGAGCGGGACATACAGCGCCTCAGCGCACGGGATGGGCTGAGCGGCGCGCGTAACGAGCGGGGTTGTGATTGCGCGGATGGCGGGCGGCGCATAGGGCGGCGTCGAGGTCGACATGGCGGAAGGACGCGACATGGAGGAAGGAGGAAAGAGTTTGCGTGTGTTTGGCTGTAGGCTCGAGTCCAGCCTGTCGAATCAAAACAGTTGGTTTTTATCTCATTGTACTGGGTATAAATGAGGGAAACATGAAAAAGAATTCAAAAAAGGAAGGAAGAAGGGAGAGTTCAAGAGAACTCAGAACAAGCTCAGGACAAGCTCAGACAGTCCATATATCAATCACCACGAATCATATTTATTGGTTCGAACATATAGAAATACAAGATTCAAAAGGCAGCGGTAAAACAGCCCGCAACATCGGCGCACCGTCGCATAAATAACAATGCACAAGTGCCCCGCAGGTACCGCGGACTGTGATGAAGAGAATGTTCGTGTGAGCTCGGGTAGCGTCATCTAAACAACCGAAAGCTCGCAAGCATGGCGTTGCCCTTCAGAGCAAATCACGCGCATGGAGCTCGCACGTACACCGTCGCACAAGTCCAGAAATAAGTAAATAGTCGGTTTCGACTAGTTCGTCGGGCAGGACGATTTTAGCGATGGTTTACTGTCGCAAGAGAAGAAAATATGTTGATCAGCAAAATGGATTCCTGTGGGACTCAGGGATGGCATCCGAGGAACCAAGAATATGGAATTTGATGCGGCAGCCAGGCTGAGCTACAAGACAGACGGAGTGCACGACCCACGAGGATGACCGCGAGCGGGAACAGAAGATTAATGCGCGCAAAAAGTCGAAGCAGAACCGAGAAGACGAGCCGATGTGAGATGAGGGCACGGAGCGACCAACCAATAAGACAGGCTGACACGAGATGTGGACGAAGAAGAGTGAGGCTACAGACTCAGAGCCTGTGCGCACCGAGTACGCGGAATGACGAGCTGGCGCAGGAGGCCGCCACTGAATGCGACGGGTTTTCCGTGAAGTACAGGGCATGTGTGAGCGCCTGCAACAAGGCGACACCTTCGGCGAGTGTTGAGCACGACCGGCGCGAAGATTCCGGCGCAGTGGAGTGGAGCTGGGCCAGCGGTAGATGCGGGAGGACAGCAAGAGGACAGATAACTGCGTGATGTCACAGCATCACAACTATCTGGCAGAGACACAGATACTTTCTTGAGACTTCAAATGGAAAATAGAAAGGAGGGGATCTCATTAAGAATCGTTGTAGAGCATACAGAAATATTCTGGTGATTTGTGAATACGTATGTATGCGCCAACGAGCAGGACTGCCAGATAAGCTGCCAGATAACGACCCAGCTGATCCAATCATAAATCAACAATTCAGAATTCATAAACAGACGGTCACCGGTCTAATTTGATGGTAATGTTCCCTAATGCGGGGGCTTCTCCGAGAAACCGGCTTCTTGGGTATTGAACGGCCGCCGTATGTATATTTAATCAACCGTTTGATAGTTCAGGCCAGTCTCCTACCCAGCCGCACGTTACGGGGTTGGGAATATACAGAGCAGTGGGACGCAAAGTGAGATCTGTAAGTAGGATAATTATAGAATTTTGATGTCGCTCCACGGCGTTGGGTTAAGCGAAGGTCGGAGTTTAAATCTTGACATAATCATGCGACATCAAAATTCTATAATTATCCTACTTACAGATCTCACTTTGCGTCCCACTGCTCTGTATATTCCCAACCCCGTAACGTGCGGCTGGGTAGGAGACTGAGTTCAGGCACGAGTTAGATATGGAAGAGCGTGGGGCATCAGATTCGGAACCTACTCCGACGCCCGGGTATCAAAAGATTGGCTCCCATTATTTTTGCGTGGTTGATGTATTTGAATGTGGCTAGGTTCTACAGCGGGACAGGAAGGAACCTGGTCCACGAGCTCGGCTTGGAAGGTATATTGAAGTCAGGACAACGGTATCTAGAGAACGGCTCGGTGCTACTCGGTGCTAGGCACCTAGGCACGGTGTCTACACGTATCAAACTAGTGTTGCCGTTGAGTACTCGAGTTTGAAATCGACTCGGAGATCGAGTGATGCAACTCGGTGCTAGGCACCTAGGCACGGTGTCTACACGTATCAAACCAGTGTTGCCGTTGAGTATTCGAGTTTGAAATCGACTCGGAGATCGAGTGATGCAACTCGAATCTCGACGCGATCGAGTCAGCTCTCGGCTAGCTTCGGAGCCCGATAAGGATGATGTGTGTTGGGAGCTACGGAGATATGGAAGAGCGTGGGATGTCGGATTCGGAACCTTCAGGTATTTAAGCTCGCCCACGATATTCAGACCTTCAAGATGTTGTTTTCCACCCTCAAAATCACTGCTTTCCTTGCGAGTGTCGTCGCGGTATCAGCGCAAAGTGGGGTCTTTTTCAGTTCGTCGAACTGTGCTGGTACCCAGCTGCAAACCGTTGAGTACACCGATGGCCAGTGTAGGTCTCCATCAGCCTTCGTTGAACTTGCTATTGTTGATTGCTGCCTTTCTCCTAGGTGAACCATCCAATGGTGCTGTATCCGTGCTGTTACAAAATCAGAACCCGTTGGACCTGTTGGAAACATTTAATTTCTGTGAGTAGGAATTTCATTCCAAGTTTCGCAGAGTTTTGACTGACGATTGGAGCTCGCAGATACGGACTTGGCCTGGGATCCGTCCTTCCAGGTTATTTTGAGTCCCGACGAGTCCGACTGTGTCAATATCCCTGGCAATATTCACTTTGTCGGGATGATTAAGAAGTGAATAAAGGGGGGAAGCGACTCACCTAACCTCCCGAAACGTTATTACTTAATCGTCGGACTTTTCGGCCGTTTAATTTGGACCATGCGCAGGCAATCCCCCTTTCTTATTCTCTTTACAGTACTGTACTATTACAATCAAATCGACAGGGGGGGTGACGCGTGATTCATTTTTCCAGTTCGACAATTCGACATTTTTGCGTGACGGGCGAAAAAAAATTCGACAAATTCGACAGAAATCGGGCCGAAATTGAGCTTTTTTGCATGGGAACATCGATTTTTGGGGTGACAAACTACCTGGAAAACTCGACAAACCGCTGGGTGACGAGTGACGAACCACCAAAGTTCACCATCGACAGGTACCTGCGTGACGCGTGACTGTCGATTTGATTACAGTACTATATTTCGATAATGAAATTTCATTCTCTCATATCAACAGCAGTTGACGTTACCCAAATCGGTCCAGAATCCCAAGGTGGAGGGCGACAGAGAAGCGGGAGAAAAATCAAGAGTAGCGAGTTTAAAGTTATAACCCTTGGAAATTTCACAGAATTCTTTACTTACCTAGTAACAGCTGGCAGTGGGCGAAAGAAAGGGGGAGCAGACACGTGGGCCATTAATGGCATCAACACGACTTGCTGTTGCCTCTCATGAACTGTCGTTCCCACCCGAACTTGAGCGAGAAATCTTTGAAATTGCGGCAATAGAACTTCCTGAATCGATGCCCCGACTCGACCGTGTCGCACGACGCGTCTGTGTGTGGTAAACGTCGTTTTAGCGTGTCGAGGAACGCCTCTACTTAACCTCTTGCAAGGATAGAACCACTTCTATATCGCACCCTCCTTCTCACTCAGATACCAGACGCGCTCCATCTTGCAATCGAGAAACACCCTGCAAAATTCGCAAAATATTTTGCGGAACTTCTTTGACTGGGAGAATCATTCTGACCTTGCGCGCATATTCTTTCACTTTGCAGTGGAATCCGCAATCTCACATTGTTTTATGCCGATTATGGAATGGTGCCAGCTCTTGAAGCCATGAAATTGCGCCGCTTGGCTGTCGTTTTGTCGAACCTTGTAGAAGGCTCCCCCGTCGACCCGGCATGCCCAGGGTTTCGAACGGTCACTCATCTTGACCTGTGGGATGCCAACAGTCAATTCCTGACGGAGCTACGTGTCGCTCAATTCCCGGCCCTCACCCATCTGTCCGTAAATAATATAAAACCCCAATACTCGACTTTCCTTGCCTCCACCCTCCGCGATTGCACGCGACTCTGCGTTTTGGTCAACCTTCGGATGAGCTCATTCGTACCTGGCAACGAGACGCACTACTCAGTCGATGATCCGCGCTTCGTTCTCATGTGTGGGACCACGCTAGTATACTATACCTTCCCCACTCCTGGTCCCTCTTACCACATGTTAAAATATCGATTCCGACACCGCATCCTTCGAATTTCAAGGTGCCTCTTCTCATTCCTATTCCAAATCCTCGTTGTGGAACACAACGGCCTATGGTGTACGGCGCGGGCCGCGCACCTCACTTCCTTGTTCGAGACAGGTGAGGAGTTTTCTTTTTCATCTGGTACTCACTCAATTTCCTCCCTTTCATTGAATCCCGTGGTTCACTTGCCTCTCGGGAAATATCCAAGGTTAAATTATCCTCCGCTCTCGGAGACTCTGGGTCTTTTGGGATTGTATTTACCGCTAGTAGCGTTGTTCATCATCCGCTTCAAGAGACCTCCTTATATGGATGGTACTTGTTCATTGGCGACTCGGACGGCAAGCTCTAAATTAAATTAAGCCTCTAATTCAGCAGAATGTTTGAGAGCAGCATTGATATTAAGTAGCCGGGCACGCGGTGAATCACACCGTGAATGCCCGCGGTATACCTCATGTGCAGTCAGCGAATCCGAATGCAGTAAAATCTGTGTAGCAATTTCTTTTATGATCATGATCCCGACAACTAAGCAACTCAGGGCGGTTAATCCAACCCCGGGGCAAGATGAGCAAGAAAATTAACATATTGTAAATCCGCCGATACCGACACCGACGCGCGACGGACGGCACATGACCACTTCGCACCACCAGCGCCAATGCGGCGGACGTAGACACCGCTCGGAAACCAGCCTATCTCGAGCGCCACGAGCGCCCCGCGCCCCGCGCCTCGCGTCGCCATATCGCCCCGCGCCAGAACACCCCAGCTGCGACGCGCTGATCTAGTCCCGCCACGACGCAGCGTCGGACGGCAACGCGGACCAGGGTCAGACAGCGTCGCCTCACGACACTGCGTCCCAGCAAAAGCAGACATGAATCAACGTCGTCTCGGCTCGCGGCACGAAACGCCCCCATGCCGCGCCGCGACGGACCCCGTGCCGCACTGGGCCTGCACCTCTTGGTGTAGGAAGAACGCGCGCCTTTTGTGCAGCAAAGAGGCACTGCGACCCAGCGTCGTCTCACGCTAGAAACGCGCCATGAAATACCCCACGCCGCGCCACGACGCAACCAGCCGCGCCCGACGCAACCCGTACCGCGCCAGGCCAGCACCGGTCGGTGCAGGAAGAACGCGCGGCTGTTGGTATAGGAGCAGCGACACGGCCATCCCGCCGCACTGCGACCCAGCATCACGAAACGCCCCGGCACCCGACGCAATCAGCAGCTTCGGGTGCAAAAAGCGTGTCTGCGGCGTGTGTACCTGTGCGGCAGACAAAAACCGTGTCCGCGGCGGGGACAAGGCAGCTGCGCCCCAACAGCACCGGCGCCCGCGCAGCGTTGCGGATGAAACGGCAGCGCGATCGTCATCGCTACGCGGGGAACAAACCCACGCACCAGACAAAGGAGGAAAACGAAGAAATAAAAAAAGACAACTGAGAACGAACGAAAGAGACGAAAGGAGGAAGTAAAGAGGACCACGACACATGCCTCCCGTATGTATTCTTGGCGTTGGCGAGGGGGTTTTGAATTTGGATTGGAGGGCGCGCGCGAGGGGGAGGGGGGCTGTGGCAGAGCAGATGAGTATGGGAAGAGAACGCAAACAAAAAAACACACAAAGAGGCAACCACCTTAGCACGGGGACGAGCAACATCAGGAGGGGTAGCGCGAGGGGTAGCGTAGAGCGCGGCGAGCACCGTTTGTGTGCCTCCGAGGAAGAGGAGCGCGGGGTGCGGTGTCCAGGGGTGTTTCCGCGAGCGCACAAAGAGCGACGTGCTGGCGTCGAGCGTCGCGTGCAGCGCCAGGACGCTGAGCGCGGAGAACACGTATGCTTGGAGCATGTGCAGGGTCCGGGTGCGCAAAGCGGGGATGGCAAAAGAGTTTTGCAGGAGGAGCAAAGGCGAGGAGACGCTGGTGTGCGTTACTACGGTGTATTCATGTCAATAAATAAATTAGAAAGAAGACAAAAAGGAAACAAACCCGTCAAGAACGCCTTGCGCACCAGCAGCACGGGCAGCACGCCACACATCCAGCCCAAGAGGCCCATACCCAACCACCGCAGTACACTCGTCGCGGTGAAATTATTGTGGGTATTTCTGGGGTGAAAAAAAAGCCAGGTCTAGGCGTGCACGAGGGAGTACAAAAGAGTGTACAGGAATATTGTGTGCGTGAGGCGGCGGCGCAGGACGCGCTGGGCGAGCGGGACATACAAGGCCTCAGCGCACGGGATGGGCGGGGTGGCGCGCGCAACGAGCGGGGTCGTGATTGCGCGGATGGCGGGCGGCGCGTAGGGCGGCGTCGAGGTCGACATAGCGGAAGGACACGACATGGAGGCCTCCGAGGAAGGAGGAAAGAGTTTGCGTGTGTTTGGCTGCGGCGTTAAATGATTCCTCCTTTGTTTTTGACTCTCATTCCCTCCAACAAAGCTCTGCTTATATATCTGGTATTAAAGGCCTATAGTGTACGGTGCGCACCTGCTCTCTGTACCTGGTGCACTTTATCTCAGGCAGGAGGACCCCGTTCGACTCAGGGATAGGCCATGGCAGGTGGACTTTCATGCATTTTTTTTGACTCTTGCTAACCGTCTCCAGGCGCATATACTGGTATTATTTCCCCCGAACTCAGTGTCCTGCGATCTCAGCCTTTAAATTCCTTCTATCAAATGTTTTATTTCAGATGCGGCCCGGCTTTCCATTTTTCTCTAACAAAACACTCTCCAAATGAGCAGTATTCAAGGTCTATAGTGCACGGGGCGCATCTGCTGGAATTAGCATGGCTAATATTTGCAGGCAGGAGGACCCCGCTCAACTCGGGGATAGGCCATCATTTACGATGTCAATTCTTTTTTTCACCCAATTTATTTTGACCCCTTCGGCTGGACCTCCGGTTACAACCACATGAGATCTGACCACAAGCGGAGTGCGCAAGTGTATGGGAGGAGCTTGACTCTCCTCCCAGGTAAAAATCCCCGGTATCCACCAGTTCACAGAACACTGTCATATGTCTTCACTTTGCAGAGTGCATGCAGGACCACACATTGGCATGTTCAACTTCCAAAGAAGGTACATAGCCGAGGATAAAACCAGTCTCGTGGCCTGAGAAAGGAGTATAAATATAAAGTCGGATGTGCTGGGAAGATTGGAAGTTATTTCATGCCGCAGTGGAAGAGTTCAAACTGATTGATGTTCAACTTCCGGTTCGCTCACCAGGAGCATTGGAGTGGCGTCAAATATTTTAAAGACATCGTAGGCCATTTTCGCGAGAATTGGAATGATCTCCCTCTTTGGAAGAAGACCTCGGAAGAGTCCAAGTGCATCTGGGAGTTGTCCCGCAACACCAGGAAGTTCAACTTCCACTTTTGTAAGAAAGGCGTGACGAATTTCAACCAACGGAGTGTGGTGACATTGGAACATTGCATGTGACGCATCTTCAATGTAGATATAGCAGAATCCGAAAAGCCTCCATTGTCGGGGTACAATCTTCTTGCCGCGCTGTTTCCAACGGCGGTGTTCCACCGCTAGACTGTGACTTGAGAGGACCATCTTTGTCAATGCCTTCCGATGCTCTGGCTGCTTGACTCTCAAATAATGGCGGAAATCCAACGACTTCTTGACGAGTCTGCCTGTGTCTTTATCGTGCTCCAACCGGCCAACAAGCAGATCCCTGACTCACAGAGGAATTGATTTCGTTATCAATCGACGATTCAGGAGGTCATTGGGTCGATTCGAGCTTCTGTGATGATATATTTGATAGATGTAATATGTGATGAGAGCTTTCGTGCAGGTAGCACGGTGGAGGTACGTGCTTGACATATTCCGCAATTTAGATCCTGAACCTTAGATTGTTTGATATTCTCGAATAATACTGCCCTTTGTTAAACACTTCGTTATGAAATTGTCTCCCGTACCGGAGGACTGATGATGTCTGGACAGCCGCCGCGATTAGTATGGAGCTCGGGAGTCCGCCAAGTTGAAACAGACTGTTCTGTTTTGGAGCCTCCACTGTGAGATTGAGGTCAGACACACCGGTCCGCGCTCGGTGTACATCGGTACTCTGTTCTACGTGTACCGTCTGGCACTAGTATCATTGATATGAGGCCATCTTTTCACATGGATTTTCAACTCATCCGAGAGGCTCCTCCCCAAGAACGAACGCGGCATCAAGCCGGACAATCCTGTGCATGGAATTTCAGTCGGCACCATTTAGAAACCACATTCTCTTGGCGTAAAATCTAGATGCGCGACATCCGACTCACTTTGAGTCTGTGCCATCAAGTATGATCAATTGTGGAGAATTTGATTGTTCTCGGAATACCGATGCTGTGTCCATAGCTTCGGCGTACCACCGTGACGTGGTGGTGAAGCGGCGTTTCAGGAAGCCGCTCAGCGCTCACCGATACTTGTGCGGTATGATGAAGTATTAAAAAGCAGGTCTTCCCTGGCGGCCTTGCACTGTACTCTTCTCTCTCCGCAAATATGTCCACAACTGAGGCTCCAACGAGAACTATGTCTCCACCCCTCTCATCAACTGCCATGAACTTTCCGGGCCCTGATCAGGGCATGCGACCGCTATTATTGCGCCCTACTCACCTACACGCGAATGGAAGCACTTCAGAGCAGCATAAAGAAGCACAGGCAGATAAAATCGATAAGCCTCGGACCGCTCTTCAGTCTCACGCGGGCTTCTTTGACACGGACAACGATGGGATAATTTGGCCGCTCGACACGTATGTGACTTTGCATTTGGATTTCATTTTGTATCAACTCTAAGTAGCTACAACGGTTTCCGTGCCCTTGGTTTCGGCGTTCTTTTCTCTGCGTTTGCCATGGTTTTCGCATCTGCAGGACTATCGTGCGTCTCCAATTCGTTCCGCTAGACGGAATCTTACACGCTTATGTGGCGGCTTCAGATGGTTTACGTTTGGTACCCTCCTGCCCGATCCCTTCTTCCGCATTCGCGTGTCTAACATCCACCGTGTTAGTTTTTACTTGGTTTGATATCTGTAGAAAATTTTCTGATCGCATTCCTGATCAGGCTGAGCACGGGTCCGACTCTGGATGCTACACTCCAGCAGGCGAGCTAGACGAACACCGTTTCAACTACATATTCAACCTATATACCGCACCACCACATACCCACATCTCACTCATCGAGGGAGTGCGCATGATTCGCGGAAACCGCAACATATTCGACATCGTATGTCTCCGTAAAGCTCTGAGCGGCTCAGTTATTTAATTTTTTCCCTATAGTTTGGATTGATCGGCGCGGTGTTTGAGTGGGGAGCAACATACGCTATGGTCTGGCCTGAGGACGGCCGCATTTCGAAAGAGGACATTCATGATGTTTTCGATGTGCGCGAGTTCAACTTCCGTGTGTATATTGCTGACACATAATTCGTACAGGGCTCTTTGTTTCATAGGATAGCCGCAAAGAACGCAAAGACTCGGAAGATGCATTAAGCTGAAGCTTTCGAGTTTTGAATGGCCACTTCTTAGATTAAAGCTCCCGTTGCCTGCAAACTAAATACATAGTGTACTCGCGCGGACAGACCTAAAAATAGACGTTAAAAGCCTCGTTGAGGCCACAGGGTTTAATTGCAACATTGTGCATGTCCGACACCACCGCTAACTGGAGTATATTGAGGCTGATTATCACGTCGATCGGGAAGCACATATCGAGCTCAATAAAGTATAGCCTCCTGAGGAGCGCCCCCGTGCCAGGATTCTCATAATTATTGGTGCTGAAACTGGCTTCGATTTTTATCACGTTGTTGAGTGACAAGCATCAATATTGAAATCGCTACGGGATGCGTCGGTATCCTCCGCATCCCCCAAATTTTTTTAATGAGTTGATTATTACCAGAATACTAGTGAACCGCTGTATTTAAGCCCTCGAGTAAATAAATCTCATCCTCGCGCTATCCTCATAGCAGTCATGAAGCTCGTATCCTTCCTCGGTGTTCTTGCATTTATCGCAACGACCCATGCAGCAGTAAATGGCCCATGCACGGGTGGCGGCCTTGCTACCGGAGTCGGCGTGTGTATTCCTATCAGCAAGTGCACAGCCAGCGGCGGAACCGTCCACAACAATCTCTGCCCCTTCGATCCTATCGACATCAAATGCTGCACCAAGGCCCCGTGCACCAGTGCCGCTTTGGGGGGCGGTGTTTGCCGGTTCACCAACAACTGTACTGCGAATCATTATACGATCTCCAGTAAGATCCTAGGCTATTTAAAATCTCATATCTTCACTGACGATTTGTTTGCTCAGATCTGTGCCCCGGTCCGTCGAACTACAAGTGTTGCGCTCCGTGTGCTCCTGGCAAGCGCGACGGCTGTTCGCTTGATAAGAGACTCCCTGTTTGCTAAGCGCGTAGGTCAACAATATCCTTGGGTATAGTGAATGAACTAATCGTGGGAGTCTCAGCTGTACAGTGTAGGCCATTCCGGCACCGCACAATGATGTTTTTTGTAACACAGTAGCTTTGCACAATTCCATATTGGAATGCAATCTTGAATTCACTGGTCAAAAACATCGGCCAACCTTGAATTAGGACTACAAAATCCCCAGAATCCAAAGGACATGATATTAAACCGTGCGCATTGTTTGTCGTCCTGATTTCTGATGTATGTCTACGCGTGAAGTTAACTCGCGAAAGGCCGTTGATGTCTTCATTTCCCAGGAAGATAAGTATTCCATTTCTTAGTTGGGCACCGTCACATTTATATATATACGTTGTCGGAAAAATCCTAAGAAGAAGATCCGACATATTCCCAAAAGATCCTGCCATCCTTCTGAGTGACTGGCAGCATCAACTCACCAACTCAATAGTAGTAGTACAAGTTAATCTGAAAGTAAGGAAGTAAGTTACATTTTCGATAAACAGTGAAGTCTGGTAGTGTAAAACAAACATGCTAACTACTGTATTGGTGCTGGAGGGTCACCAACAGAGTTATGTACCGTGCTCGGCTCACCCGGTTCAGCCAGAATTATTACCAGGTGGTCCATATTCCTATTTTTCAACATATTAACATTCTGTCGCCACATCCGACGCTCTTTCAGAATATTTTCGAAAGCGTTGAGATGCTGAAGCTGGGGGGGATCTGACATGACCTGATGGTAAGGTCTTGATCAGGTAAAAGGGATTATTCCGACAATCTATCTGAATGTTTTCATACTGATGTCTATGAAACATACATGTATGTATGGTGTGCACCTGCTGGGTCTGGTCCTGCCTCAATGTGTTCTCAGGCAGGAGGACCCCATTCGACTCAGGAATAGGTCATCTTGCTTCCAATTCGGTGGCTTTTTCTCCACTCGTTTATTTTGGCTCCGGCTCAAGATCATCTCTTGTGCTGTGTCACTACTACTCACAGCCATTTTCCGGGAACATACTCCAGTACAACTTCCCCGGCATTCGGTGTCTTCTCAGTCTGGAACTCCATTCTCTGAAAATCATTTTCAGATGCACCACCGTTTCTCACTCTTCTCTCCAACAAAAGACCGTAATATGGATCGCATTCAAGGCGTATAGTGTACGGCGCGCACCTGCCAAGTCTAGTAGAATGGAAAGACTCTGCAGGAAGACCCCGTTCGACTTGGGAATAGGCCATTTGCCAGCGAGCTATTCTCTCTGTCTCTCTCTTTATTTTTTTCAGAGCAGTCCTTTCCCTGAAGTGCTCCTCTTCAGTGCCCCAGGTCAAATAGCAAAGTACGACGCTCGAACGTGCCACTTCACATCGCAACTCCAGTTTTTAGCCTTGCTCCATCTGACTGCTGGCGCCGTGTTGAATGCTCACTTTTTCCCCTAACAAAACACGCTCCAAATGGGTAGTTTCGACAGCCTATATCGCACGACGCGCACCTGCACTGCTTCGTGGCTTATTGCGCCAATGCTTCTGCAGGATATCCTCGTTCGACTCGGGGATAGGCCATACATATGTGGCGAGGGTCAGTGACATTCACTGCGTTTTCGGGAAAATATTACGAGTCCTAAACTTGTTTAGGTAATCATTTTTAGTCATTTTCCTGGGCCACTTTTTGGAAAAAAAGTCAGTATTTGATGACTTTGACTTTGCGTGGGATGGGAATTTGATCGTGTTGATGCAAAGGATTTCACAATACCACATTTTGACTACATTTTGCCTTTCTGCTCCAACCTGCTTTTGAGAATTCTAGAAAACGAACACTACTCCACAAGATAAGCGCTGCACTATGCCTGTCTTTCTTGAATGGGTCCATACTCTCTTCATTGAGGCCACAACTTCAACTAATCTTCAGCCGGTAGCCGGTTCGCGTGGTGATGACGCACGTGCAATGAGGCATGTATTTACTAATTTATGGATTCAAGTATTACTCACCGTTATTCGCCGCTGATTAAGGTGATGAATAAGCCAGGCTTTGCTCACTAATCCTCAGGCTGAATCACCAGGTATCTAGCATTTCAAGGCACATTCCCGCTGTGGCTCGCCAGGGGGAGTCTATGTGGAAACACGGTTTCCGAGAAACCCCTCCAAATTGGGCAACACCACCGTCTTTATAATTAAAAGGGGCCTCTTTGTATTCCATCTGCCAGGCCGAAAAAAATAGAATACCTGTATAAATCTGCTTGGAATGTTTCGGCCTGTGCCGAATATTGAATGCCTGTTATGGCGGTGTGCGCATGAAAACATGGGATCAAAACAAGTTTAACATGCCTCGGCATGTTTACTACGCTCACCCAAGGTATTAAAACGGTATTCTCAGGCCTATTTGGCTGCACAAAGGAGAATATAATAAGTGTTGCTTCCCATTATAACGAATATCCCTGACATTATATTTACTTCAGACACAAATTTTCAATTTTGGCATTCAAATTGCATTGATCAGTTCCCTGGAGTCTATTATTAGGGGTGCTTAATTCTTAGGAGGTCATTCCAAGGGTTTTAAATGACCGGAAACGGCCTCTCTGAGCCTAGGGTTTTCTCCATCGAGAAACTGCATTTTTAGGTATCGGCATATTCGGCACGCTGGGGCCCAGACCCCGCTGTTTCGCTGGCGCTGGCCATTCCGTTGGGACGGGGCCCTTTCCTGCTGGCGCAGGGGCCTTTTTCTGTGTTTTAGCACACAGGTTTTTTCTTCTTCACCGTTTAGTCTGTATTTTTTGAGGGAATTCGGCGGCCGGTGGCAAGCTAGATGTAGATCAGTACGTCGGACCTGAGGGAATAAAGGACGGGTGAATATCTAGTAGTGTAATTAATACTCTGGATATTTGTGCAAGGCTGATACAGTGAGGTGTGGCTCTGGTGTGTGTGAGTGTGGGGGGGTTTGGCTGCGCCCGGCCGACTCGGGGAATTTCGGGCATTGCAATGCGGGGAAATCCGAGTCGGGAAGGAACGGCTCGCGGGCGCGGCCAAACCCGTACACAGAGAGAAGCCCGGATCCGAAAAACGGAAGGAGACCCGTAGCAACCCTAGCGTAAGCTATAAAAAAGAAGGGACAGGAGGGTGGGGCAGAAAGAATTGGAGGGTTCCTAGGTAAGTGATCTGGACCGTTTCCCTTCATGATGGGGACTGTTTTGTGACTGGTGGGATGGCCGGCAAGCGGCGAGGCACAAACGAAAAAATTTAACAGTGCCCAGCGCGCTCGGTCCACGCTTTGCGCGGGCCTGCCGTTTGGGTGGACAAAGTTGACCACGGTAAGACACAAAGTTTTCAAAACAAGTTTTGGTTTGTGAATGGGACTGTTTTGCCATCACCCTCGCTATGGCGGTGTTCCCAATACTTAGCCCATGAGCCTGTCCTGTGGATTTATTTGTTCCCAGCAAATAGAATTGAAATTCTGCTATCCAAAAATACATTTTACAACAAGGTCGCAGCCATTATCGGTGTATATATCTGGCCCTAAAATTATTGGGAACCTTCTAGAGTACTTTGGTAATGATTCTGGATAGTTTCAACATGTAGGAGTAGGTCTGGAGGTATGAACAGCTTTGCCCGTATAGTTTCATGGATTCACTCTCAAATACAGCTCAGAAAAATAGTCATTCCCCTGTTAGAGCATCTTCATATTTTATAAGTTCTGTTGGAACTCTGCTGAGAGCTAGTGTAGCTCTGGAAACGGCATAAATACCAGGCGGAGTTTCGATTCTATTTGTTTGGAACAAATAACTTGGGTAGTAGGACTGTGACTGGGCCCGGCAGAACTCGTACTTATTAAGAAAATGAGAGTATTGAGCTGTCAAAAAAAATCTGTGAAGGAAGAGTGAACACAATTTTGACATTGCTTTGGAGGAGAGTGTGCTTAATTATTTCCCTTCACGTCCTGTTCAAACAACTTGCCACCATTGTTGTACTGGTTCGTCGCCTCACATAGTGTCCAAAGCCCCGTTACTTTTGGGTGAAAAAGTAGCAGCTTCATGGATGAAATCAAATGTTTCCTTGCTAAGTTTGTGACACAAGTTCATAAATAAAATTCCCTGCCGTCAAGAGAGAATGTTCAATGCAGTCGCCATCCGAATTTCTTGCACCATCCCTGAAGTATTCGCGGTTCTTGGTTCAGCTCCAACTAGGTATTTTTCCGCCCCTGTTTCTCAAATGACAGCGGAATAATCATTGCAGTGTCTTGAACTGTAAGCAAGCCGGAAAAGAAATATTGATTTATTATTACTCTAAGCTGAAAGAAAAAGTGCTACAAGGAGAGTACCTGCCATAGTTTTCCACAATCAATTCAAACAGAGTTGCACCGAAAGTTTCCGAAACACTTAATCCCAAAAACAAGCAAGGTTACAGTCGGGCTATGCCAACACATAGTTACATAAGTACTCATAAATCCATGGGACAGGTTCACGGGCTAAGAATTGAGCACCCCTATTTCCTACCAGAAAAAACCACCAATGTTTATACAAAGTAGGCTAAACTCTAATTGAACTCCCAAATTACGTCGAAAAATGCAGTTTTGCGAAAGGACTCTCCGGAATTAGTTATGGGAATCCCATTTAGAGCGAAACTAGGGGTGCCCAATTCTTATCCGGTGGGTTTATTTGTTTGAAACAAATAAAATCCACAGGACAAAGGCACAATTCTATTTGTTTTGAGCAAATAAACCCACGGGACGAGCCCATGGGCGAAGAATCGAGCGCACTATTGGGGTTTCCAAATGGAATTACTCCGTGTCGCGGCCAGGAAGTATCCCGATATCCTTCAATCTCATGTTTACAGCTCTGCACTGTATTTGCTTTGGCCTGGAACCACAGAATAAATATTGCTGGGCATGGTCAAAAGCTAGCTTTGTTCCGCCCAATCTGAGCTGGTCGACACGAAAGGCGGGAATCACCTGTCCCCTATAGATTCAATCTCATGTTTACAGCTCTGCACCGTATTTGCTTTGGCCTGGAGCCACAGAAGAAATATTGCTTTGTTCCACCCAATCTGAGCTGGTTGACGTGAAGCAGCGACCGAACGAAGGGTGGGCAGGAACCACCTGTCCCCTATAGAGGTCAACTTTTTCTGCCTGTGATTTACAGTAATTTCGAAAGCTCACCGGAAGTTCAACCAGCCTCAGTGTTCTTTGTGCATTTCTTTAAAACAAAAGAAATATAGTTTTTTGCTACCGTGTTACTGTTCAATAATACCGAAGCTGCTATGGCTTGAAAATATTCTGGCATATTTGAAAGGCTGCACATGTGAAATCGAGCACCTAGGGTCTAGGCGGTGCTTGTGTTGGTATCCATTAGTTTCATATTCTTCCATTTATCAAGCCGTATATCGAGGACTCCCTAGACGAACTCAAGGACTCCCTGAACGGACTCGTATTGCCATGCGAAGCAATGGCCCACTTCACAAGTCCAGGGTCGGAATTCCATTGGGATTTCTATGTTGTCCGAGTAGCCAGAGGGTATTTCTTTAAATCCTGAGGATCCAGAGAAAATTTTGATTAATTTCAACTAATTTCGAGGTTGGGAAAGGAGGAATGGACAACATCTGGATATAATCAAAGTCAACTCTGGCTACTCGGCGTGTACTCGCGCTTTTTAATGATCTTACTGGGGATTTTTTGTGAATTATGTGAAATTTCACTTTCAGCGGGATATTTAGAAATCCTGAGTCTGGATACTGGATAGCTTGACGACGACTTCTCTGTGAATAGTCGGAATTCTGGAAAAGCCTCTGGGAATTCCAGAAATATCTTCACATCAAGCGGACAGCCTATATAAATTGATGCTGTTGTCAATGTTCGCCTGCCTAGTACTCTATGTGATTCTCTCCCCCCCATCGGCGTGCTCTTCGGGCCCAACTCTTTGCCAATTGGATCCTTACTCCTTCTTCTGACTGATAACCAAGTTCTTCATCGTCAAGCTCCTGCCTGCTCTCTTGAGTCTTGACCCTCCGGATCCGCAACCTCTCGCCTACTCGTCTACGCGTATATTACTTAGGCGCACATGCTAGCAATTCCTATCCATATTGTACTAGATTTCTGTTGCGCCTCTTAGCACCCCAGCCCTCCACAACTCCCTTGTCATTTCTTTCCTGACGAAGTACTTATGCGCTAACGGGAACGACAGAAAATTACTCTACAAGCTCCGGTCGGCTAATAAAACTTGAATAAAATCCTGTACACATATATATTTACCCACTTTTAGAAAATGTGAAATATACTCCACTGGATAATCTTATATCCATACCATAATCCCCAGAGACACATGAATATCCAGAATAAATCCCGAAGAGGATACTGAAAGTGTCGAGTGTTGCCTCAAGGTAGGTAGGAAGGAATTTTGCATAATCCCTGAATTGACAGCTAAAATTTCACATATCTATCAAAAATTCCCATCGACAAATTTAACGACGGCAGAGAGAATCCCGGGGTATCTTTCCACATATCCTATGAAAAGCCACTCTGGAAATCTTTCGGAAAACGCAGTGATTTTGATTTCCTTTCTTCTTTTTGACTCCTGCTCCTCTCTAGCTTGTACTGATTCAGTCATTGGGGGAGCTTGCGACCCCATCTATCAGTGTGAGACCGAAATTGCTAGTGGCGGTGCAATGAACGGTGTTTGGTCTCTATTTGTTTGATCGTGCCCCCGTGGGACACCTGTCAGATAGCCGAAGAAGAAGGGAAGCTTTGATTGGGGGAGCTTGCGACCCCATCTATCAGGGTGAGACCGAATTTGCTAGTGGCTGTGCAATGAACGGTGTTGTGGCGTATTTGTTTGATCGTGCCCCCGTGGGACACCTTTCTGATGCCAACATTTGTCACCTCAGAGCGACATCCAAAATGATATAGCTACATAGTAGGACCTGTTACATAGAAATTCCAGTAAGCCTGAACGTGATTCGGTGCTAAATAAATCCCCAGTAGGCCAGTAGAGTCCAACTTAACATCTAATTATAAACTGAGTTCTCTGGCTGCTTTTCTTTTGCTCTTTTTACAGGGGAAGAATTCAGGTATCCCTACAATACTTGAGGAACAATTCAGAACTGTTGGTGTGTCTGGCAAGGAAAGACAAGTTGAATAGATCGAAGTAAATAATTAAACGGTGCTGAACATTGGCTGAACAGCGAACTAGGATTAGGCAAGCTTCCCCCATATGTAGCCGGGTACCGGCATACAAAATTCCATATTTTTCCAGATGCATATCCCCGCCTCATTTCCTGTCTTGAGATCTACGCTTGAAACTCCGAGCTCTTCCATGAAATTTATGATATCAGGTGCAACTGCCAACATGGCTGTCGCGGCTCGGCTCGGCTCGGCTAGCCGATCGAGCGGAGCCGGAGATAAGCCAGCCGTAGCCAGCCGTTCAAGCCACGGCTGAGCCGCGGCTCGGCTGGATTTAGATAACTTGCGAATGAGTAGTGTTTGATGCAGCTCGGACACTCTCTAAACATCGACGGTATCATGATTTGAGCGTGGTGTCACATATTGTGACATATGTGATTATCTTACCGAACTTATGTCAACTTAGCAAATTCCAGCAATGGTGCCAAGATGGTGTGGACATCTGAGCTCGTCCATGCAGTGGGAGGGTGGGGACCCACATCTGACCCTATACAAAGGCCATAGTCTCGTTTAATGAGGATATTTACATTTTAACCTGAGCCGTGCCGGCTAAGCCACCGGTGTGAGCCGGCTATCATCGGCTCGGCTCACGAGCCAGCCGGAGCCAAGCCGCGGCAACACTAATGGCCTTGTAATGGCCTCCATTTTCTCTTGAACAAAACACCCACAATATGGGGGGTATTCAATGGCCTAACGTGAATAACACCTGCTCCCAAGTGTGCAGGAGACGCCGGCCAGCGGCGTGGAGATCGGCATTAGGAGGCCGCCATAATGGGAACATTAACCTTTTATTCCGCCACCACCCAGCCAGCTGGCGGTCTTGAGTGATTGTACCGGCCTTGATGCCAGAGAAGCTGCATTGAGTACTATTTGACCTCTGAGATTCACTGGTAAGACCCCCAAGGCTGGCCCAATTCTTCTCACTGTTTAAACCATTTACAAACAGTTTGTTTATCGTTTAGGCCCTTGCATACATTAAATGGAAATAAAAACGGTTAAAACCGTGTATAAACGTTTATACACGGAAACGGAAGTTGGAGCCTTAATCCTCATGCGTCGCTATGATAGATAAATATCTAGGGTGAGGTTTTTGGGTAGGTGTCAGGAGTATTTGTTTTCCACAGTGGAACAGCAATGCAGCATACGAATATATGTACCCATGCTGAGCCTGCGCCACATTGGCCGGATACTGACAAGGTCAAAAGAAGGACATCACCGTCACACAAGCAGCGTCTGACCGCTCGCCCGGAGGATTTGCCCGTACGCATCTAAGCTAATCCTGGGAAGGCATAGTTCAGACAACCGCTAGATGGGCAGGGGTAAAGTGACGTTGTAACGTTGCAAGCGGCGCAGATCGGCGCATGCAGTTTTTCAACTGACGCAGATCGACGCTTCATTGACGCATTGTCACACCGGCGCAGTGTCACGTATGCATTGACGCACGTACTGCTGTTCTTTGACGCACTTACCGGCGCACCCAGTACAACATACACCTTAATCACTGCACTCCGCGGGTCCGTAGGCCAAGGGTTTGTCTACCCCCGTAGGCAGACGTAGGCAAACCTGGAAGGAGAGCAGGTTTGCTTACGTGGCCCACATTGGTTTTACTGTCCTCGCTTGGTCCTCGCCGCAGATTTCACTCGTTTCGCAAAGGTTTTGGCAGGTTTCAATGTCGTAGACAGACAGTCCGATCACATGATGCATCGGCATGTTTGGACAAAGTTTAAATTAAATTTAGTAGCCGATGTTTGTCACTCAGAATCATTCTATCGTCGGTCCTGGTGCAGTGTCCGGCATGTCCTTGTATGTTAGCTCTATAGAGATGATCTGGATGCTACAAACTGTGGGTACATTGCCTACCCGTTCTCAGAAAGTACAACAAAATGCTCACATTAAAACCATTTATTAATATCCACGGTCTATTATAAGTCGTTGCTAAGCTCGGCTAAAATATGAGCGGAAGGATAATTTTGGACATTGCCACTTCATTTCGTACCTTTTTTCCGCTCTGTCCCGTTCCGCAGGGCCTTGGCTGTGGGAGGCTACAGCCGTATGTGGCCATTTTGGAATGAAAATTGTGGACCAATCTACGACAACGGGGTCATCATATATAGTATATATTTACACAGTAGTCGGTGATAGAAATATTTGCAATGACCCTGCCTAGCGGCAGGGGAATAGTAACTAGAGATGATCTAAAACGGCCTCTTGGGACCGATTGACTTGCACGCAGTGCTCATTTTCTTCTGGCTACTCGTACCGTGAAGTTTGAACCAGCGCAAAACCGGTGCTGCCTGAGTCACAACCGTCGAGACCAGCTCATGATAACGCATTGTCTGCGGTCGAGAAGCAGACAATAATTGTCTTGGAACTCGTATTAGAGTGTTAGTTCTGTTCAAAACAAAAAAAAAGACGAAATGTTGAATTCCCGTGCGCGCAGTACTGAAACACCCCTCGACTGGCACCTGTCAGTATCGGACCTGTCTGTATGTCACAATTCATTGTTCGGCAACAACGGAAACCTTGCGAATACACGATAAAGGGACAGGAATCGCCCGACCGCAAGCGGATGCACACCGTGTGGAAATTTGCGAGGCTGGTCAAAGGCTGGTGCTGGGCGAGGGTTCAACTTGTTGCTCCGATCCTCTCGGACAATTCCAAACAGTCCGAAAGCACGGTAACCCAGATCATAATGCAACACCAACGCATGTGGAATCGCATTCACTTAATTTCGCTTTCCCCGAGGGCCAATAGTTGACGAAACCAACTTGGTTATGGCTCTGTAACAGTGCGGAATTGATATTGTTGCCCACCGTTGAATTTGGCTAAAGGACGACAGCGGGCGCGATGAGTACCATCACCGGTGCATTTACCTCCTCTTACAACCCGCATAAAAAAAGAGTTAGGTCCCGGAGATCCTAGTCACGCAAGCTGTTCATTCATCGCTTGCCACGATTCAAGATGTGACTGCTGAGGGCAATAGTATTTATACACTTCGTTCCGTAATGCCTGGGCGGGTTCCTGAGGCAAAATGGACCAGGGTGACGATACCGTAAATGTCAAGTCTGTCAATGAAATCCCCACTTGAAGGTCTTGGCCAAGGTATAAATTATAAAGATGAGACGACGCTCGCGCCCAGCCACCCACCTCACCAGTCGACATGCACGCCAAATTTGCCTCCCTTACAGTCCTCCTCTCTGTCCTTTTCACTTCTCAAGCAGTCAGCGCTGCTCTCAAGGTCATTGACTGCTCCAAGGTCTTCTGTCCTGCCACACACTGGTACGCTCAGCATAAACTCCTCTTGTCACCGAATACATACTAATGGCCATTTCGTTGTGGATATTTAGTCCCCTCGGCAAGACTGCGGAAGTTCTGCCGGGCGCTTGCTGCGCGACCTGCGTCAAGTGCAGCGGTGTTTGTCCAGAGTTTATCCGACTCTGGTTGGTTTTCATTCTCCCGGCAACATGTGAGGAGCTGACCAGTTAATAGCCCTTCGGGTACCGTGTTTGGGACGCTGCCCGGGGAATGTTGCCCCACAAGCTGCATCCCAGTGTCAACGTACTGAATCCGCTTACCGGTTCACGGAGGATTCGTACCCTTGCGCACTCTAGTCTAGCTTGTAATTGACCTTATCAAAGTTGGTTTACCGTTCGTCGCCTACCTTCCAGAATCCGAATCCCACCGTGGTCTTGTTAATTCCCTGTGTGACTCGGTTTGGTTCCGCGTCATGTAAGAATGATACAAGGGCTCCCTGAGAACGCTACCATTTCCGGAGAGTTTTGAATCAGTCATTTCAAGTTCCTCAGAAAGGTGTCCAGCAATGAAACGTGATCTGAAACCCAGAGGTCAGGGAAAAAAAACAGGTACTCCAATGGCACATGGCTTGGCATGGATCTTAAAGGAATTCGAGTTGGACCTTTGCCTGAGCGCAGGTACAGTTCAGCTATTTTACGAATGATTGGTGCATGGCAGCCCATAGACCCTGGTTTCCTGAATCGGTCGGAGCATCAGCCTTAGTAGTGTTGACTGTAAGAATCAATCCGTGATGAATCCACCACAATGGGCTGGAGACCTCACTAAGTTACTTATGAAATTAACTTGGCCCTACAAATTTAACTTTATTGTACTTTTGGCAGGCTAAGTACTTTTGGCAGGCTAAGTACTTTTGGCAGGCTAAGTACTTTTGTCAAGTAAAATAAAGTAAAAGTACCCATTAAGTAGAGCAACGTACAGCAAAGTAACACTGTAACAGTAAGGAAATCCATGTAGAGCCATTTTAAGGGTGCAACGATACGAGCGAGTAAGTAATCAAACATACAGGTGATGTTACCACCATTTAAGGCAGCTCTTCGACTCTGGACCATAGCAAGTACCCGTAAAGTGAAAGTACAAGTTAGATAACACAATGTACTGCGCCGCTACGTGTATGTACCGTTAAGCGCAGGGGAGCACTAACGGTAGCTTGAAGTCTCGGTAGGCAATGCGACATGACGGATGGATCTGGTTATGTTTGGACGGACGATCTGTGAGCCCTCCTGCTTTTACTCCGAAATGGTGCACATATAGCTCAATTTTGTAAACAGGATCGGCGACTTTTTGGTGTTCCAACCCAATGACAACAACAATTTCTGCTACTACCCAGCACAAGTCCTCGGCATATCAAATACAGGCCAAGTAATTCTGGAGTGGTACACTGGTAATATTTACGCACGGAATGAGAAACCAATCGAGAAGCAGTTTACGGCCTCGCGAGAGCAGTGTGCACAAATTTACGCCGCTGGCCCCGACTTGAATTACTCAAAAGTAAGCAGATTTCTGAACCGAACTAGCGTGAACTAGTCTCGTCGTGTGAGCAGGATAATATCGGGAAGCTAAAATGGCCGCACAGGCTGGCTGAAGACGCCACACAGAATTATCCGAACGACTTTAGCAACCCGGCAATTTCTAACATACTCAACTCTGCAAGAGACGATGTTCTTGCAATCGTTCTCGGAACACGGCAACATCCGATCCAATCCGACTATGTCGAATGGAGGTTCGAATCTAAACGGCCTGAGGCCCACGCTAACGCCTTTCTAACAAACTTTCACGCCAACTTGCTCCCGGGAGATACTACATTAATCGAGCCACACGCAGCATTCGTACTCCAGTTGGCTCTTCGAGATATCGCCGCCACGGCCGAGGCCCAGTTTCTATTTCTACGAATTCACGTCTTCGAGCGACTACGCTGACTGAATTGCTGTTTAATCCGGTCATTCTGCGCGTATCTAAATCAGTCTCCCGCCGATGATACCCAGGTGTATTTCTTGGCACGAAAATACAGCGTAAAGGAGTTCCACAACACATCTTTGGACGCTCCCTTCTTGGTGGCTAGGGCGGGAAAGGTCATACGCTATTTTACTGTCTGCAGGCAGCCGAAGGAGCTCGGAACGAACAGATACCACCAGTGTGGTGCAGGATGGGAACCCACGTACTAAAGGCAGCCGGAGCTGGGATCGCCTCAGACTTGACTGGCCCGCGCATATTCAGCCGATGGGCTCGAGTATCCTTAGATTGATTCAAGTCGCCCAGCTTCGCATAAAAATATTCCAGCCACAGCACATGTATCGGCATCGCCGAGCCCACTGAACTGTCACGAATGCGGCGCCAAGGAGGCCGACTCATCGGATCCAGACGAGGTTCAATGCGAGAAGTGCTTCTGGTCTCATATCAAATGTCTGGAACGTGCTTATCCCGGGACCGACTGGAATCATCCGCAAGTCCATTTTCTGTGGTCTGGATGCGGAGGCGGGCGGATTATTATGCCCGAAAATCATACATTGCATGCCGTGAAGTGAAAGCGGTTGAGTATGGATGACGACGAGGACCTTGATCGGGGCCAAGAACGCAGGCCACGAAAACGAACATCCACCCGGAGAGCCGCTCCGAAGGTCGGTGCACCCTTGCGGCAGGTTACCGTCCGTCGTCGCCATAAGGGATAGACAGCGACGGAGTAGATGATTGGTATTAAATACTGAACCTGGCCTAGCAGTGCGCCATGCAACCATTTAATATCTCTACAGCAGCCAATCATCATAATTCCTTGATCAACTTGCGCCAAGGCGAATAAAGCTACGGTAAAGTAAATCTACGGTAAAGTAAAGCTAAAAACAGTAAAGCTACACAAACTAAGGCCACACGCAAATTTAAGTGAAATATTGCAAGTTCACCTGAATTTTTGTGCTTACATATGATAGTATTGTGTCAACTACTGGCCAGAAGTGGTCCAATTAAGTCTTGAGTTCTCATGAGTGCATGCCCTAGTCAGATGCACTGTACCCATGCTAGTGTGTGAACCTTAACTCAATGACTGTTCGCACCGAAACGCTGAGTGATGCCAGTCAGCAATTCATCGACATCATTTGGGGCCATAATACTTGAGGAGGGGACAATTCATGTCTTATATGCCATACGAAGGGTCATATGAAGTCCTAGAGAGGACTGCAGCCCCAGGGGGGGGAATTCACCTAACCATGCACGTACAAGTTAAATTTACCACGCGTGGGAAAAGTCACGTAAAGTCAAGCAAAGTTCAACGCGGTTAAGCTGGCACGTAAGTAAAGTTCCAAGTTAGGGAAAAAAGTTCCTTTATTCACTCTCGATTTTCGGGAGCCTTTTAGACTACATGAGTATACTATATCTTCCCCACCCCTTCTCCCTGCTACAATAGACTAAAATAGCCATTCCGAAGTGCCCATGCAGTGCTATGCATTGCTAGAGAGCACTAGCTAGCCTAGGAGGGTATGAAGGTATGAGCGCTATGATTCACTTGACAGCGCTATTGATGGCTCACTTCTCGGCTGATCGCGGCACCTGCCAAATTTTCAAACTCCGCAGACAACTCAATAGTCTGTAACCACCGAAAGTGCTTGCCACAATTTTCGGATTCTGGTTACTGCACCGGGTCAAACCGAAATCCTGCCTGAATTAGGTAGCTTTGGGTTCAGAGTTGGTGGTACATTATCTTCGCTAGCATATGACAAGGTTAGAATAGTTTTGTGGAAGTATCCGACAAAAATTGGGCGAGCATGATGATTATTTTCTCAGCGACTTGGAATAAATTGCCATTTTAGGGCATATTCTGAATCTTATCTCTTCCGTTGCGCACTGTCCGTTTGCAGGTTATACCCAAAGATTTTTGTGAAGCTGTATGAGTACCCAATAAGTATTTATGTCAAATAATCTTGTGGATATAAGACTAGTTGTATTGTCAACATCTGGATTTGTGAAATCAGGCAATTTAAGAATATGTGTCGGTTTAGGCAGACCAATATCCGAGCACAAAAAACAACTGTGGGTTGTATAACTTTCCGAAATCCAAGATAAAGGGTACAAGAATACTCATCAAAAAAAGATGGACAAAAGGGAGGCCAATAGCGGGGCGCACCGACGCGACAAGAATCAAGCAAGGTAAAATGTACAATTACTTTCTAAAATGCTAAGGAGCAGTTCAAAAGACGGTATGGTGCGCTCGGCCAAAACACCGCCAAATTTGGCGCCCGAAAATTTTCACTTCCATGGGCCGGAAGAGACGCTACCTCAGTGAAGCCGCAGCGCATGCACGCGCAGGCCGACGTTCGACCTCAACTATCATCGAATATGAGCCCGAGGACCCGCGCTATGAGTACGAAACACACTGGACGGGTGGTGTTAACCACGAGTTGTCTGACTGTGAAAGTCAATGGGAGACCAGCCATGAGCCGACCACTGGCACCACTCTGGGCACTGGCAACTCTGCTGGCGACATCTCAGACTCAGACCCTGAGCTCAGGCTCGAACCTCTCGAGGATGACGCCTCACTTGCCAATTGTTTTGCACAAGAGGAAAAGCGGCAGGCTGAGCTTTGGCGTCTCCCGTCTCTCAACATGTCCTTGAGTGGGAAGGGGTGGAAGAAGGCAGAGACTAACCGGGGCCTCGGATACAACAAGCACACTGAGTCCACCTTACACAAGCATGCCCAGAAGACGCGAGAATGAGGCGGAAGCAGCGGTAGCCAGAGAAAGGTGAGTACATTCTGCGCACCCTCATCCCTTGAGCTTGAGCTGATCGCTGTTACAGGGCGAGTCTGCAGGAGAGGGAGAGTTGTCTGGGAGCTCAATGTGAGAGGAGGATGGCGAGGGGAGCGACGACGACGTGTCCGCCGGGGGCAACACCGTGCCCAGGCGGAGGCATTTGGGGGTGGGAAATTTTAGGTGGTGGTGGTAGTGGATCAACTTATCCAAGTAGGTAGCTTGCACATTTACCACTCTCTGTAGCTGCATACATCAAACAGCATCACAGCATCTTCAAATGCAAGTGTTCAGGCTTTTTTCTTACCCGCACACTACCTACCTTCTCGGTGACCTTCACGGAGTTCGGATCTTATATCATTGGACACATTTGTGCACACTGACCTTCCCATTGCGCTAATCTAGGTCTCCCACATTCTCCGCCAATGCAGGTGACTGCTCTCACCCATTGTTTTATATTCAAATTAACCAATCACACTCCATATTCTAACCCTATCATTTATATTGGTACACCCTCAACCAGGTTGCACAACAGTTGTATTTTCGGCTCATTCAAAACAACTGATGCTTTTTTTACGGCATTTGAACTGTCCCCTACGCTGAAGCAAGCGTAAGTTACATAGACCAAGTTAGCGTAGATTTCGCGCAGCAGCATCAGGGAGTTACTGCTCTCCAGTGATGCTTTCACCATTGTCTTTCCAGCTGTAGTTGACGAATGAATCCAGTACCCATGCCCATTTTAATATACTTAAAATCAAGTACAAGTTTCTGCTGGGCAACGCCATGGCCCACAACCCCAAGTCCAGAGGGCGCAGATTCTCGACCTACCGAGGGTAATAAGAACGAGACCTAATACTAGAAATAGATTAGGACTCGTAAACAGTTTCCTCCTTCCTCCATGTCGCGTCCTTCCGCCATGTTGACTTCGACATCGCCCTATGTGCCGCTCGCCATTCGCGCAATCACGGCCCCACTCGTCACTCGTGCCGCCCCATCCATCTCATACGCTGAGGCTCTGTATGTCCTGCTCGCCCAGCGTGTCCTTAGTCCTATGCCACTGCCTCACACACACAATCTTCGCGCTCGACACAAGCACACCACTCTTTGTGCCTGTGGACGCCGTACCCCACGCTGCTCTTCCCCGCAGGCACACAAACGGTGCTCACCATGCGACATTTTCGCCATTCCGTTTAGGGTACCCCCCCCGGCGCTCCTTGCGCCGCTTCTCCTCCCCGTGCCGGCCCTCTGTATGAGAGCTATGCATGTGTCTCCCTTCCCATTCTTCGTCTTTCCTTCCTCCCCATCTTTCCTTGCTCCCCGTCTTTTGTCTCTTTTGTTCGTCTGTATCTTTCCTTCCACTTTCGGTCATTTTCTCTTTTGTCTCTCATCTTTTTCGTCCTTAGTGGGTGCGGAGACTGCTCCCGCCCCTGCGCAAATGCTGCTGCCACCGACCCGCGGAGGCCTGCCTTTCTTTTTTCCTCGCATGGCTTCATTCCCTCGCAAGCTGCTGCTGTTTCTTAGAGACATGTCGTGAGTGGTGGTGCGCAGCGTGATATCGGTGGTGGTGCGGTGTAGGCCTGTGGTGTGGTGTCGTGGTTGGACCGAGTCGGCGCTCTGGGGCGATGCGAGGTCTTAGCGCCATGAGACGACAACCCGGGTTCGCGGTGTCACGATACGACACTGGCTCCTGGCTGCTGCCGCTGCTGCTGGTCCACGGGGCCACCCAACGCTCCTTCGCAGCGGGACTGGGCCAGCAGGTCGCAACTGGGGTGAGCTGGTGTGGAGCGCTTGTGTCGCTTCTTCATCATATCGGTGTTGATGGTGCGCGTTCATGCAATGTCTGGCGTGGTGGTGCGTGATTCATGATTCGTGTGCTTGAGAACTGGCGCTAGTGCTGGTTTCCGAGTGGCCGCGACACCTCGCTGTGGTGGTGGGGGTGTACAGAGTGGCCAACGGTACCAGCTCTCAGGATTAATCCTGATGGGAAGTTTCCTGGGACTTTCGATTAAATCCTTGAGCTCTTTAGAGGGCTAAGAATATGGCAGTAGATTATAGTGTAGGATTAATTGTACGCTACACAAAATAATAATCGTGCTCGGGCAAGATTAATCCAACACTGGATTTTTTCCTAAGATTATCATACGGCTACAGTATTGAGCAAGGGAGGATACAGGAAAAAAAACAGGATTAATCCTCAAGCCGAGGATTTTTCGCGTGGGTGATTATTGAGGAATTGTGCAGTGGTCGATTAATCTTGGTGGATTTTTGCGGGATCAAGGATTTTTTTTATGGCGCGGAGATTATTGCCCGGAACGATTAATCTTGGTGACTATCGAGGATTTCTTGGGGATCAAGGATTTTTTTGCGGGGTGAAGATTATTGTGGGGGGATTAATCTTGAGTCGAGTCGGCAATTAATCTCGAGGATTTTTTCATCAAAGATCATTATAACAACTATCGCAAACATATTATCAAGTATTTCGTAGAAGGGGTTCACCGGCGGGCACAATCTCGACGGCCCAATTCTTTCCCTGCGATACAATGACACGGGGAGGCGGCGTCGGTGCGTGGACAGTGTCGCGCCTTGTGGCCCGTGGAATGCCCACGACAAGTTCCCGAGGGACATTCGGCTTGCGCACCTTCTTGGGAACCGGTTCCTCACCCTCAATCGGGGTGTCCGGTGCCTTGCGTTTCCCGTTTGATACGCTCCCGCCCCCACGGCCTCTCCCTCTCCCTCTCCCTCCTCCCCTGCCGCGCGTCCCCTGCCATCTGGAAACCTGATTTAGTTGGATAGAATACTGCTTTCTATGTAGTACTCACGGACTATATAGGTCTATGTAGACCGCGTAGAGCTGATACTCGCGTAGAGCCTGTAGGCGCGTAGAAGCCAGCTCCAAATGGCAAGCGCCATGGGAAAGATGGCGGCCACATGGCAGCAGCTGACACGGCAATGATGGCATCAACTTCAACATATTAAACGTGCACTTCCTCCCAAGTCGCTTAACGCTTTCTTCTCCCACTCTCATCTTCTTCCCCCTCCTTGCCTCGCCTTCACTGTGCCCCGTCCAAAACAACTTCAAGCAAGCTTCAAAATATTCAAGCCTCTTCTCGTCTTCAAACCTTTAACCTCAACTGGAGCCTTGTCATCTCTGAAGCTATCTGGGATCTTTTGCTTGTCTGTCCTGCGTGTATCGACCATCTTGCTAGTTCTACGGCGGCCTGTATCCTGGTTTGATCCTGGTCAAACCACTTGTGCGCTGGGTACGCTGTTTATGACTGAGTTACTGACTCCCCACTTCTCCCTCTCGCTCTCGGAGTCTCGTTTCCCTTTAGTCTACATTCCGTACTTACTGCTGCACACAAGCTACACAAATAAATTTTTTTCGTGTTTCATATTCTGCTGGCACGATGATCGCAACGCGATGACACTTATTAACAGCTCGGTTAAGCTCGCATAACTGCGGAAGACCACGTAGAGTGATTTTAGCCCATTCTAGCCGAGACTAGGCGACTCTATATAGCATTCCGTAGAAATCATGGACTCACGATAAAGGGCTAGGTCATACGCGACTATGAGGTCTACGCGGCCTATATAGGGCTATATAGAACCTCCGGCGTTTCGAGATGACTGCACCTCAGGTGTGGCAGCAGGAATTTCGCCTTCGGCTGCCGGAGACGCAGGAGGAGGCGCAGGAGGTGCAGGAGGTGCAGCAAGGGGGGGCGGCAGCGGCGGCGGTGGCGAAGGAGGACGCGCAGGAGGCGCAGCAGGGGGCGGCGGCGGCGGAGGGGTTGAGGCTGGATTTTCTTTTCCCTTCCCTTTGTTGAGCTGGTCGTCCGACTTTGATCCAGATGACACCGCCGTTCCCGATACCCTAACGCACACCCCCTCGCGTTGTGCATACACCGCACGGTCGTAAAAGTCGCGGAGGGATTCCAGATCTCCCGTCGCGACATCAATCATGGCTGCCTCGTTGTCTCCGTCCAAGCCGACAGACGCCGAGCCTGATTCAGAGCCTAGTATGCGCATTAGAACTGGACGCCAGCAGGAGTTTGGAACCTACCCGAAAAACTCAATATCAAAGCCCGAAGCACATCAGTCGGAATACTGGCCGCAGGAACGTCAGGCAGCATTCGCTTCCCATCATCAGTGACGGCAACTGCCAACGTTGCACTCTTCGTCGCTGCTCATGGTATTAGTACTCGTTGGTGCAAGGGGAAGGTACGACTCACGCGTTAGCATTCACTCGGCCCATCCCTTGAAGGCGTCGCCGGCGGCAGCGCTGCCTTCGTCGAACGGCTCCAAAGACTTGCCGCCACCAACAGATACCCTAGGGCCGCGAGTCAGTATCCTCACTCGAGGGATAACACACGATTCCTCACTTGAATCGATGCATCTTTCCGCTATCGTCAACAAATGCGCCACGAACGAAGAAGACAGTGTCGCCAATCTGACCCCAGCCGGTCCCAATGAGACCTCGGAGGCCGCGAATGACGCCCAAGTGGACATCATCTTGAGCTCTGACAACAAAAAATTAGCAAATGAGTGTATATCATAGCTAGCGCATCACCTCTTCCTATCTTCTGCGGTCGGCCCCGCCTTGATCGCCGCATTACGTTCCTCCGCTTTGGCCACGCTCTCAGCTTTAACCGCAGGCGCGCTCTGAGTGAAAAGCTCCTCAGCGACCTTCTGGAAGTTGCGCACGTAGAGCCCATCGTTCACGGTGCGTGGTGCTCCTTCCAAATTGGTCTTAACCACTGCGTCGATTTCGTCCTTGTACGTCGAGGCAAACTGGGCCTTAGGATTAGTTCGTCGCGGCTTGGCTCTCGCACGAATATGATTCTTATTTCAGTAGCCTTATATACACCTTGTACAATTTTGGATTAATCTTCCCCGAGCACGATTATTATTTTGGGTAGCATATGATTAAACCTACACAATAATCTACTACCAAATTCTTAGCCGTCTAAAGAGCCACAGGATTTAAGCCAAAGTGCCGGGAAACTTCCCATCAAGATTAATCCAAAGTGCTGATATCACTGGAGTGGCACGTGCAAATGAGGCAGCGCAGTCGGGCACCTCGCATTGGTCGACAGTATCCGTGGGTGCTAGAGAAGGTGTTGTGGGGGTGGCGTGCTAACAAGGAGGCACTGTTCCCAGAGGGGCTATGTCTCCCAGCAGCACTCCCCAGCTGCGCCTTGTGCGCCACATTGTCATGCTTTGCTCTGCATGACATGTTGTCCTTCATGCTTCAACAACTCGGTTTTGCGCCACTGCCAGCCATCGATTGGGGGGTGGTGGTTAGCACGGGTTGCGAGCCAGAGACAAGGTGTTGGCTGCAGCTTGCCAGCCGTTGAGCGGTCGGGTTCTGTGCCATCACCTATTCTGTACCATCGTGCATAGGTCAATAGAGCCGTGTTGTGGAGTAATGCAGGACCTGCTGCACAAAGGAGAGGGTGTGGTCGGCAAGGCTCCCTAGCTGCAGCTTGCCCGCATCGTCATGTTTGCATCGTCGTGTTTGCGTCGTCGTTCGTGCTTCCACCACACCCGTCCACTGCATCATGAAATAGATATATCCAGATGTAACTATGTCCTCCAAGTTCTCTGCATCTCTGCTCCTCAAGATAAGTGGAAACTTTGCATGCCTTCTTGGATCACAATGCCCAGCTTCTCCTGCATGATGCTCTTGGAGCTGTACTTTGGCAATTTTAGATAATTGACACAAGTCATTACACTGGCAGATAGTCGTCAGCCATGAACGGTGAGTCTGCAAAACAGCTTTTGAGGTTTTGGTGTTGGGTTATCACCGATGGTCTGCATAGGTGGGTGAGATAGTTTTGGAGGAGCTGCAAAGAAGCAAGAGGGAAAAACAGAGAAGGGAACCGGTGCAGAAGATGGAGGAGAGGTTGAAGTTGGAGCAAGCAATCATTGATCTGGTTTGGGCGCTTATTTGGCCAAGGCATTGGCCAAATAAGATGCCTTGGCCAAATAAGCGCCCTATCAGTGGCGGAGCACTACAAAGCCTTCAGTATGTGGGCCAAATGCTTTCCTCTCCTTCCCATCAGGAATTCAAGAAGTGGGATCAAATATACAAGAGTGTAATATAATACATTTTGTTTCGTTGAAGTAACTGGAAATAATACAATATCCTATTTGCACAAATTGATTTGGGTGGCAACCATTATTCCTGAAAGTTGGCCACAATACCTAGGTTACATACTGCGGTTTGGGTACCAGGGGTTTTGACCACACACCGTGGTGCTAAACCCATTAAACTGTACCCGCCATCAAATGGGTATGGTATAGGCGGGTCCGGGTCCGGTATGGCCCGGATCCACCCACGGTTTACCCATGTCACACACTATCTATCGCCTTTCCCCTTTGAACTGGGTGATAGTTGATGCGACTGGTTCTCCCAAAGGTGGGTTAGCCGTGGCAGCTTGACGAGGGCTTATAGGCTCAATGTGTGTTGGACTCGTGTGTTAGGCATGGAGGGTCGGTGAGATGGTGCACCTGAGTATAGTCGTGAAAATCACAATCCAATAGATGTGTACGAGACACACAAATCGAACCACAACCAACACACAACCAACAAACAAACTACACAAAGTGCTCTTCGATATTTAATGTACTTGGGTCCTGTCAATCAGAATTGACTGCAGATACACCGTTGACAATTGTGCAAATGAAGGAAGATAAATCAAACTGTATCTCAAGACTATCGCGAGTAGAACTCGTGAGTACAACTAAAGCTTCTCACGAGAGAAACACTAATCGCAGGGGTTTTGAAATGAAACGAAACTCAGTCGCGAACGCACGTAAGCTAATTCCGACAACTTGAAGCCACACTGGACTTGAACTTAGAGGTCTCACGAGACTCTCTTGTAATGTGGGACTGCGACCGAACTCACGGGAACGATTCCAACAGTGACTACGATCAGCCTCACTGGACTGATTCCAATAGTACCTTTAGACGTGGGACTGCGACTGAACTCACTGGAATGATTCCAACAGTGACTACAATCTTAGTAGTACCTTTGATTTAAAGCTTTGACACATTGTTGCGACTTCAAACTGGATTACAACTTATCGCAAGATGCTTCTCACGAGAGACTTTCTGGTTCAGCACTTAAGCTTATGACTTTGGGTTATCAATCTCAACGTGTATTGACTATCTAACTGAGTTGGGGCTAAGTACAAACTTTGAAATGTATAAACAAATCTCCGCGTATAAATAGAACTCCAGATGTGCACTAAGCTCATGAGAAATCACTACTGTGACCAAAAATAGTCACGGCAATAATAACTATGAGGGAAATGCAGTCCAGAATGCATTAAAACTACTCTGCTTTTATACTACTTTACAGTCCATTTTAGTACATGCTATATAAGGAAATTGAATAATAGGAATTATGTACAAGGCCACGAAAACGGCCGGCATTCTATTTTAAGGACTTTAAACCCATTTGCAACATGCCGTAGCAGTCGCGTCTCTTCGGCGTGAGCCTTATTACTGATTTAGCCTTAGTCACGAGAGGTCTAGAGCGTTTTCGACCTATCACGACACAATGACGCCTTATCGCTACATCACATGTGACTGACTATTCCGATCAATCGGAGTTTCGGGTGACATCGGAGTCTGTGGACATTTCCGGGATTGACTTTCGAGTCACTTGTCTGTGCACGTGGCTGTGATCGGTCTCGGAGATCGACGGGATGTAGTCGTGAGTCGTTCCGACTATCGTGACTTGTCTCGGCATATTCCTGAGAAGTTCTTCTTGTCGCGACTGTCTTGTCGCGACTAGATATCGTTGTTGCGACTATAACTATTGTCGCGACAAGGACCTTTTGGGCACAAATCCCCGCCATTGAGGTTTGTCTTCGTGTAGCAGTGTTTAAATAAATATGGATATTCATACACTCTCCTTGGTATGGACTCTAGCAATCCTGCGTGATACCGCCCTCACATATGAGTTATGGCCACTATCAGATGAGTTCTCGCGACAAGCTCTCGGGACACTATATTGACCTCACATTGTTTAAAGTATTGTATATAGTCACCGTATGGCTTATCGTTTGTACTCCATCACATCTCTGAGACTCAGCCAGTAGCTCGGAGCTCACTCTGGCCCTAATTGTATACCACCGAGCAGTGAGATGATCGGTTTAGACTGAATTAGCATAATTGTAAGCTTGTTTTTATTTCAGCCGTCTCATCGGTTGTTGGTCCAAGAAGTCTGTGATTTGGTCTGAGATGCCTTGGTCGTTCCTCCCTACGTGAGCAGTGGTTTTCGATGGCAAGGGAGCAGTGAGTATGGGTCAGACGTTCGGTAAGGGTGAGTGATCAAGTGTCTCGCGACAAATTAGATGGTTAGTGTGTGTGTGTGTGTGTGTGTGTGTGTGTGTGTGTGTGTGTGTCAACAGTGTATTGGGGGATTGGTTACACTAGGGAAACTAGTGGGGGAAAAACCACTCCAAAGTTGTATATCTACTGCTGAGCGATCCAGGTCCTTTTATACCTCGCAGCTATCCCCTTTGGAGCATCTCTACATGTCCTCAGTCCACTGTGAGAGAGACTGTCATGCTGCTTGTGGAAGCTGTATCCAACAAGACGACTTTGTTCTGCCACTGGGGGTTGCTGGATGGTCTTTTAATGCAAG
The DNA here is from genome assembly GCA_029282285.1 of Mycena rebaudengoi. Classification (NCBI taxonomy): domain Eukaryota; kingdom Fungi; phylum Basidiomycota; class Agaricomycetes; order Agaricales; family Mycenaceae; genus Mycena; species Mycena rebaudengoi. The sequence continues at coordinate 156,133 of JARJCX010000059.1, forward strand.
GTGGATTTGGGAAGGATGAAGTAGGCTATGAGGGAACGTCCGAGTAGTCCTGTTGTTAGTGTATAAAGAGGTGTACAATGAAAATACTTGTCCGACTGGCTCAACCGCATGCGCCTAGTCTCTGGACAATAACCAAGCCCCGCGCTATCTTCTCTACAACCGTCTTTCCCCTATGCGCAGGACAGAAGTCGATACGAACAGCCTTCCCCAAGGTGGGTTGGCTATGGTGACTTGACACGGGTTGCTTGTCAACAGTGGTAGAACTCCTTAATGGTGGTGGAGCAACGTTGCTGAGTGGGCGATCCGCAATTTGGTACGGTTACTACAGACAGCGCCCTCGATATTCGCGGCAACACGAATTTATTGAGAGTTGAATGCATGTGTGTGTGTGTGTGTGTGGTGGATGAACATTCATATGAAGTGCTCGGAGGATGATGAAGCGAGAGTCTTTCAACTGTAGAAGTGTGTGTGTGTGGTGGACAATTTGATTGAGGGGGATTGGTACACTAGAAGCTAGTGGGGGAAAACCGCTCCGTAGTTGTCTGTCTACTGCTACGCTACCCAGAACCCTTTATACCTTGTCTCTATCTCCTTCCAGAACCGCCCCCAGGACCGTTCCCGACATATTGTGTGTTTCACCGCTCTTTTGGGTTTCAGATTTTGAAGAGTTCGGCGAACTCTGAGGCTTTTCAAGCCAAAATCCCTAGAGTTTGTCGACCTCTTGGCTTGGCGTTTGCGTGGAGCACTGCCCAAAATCAAATGTGGATGTCCAAACCATTCCCGTTGAAACGGTGCACCCAAGTATAGTCGTGAAAAGTATAATCTCAAGATATGTGCAAGACGCACACAAAATGAACTACACCCAACACACACACACACTACTACTACTTGACTATATTGGTGCTTCTATAACTTAGGGTCCTCTCAATCAGAATTGAGTAAGATGAACCGTAGACAGTTGCAATAAATGACTATAAATCTAACTGTGCCCTTGGGAATGATCGCAAGTATTACTCGAGAACCTTGACTAAAGTCTCTCACAAGAGAAACACTATCTTTGGGGTGTTTGGATGGAATGAAACACAGTCGCGAGTGTACTTGAACAACTCCGACAACTTAAGCCACACTTGGACTGAACTTTAGGTCACTTGAGACCATCTTAGACTTTACTTCTTTGGTACTTAGACTGCAACCGAACTCAAAGGAACAATATCAACAGCTATCCTCCGTCTTGACACTTAGTTGCGACTCTTAAAGGACCACTTCGGTACAGACTTGACTGTTTCTTATGACTTTCTTATTCAGCTTGCTTTGCTGGGACTTTGGTTATCAAACAACTATGTTCTGGTTCTATATATATTCTGCTAAAAGTAGTACAACTTCGAAATGTGTTCAAACAAATCTCCGCATAAAACCCAGACGTGCACTGACCCCGTGACCCACAACCAATGACGACAATAGTCACGGCTATAGTAGCTAGGAGGAAAATACAGTCCAGAATCGCGTTATTCTACTGAGACTTTATACTAATTTACAATCTATTTTAGTACATGCCAGATAAGGAAAATGAGTAATAGAAATGAGGTATATGGTCCTTTTATCCGTCTATCAACCACGTTTGATCGGAGATCTGCGGCCTGTAGCCTATAGGAATCAATCCCGACAGTCTATACTAGTTCCGAAAGTTCCGGAGAGCCTTCAAGGTCATCTATCTTTAGTCAAGGCAAGATCCGGAGCGATCTAGACCACCTTGACGCCATATTGCGTGCTTTCGACCTAATCATGACAACCATATCTTTCATGTGAATGTCTGATCAGATCGTCGGATCTTCTCGGACTTCATCGGGAATCCTTGGATTGACTCGCTTAGTCAACTGGTTCACCATCTGACATGTGATCACGCTCTCGGAGCTCGCCTGAAGGTCTATTTTGGTAGTCGCGACTCTTCCATTATTCACGTTATTCACGACTGTTTATCTGTGCCTGAGAATTACTATTTCTCATACGACTCGGAGTCATGACCATTATCTTTAGTCATGACAAGACTATATTGGCCCAAAATCCCCGCTAGAGGTCTATGATCTTTGTGTAGCAGTGTTTAAATAAATATGGATATTCATACATTCTCCTTGGTATGGTTTCTAGTGATCCTGCGTGATACCGCCCTCACATATGAGTTATGGCCACTATCAGACGACTACTCACAACTAACTCGCTGAACACTGTACTGACCCCACTGTTTAGAGTATTGTATACAGCCGCAGTATGGTCAATCGCTGGTATTCCATCACATCTTTGAGACTCAATCAGCAGCTCGGAGCTTGCTCTGACTCTAATTGTGTACCACCAAGCGGTAAGATGATCGGTTTAGACTGAGTTTCGCCAAATTGTAAGCGTGTTTTCATTTCAGCCGTCTCACCGTGTCGCAGCGTGCTCCATTGGGAGGTCTTGTGGTGTGGAGGAGGTCTGGGGGCCGCAGCGCATGGTCTGGTGTGTGAACGCGTTCTGAATGTGGATGGAGTTGTACACGTCGTTCCCCATTCGTCGAGAGCCAGGGCTATTGTGATGGATTGAAGAGTTCAGCGAACTCTCGGAGCTAAATCCCAATTTGGTAAGTAGGATCATTTTGGGCGAGGAAGTCAACAATATGTGTGGGGGTATCGCGCAGCGAGTGTCGTGTAGTGATGTTGAGAGTCGTAGTGTGGGTGTCCTCGTATGTGTGGAAGGTATCATGGAAAGAGTCGCCGGTCGATGTGCGGAAGTGGTTTTTAGGCGAAGAGTTCAGTGGACTCTGGGTGATGTTGCCATATTTGGCGATACGTAACGGAGGTCAGTGAACTCTCGCTGATGGACGTTCTCGCCAGAGTGTATCTCCGGATGATCTTGTGTCGTCCCTGCTCAGTAGCATTCGCTGGGGCGTACACACGCATGTGGGAGCCCCACACCGCTTCCTTCGTGTTCCAGCTCGTTCCTTCGTGTTTCATGTATTCCGAGGTGTCACGACTAGTCGAAGATAGTTGCCTTTTGGGCCCAAATCATGTCGAGGTGTGGCGACTCACGAACTGCTACCTTCTTAATTCATCCAAAGTCCGTCGAGGAGCAACAACTGAGGTCCGAACTTGGGTGAAACATGTGCAATATGTCGGGTGCGAGGTATCGGGGATGTGGTTGGCATGGATATTGGTGACGGCTGGTAGAAGTGGTCTGATGTGCTGGTGTGAGTGCGACACCATGGGGTGCTGAGATGAAAAGGTGTGGTGAGTTTGGGAAGTTGTAGTGGCTCGGATGATAAAGGAAAGGTCGTCGCAGCTTGTACTTGGTCGTGAGTTGTCGTATCGCTGGGGCATACACAGTGCATGTGGGAGCCCCACAACATGTAGCAAGCGGGGCCGTGATTGCGTGGATGGTGGGCAGTGCATAGGAAGACATCAAAGTCAACATAGCGGAAGGACACAACAGTGGAGAAGGAGGAGGCCGTTTGCACGTGTTTGGCTGCGTCGTTTTCTACTCTCATCACTGGTTTGTGTAGACTCGTGAACCAGTTGACGCTAGCGATTTCACATTCTGAATCTGGACCACAACCAGACAGAACCATTAAGCAACCAAACTTAGGCAACATCAGACAAACAGGAACAATGACAACGCTCAATCACTAGCGGACTGGGCCGTCTCATCGCCCTTTTTGCAGAAGGATTTTCCCCCGCCATTTAAAGCGCTCGACTTAGAAGAATTGAGCCTCTGAGGTGCTCCAAAAGTGCTAAAACTTCCTATATCAAAGTAGAACAACTTTCAATTCTAAGCAGAATGTGTCTATGATATTTTGACATCTTACATCAACTCGAGCTCATTGTCTGCGCACGGACCATCCAACAATCAAAAGTTTGTCATTTTTTTTGGCCTTACACCAGACCTTTTCTACATCTTATTCCTGGGCTTTCTGACATTTTTCAACTTTTTAGTGCTCTGACAGCGACGACGGCGGGGAGTGTAAATTTTTACATAAAAAACATGTTAGGCTCATTCAGTAAAGAATAAAAAACTATCCATCTTTCATATAGGAAGTTAGAGTGTTTTTTTTCCGAGATTCTCACCTTTTGCGACTAAGTCAAGCGCTTCAAATGGCAGGGAGAAAATTCATCACCCAAAGTGTTCCATGCCGGTATCTGGTGATGCGAGTTCCCAAGTGATCAATGTGCGCATGTTTACCCAGATACCAGATGGGGACGAGCCTATGGTTTGTGATGTAGGGTCTTCACGACGAGATTTGTGAACACGGCCATATGGCGCAAGGTGCGCACCTGCCTTATTGAGATTAGCATCGGACAAGTTTGCAGGAGGAACCCGTTTGACTCGAGATATGGCCAATCAATTCCAATGTCTCTCTTTTTTCTCATTTATTTTTGCCCCTGTTCCGCTGCCTTGCTTCCTGCTGCTTATACGTGTTGTCAGGCGCATCTTACATATCATTATTACTTGCCTGAGGGTGCGCAAGTGATAATTATTCGATGTGGCACCACTCCACCTCCTCTTTTTTCTCCAACAAAACCCCCTTCAAGTGGGTGGTATTCAACAGCTTCTAGCATACGGTGCGCATCTATTAGATCTAATTCAGTATGGTAAGGGAAAAATTCTGCAGGAAGACCCCGTTCGACTCGGGGATATGTCTGGAATACCTTGATCCTTTTTTCTTTTCTTTTGACTCCCGCCCCCCTGCCTCGTTTCCCGGCGCTTACAGACGACTTCCAGGCGCACTTCTCCATATCATTATTTCTTCAAGCTAGCTGGGTGCGTGAAGTGGATCCTTTCGGTGCGGCATGACTTCTCGATTATCTCCAACAAAACCCGCCTCATGGACATGGTCTTGAAGGCCTATAGGATAAGATGTGCACCTCAATATGGGTGGTTTTCAAGGTCCATAAAGCACGGTGCGCACCTGCAGCAATTAATCTTTTTGAGTTGGTGGCCATTCTGGAGGGGACCCCGTTCGATTCGGGAATAGGCCATGCTCCATAGGCTCCCATTTTCACTCAATTCAGTTCTACTCCTGCGCCCCCACGTCGCTCACAACCTTCTCTGGGAACATATTCCCGCCTTTACAGCCTTCTCAGGCAGGCGGCCCCCCGTTCGGCTCGGGGATAGGCCATGACTGAGCTTTTGAGCCTTTCTTTCGTTTTTGCCCTTTGGACTCCTCATTCAGCCCATTCTCAAGTCCAGAATTGCCTCCCAACTGTACCATCAATACAATTATCCGGGACGGCTCTCCTCCACGCCATGTTGTCTGGTTATTTTCGTAATGACTTCTGTGTTTTGATGCTTGGGCTTTCTGCCGATATTAGCTTATTCTTTCCCTTGCAAACCCTCCTCCAAATGGGTCGTATTGAAGGCCTATCGTTAGCGTACGGTGCGCACTTGTGGTAATTAATCTTGGACATCCACGGAATCTGCAGGAGAGCCCCGTTCGACTCGGGGATAGGCCATGTGCTATTTCTGATTCACTTCTTTTTTTTTCTTCTGCACCCCTGCTTTGTGTCCTACTGTACTATTTCGACCAAAGGTTCACGCCATGTCACCGTCACCCTCGTGAACATTTTTTGGAAGGTGTTCATTCCTCGCTTGGCATGAGAAATTCCTATAAGGGGATATTCGGGCCGCGTTTTTGACAGATTTCTGGCCTATTTGGGCCACAACTCTGCAAAATCACCGTCACCCACCATCCGTCACCCGTCACCTGAACCATTGGTCAAAATAATACAGTAACCCTTGTCCCGGCACATTTCCACGCCTCATTTATGATTTCCCCAAAATTCACCATCTTCAGATCTCGGCCTTGAAGTTGATTCTATAATTTTCCCTCCACATGGGTAGTATTTAGCGGCCTGTAGCGTACGGCACGCACTTATGGTAATTTAAACTGAAGCAATAGAAATGAGCAAATCATGATTTTGCCTAATAGCTTACCTAACGGTAGAGGGAATCGCCGATCATCAGGTCGTCGCCTGCCCAACGCCTCCCAACGCCTGCCTCGACGAGAGCGGAAGCAGAGGCCCACATAACACAAACGAGCGAGGGAGAGCGTACATATTCTCCGACGAATCCATTCGGAAATTGTCAATCGGCCGGGAATCGATGGCTGACGTGGTGTAGGTAGGTAAGATGGTCCGGAACGCCGGGCCCAGGAAGTATCTAAGTGTATAGTGGACTTGCCGAGCTACTTAAAAAGGCAAGCTCGCCCGGACTTCTGCTTCACGGATCATGCAAAACAGCGTATATGCCTCGGCACTCGGCAAGCCAATGACGAGGATACATACCTCCTCGGTTTCAAGGATAACGGGAGTTGATGACGGCGCGGCCTCGGACCCGTCGGAGTCGGCCCCCATTTGGCAGCGGCGACGTCGCGTATGCGCGGCAGCTCTCAATGCCTATAATAATGGCCGCGCCAGCCTTGCGCTCTGGAATATCTCAGACACGTTCTATCCCCACAAACAAAACATGGGAAACTTCATCGCAAAAATCGCCCCGAATTCTGAACTTTCGACCGACTTCTGGCCCCCCACGTCCACGTTTATCCCAGAACAAGATATACCTGATCTGTCGGGAACGGCAAGTCTGCACATTTGTTGCACCCTGCCCGCCACTGACCAATTAGGCAGATTGCACTCGTTACGGGTGGAAATACCGGGATAGGATATCATACCGTGAAACAGCTCCTTCTCAAGAACGCCAAGGTGTACCTTGCAGCACGATCGGCCGAGAAGGGTGCTGAGGCAATCCGGAGACTCGAAGAAGAGACAAAGAGAACCGCGATTTTCATTCAGCTTGATCTCGCCGACCTGAGGAGCGTGCGCAAGGCAGCCGACGCGTTTCTGGCACAAGAGTCGCGCCTCGATCTTCTGTTCAACAATGGGTACGCCAAGTCCTGTTTATTCACTGCTTCTCTCACTCTTTTTTCTTCAACAGTGGAGTCATGATGTCTCCCACTGAACAGCTTACCGCGCAAAAACACGACCTGCGTACGAATCCTATCCTCATATAGGTCGTCATCAATTGATTTTTACTCTCAGAATTCGGCACAAACGTCATCGGACATTATTTCTTTACCGAACTTCTTGTGCGCCGTCATTCGTCACCCGGTCGTCTGATATTTGCTAATCATCCTTCCCACAGATCGCGGCGCTCGCCACTTCCCAGAATGCCACCAACGTCCCCGCACGCGTTATCAACACCTCCTCGTCGGGACACAAATTTGCGCCAGCTGGAACCATCGACTTTGCGTCGCTGCGGGGCGGACCGGCGCGCGATGCTCTGATAAAGACATGGGGAAGCTTCCGCGCTCCATGGTCCGCTCAACTTGTCATTTTCGCTTTTGTTGACTAGGTGCATCTAGGAATCTCTACGGCGAGAGCAAACTGGGGAACATTATCGTCTCCAACCACCTCGCCAAGGTCCACTCGGACATCCTCGTCTCCTGTGCGCTCCACCCCGGCGGAATCCGCACCGAGCTGCAGCGGTGCGTCGTCTCCGCGATACAGACACCATTTGTGCAATCTGATAAGTAATCGTTCCTTCCACAGACACGCTGCAGGCTGGGTGCAACAACTGTCGGGGCTGCTGCTATACCCCGCACCGTGCGTCCGATTCGTTAGTTGCTTCGCCTCGTGATCAATTAATATTTCCGCAGAATGGGCGCGTATACGCAGCTCTGGGCTGGGACGACGGCGTCCCCGGCGCAGATCAATGGAAAGGTACGAGCGACGTCGACTGTTATTAGCCCGGCCAAGTCGAACTCACTTATTAAAAATTTATAGTACCTGATTCCATGGGCGCGCATCGGCAGGGCTGTGCCGAGCGCCTCCAACGCCAAGCTGGAAGAGGATGTGATTACTTATCTGAAGGCGCAGGTGGAGGGGTATTGAATGTTGGGCGGGGGCAGCGTTGCAAGCTGTATATATATCCTATGAAGAACAGTAGGTGCATAATTTAAGATTACCTGCTATGCTACGGGATGAAGCCAATGTAATTGACTCTTTAGCAATCTGCTATTGCCAGTGCACCTCCTCAGACATTTTTGATAGTTTAACCCAGAAGGTGAAAGCATAAAACTGAGATACGTCACTGTTCAGATACCGATTCTAAACGCAACAATTTAAACCGCATAAGCTCTCCGACTCGACTATCGGAGGTTGAGTACAAGGAATATTTCAATAAACTATTTGCATTCATTAATGAATGAATGCGAGGTTCCCATGGGCGTGGATGAACACTCGAGCAGATCTGTGATCCACAACCTACTGCTCAAGATTACCTCACCGAACCTCGCAACCATCATCGCGATTCAGGTGGACGGGGTTATCAAGTATGTCGCACTTCCAATACCATGCGTCCCATGTCTGACACCAGTTTTCTCCGTCTCAGAGGCATGCTGAACTCTTGAAGTTCAAAACTTCCTATTGACGGATCCACACTCGGATAAAATTTGCTCCTGTACGTCTGAGTTACTCTACATATAACCAGTCCCTCCAACTTCTCTCGGGGAGTTCAGGCCTGTAAATGTGGGCCGCCGGGCATTCATCCAATATTCTATTGATGACCCAGAATCACAGAAACTGTACCTCCTGGGAGGGAGGCTGGAACCGGAAAAAGTCGGCGAGCCAATTCAGAAGACGCTACGCTTCCGACACTATCTAACTGTGGTCAACCCAAAGCATCGAAAAACACTTACACGACTTCTAGCGTCAAGCCACTGGCTCGCGTTGGAACGGCTACGCTGGCTTGAACTTCGACGCCCTCGCATTGATCGCAACCTGAGAGTTTGCCGCTTTTGTTTGAGCATGATTGGGTCCCCGGAACACGCGCTACGGGAATGCGTCGCGCATCCAAAATTGGTCGCTCTCCGTGAGGGTTTCCTATCGCGGATGAAGGATGACATACGGGGATTTCTAACTCTGGCGAGCATGGAATCTGCGAAATTTTTCACGCACATGATCTCTTACAGGAAGACAATGGTCGCAAAATATGCGTACGAAGTCACCCCCAGTTACGAGTGGGTTTCATTCATTTCTATCCCCTTTTGAAGAAGAGGGAAACTAGTTGGGGGAAGTTCTAGTGTCATTCATTCATTCACGCTCATCCACTTGAATTGATTTTCGGTTTCAAAAGAATAATATTCGGCTACAAACATGCCGCTGGAAGCTCATTCAGGGTACATTTCTTTCCAGATACGATAATATATACCATTCTGATTTGCTTCAAGCCAGGTTCCCCAGTTCTAGCCCACCGTGTAAGAAATAAGACGGTAGGTTTCGTGTGTTCCGAGTCGACGACAGGCCTGGACCCGTTCTGAATCGATCTGGGAAGGATCTTCGGCCCGAGAGTTTATATTCAGCTGCAATAAAGTGTCTGAAAGTAATAACTGCGGCGTGTTTCTGCCTCGCGCAAGTACGTACACGATCAGCTCAATTTGCCTGCGGTAGCATTCCGACAGTATCAGTGGGTTTCATTCATTTTTGGGCCATGTACATGTTGCAGTGGGGAATTTCCAATGTGATTCATTCACGCCCATCCTAAGTTCGCATTGACTACAATAAATTTCCGCTACACATTCGCTGCAATTCTACAAACATGGCACCGAAGCCACTCTCAAAGTACCTTCCATCCCAGCTGCCTCGTGAACGCATACAGGATGGAAACCCGAAATATGCAAAGCAATTGATGCCCGACATCCACCGCAAGTGTGTACAGCTTCGGTATAGCTATCAACCCACAAAAAGCTCAGGATTTTGGCAGAGTTGTTCCCTTTTCACTTGAGGGTCTCATTGCCCACCAAGAGGGAAATATCTCGACTAGCCAATCGCTGTCAATGGGACAGTGCGATTTAGCACTATGTTCGGTCCAAAAATGTGGAAAAATTCTCAGACAAGTACCATTCGAAAGCCGTGCATAGGGAGCATCCAAATCCCACATCCAAAACATTCCCCACGAAGAATTGAAGGTCCTACGGCCGCTTGATCTACCTTCCTAATCGGGTTATTTAGTTTAAGGATAGAAAACCATCAAGTCAGTCTTCCAAGCCTCCTGATGGGGAGTTTAGATCTCGGTCTTGAAGTTCCTTTTCTGAAATTTATTATGTCAGGTGCGGCACCGCCTCTAATTTCTTCAACAAAACACATTCCAAGTGGGTATTATTTAACGGCCTATGGCGTACGGTGCACACTTGCCTTACTGCAACCCCTATTTTGCAATTTTGTAGGAGGACCCCGTTCGACTCGGGGATAGGCTATGTGGCAAGCGAACTATTTAATCCTCTTTTCTTTCTTTTTGATTCCTGCCCCTACTTAATCTTCGCTCATGCTCCGTGTGACTCGCAACTCTTTTCCAGGAGCACATACCGACCTCAATTCTCCCTACAGATCCGCATCTTCAAGTCGTCCAATCTGGTTCTCATTTCACTTCAACAAAAACCCTTCCAGATGGGCTGTATTCAACGGCCGAGAGCGCAAGGCGCGCACCTGCTCAATTTGAATCGCCGCCGAATCCGCAGAAGGACCCCATTCGATCTGGGAATGGGCCATGCAACTCTTTTGTATCCGTCTTTCTTTTTCTTTTGGCTCCGGCACCCCTGCCTCGCTTCCTGCCCCTTATAACCGTTCTCAGGAGCATCTCTCAATATCATTATTGCCTGGCTGGGTATGCATGTGCAGTGATTAATTTTCGTTACGGTGACACCACTTCTCAACTTTTTCTCTTCAACAAAATACCCTGGCCTCCAGCGCACGGTGCGCAGCTGCATTGCTTCATTGGTGACAAAACAAGTTCTGCAAGAGGACCCCGGCCGCCTCGGGGGCCCGTGGGCCATATGATAGTTGTGGCATACTGTACAATATGATTGATTTTTCCATTTATTTCATTTGTTTCGAAAATATTTTAAAGCAATATAAGGTACGTAAGTATTTCACGTAAACCGCTGCAAAGTATCACCAGGCTGGTCAGCCTTGTAAGAAAATTGGTGCCTGTTAAGCCTTGCTTTTCTATCACAAGGCTGATGGCATCTTACCGTGGATTATGCCGAATGCGGCGCTTGCAAGGCCTTGCATGATCTTGCAAGTTTTTGGTGTTTTTGGTGATGTTGGAGCTGTTGGCAAACACGGGCATACATCTCTTGATCAACTCCCACTCAACTCCCACTGCGACATGAGTCCTGAAAATCCGAGCGCTGTAGCATTGCTCCGGGTCCTGCGATGCGGGGTGGCCTTCTGCGCGTGTTGCCACGACATATTTGACTTGGATTATCGATGCGTATCTCGCCCCGCTGGTTCTCGCTGTCCCGGATTGGAGAAACTGGAGGTGTAGATTTAAATCGTGAGCAGTGGGGTCCTGTTTTTTATTCCCGAGCCAATCAAGAGCCAATTATAAACGGTTTTTTAATTTTTCGTTTGTAAACAGGTGTTTATAAACATGTTTACAAACACCTCTGCCTAAAATGGCTCAATTCCATCGTATTCACCTCCCGCTGCCACATGCTCTTTCTGGCCACCTTCTTGTCGCCCTGTGCACTGCCTGTCGCCCACTCTGCCCGATTTTCCAGGCTTTCGATGTCGTTCGCGCCTAAATCCGAAGAAGTTGTGCTCGTTTCCCAATCGGGATACTGTCATGTAAGTGCTACAGAAGGCGGTTGTGGTCTTTAAAGCTCTTCCTGATAATATGTAACACCGGAGCCAGATTATGAAGACCTCGAGTTGCGACAGCGATGGAGATCAAGTTGATCGGAGATCTCCGGCTAGTGGCTGTACAGAAATATAAACCGGTTTATAAACCGGTGTTTATAAACATGTTTGTAAACCAGCATTAAAAACAGCACCCACCCTTTTTTACTGTTATTCCGAATCCCACAATCCTTCTCGATGCTCACACTGCGTATCAGCAGGCTTCTCTTACTGAGACGCACACCATGTACTACTCCAGCCCTTCGGTGACGCGCGGGCACCCGCGCTGAATCGTTCGCCCGCCACATCACCATCCGCCTCTACGCCATCCGTACCACAATCCGCCATTCGCCGCGGGGGCCGCCGCAAAACAGCGGAGACTAGCCCATCCACCTCACAGGCGGACCCAGCCTGGCGGGTGCGGAACCTGTGCGGTCTGACACGGAAGCGCGCTTAGAAACGACACCACGACCGACGACGAGCATGTGGCTGCATCACACCACTTGTGAAGTGGGCCATTGCTTCGCATGGCAATACGAGTCCGTCCGGGGAGTCCTTGAGTCCGTCTAGGGAGTCCTCGATATACAGCTTGATAAATGGAAGAATATGAAACTAATGGATACCAACACGAGCACAGCCCAGACCCTAGGCGCTCGATTTCACATGTGCAGCCTTTCGAATATGCCAGAATATTGTCAAACCATAGCAACTTCGGTATTATTGAACAGTAACGCGGTAGCAAAAAGCCTTATTTCTTTTGTCTTAAAGAAACACACAAAGAACACTGACGCTTGTTGAACTTCCAGTGAGCTTTCGAAATTACTGTAAATCACAGGCAGAAAAAGTTGACCTCTATAGGGGACAGGTGGTTACGGAGTAATTCCATTTGGAAACCCAATAGTGCACTCGATTCTTCGCCCATGGGCTCATCCCGTGGGTTTATTTGCTCAAAACAAATAGAATTGTGCTTTTGTCCTATGGATACTATTTGTTTCAAACAAATAAACCCACGGGATAAGAATTGGGCACCCCTAGTTTTGCTCCAAATGGGATTTCCATTACTAATTCCGGGGAGTCCTTTCGCAAAACCGCATTTTGCGACGTAATTTGGGAGTTCAATTAGAGTTTAGCCTATTTTGTGACCGTCTATAAACTTTGGTGGTTTTTTCTGGTAGGAAATAGGGGCGCTCAATTAGCCCGTGAACCTGTCCCATGGATTTATGAGTACTTATGTAACTAGGTGTCGGCATAGCCCGAATGTAACCTTGCTTGTTTTGGGGATTAAGTGTTTCGGAAACTTTCGGTTCAACTCTGTTTGAATTGATTGTGGAAAAGTATGGCGGGTACTCTGCTTTTAGCACTTTTTCTTTCAGCTTAGAGTAATAATAAATCAATATCTCTTTTCCGGCTCGCTTACAGTTCAAGACACCGCAATGATTATTCCGCTGTCATTTGAGAAACAGGAGCGGAAAAATACCTAGTTGGAACTGAACCAAGAACCGCGAACACTTCAGGGATGGTGTAAGAATTCGGATGGTGACTGCATTGAACATTCTCTCTTGACGGCAGGGAATTTTATTTATGAACTTGTGTCACAAACTTAGCAAGGAAACATTTGATTTCATTCAAGAAGCTGCTACTTTTTCATCCAAAAGTAACGGGGCTTTGGACACTCTGTGAGGCGATGAACCAGTACAACAATGGTGGCAAGTTGTTTTGAACAGGACATGAAGGGAAATAATTAAGCACATTCTCCTCCAAAGCAATGTCAAAATTGTGTTCATTCCTCCTTCACAGATATTTTTTTAACAGCTCAATACTCTCATTTTCTTAATAAGTACGAGTTCTGCCGGGCCCAGCCACAGTCGTACTACTCAAGTTATTTGTTCCAAACAAATAGAATCGAAACTCCGCCTGGTATTTATGCCGTTTCCAGAGCTACACTAGCTCTCAGCAGAGTTCCAACAGATCTTATGAGATATGAAGATGCTCTAACAGGGGAATGACTATTTTTCTGAGCGGTATTTGAGAGTGAATCCATGAAACTATACAGGCAAAGCTGTTCATACCTCCAGACCTACTCCTATGTGTTGAAACTATCCAGAATCATTACCAAAGTACTCTAGAAGGTTCCCAATAATTTTAGGGCCAGATATATACACCAATAATGGCTACGACCTTGTTGTAAAATGTATTTTTGGATAGCGGAATTTCAATTCTATTTGCTGGGAACAAATAAATCCACAGGACGGGCTCATGGGCTAAGTATTGGGAACCCCGCCATAGCGAGGGTGATGGCAAAACAGTCCCCATTCATGAACCAAAACTTGTTTTGAAAGCTTTGTGTCTTACCGTGGTCAACTTTGTCCGCCCAAAGGGCTTATGTAATCCGGCAACTTCCGATCGTTCGTTTCCTGTGCGTAAAATGGCAGCGAGGGTCCGCGCGAAGGGTGGACTGAGCACGCTGGGCACTGTTAAAATTTTTGGTTTGTGCCTCGCCGCTTGCCGGCCATCCCACCAGTCACAAAACAGTCCCCATCATGATGGGAAACGGTCCAGATCACTTACCTAATCGGCCTATTGGGAATCGGATCACGCATGGAACCCTTGCCGAAGTTTGGCACCATGCAGTGGGCCTCGGGCGAGTGTCAGCACCACGCAGTGGGCTCTTGTGGCAGCGGAAGTGCCACAGGCAAAGATTAGCGCAGCGTAGGGGGTCTGGGGGCAACCCCCAGCTGGCCCGGCACCGGCCACCGAATCCCCTCAAAAAATACAGACTAAACGGTGAAGAAAAAAAACCTGTGTGCTAAAACACGGAAAAGGGCCCGTGCGTCAGCAGGAAAGGGCCCCGTGCCAACGGAATGGCCAGCGCCAGCAAAAAAGCGGGGTCTGGGGGGCCTCCCTCAGTGTGCCGAACATGCCGATGCCTAAAAATGCAGTTTCTTGATGGAGAAAACCTTAGGCTCAGAGAGGCCGTTTCCAGTCATTTAAAACCCTTGGAATGACCTCCTAAGAATTGAGCAACCCTAATAATAGACTGCAGGGAACTGATCAATGCAATTTGAATGCCAAAATTGAAAATTTGTGTCTGAAGCAAATATAATGTCAGGGATATTCGTTAAAACGGGAAGCAACACTTATTATATTCTCCTTTGTGCAGCCGAATAGGCTTGAGAATACTTTAATACATTGGGCGAGCGTAGTAAACATGCCGAGGCATGTTGAACTTGTTTTGATCCCATCAACTATTGTTTTCATGCGCACGCCGCCATAACAGGCATTCAATATTCAGCACAGGCCGAAACATTCCAAGCAGATTTATACAGGTATTCTATTTTTTTCGGCCTGGCAGATGGAATACAAAGAGGCCCCTTTTAATTATAAAGACAGCAGTGTTGCCCAACTTGGAGGGGTTTCTCGGAAACCATGTTTCCACATAGACTCCCCCCGGCGGGCCACAGCGGGAATGTGCCTTGAAATGCTAGATACCTGGTGATTCAGCCTGAGGATTAGTGAGCAAAGCCTGGCTTATGCATCACCTTAATCAGCGGCGAATAACGCTGAGTAATACTTGAATCTATAAATTGGTAAATACATGCCTCATTGCACGTGCGTCATCACCGCATGAACCGGCTACCGGCTGAAGATTAGTTGAAGTTGTGGCCTCAATGAAGAGAGTATGGACCCATTCAAGAAACACAGGCATAGTGCAGCACTCACCTTGTGGAGTAGTGTTCATTTTCTAGAATTCTCAAAAGCAGGTTGGAGCAGAAAGGCAAAACGTAGTCAAAACGTGGTACTGTGAAATCCTTGGCATCAACACAATCAAATTCCCATCCCACGCAAAGTCAAAGTCATCAAATACTGAGTTTTTTCCAAAAAGTGGCCTAGGAAAATGACTAAAAACGATTACCTAAACAAGTTTAGGACTCGTAACTTCGCACCACCCACCATCGTGCAGCTCGCTCTATCCCCAGATCGCGCTTTCCTCGACGTCGTCGCCGCCGCTCGCCCCATCTCCGTCGTTGGGGCATGCCGCTCCCACCACGAGCAGCGCATCCCCCACTGCAAGTTCCTCACGGTGTCGCATCGCAGTACAACTGCAGGCAAACCGCAGCCCCAAGATCGCGTGTCCTTGGCATTGTGTACAGTACGTCCTTCTCCGCTTCTCCCGTCCACCTACTTTCCCCTCCCGCCTCTCCCCACCTCCGCCCCGCGCTCCACCTTCCCTTCTCTCTTCTCTCCCCCTCCATCCTCCATCCTTCCCCATCTCTCGTCCTTCTCTTCCCTCGTCGTCCTCCCCCTTCCTCCCTTCCGCGCCCGGAACCAGTGCTAACCACGCCTTCCCCTAGCTCTTTCCCTGTTTCTGTGCCGCCGTGCCGTGCGCCGCTCGAGATCGAGAGCGAGTGCGTGCAGCGGGGCCGCTGCTTCGCCGGAGCGCTCGCCCACCCGGCGCGCGCCTTCACCCGCCGACACTCCGCACTGAGTGCACGCCGCCACACGCCCGTCTTTCCTCGACTGCGCTGCCCGCCGCCACCGCGGGTCCCGGCTTGGAGCTGCACACGCGCCGTCGCCGGCGGCGTGGGCTTGAAGAAACGCCACACCGCGCGCGTATTTTTCTTCTGCGGCGGGGTGGCCTTGATGATATATATATGCGGTCGCCGCCATTTTCGGCGCCACGCACGCTCGCGAGCTCTGCACGTCCTTCGCTTCCTGCACCCAGTACAGCGGGTGCGGACGTGTGGATGCGTGCGGGCTTCGTGACTCATGCGCTTGCCCGGCTGCGCTCACCCACGCCGCCTCCCTCTTCGTGGCCCGGGACGGCGGCATCCCTACCGCCTTTCTATGCTCACCTCCACGCTTGACTCCGCCCCACGCCCGTCCTTCGTTTACTGCGCACCTGTGTTTTGCTGCGTGCTTTTGTTTTCCTGCACCCTTTGCTTTACTGCCCGCCGGTACTATCGGTGCAGGCGGCGGCGTGCACTTGGAGAGCGGCGCGGGCTTGGGGACGCCGTCGGCGGGGCTTGCAGATGCGTGCTGGTGCTGCGGGCTTGTGGATCGCCGCCGATCCTACGCGCGGTAGGTCGGCGTGCGTGGGCACGTTGTCGGTGTCCTACTAGCGTGCGTGCGTGCGGGGGATACGTCTTCTCTCGCCCTCGTCTTCTTCTGGTCTCGCGGGTTAGTGAGCCGGTCGCGGCTGCGGGCCTGGGGACGTGCAGTTGCGTTCGGGTGCGCTTGGAGATGCACGCGGCCCTCCCCATGCTCCCGAGCACGTCTTTCTGCTGTGCGCCGGTATCGCCAGCGCGGGAGTGATTGGGGAAACTACGTATTGGGCTTGAGAGATACATGCGCGCGGTCGGGGGCGTGAGCTTGGGGATCTCGCCGGCGGGCGCGCCAGTAGGCGATACCCGTACTCCCAGTCCCAGTCTCGCAGGGGAGAGCGGGCTGCTGGCGCGAGTTAGGGGGGCGGTTGGGGGGGCGCCGTTGGGGGGCGGAGTGACGAGGGTAGCTGTAGGCGCGGGCTGCTGGGCGGGGAGTGGAGTGCGGCCCGAAGCCTGGCGCGACTCTCGGCTGCAATGCTCGGGTGGGGTGACAGATACGATCGCCGGGATCCGAATCCTGCGCGCGGTGTCGTCGGGGTGCGTGCGCGCGGTGCCTGCGTCCTGTGCGCGCGCGCGTGGTAACCGATGAGGTGGACGCGCCATTCGGCCCTCGTGCGCGTATGCGCGACTTTGGGTGTGCGTGGATGTGCTTGCTTGCTTAGAGCGCGCTTGCTTCCGGTGGTGCGGCTGGCGGGCGCGGTGGTATTCAGTGCTCGTTTACCGCGAGCGGAGAGTGGGTGTATGCGGGATCGTCTAGCCTGCGATGGGGCGGGCACTTATTTGAGTCGGAGCGGCGACGGCACTGCGGGGGCGTTAGATGCGCGGATCGGGTCCTACCCCTCCACCTCCTACTCCTCCGCCTCAGCCGCCTTCAGCCACCCATAGCGCGCGCGCAGTGTCGTTTGCGTGGCTTGGCGGCCGAGCACGGGCGTTGTGGCTGGTCGAGTGGGGATGCCGCCGGGAGACTTCGTAGATGAAGGCGGGCTATTGGTGCCCTCGGTGCGCGCGAGGCTGATGGGTGTGGCTTCTGACGCCGCGGGGTGGGGGGTCTGCAGTTCTATCGGACAGCGGTGATGTCCGCGCGTGGTCCAATATTGTGATCCACAAAATCTCCCTCAGATATTACGAGTCCGTAAAAAGTAACTTGTACTTTACTTGCCCCTTTCGGCACGTGTGCCGCTGATTGTGGTTATTGGAACTTTTGATGCCATCAGAAACGTCGTTGCCCGCCACCCGCCCGAAGTTGCGCATCATCATAAGGAACGCAGCCGCTTCTCAACTCTTCAAAAGGATATAAACTTGTATCCTGCAAAATATAAGCCCAAAGCTCCAAGCGGTTGCTTAGCAGCTCAAGAAGTTCCGCCAGTTCGTAACAAATATTGGTATGGCATGTACGGTTAACGGGTCGGATATATGAGCTAAGGCTTCAACTTTCGCACAGTGCGAGAATGAGCCATGTGCCATTTATTGTTCTGTTGTATAAAATAGCATTTGCTAGGACCGCCAGCGCAATTCTGAGTGGTTGGGGAGGGAGTACATATGAAGAGATGCGCGGGGGCAAACGCGCCAAGAAATGGCGGGGTGGACGAAAATTGCCGCGTGCGATCAATTGGCGCGCGCCGTAGGAGGCGTGCGTGGTAGCGCCATGCTGAGTGATGGGGGAGGGAATATCACATAAAAGAGATGCACGGAGGCAAACGCGCCAAGAACTGGCGGCGCTGGGGCGGGCGCAGGGCGGTATTTGGCGCGGGCCGCGGGAGGCGCGCATGGTAGCGCCATCTTGAGTGGTGGGGGATGGAGTGCCACATAAAAGAGATGCGCGGTGGCAAACGCGCCAAGAAACGGCGGCGCTGGGCGGTATTTGCCGCGCGTGATCAATTAGCGTGCGCCGTGTAATCCAGGGCACAAGTAACGCATGGCGGAGACGAGGTAGTCGGGCTGGTGCATAAAAGTGTCCGCAGGCCATTGCGCGAGTATTAGTACGCGCAGGGCGAGAGGAGGTGCTGTATTTCTGGAGCACCACCCACGGGAGGCGCCGAGAGAACGGCACAGGTCGGGCACAGTCTGAGTAAAGGGACCGTTACTTACTGTAAAATAATATAGATCTGTGCATGAGAAGCAATAATCATGGCCGAGGGGGAGGCGCAGGGAAGATTTATAGCGGGGGCTGAAAATACGAACCACGGAATAGCGAGGCGAAGCAGATGGTTCTTATCAGGTGGAAAATGTGTAGTGTGCCGTTAAGAAAGTCCTCGCGTCCAGTCCTGAATATTGGTGTGCGCGGGGCGGGTGGGGGGAGCGGATGCGGGTGCGGGGAGGGAACGGGCCCAATGTATGCATCCACTGTAATCGGTGCAAGCCAGCCTGTATGCAACTGTGGGCGGCGGGCGTGGTGGGTGCCGGAGCGGGCGAGCGTGCTAGAGCAGGCGAGGACTAGGAGCACTGGAGCGGACACGGGGCGCGCCGGAGCAGGGAGGACAGGGCGCGCCATCGGCGATCATCGGAAAAATCGGCGCGTGCGGGTTCGGATGTGTACCCCCATCTAATCCCAACACACGTCTTGCGCGCCGGTCCCGCCCCGCAGCCTGCTGACCCGGCAAGGCGAGCACGCCACCAACGGGGGGATTTGCCTCGATTAATTTCCCCATCTAGTACCACCCGACGTCCAGTCAGACGGTGGGACGATTTAAACCCCAAATAGGGACGGACAGGAGTCTATCGGCCACGATGCAAGCCGTTGGATGGCTGGTGTCGTGGCATTACGGTACAATTCCGCTGGCTAGTGTCGTGGCATGAGACTACTGCCTGCTGACACGGGTGGATCAAAAGTTAACGATAGCATTTCAATCGGTACCAGGAATTCGCGCCATCAATTGGCATTCACGAATGCCTATGCTACTAAAGTTGTATGTACTCCTCTGACGCGCAGGGTTGACTTGCCTCGTGGTTTACGTATATAATATATACACGCCCTTTACGAAGTTCAATATTGAACGTAAAGCACTGCGTTCCCTGGGCGCCGAGGCAGAGGCTGTGTCCCTGTGCCGAGCTGTGCCGAGAGCCGGAGGCAGACCCTGTGGCCATCACGTCGGCACAGGGGTGCACAGCTGTGCCGCCCTGTGCTGAACCCCTGCGGCGGGAGTATATATCAAACTCGTAACGTAGGTACATTAGAGACCACGGCACATTAATGCAAACTCGGTACATTCACATCAATGTGCCGACTTTGAGAACATGCACGGCACTTCCCCTTTCGGTATGTACCGAGTTTCGGCAAATGGCCGCCTCGGCAGTGCACATGGGTCGTGGCACCGCATGTTCCACTTTTTCTTCCTACGTCCACCATCCTCTCCCCAACGCGCCCCCGACGCGACGAAAGCGCGACACAATGCCTCCCAATCCCGATGCACGGTCACCAGCAGACCAAGAATACCTTGACAGCGTGTCGGGGCGTCAGTTGATGGAATATCGTAACTTCGTACGTACTCTGCTGCACCGCCTCTTCTTGAGGTTTTACGCGTTTGCGCAGGTCTTCGCACCGGGATACATCACAATCAATGCGGCAAAGTTCCTGGACGATAAATGGATTGACATTGGCAACTTGAGAAATTACCTGGGGCATCTGAACGCGTCGGCTCAGCCTGGACCGCCAAGTTCTGATGTGGTCCGCGTCAAAATCGAAGCTCCCGTCCCGTCGGTGAAACTACATCCCGTTAAATTAGAACCGCATGCCCTCAGCGTTCCCGGTATCCTAGATACTGTCAAGACGCGCACTTTGCACGAGGATGGCCGCGAGGTTTTTGAGTTTCTTTCGGACTCGGATTCAGAACCAGAGCTTGATGCTCGCGGCTCGGACCTGGAGGTTTTGGAAGTACTCCGGCCTAGTTCGCGTTCCTCCAGCACGACACCGTTCCCTGGTGAGCTCCCTTTCATGATATTGTTCGGGGAGATTTGGCTGATCATTTTTTAACAGCCGCTGATCCTATGGATTTTGACTCTGACTCCGAGGAACCCGACGCAATTACTGGTGCGGCGGTATCTCCGCGCTGTTCGAGTCCTATTGAGTTATCGGGTGTGCTTGTTCTGGCTCGCTTTGACAACGCTAACCGAACCTTTAGATACCGATGATATTGATGCGAATTCCAAGAAACCCGCGACAAATAAATGGCGAGCTGCATCAGGTAAGTCCAATTG
This sequence comes from Mycena rebaudengoi, assembly GCA_029282285.1. Lineage (NCBI taxonomy): Eukaryota > Fungi > Basidiomycota > Agaricomycetes > Agaricales > Mycenaceae > Mycena > Mycena rebaudengoi. The sequence goes on from JARJCX010000059.1 coordinate 177,128, forward strand.
TGCTACCGTCGGCCTCCTACTTAGCACCTCACAGGAGCCACCAATCTGGTAGACTCTGATACTGTCTGGCAAGATGACGGGAGCTCGGGTGTCCGGATTGGGGAATTCCGTCCCACTAAAAAAGCTTTAGTCCAGCGCATGGAGTATCGTGATGGTCCCGCCTCCGTGTATCCCATTCACCGCGTCCGAACCGGCATTGTTGTAGACTTGAGCAATGAAAAATATCATTTCTGCGATCCCGAGACTAAAGAGCCCGTTTCGCTCATCTCCATCATTCTCAAATCGGTTCGTTTTCATTCCCCGTACTCAAGATTCATTCTAATCTTGTTGCGCCAGGACAACGATTCATGGGATTGGGGGGGTGGCGGCGCTCGTGCTGGCGCGAAGGTCAGATTTTCGCCGCAGGAGCCACCTGTCGACTGCCGACGCATTGGGATGACCTGCAAAGGTGTCCATGCGTGCAATCAACTCGACAAAGCGCTTCGAACCGATGTTCGGTTCGAATTGGATCCAACGTCGCGCGATGCGGTTATTGCCGCGCAGCAAGACACTCGCCGTAGAGAAGGCAACACCCCGGAAGAACGGGCCGCGCTGTAAGATTTGCATTCCTCTCGATATACACGTCTGAGTCGCTGACCGTCGTTTTCACTTAGCTTCATGAAGGTTATCCGCGACACGAAGTGCCACGCAGTCGACTCCAAGGGCAAGAAGTGTCACGGGGGGCCGATCCTCAAGGAGAAAGTTTATGTATGTGCCTCCAATATTGGTCCTTCTTTCTCTCTGAACATCCATTTGCGCAGGGGTCGTCGCGTGGCCACAACTGTTTTATCGGCTGCACCGGCTGGAAGACCAACTGGCAAGATCGCCACCTATTCCTCAGAATCCGCAACCACGTTAATGAAGACCTCGTAGCGAAAGCTCTCGCCGGAGCACCCCTCACCGATGACGCATCCAAGGACACGCCGCCCTGCAGCGCTATTATTCACCCCCACATTGGCCTCAAGAAGAAGAAATGCTGTAAGTACTGCATATTAATATTTTCGTTGTATCGCCTTTACTGATTCAACCACAGCCCATGCTCACATCGTTAATGGGGTGCACATTTCTGGTGTAATAGAAAACTACAGTTGTAAAGCCCAGCGCTACATCTACATACCCAAAGACCAGTCGATCCGAAAGGCCCTGATTGTTCATGCATTAATCCCCCACAGTCATCCCATGCCGATGCTCATGAAGCCTTCACTCGAGGTCATTGAGACCTACCGCCGGATAATTGCTGCAAACGGCGTCCTCGGGGCCACTGTGGCCAAAATCGATAATGGTACGGGTTCATTCATTGTGTGTGTGGATCATTCTTGACTTTAAATTTACAGCCCCGTCGACCAAGCTGCTCTTGAACGGCAAGACGCCATCGGCGCATGATCCTGCACTCCACAATAAACGACTGAAGCAGGGATTGATCCACGCCGCAAAACTTGAACAATACCCTAATGGTCTCGGCGTCGACGGTGAGCTGCTACCACTGGTCTAATCAATATCCACCTTACTCTTTTCAGCTATTCGCCCCATGTATCACGCGGAGTTGACTAAGCCGCTGCCCGAGCGCTATATCCACGGCTACATCGAGACGAATAAAGGGGAGATCATCATCGTCACTTTCGTTCCCTTTCTGCTGAAACTCCTCGACGATCCCGGCGTTACTTCGTTCGATGGTGACACAACATTCAAGGGGATCAAGGGGAATGTGAACGAGTGGGAGCTCAGCATCTTTGCCAAATTAATTCAGCGCGGTATGTTCGTCTGTACAATTCTTTTGGGCATGCTGCTAATTTCCGATTGGACAGCTGCATCGGTTCTGCGCGCCTATATCACCGGCGCAAGTGCAGATTTCTTCGAGCTCCTGTTCGACGAGCTTCAGCGCGTCAAGCTTATGGTCACGGGAAAGCCCCTCCCCCTCAAAGCGTTTGTTCCGGGCGGTAATCTTCTTGTAACAAATGTGGATATGGATGCAGCGCAAGTTATCGGACTGTGCCGTTCAGTGATGAAACACAATGATCCAAAATACAGCGGCATTCCCAACGACACCCCTCCGGAGCTGGTCGCACCTTACTTCATCAAAATATGTTGGCGACATGGAAAGGAGTAAGCCTTCACTATTTTTGACCTCGTTTCCGCAGCTCATTTCCGCCCGCCCTTTAGGCCTGTTCACGACTTCAGGGCCCTTGTATCCCCTGGGGATTTTGACCGCCTCATGGACTTTGTTTACATTGATTCCAAGGAGTCTCTCCACGCGTTCTCGTCCTTCGTTTATGGCCTCAAAATCAAGAAAATTACTGGTTGGTGTTAACTTCACCTGTGGCCCCCTTCTAACCCTGTTCGTTCGTCAGATTGGTGGAAACACAAGGAGATGCACGAGTGGATTATCCCTTGCATCATTAAATCACAGTCCTTCATTTCCCCTGACGTCTGGGACAGTACCCCATCAACAACTAACACCAACGAGGCCCAGCATCACTGGACAAACACTCTGACCGGAATTGGATTAGCGCCGGTTGAGGCATTAGAGAGGTAAGCGATTTCGAGATTTAATGTATCCGAACTCATCATCCACAGTCGGCGCGTCGTCGACACCAACTTCTGCCAGGAGGTCCAGATGACTTTGCGGACCGGTATTCTCGCAAACCCCAACAACGAAGGGTCGCACCGCATGGCTCGCAACTCTCAGCGTCAATCCACTACTGCACGTAAGGCTCTCGAGTCTCGCACGGCCGTCGACGAGTCCAGGGAGATACAAAATCAGATTGATGCCGAGATCGAAAGCCGCCGCGCTTCCACCGCACGGACCAAAACTCTCCAAGTGGAACTCAAAGCGGCGAAGAGTAAGGCCGGTAAGCAGCGCAAATCCGTGGGAATTCTTTCCGCGAGCTCGAGCGGTAGGGTGAAAACGCGTGGAGGGCAAGGTAAGTTGATTGCAGTTATGCATAGCAATGATTGAAGCCGAATTTCAGTTGCGCCGGTTCCAGTACGAACACAATCGCCAACGCCGACACCGCTGGACGATACTCTGCCTGCTGCCATCCATACGGAAAACTTTGCTGCCGAATTCGCCGTCGCCACGGGCTCTAATAGTTCGCAGGAATTTGACTTGGACATCGCGTCCCTCTTAAATGGAGGCGCGGCCATTGGTTCTTCATTCCCACTGAATATCCCCCCCACCTTCCAATTCCCCACCTTCGACCCCCTTTTCGACCCAGCACTTTTCGGATTCACCGCGTCCGAGTTCAACACGCTGATCCCGCTCCCGTCCGACCCGGTGCATGACGAGTTGATGAGCTTGTGGGAGGGCTCTGGTACGTTCCCTCAGCCAGATTTCGACGCTAGTGCGTTCGACCATTTGCCGCTCTTGCCTCCACCTCCACCAGTCTCCCCTCCTCCGATGGCCCTCGCAGTCGAACAGCCGGAGCCCGGCCCGAGCGCCCCGAAATCGCGTCGCGGTCCTCGACAAGAGGTTGATGTCTCGCTCATCCTTCCGACCGATTCTAAACGCGTCCGAGGCCCAAGCGAACTTAAACGGCGCATGGATGGCGATGAGATCTTGGACCGAGTCCAGAAAAGGGCCAAGTAAGGTACTCCAAATTCTTGCCCTCATCCGTTCTTTGACTCGTTACTTACATGACTTCTAGGATTCAATCACGGCGCTCTGCCCAAGATATTTACTCATACACTATTCATTTTCTCAATTTCTCAATGCAATACTATTGTCTCGAACGAACTCTGTTTGAACTTAAATTTCGGTAGTATGCCGTCACTGTGTGTATCCACACGAATACGGCACATTGTAATTAATTGTACCGTATTTGAAAGAATGTGCCGTGCACATGACAGAATGTGCCGTGCATGCGACGTAATGTACCGGACTTCCAATGTACCTACGTTACGAGTTTGGTTATTCCCGCTGCGGCGGCGATGGCCACAGACTCTGCCTCCCTCCCGCCACGCACCACGGTAGATCTGCCCAAAGTTCAGCGCTGCCTCAGCTTCATCTGGAATTACTACTAGGCCACTATGCCCTGTATGTTACGGCTAATATATATCATATTAAGGTAGGGGACATACAAATACAGTTACCCCACGTGACATCACCTTATTGGGCGAAGTTCAGAATGTTTCTGTGAATCCTCCCAACCTTTGTAGAAATTAGAAAATCCGGCCCAACAGTTCTCTTTGAATGTTATCTAAGAATGCTTCTAAATATTTTGGGGCTTTTAGGTTATGAAATGAATGACTAGTTCCAGAATCTAGCGGGATTGATGGCAAATGCAAGTTCCCATCATTTTGGGAACTCGTCCTCCATTTCTCCACTGAAATTTCTCAAAATATTGAGGAACTGTCTGATGATACATTCACACAAAACTGTTGAGGCGGATTTTCGAGGCTCATTCTACAAGCTGAGATTCGCTCAATTTGGGTCGTCACGTGGGGCAACCGCACTTGTATGGCCGCTACCTTAGCTTCATTCCAAAACTTTAAATTTGATCGCCGCCGCTGACCCTGCACTTTGCGATCCCTTGTAATGCTGGCGGGCATCTGGTGGGGCCAGCCAACCAAGGAGATGACCCTTGCCATCGATGACGATGGGTGTCGAGGAGAGGGTGGCCATGGGGGAATCTGCAGGCGCCGATGAAGCCAGCCGCGGCTGTGCATCATCTGACATAATGATGGGAACGTAGCCAAACATGCACAACAAGACGCGCAATATTTGCCGTCGAACTGTACACTGTCCGGCATTTACCGTGTTAGATATTTAAAAGGAAGAGATAGGCAGACCCTGTCGCCATTGGATTGGCAGACCTGTGCGTCCATCTGTGCCGACGTGTGCCGCCCTATCGCGGCACAGCCTTTGCCTCGGCGGCCAGGGAACGCAGTGAATTTTGCGTTAAAATAAGAACAACAGCATTGGACTGCCTCGATATATGCACGAGTTACAGCACTTTCACAACGATGCGGAAAACGTAAAAAAAAATCTTGGCTCTTTCGGTTTGTTTACTGCTTAGCCCTTAGGTTTCAAAGAACTTCAACGTATTTTCTCGCCACGACGATTGTCAATACCACAAGTCCTATAAATGAAATGATCTAAGGCGTCATAGACACTAGTATCTGTTGGAATACGAGTTGCATGCTGTGTTTCCAGGTCCCCGCCGTTCATTCCTTCCTTCATTCCTGCTTTCTTGTTGATGCCCGTTATTACACGATTAAATTCGTATCTTTAATTACTCTAGAATTGTATTTAAGTACTGTAGACAATGACAGATGCCCCGCGCGTTTGCAACGGGTTTACTGCTGATACTGGATTGCACTATTGATCCCAATAGTATCTTTGTCTCACTTTTGCAAGATAATTTTGATGGGCCACAACCGTTTACCAAATGATCAACATGGATCATCCTCTAATTTACTATATGAATTACAATTCTCTGGATTTTCTCAATATTTGAGCGTCAACTGCACTTGCAGGAACACGAATCGCCGAGGTAGGATCGACCAAAAACGGGCTTAGCCGCGCTTCGATCGGTGACAGTGAGAAAAGTATAATAAGAACAATAGCATTCAAGTATGTTATTGGCCTACAGTTGATGAAATCTGGCCCCTTATCTCCAGCACAGCCTGGACAGCAGGCTACACGACCTCATAAAAGGTGCCGTCCGATGACTAGATCGATAACACACCCCGCCCTCTCAGACTACCGTTCTATCCCAGCAACCTCAATGTCTGACGCTGCCCTCTACAGTCGCCTCCTGCACCCGAAGCGTCAGGGCTGCCCTCTCTACTACCCGCAGCCGTTCGACGATCTACCACCAACACTGCGACAAACCGGCACCCGTATCGGAGACGTAGGAATCGTGACTCCAAACGGCGCCTTCGATCCGATCTTCAACATCTGCGACCGCGCTGAGGATAACCACTCTGGTGTCCCTCAGGGCTTCGAGCAAGTGAGACTCCGCTATGATGCCATCGCGGAGCAGAGGCTCTACCACCTCCCGGGCTCAGACATATCGAATACCAACATTAAGAAGAAGCGCCTCGATGTCGACGTCGGGTTTGAAAACAATGTGTAGGTCTTGTCCTCGTTTTCTTCCCTTCTGCTGAATCGATCGCGATAAAGGTTTTTGCCGGCTGGGGCGGGTGCGGTCATCGAGGTGTCGACAAATTCGAAGGAAACAGCGATCCTTTTACTGCCGGATGGCGCGTCCCGCTGTGATTTGCGCACGCTGCAGGTATTCCGCGATTACGCGTTGAAGCATGCACCGAGCTGGTACGAGTTCGTGAATGGCGACCTTGGTCGCATGCTTGGGAACGGTGATCTGTATCTTGTGACGGGCGTGACAAAGTCAACGTCATGGAGCGTTGCAGCACTCGAAAATCAGTCGGGCGATGGGCAAGTGTCGCTCAAGCTCAAAGCTGCACAGGTTGCTATTGCGGGAGCGTCTTGCGTATGGGAATGGGAGAGCGCCAATTCCTCGGTCAATTCTGGTCCACACCGCCTCCCAGGGGAGGAATCGTGGCGCGACAACCAGACGGTCTTCGTCCGCGGCTTCAAAGTTTCCTTGCGCACGAAGCCGCTGAGGAGGTCCCCGAAGTTGCTATCGATTGTCGACTCCAAATGGTCCGACATATCATCGAGGAGCACATCTGTGCCATTCTCAGACTCCCACCCGCGCCCCGAGTTTAGTTCCACGATTGATCGGGATTTCCCATCGAGTCCGGCGGCAGGCAGCGATAATGTTTCGGAGGATGGAGAGTCACTGAACCATGTTTCCAGCGTGAGTGGGTGGGATGGCGATTCTTGTCTCGATGACTGAATGTCCTTCAGCTCCCTCACCCATCGGATGACATCAATGAATTTCTTCTTGATCGCGTGAGTATCTCATTATATGTACGATCTCTACAGACTCAGCCGTGGTTAGGCCTCCGACGCAATAGTTGCGGTTACCCACGACGATGAATTAAATTCCGTCTTAACCGAGGTAGGACATCCACACATGCAGATTTTCACTCTCTAATTCTTTCAGGCTGACGACGAGGTCCCTGAATATCACGAGCTTATAAGTCGCATCTTGAACAAGTTCACGGTTGAAACCACTTCTGGTAGACCATCCCCTTTATCCCAGATCTGATAAATATAATCTTATATTTTCCCAGACGGCGCGTACCTCCAAGCGCGCGGTGCTAATAAATCCTTTTCCGCTCCGTCTGGCCAACAAGCGTCCCTGGATAATGTCCAGGTGGATTGGCATTTACAGCCACCGCTTACTTCGTCTACTTGGAACTCGTCTTTGAAAGACTCCACCGATTATCCGGATCGCGACTGTCCACCAGACGGCCTGGAAGACACTCCTGATTCCCTTGGTAAGTCGTATTCTTTCCTGGCTGCCAACCCAGTCTCAGCTGTGATATTTCGACTATAGAAGCAGCAGATTTGAAACACCTCCAAACCGCGCTCGGGGAACAAAATATTATGTGGAAGGGTCTGTACTTGACTATCATTAATACATTGACTGGTCGCTGAGGTTTTTTTCAGTCACGCAAAACCCCAACTCCATTTTACCGTTCGCGCGGACACATTTTCACTCTCCGATACCATTGCAGATGCAAACACCGCCCGGCGCAGGGTCATGGTTCGATACTCCTACGATTGAGTGGCCTTCCAACCCTACGGGCACCGACCCGTCCCCACCGCTTCTCGCCAACTCGGGGCGGGAATCGCCCGCGATCCCCGCGTCCCCCGCGCCCGCAGCGTCTCCTGTGGGTCCTGGAAAGCGAACTCTGTCAGTTCACTACGTTCAGTGCATCGATCACCTAAGCGTCCCGCTCTACGACCTGAAGCGCTTCGTCAACAACCACATTCCCCACTCCTCAAACCACCACGCGCCTGCTAAGTCCATCATCGAGACCCTCCGGGAGTTGCCCGCGAGTCCATTCACCACCACAAACATCGACCCGTCACAGCTGCAGGTCGTCGCAGACTCAACAGGCTCGTGCCTGAGTCCAACCGCCTTTCAACCTGCGGAGGAAGACGAAGCGCAGTTTATCAGGTCACCCATATGTGATGGCGACACAGACCTGCAGAGGCAGAGGATACTAGACTGGCTCAGTCCTTCTGTGAAGACACTTCCTCCCACTCGGATACCCCGGTACAGTCGTTGGTTACCCGCAGGGCTGGTTGGCCCGTTCTCCGTCGATGGTTTCCAGTCGACGTGGAACTTAAAGATCCGTGAAGCTGTGTCATTGTGGGCGCTTCCGCATCGCGAGAGCCCGGAAAGTAAGCATCCCGTACTTCGATTGACTCATCATACTCACGCAGTAGGCCTTTAGGATATTCCCACACCGAGGATGCTTCAGCCAGGCTCTGGGCTATCTATTCTGCCTTAATCGAGAGTTGGAAGGCCGACATGTCGCGCATCTTGATTTTTGTATGTATATTCGCAGTTATTGAAACGGGTTCTTATAAAGCTCTAGTCTGGTCTATTTTCCGCGGTTCTGATATGCAACGCCTTTTGGTCTTTAAGCTTAGGGCAAAGCCTCGCGTGTGCCCTCTCCGTCACTTTGGCCGTACAGTTGGCCAGGGATTTCATGCACAAAAAAGAAATGCACCTATCTCCTGTGCGCCGCCCCAGAGTCTTCTCCTTCCTTTACTACGCTTTCGACCGATTCGGAATGCATGCCATCGTGGATATTATTCCAATGCTCCTGCATCTGGCCCTCGTCTTGTTTTCTTCTGGAATCGTCGCGTTTCTGCTTCCAACCAATCGCATTACGACGGCCTTGGTGACCAGCATTCTCGCCGCGTTTCTGGGATTTTATTGTGGGCTGGCGGCGATGCACAGGCAGAGGATACTATACCGGCTCCGTCTTTCTATGCAGACACTTCCTCCGACTCGGATACCCCGGTCCCATTCCGCGCCTCCGCACCGCAAGGGCCCAGAAAGTAAGCATCTCGTACTTCGATTGACTCGTCATACTCACGCAGTAGGCCGTTAGAATTTTCCCACACCGAGGATGCTTCAGCCAGGCCCTGGACTATCTACACTTCGGAGGCGGAGCGTTACGATTCCGCCTTAATCGAGAGCCGGAAGGCCGACATGTCGGGCATCTTGATTTTTGTATGTATATTCGCAATTCTTGAAACGGGTTCTTATAAAGCTCCAGTCTGGTCTATTTTCTGCGGTTCTGGCGGCCTTCCTTATAAAGCTCCAGTCTGGTCTATTTTCCGCGGTTCGGACGGCCTTCCCTATCGAAGACTACAAAAACGTCATCCTCCTGTCCCTGGTTTTGCAACAGCTGGACGCCATGTCAAATGGCAGACCCCTCGCCATACCATCATCTCCTCCACCGTTTAAAATCGACCGGTCTTCGTTGATATGCAACGCCCTTTTGTCTTTAAGCTTGGGGCTAAGCCTCACGTGTGCCCTCTTTGCCATTTTGGTCGAACAGTGGACCAGACATTATAATATATCCCCCCCCCCTCACAAAAAGGAAATGCGCCTATCCCCTGTGCGCCGCGCCAGGGTCTTCTCCTTCCTTTACTACGGTGTCAGCCGATTCGGAATGCATGCCATCGTGGATATTATTCCAATGCTCCTGCATCTGGCCCTCGTCTTGTTTTCTGGAATCGTCGCGTTTCTGCTTCCAACCAATCGCATTACGACGGCCTTGGTGACCAGCATTCTCGCCACGTTTCTGGCATTTGATTGTGGGCTGGCGGCGATGCAGAGGCAGAGGATACTAAACTGGCTCAGTCCTTCTATGCAGACACTTCCTCCGACTCGGAGACCCCCTCACATTGATCGTGAACTGGCAGAGTCAGTCATACGCTTTCTCTCGTTTCGACGACTTACCAGAATATAGGATTTTAGAAAAGCTTGAGAAATGGTTAGGACCACCTCCCCCCATGACGCCTGAGGAATGGTTAGTACCAGAATGGTTAGCACCACCTCCGGGCATTTATCGGGCTACCTATTCCGGAAAAACGGTCGCTCTCAAGCACATGCGCACTTTCCTTAGGGATTCAGCTTTACGCCGAAGTCGCTTAGTAAGCCTCTTCACTGTGAAGAGTTCGCTCGAACTCTGGAACTCAGGAGTATGAATCCTGGCTAACAACATTACAGTTCTCCTCGGATCTTGGCGTCGCAATTGATGCGGGGCTTAGAGAGACTCTCCAGGAAGATGAGGGGCGAACTGCGACCCACATTCCGTCTATTCTAGACTCCAAATCGTCTGTGGGAACTGTATTGAAACTCAAAGGTGATCCGGCACAGGATTTTCTCGACGTGGTTCCAAATGTTGTACCCCTTCTTTAATATTTAAACCTTCTAATGCCTATCACTAGGCGCTCGATCGAGGATTGCTTCTGGAAAGAGACCACCGCTCGAAGGCTCGACGAATAATCCTCAAACTTTCAGAGGCATGCGGCAAATTGCCATCGCCCTTTTTCATAACTGGAGTCACTGCTCGTGACGAGCACGCGACATTCGGTGGTGGTTTTGGTGACATTTTCAAGGCTGCCTATGCCGGAAAAACGGTCGCTGTCAAGCACGTACGCACTTTCGATAGGGATTCAGATTTACGCCGACGCTTAGTAAGTCTCTTCTCTGTGAAGAGTTCGAACCCCAAGTTCAACCGCTTCCTGTAGAACCGAGAGGTGCTCATCTGGCAAGGCCTCCGACATCCTAACATCCTGCCCATGATTGGAGTTTATCGTGATTCACCCTCACCATCGCTCTGCATGGTTTCTCCCTTGGTGAATCATGGGACTATTTTGAAATACCTCGATGACCACAGGAGAGCCAACGTGGACAGACTGGTTGGTTATTTAAATTTACGCTCTTCCATTACCACCTCATATGGGTCTCCAGCTCTACGAAATTGCGCAAGGCCTCGAATACCTGCATTCCCGCAACATCGTCCACGGTGACTTACGTGGTGTAATATTTTGTGTGGATTTATTTTGATAGAGATTGACACTCTTTACAGGCGAATATTCTAACCACCCAGGATGTGCCCGTCCGTTTAGCGGACTTCGGCCTGACCTCATGGTTGGATGCCACTGCTGCAACGCATTCTTCAAATTGGGCAGGAACTGTTGACTGGATGGCGCCAGAATTACTCGCACCGGATCGTTTTACTCTCACGCATCCGGACGACCCTTCACAACTGAGTAACCTCAAGAGTTCGTTCAGCCATCGCTTCGAACGACTCGGTGACCTCGGCGATCTCAACCAGCCTAGGATCATGGGATCCGGAATGTTAGTCTCAAAAAACTCCTCGCTTTTTAATTTACTCATCTAGTCATGTCTAGTTCAAGTTGGTCCGGCGCAAGCGCTATTATGGGCAAACGTTTTCGTATGCAACAAAGTGAACTTGACAGCACGCTTGACAATCTTCCCAATGACCTGTGTGGTGATACGCCGAGGTGGTTGTATCAAGTGGATACTTCAACCACACCTGCCGACGCCCGTTGCCTTCGACTTTTCCGACTCGACCAGTTACAAACCGAGTCTGGGAGACGGTCATGCCTACACCTACACCATTCTAGATTGGCTTCAGGGCTTGGCCACAGTCGACGTCGATCCGAATCGGATACAGTCCGCACGGAGCCTTTTTTTTTTTTAGATGCGACCCCAGCACCGGCCCATCGCACACCTGCTTCGCACAGTCCTGTGTTGTCTATCTTCTTCACATTGCAGACCATCTCGACGATTGAACTATAAATTATATATATACATCGGTGTTAGTACTATATGTACTGTAACAATATATCTTCGCTCCCCTTTCAAAAAAACCACCTAGGGCGGATAGGACTTCATCTATTGATAACCGTAACACTTTTTTTCGCCCCTTTCAAAGAAAACACCTAGTTTAGGAAGTAGGAAGAACCGATTCGTGATCTAGACATAGTTAACGTTGTTTGGCTGTCCCATCCGTAGCTTATCGTCATCCTGTTGGCGGTCTTAGCTAGTTTGTGTGCCGTCGATAGACGATCTCTCTCTCTGCTTTGGTGCTGGCATCGCACTTTGGCTCGAGCACAGCAAGCCTGCCAGTGCTGCCAGATACGCTAAGAACCACTCCAGGGTGGATGAGCCTGACGAGAACGAGGGGGAGGATGACAAGGCGGATGAGGTCGCGGCAGGCCACCACCACCCCCATCGCCGGAACGTCACAGATACCACCGACGGACTCAGGCAAGTCGCTCTTCTCTTCCGTGATCCAGACGCCCGCCCCGACGAAGTCGGAAGTCAGCGCCGCCGCCGGCTCTGCGGCACCCAGAGCGTCTCTAGCAACACGCGCACCACCAGCGCCACGAAGCGCGCACCCACTACCACCACGCCATACATGGCGCGGTGGATGCAGACTCGATTTTGCGCCTCGTTCGCGAAGCACTAAAAAAGGTGCACGAATGTGCACCACCAGCGCCACCGCCAGACATCGAACTACCACTACCACCGGCACGACCGCCGACATGATGCGGCGGATGCAGATGCGCTGCGCACCTCCACCGACAGGTGTGGCGGAAGCACAAACAAAGACGCAACACGACGACGCGGCGCGCAAGGTGCAACTAGGGAGCCCTGCCCTGTCCTTTGTGCCGCAGGTCCCGCGCCACTCCACGACACGGCTCTGTTTACCTACCTGCGACGGCTCGATGCCTGGCGAGCTGCAGCCAACGCCTCGTCTCCGGCTCGCCACCCGCATCAACCACCGTCCCCCGATCGACGGCTGACAACGACGCGAAATCGAGTTGCTGAAACACGAAGGACGACGCGTCACGCAGAGCGAAGTACGACGACGCGGCGCGCAAGGCGCAGCTGGAGAATACCCGCAGTCGGGGAACCGCGCCTCCTCGTTAGCGCGCCACCACTCACGACACCTTCTCTAGCACCCACGGATACTGTCGACCGACGCAAGGCGGCCGACTCCGCCGCCTCATTCGCGCGCGCCACTCTGTACACCCCCACCACCACGGCGAGGTGTCGCGGCCACTCGGAAACCAGCACTAGCGCCAGTTCTCGAGCGCACGAATCGCGAATCAGCCAGACATTGCCCGAACGCGCACCACCAACGCCGATATGACGAAGACGCGACACGAGCGCTCCACGCCAGCTCACCCGCCGACCCAGTCCCGCTGCGAAGGAGCGTCGGACGGCCTCGCGGACCAACAGCAGCAGCCGGGAGCCAGCGTCGTCTCGCGACACCGCGAACCCGGGTCATCGTCTCACGGCACTGTGACCTCGCATCACCTCAGAGCGCCGACTCAGTCCAGCCACGACACAGTCCGACACCGAACCAACGCCGATAGCACGCTGCGCACCACCACCCACGACACATCTCTAAAGAAGAGGCCGCGGCGCGGGGAAAAAAAAGAAAGGCGCGCTTCCGCGGGTTGGCGGCGGCAGCATTCGCTCAGGGGCGGGAGCAGTGTCCGCACCCACAATGGACGAAAAAGATGAGAGACAAAAGAGAAAACGAACGAAAGTGGAAGGCAAGAGACGGACGGACAAAAGAGACGAAAGACAGGGAGGAAGGAAAGACGAAGAACGGGAAGGGAGACGCGTGCGTAGCTCTCGTACGGATTCTTGGCTTTGGAGGCCGCGCGCGACGACGGGCGTGACGCCGAGGGGGCGGCGCGGGAGGGGGAGGGGGGCTGTGGCAGAGCAGAAGTGGACGCGAACAAAAAAACGCACAAAGAGGCAACCACCTTAGCACGGGGACGAAGCAACATCGGAAGGAGTAGCGCGAGGAGTAGCGCCAGCGCGGGAAGGAGGAGCGCGAGAGGGAGAGCTGGCGGGGAGGAGAAGCGGCGTGAAGAGCGCCGGGGGGATACCCGAAACGGAATGACGAAAACGTCGCGTGGTGAGCACCGTTTGTGTGCCTGCGAGGAAGAGCAAGCCGTCCACAGGCACAGAGAGCGGCGTGCTTGCGTCGAGCGCGAAGATTGTGTGCGTGAGGCCGCGGCGTGGGACTAAGGAGGCGCTGGGCGAGAGAGACATACAGGGCCTCAGCGCATGGGATGGGTGTGGCGGCGCGCGTGACGAGCGGGGCCGTGATTGCGCGGATGGCGGGCGGCGCGTAGGGCGGCGTCGAGGTCGACATGGCGGAAGGACCCGACAAAGAAATAATTGCGCGTGTTTGGCTGCGGCGTCGGATTCCTTCTTTGTTTCCTGACTCTCATTCCGCTTCAACAAAACTCTGCTTATATATCTGGTACTCAACGGCCTATAGCGCACAGCGCGCACCTGTATTACTTGCTCGCTCCATATCCGAATGATTCTGATAGCGGACCCCCTTCGACGTGGGGATAGGCCATACACGGATGCCAGCCCAAGTTTTTTTTTTTCTTTCATTTTATTTTAACTCCTGCACCCCTGCCGCGCTTCCTTTCGCTTACAAGCCTTTCTGGCCGCAAAATCCCTCCCCCAATTCAGTGTCTTCAAATCTCGGTCTTGGACTTGCCCTTCATTCCATCAATTTTATATCAGGCGCAGCACCGCTGCTCAAATTTCTCTGCCATAAAGTACTGCACTTATATCTGGTATCCAAGGCCTATATAGCGTATGGTGCGCACCTGCAGCGTTTGGATGTGGATTAGATAAATTCTGCAGGCGGACTCGGGGATACGCCATTCTCCCCTCAGAGCTCTCTTTTTTCCCCTATCTATTGTTGCTTCATGTCTCTGCTTCATGGCTCAAGCTTCACCTAGCTACAGCTCAGCATCCAATATCCCCTACGCACCCCACTCTAAAATATATCGACTTCAAAACTTCGAGCTCTTCAGCTTTTCTCTTTGCTTTAAAATTGCTCCTGGGATTAAAGCTCCAAGTAGCGCTCAGGGTTGCGCATTCAAGGTCGATTTTCTTTAACAAAAGACCCTCCAAATGGATGGTGTTCAAGGCCTATAGCGCATGGTGCGCACCTGCATTGCTTGGATTGAGTCTCTCTAATCTTCTGCAGGAGGCCTCGTTCGACTCGGGGATAGGCCATTCCACGCACCCTTTCTGTTTTTCTTATCTTTTTTGCTCCCTGCCTTTTGCCTGCAGCTTCAGCCCATGTCCAGGAGCATCTCCCACCCACTTTCCTCGAATTAAATGTCTTGATATCTCCACCTTGGAATCCTCCTGTCAATTTCAATCAGACGCGGCCCGGCTTCCTATTTTTCTCCAACAAAACACTCTCCAAATGGGCAGTATTCAAGGTCTATAGTGCACGGGGCGCACCTGCGGCACGTCAGGACTGTTGCTCGCATAATTTGCAGGAGAACCCCGTTCGACTCGGGGATAGGCCATGACCAACTTTGCATGTTTTTTTTTTTACCCCCCCACTCCTACTTATTCCGCGCTCGTGCTCATACCTTTTCCAGGAACATATATCCGTTTCTCAAATTCAGTGTCTTCAGATCTCGGACTTGAAATAACTCCTTCCAGGAAATTTGTTTCAGTTGCGGTATTGCTTCTTACTTTTTTCTCCAACAAAATACCCTCCTATTGGTGGTATTCAATGGCCTATAGCGTATGGTGTGCATCTGCGGCAATTGTGCGCGTGTAAAATAGCCCTTCTGCAGGAGGACCCCGTTCGACTCGGGGATAGGCCATGTGGCGAGCAAACTATTTAATTCTCTTTTCTTTCTTTTTGATTCCTGCTCCTACTTACTCCTCGCTCATGCTCCGTGTGACACACAACTCTTTTCCAGGAGAACATATCGACCTCAATTCTCCCTACAGATCCGCATCCTCAAGTCGTTCAATCTCGTTCTCATTTCACTTAAACAGAAAAACCCTTCCAAATGGGCTGTATTCAACGGCCGAGAGCGCAAGGCGCGCACCTGTTCAATTTGAATCGCCGCCGAATCCGCAGAAGGACCCCATTCGATCCGGGAATGGGCCATGCAACTCTTTCGTATCCATCGTTCTTTTTTCTTTTGGCTCCGGCACCCCTGCCTTGCTTCCTGCCCCTTATAACTGTTCTCAGGTGCATCTATCATTATTGCCTAGCTGGGTATGCATGCACAGTGATTAATTTTCGTTACGGTGACACCACTTCTCAACTTTTTCTTTTCAGCAAAATACCCTGGTATCCAACGGCCTCTGGCGCATGGTGCCCAGCTGCATTGCTTCATTGGTGACGAAACAAGTTCTGCAAGAGGACCCCGTTCGCCTCGGGGGCCCGTGGGCCATAGTTGGAAATTGAATTTGTAAAATGTCGTTATTTGTTAACCATCTCATTATTTCACATAAGAATCGACGCTTCTTTAACAATTACTCTGGCAGTGCACCTGGGCGCAATTATTCGACATAAGCCCCTGCGCTTCTGGATATTGGTTTCAGAGACCAAGTCTGACGCGCCGAGTTGACTTGCCTCGTGGTTTACGTATATAATATATACATACACCCCCTTTACGTTCAACAGCATTGGACTGCCTCGAGGATTATGTATATACGCGAGTTACAGCGCTTCCATAACGATGCGGAAAACGTAAAAAAAATCTTGGCAATACCACAAGTACTATAAGTTAAATGATCTAAGGCGAATACGAGTTGCATGCGCACGCACTGCCTCATTGTGGCGCCCTTTGTTACCAGGTCCCCGCCGTTCATTCCTTCCTTTCTTGTTGATGCCCGTTATTGTACCCGAAGACTAAATTCGTATCTTTAATTACTCTAAAATAGTATTTAAGTACCGTAGACAACGAAATATCCCCCGCGCGTTTGCAACGGGTTCACTGCTAATACTAGATTGCTCTATTGATTCCAACAGTATCTTTGTCTCACTTTTGCAAGATAATTTTCAAAGTTGATGGGCCACAACCGTTTACCAAATGACCAACATAGATCATCCCTTAAGTTACTATATGAATTGCAATTCTCTGGATTTTCTTAATATTTGAACTTCAGCTGCGCTTGAAGGAACACGAATCGCCGAGGTGGATCGGCCAAAAACGGGCTTGGCCACGCTTCTGTCGGCGACAGTGAGATAAGAACAACAGCATTCAAGTATACAAGAAACGCCTTCGCTCCGCTCCGGCATTGAACGTGATTGAAAACATGGCTGTGCCGATTTGCAAATTGCTTAGGAATTGAGCGTAGAGCGGTAGTACAGGAGAGTTTAATTGTACACTGCCCTACGCGCTTTGACCCATGCGGCCTGGACTGTGTATCTGAGTCACAGATCTCGCAGCAGATTTCGTAGTATTTTTGGGTCCCAGATTGCGATCCCGGAGCTCCCAGAGCGTCGGCTGATATCATATGCCTTAAATGGTTGATCTGAGATGCGTTCTGCGACAAATGAAGCAGCCTCCGGAAATAGATGGTAGAGGTTTACTGCGATTAAGACCTGACTGAGATCGCCAGAGTATGGAGTTGGAAGCCCGTGAGGTACAGAATGGGAGATCCACAGCAGTTGTTTTTTCCAATAGATGAGAGAGAAAACAATAGAAGTTCTTATTCAGATGTTCAATGATATTAAATTTATTCAATGCTTCCATGATTATTGCGAGACAGAGATCGACGTTGAGCTAGTCCAGAGCCCAAGTTAAATGCTTGTAGTTAGTTGGGTGGGTGTACCGCTGAGGAAGAAGGTGGTTATGTATTATTTGCTTGCTTTCGAACGGCCGACAAAAACAAACAGTATGTACTGAACAGCAGCCTGGATGATCTGCGCTGGAGTGTGAGATGTGTTGGCTGAGAACCGGCATGAAAGAGCAGTAGGAAACCTCACATTTGGAGATTTGGAGGATGGAATGATCAGCGGTCAGGTTGTTATATGCGCTGTGCCGGTGCATGCCGAAGGGGTTTATCAATATAACTCCATTGCGAGGTTGGGCATATTTTCAGGGTGACGCTGGGACACTGTAATGAGCAATTTTGAAGCGGGTAGCAGCAAGAGTCAAAGAGTGCTTACTGTCGAATTCCTGATCGGCGCTGACCGGCTTCGAGTCGATTAGCATGATGAATTGAATCGTGAAATGCAAAACACACACCCGATTCCGGAAGGAAATGGCTGACCATGCATTGCAAGACGCCATTCGAATACGGGGCCGGTTCTTGATCGCGACTTGTCTGCGGATCTAAGTATGCGAGACCATGAGCGAAGCCATTCATAAAGGCTCGAGGATGTACTGATTTTTGTAAGCCCCGCGGGGCACTCTCGGTTGCTGGAAGTGAAGAAGAGGCGAGAGTGGGGGAAGAGAGTGAGCGAAGGATCAATAGCTGTCGTCGACTTATATACATCAAGCTGTGCATGCTGCGGTAAAGAAGAACCGGATCTTTGGATATCGCAGTAGCTGAAAATGCAGATGAAGCCGGATTGGGATATATAAGGCTGGGAAAAATGAAGGCAGAGCGAGAAATGCACAGTGCCGCGGCGTGGTTCAACATGAGGCAGCGACCGTCTGTCGTTTTTTGGGATGGATCCAAATCGGGAGAGTCAGCGGACGAGAACCACTATTAAACCACAGGAGAAGCATTATGAATGGAGATAAAGGCAAAAAGCGGGGAGAGGAAGCGGAAATGAGAGAACACCCAGATGCGAGAGATTGCGCGTTGCGGCAAAATAATGCCGTGTCATGAGGTTTGGTCCCGTTCGGTGCTAGCTGCAGGAGGATGGGATAAACGGAGCTATGTGTGTTGTAAATGGGGAATAGCTGTAGGCCCTGCTGCAAGCTCGTGAGAGTCGAAAATGTTGGGAACGAAGGACCAGGGAGGAGGAGCCAGAATGGGGATACACAAATGGGGATGTTGCACAAACATGTACAATGACATTCGAGAGATTTCGTTAAGAGAACGGATAATTTTTGGCCTATGATCCCATAGATCATGAAATCTAGCCCCTTATCTCCAGTACAGCCTGCACAGCAGGCTACACGACCTCATAAAAGGTGCCGTCCGATAAATAGTAGATCGATCACACACCCCGCCCTTTCAGCCTACCTTTCTATCCCAGCAACCTCAATGTCTGATGCTGCCCTCTACAGTCGCCTCCTGCACCCGAAGCGCCAGGGCCTCCCGCTATTCCACCCGCAGCCATTCGGCGATCTACCACCTACACTGCGGCAAACCGGCACCTGTATCGGAGACGTGGGGATTGTGACTCTAAACGGCGCCTTCGATCCAATCTTCAACATCTGCAAAACCGCTGAGGATAACCGCTCTGGCGTCCCTCAGGGCTTCGAGCAAGTGTTACTCCGCCATGATTCCATCTCGGAGGAGCCGCGTTGCCACCTCCCAGGTTCAGACATTTCAAATACCACCATTAAGAAGAAGCGCCTCGATGTCGACGTCGGGTTTGAAAACAACGTGTAGGTCTTGTCCGGCATATCTGTCTTCTTCCGTTCTGCTGAATCGATCGCGATAAAGGTTTTTGCCGGCTGGGGCGGGTGCGGTCATCGAGGTCTCGACAAATTCGAAGGAAACGGCGATCCTTTTGCTGCCGGATGGCGCGTCCCGTTGGGATTTGCGCACGATGCAGGTATTCCGCGATTACGCGTTGAAACATGCACCGAACTGGTACGAGTTCGTGAATGGCGACCTTGGTCGCATGGTTGGGAGCGGTGACCTGTATCTTGTGACTGGCGTGACAAAGTCAACGTCATGGAGCGTCGCAGCACTCGAAAATCAGTCGGGCGATGGACAAGTGTCGCTCAAGCTCAAAGCTGCGCAGGTTGCTACTGTGGGAGCGTCCTGCGCATGGGAATGGGAGAACGCCAGTTCTTCGGTCAATTCTGGGCGAGGATATACAAGATGGCACACACACACACATGTGATGCGAGGCCAATGCGAGGCACATTTATAGCAATGTGCCTCACTTGCTTATGAAACCCAGAGAAATTTACACCCTTGTTTCCTCATTTGCGGAAGGGGACCAGCCATTCAATGCCCCTCCCCTCCCTCGCTGCGCTCGGGGGGTCCCCCAAGCCGGGGCATTTCAGGCTGGTACACTAAAGCCTCGTTCCGCGTAAATATCTGTCCCTTTCGGGACAGATATTTGCCTAACCCGAACCCGAACCCGAACCTCTAACCCGAACCACTAACCTCTAACCCGAACCTCTAACCAGTGGATACCCGCAGTTAGGGCGCGCTGCGCTTGCCCTAACTGCTCGAAAGGGGTATTTTAAAGCTAATAAAGAGATATTCAACGCGTGAGAATGTGCCTCATCTTCCTAAATTAGCATCATGTTGCCATCATGTGCGCCTTCTCAGCCGAATGTGCCTCACATCAAATTTATGTGTGAGTGCCATCTCGTCGGTCCTCATTCTGGGCCATACCGCCTCCCAGGAGAGGAATTGTGGCACGACAACCAGACCGTCTTCGTCCGCGGCTTCAAAGTTGCCTTGCGCACTAATCGGTTGAGGAGGTCACCGAAGTTGGTACCGATCCTCAACTCCAAATGGTCCGACGTATCATCGAAGAGCACATTTGTGCCATTCTCAGACTCCCACCCGCGCCCCGAGTTTAGTTCCACGATTGAACGGGACTTCTCATCGAGTTCGGCGGCAGGCAGTGATAATGTTTCGGAGGATGGAGAGTCACTGAACTATGTTTCCAGCGTGAGTGGGTGGGATGGCGATTCTTGTCTCGATAACTGAATGTCCTTCAGCTCCCTCACCCATCGGATGACATCAATGAATTTCTTTTTGATCGCGTGAGTGATCTCATTATATGTATACAATCTCTACAGACTCAGCCGTGGTTAGGCCTCCGACGCAATAGTTGCTGTTACCCACGACGATGAATTAAATTCCGTCTTAACCGAGGTAGGACATCCACACATGCAGATTTTTACTCCCTAATTCTTTCAGGCTGACGACGAGGTCCCTGAATATCACGAGCTTATCACTCGCATCTTGAACAAGTTCACCGTTGAAACCACTTCTGGTAAATCATCCCCTTTATCCCAGATCTGATAAATAAAATCTTATATTTTCCCAGACGGCGTGTACCTCCAAGCTCGCGGTACTAATAAATCCTTTTCCGCTCCGTCTGGCCAACGAGCGTCCCTAGATAATGTCCAGATGGATCGGCATTTACAGTCACCGCTTACTTCATCTAGTTGCAACTCGTCTTTGAAAGACTCCACCATCGATTATCCAGATCGCGACTGTCCACCAGACAGCCTGGAAGACACTCCTGATTCCCTTGGTAAGTCGTATTCTTCCTCGCTGCCAACCCAGTCTCAGATATGATATTTCGACGATAGAAACAGTAGATTTGGAACACCTCCAAACGGCGCTCGGGGAACAAAATATTATGGTGAAGGGTCTGTACTTGACTATCATTAATACATTGACTGGTCGCTGAGGTTTATTTCAGTCACGCAAAACCCCGGCTCCATTTTTCCGTTGGCGCAGACACGCTTTCACTCTCCGATACCATTACAGATGCGAACGCCGCCCGGCGCAGGGTCATGGTCCGATACTCCTACGATCGAGTGGCCCTCCAGCCCTACGGGCACCGACCCCTCCCCACCGCTTCTCACCAACTCGGGGCGGGAATCAGCCGCGATCCCTGTGTCCACCGCGCCCGTAGCGTCCCCCGCGGGCCCTAGCGAGCGAACTCTATCCATTGGAATTCAAGGCACCGATGGCCCAGGCTGCCCACTCTACGACCTGAAACGCTTTATCAACAACCTCATCCCCCGCTCCCCAAACCACTACGCGCCTGTCGAGCCCGTCATCGAGACCACCTGGGCCGGGACTCACGACTTCACATCCGAGGTTCTTCCAGAGTTGCCCGCGAGTTCATTCACCACCACAAACATGGCCCCGTCACAGCTGCAGGTCGTCGCAGACTCAACAGACTCATGCCTGAGTCCAACTGTCTTTCAACATGCGGAGGAAGACGAGGCGCAGTTTGTCAGGTCACCCATATGTGATGAGGACACAGACCTGCAGAGGCAGAGGATACTAGACTGGCTCAGTCCTTCTATGCAGACACCTCCTCCGACTCGGAGACCCCCCTCACATTCATCGCACCGACTACCATCCTTACACGCCGAATCACGTCAAGCACCGCAAGCGCAGCAGTAGCGTCCATAGCTCCACTTGGTTTGTGGCCATTGCTGCGCATGGCAGTACGAGTCTTTATTACCTGTCAGTACCGTTATTACCAGGTGTCAGAGCTATATGTGGGTCTTCCTCAAAAAGCATGGATTAGATTGGATTAGATTGGTGTGAGGCCATTGCGACAACAAGTTCTCATCGCCCGTGATTACCTATATTACTGACAGCCAATCAGGAAACTCATAAGAATCAGTGTTTCTTTTTTTTTCGGTTCCGAAACTTGAAGGAAAGTCCCATCATTTCGGCCCACTTGCCATTTATACGACGCAATACCACTGACTTTGGCTGTAATTTCCTTTTTTGCCCACCTACCCAATCATGAAAGTTACAAGTCCTAACTTGTTAGGTATCATTTATTATAAAGCCGTTACAGCGACTTTTTGCAGCTAGGTCAGACAAAATTGTTTGACTAATCATGGGAATTACCACTGGCTTGGTTTGCACTGCCTTTTTCACGCGTTGACAGTTGCTCGGGGCCTGCGGGCCGGGCCCTGGCAAGCAACTGTTGAGAGCGGGCCCGCATTTAATGTCTTTTCAACCTTTGACTTGACAAGACTCAGAAGAGTGGCTACACAACATATTTGGTGAGCCATCAAATGGATGGCAGAATTATCTCCCGATTCGCTTAATGAGGCTTTTTTTTAGTATGGGTCGGGCTGAGTCACCGGTCCTGAGTCACCAATTACTGCCCCTGTGGTCGGAACAGCTTCCGGGTGGTCCTTGATGTGAGTCTTGCTTGTATTTTTGAGTCAGTATTTGGTCATGGCTTTGAGCCATTACTCCGTAACTGTCAATAAATAGGAGGTCCAGTAGAAAAACAAGGTTTGTTGGCCTCCTCACTCCGTAGTTATGGTTGCACCATCAGACTCGGATTCTTGGGACAGTGCAGGAGATCCTCATCTTGGCCATGGGCCGGGTTCAAACTCGACTGTTTCCATGCAAGTCTCATACTCAGCCTGAGCTGGATGAATAATATGAACACTTTCAGATACATTCTCCTCTAATTAAACCTGGCCGGGGACAAATCGAGATGGATTTTGGGCACCTGGATGAAGCACAACAAAAGCTTTCAGTTCTCGTTTCAATTGACAAGAAGACACTGAAATTGTGTTTTCAGGCGGCAAATATGGAACTGCGCTGCAAGCCAC
Source organism: Mycena rebaudengoi (assembly GCA_029282285.1). Classification (NCBI taxonomy): domain Eukaryota; kingdom Fungi; phylum Basidiomycota; class Agaricomycetes; order Agaricales; family Mycenaceae; genus Mycena; species Mycena rebaudengoi. The sequence continues at coordinate 200,382 of JARJCX010000059.1, forward strand.
AGCCTTCCGTGGTAAAATTGGCATTTTTGATTAATGCTGATGCCGGTGTTCTTCGGGTTCAAGCGCTGACTGATATTAACAGGTGGCAAATTTGGCATGGTGCTCCAGGCAGGATCATTCAAAGGTGATATCGCCGTGGTGCAGCGGCTTCTTGAAGGCTGACCCCCAGATTATCGGTGAGAGTGTATTCAATGTTGAGCAGACCAAAAAGTGGCACTCTCAGGCGGCCAATATGGGACAGCGCTCGAAGCAGCATGCTTGAGCAGAAACCTCGACATCATCACCTTTAATATCCATGAGCGAATACTCAATGATCCTGGCGGAAAATATGGGACACCACTTCAAGTAGCATCATCAGTGGACAAGACCGACATTGTGAAGTTACTTCTCCAAACCATGCAGACTAATATCCTCGGTCAGAGCATCCTCTATTTCGAGTATCGAACACTGAAGTCGCTGTCTGACCAGGTGGCACATATGACACAGCGCTTCAGGTGGCAACATTGTGACCTACATGGGTGGGAGTGATCATGATTATCGATTTGCAGGTATGATGCTGACTCTCATGCACTGGACGTGTTCGACTTCGATGCAGAGGAATCTCCGGAGGTGGTGGAGGAGGAGGAAGATGTGGATAGTTAGACTGCTTTTTAGACGACAACCCGGCCAATTATGAATCTAACTACAAGGTGGACAATTAATTACTGTGACTGTGACTATTAATAAATATGGGTACTGAGAGAAAAAATGTATCTCAAGCCATGGCCTAGGCCTCAGGTGGGCAACACTAATGCTGAGTTGATGGAGTAGATGCCACTTTTATAGTTCCCATCCATTAATCTATATCTGGCCTCTGTCTTACCCTACAGGTAACCACAGACAACGGCTCCGAGGTCGAAGCAGGATTCACAGGGCTGATGAAACGCATGAGTGTCCCGCACGTCAAGATTTCCCCATACACCAAGCATGTGAATGGCATTGTAGAGCGTGGACATTTTATGCTTTGCAAAGCCCTTGTTAAGGCATGGCAGGGAAGGATAGCTTGCTGGCTTGATTTGCTAGCCAAGGTTGTGTTTGTGGATCGTGTGACTGTCAGCAAAGTCACCAGATTCTCCCCGTACCAGCTCCTGCACACTACCGACCCGATCCTGCCATTTGACTTAACCGAGGCTACGTTCCTGGTCAAAGGGTTTCATTGTGGAATAAGCACTGCGGAATTGTTGGCCCTTCATGCATGTCAACTCGGCCGGCATGAGGAGGACATCAAGAAGCGGCGGAGACCCTGAAAGCCACCCGATTCAAATCAAAGGAGCAATTCAAGCGAAGATTCATCAAGAAGCTGCAGAAGGATCACTATAAATCTGGTGAATTAGTCCTGCTGCGGAATACTCATGTCGAAGGCACCTTGAATCGGAAGACTCAGCCCCGCTACCTTGGATCTTTTGAAGTCAGTTGGAAAACATGTGGAGGCACATATGAGATTCTCGAGTTGGATGGAGCCCCGTACCCCCTGAACAATGTCGCTGCGTTCAGACTTCTTCTCTACATCTCTCGCGATCATTGGTTCATGAAGTGAGGATGGTTGGGCAATGATGAAGAAGACGAGTAAAGTTTTTCATTGCGCAAACCCCTGAACGCGCCAAGCACGCTAATTCGGGATTTTTCTAACTTTAGCCCCACTTAACTGGACACCTTCGATGGAATTTCAAATAACCCTGCCCTTTTTTTTCATGGGCCCCACCTCCTTCCATTCGCTTACACTTTGGGCACGCCGACGACTTGACAACAAGGCATTCTGCTACACCAGTTCAGACGAGCAAAAGCAAAACACATTGCGCCACGAATTGAGATTTTGCATGCCCTCACTCTTCCCCGCACCTACGTGCCGCCCACTTGTGCCACCCCATTCCCTCAGCGAGTTGGAGGCTACCACCAACCAAAGCGGCCTCGAGTACGCCCCACAATACACCAGCCAGACGCATTTTGAGTCCCTCCGAGATGCAGTATTCCCCAGCGTGGATTCTCCGCCAGTCCGCGATTTCAATGGACGGATATTGCTGCACATCGAGCTCAGCGACCAGGTAACCTTCCTCGGAAGTGGTACCACTGTCCCGCACTATGCTATCCTGCACCCCAACGCTTCCGCCTGCATCGACTGTGAGGATCAGCTGGTACTTGTAACACCACAAGGCAAAGTGTCTGTGGTAAAAGTCCTACGAAACCATGGATGCACTAGCCGCCTTCCCTTCATCGACGTGCTCGAATGCCTCGACTTCGCCTTTACCTATCCCACTTGCTTAATTCTACTTGCCCTACAGCGACTCCTGCATGATACCTTCCTTCCCACACCCACGCCTCACAGCCTTTTCCTAGGAAGTTCCGCCAGCAGCCGTATTCTGCTTGAGTCTGCGTATGATCTTGTTTCAGATCGCGCCGCACTTCCACAAAGCTATTACCGAGAAGGAGAATCTTTCGGGTTGGAGCGAATCCCAGTGGTGGTACTCTCGGACACCGACGAGGAGGATCAGTTAGCAGATGAGGCGGGAAGTGTTGGATAATTCTTTTCTGCTCGTTGCCCCATACATCCCATGCAGATCCAGAGCTTGTGACCGCGAATAACACGAGGCTTCGAAAATTTACGATCTGCATCAAAATGCAAGCTTAAATTCTGGGAATAGCCGAATTCCAGTCATAATCCTTGCTTTCTTCCATGATGAGAGCCTCACACGGATAATCTCCACCCAACCGCCACGACCCTTACGACATGGTCGCCCCAGACATGCCGGCTGCCACCTGATGCTGAGCGCCCCTGCCTTAGAAGTCAACTGCCACCACACTATCCTTTATTACGCTCTTTTCTCGACTACTCCCCCCATCTTTACTCCTCCCCGCTTCCACGATAATCGCTATGGAGTCATTTGTTTTCTTCAACAATCGCATCCCACCTGTTTTCATCGACGTACCCAACGGAGTGCCTGCACCTCGCGGCACTGTATGGATGAAGAACGATCACCCAAGGGAGAGAACCTTCATGCATTCATACCCTCTCCTCGCCCCAAACCAGCCTTCCGACCTCCCCGATCGACAACGGATTGCGTACCCTGTCACCCCTTTCGATATTGTCGAAGTTCATCCCCAGTTCCGTATTCCGCGATACATGGTTGGCCCTGTTGCCACCTTGGTGATCTCCCCCGCCATCTCGCTCGTACCTGCCGAGGAACTCGTCCCTTTCGCCCCCATAGCCAGTCACGGCCCCACCAATGAGCTTCACCAGATCTTCATAATTGAATGCCAGCGACAGCACGCGCCACAAGAGTCTAGGCTGATTCTTCTTGCCAAGCCGGACTTTTTCGACTGCTGCCCGCTCCGTGTCCCCAACCCATGTTACACTGGGGAAGGATATCGGCTGATGCCAATGATCGCGGCGGAGCAATTCGACTTTGAACTGGATGAAGAAGAGGAGGGAGGTATGGCGGAACAGACCAACAACACCATCAACAATGCTGAGCTGCAATGTGATTCCGAGCCAGATGCGGAGGAAAGCGGAGGAATGGTGAAGTATACAGCCACCCCCATCAGCGACACCCTCAACAACACCGTCGACGACACCATCAACCATGCCATCCGCGAATACGTAGGCAAGCGACCACGGATCATTGCGGCAGCAGCTGACCCCTGGATTTCAGAAAGCCACGCGATTTTCAAAATTCATGATTGGGAGTGCCTTGCGAGCTCTGATTTAGCTGGTTACGACTTTTGAAGCTGCCTCTTGTATTACTTGTCCTGAATAAATTTTCGTTCGTTATTCGGAACATGGAGCCGGAAAGCAGTGTCCCGATGCGGAAATGCCGACATTCTCATAATGAGAAGCCTCCGATCAATTGCTTAGAGTTTCTCTTCCAGAGAGTGGGCTGCCTAACTCGTGTGCGGAAAAATTCGCTGCTGCCGCATGGAGATTAACAGGCCTTTCCCATTGCACTGCATAAAAGAGCAGGCACTGTCGTGATTCCCCGCAGTATCGCTTATGGATCCGAATCCGCCCCGTAACCCCATGCCCCGGTTAACTCCGCCTACACCTGCCTGGAAGATATATGATTCGCTCCACAACAGAGTTGAGTTGATACTATCCACAGTTGCACCACTCGACCCTATTCGCTTTGTCGTGGACCAGTCCACACCCTCTCTTCCCCCATATCGAGACTACTGTATTCTCGACGCACATCTCGGCCCGCCTATTCAGGAATCTGGCATGCGAACATTCCCCATCCATCGACTATCTGGGGGCCCACTGTATTATGGCTGCACTATCCACTGCACTGGATCACAGACGGGCATCATTATACCCTACGATTTCGGAGCGTGCAGCCGAAGTGACAATTACGCTACGCTGAAGTGCCATCGAGCCGATGCAGAGGACATATGGATCAAAGCCGCTTACAGGCTGGTGTACTGGGACATGCTCCCACTGGATTGACGACGACGACCAACAGCTGAGCATGGGAACCATACGGAAATTCTGCAGATCGTCTCACATCCCAACAACGAAACCGAGGAGTCATCCATCCTCTCTCAATGGAAGAAGGAATTTGAGCAGTCAACCGAGGATGGTTGAGGTATGTTCCCTGCGGATGTCAGACTTCCACTGAAGTGGTAGTCAGAACATTGATTTTAGAGGTGAATTTCACCCAGCGACGAAGTGATGGGATTATTGATGGGATCAATTTCCTTTTTCGTTCTGACTCATTTTTAGTCATTTCCACTCATACGCAGCACAGCAGTTCACGTGGAATCATTCTGACTTTTTTTCACTGTAGTATAAATTTAGCCCGATTTGTACTCTTCCAAATTAAGTACTTTACACCCAAAAGTCTTCCCACACATGTCTCGCCCTCCGGAACAGTATCGGTTACTGTTCCTCTTTCGTATTCTAAGTCCCTGATCAAGCACGCACGTCCCGTATCCCGCACTCATGACCTGTTTCCCACATGTACAACCCATATCCCACACACATGACCCCTATCACGCATGCACGACCCATTTTCCCACACGCACGTCTTGAGCCTTGATTACAATAATCGAGCCACGCACCTGTTTCACAGCCATCCACACCACCGTACCCATACCCCCTCCCAAATCTTTTGATTCCTTTCCTTTGATTCACCCCCAACTACAACCTAGCTGGTGCTTCCTGTTGAATCCTTAACCCTTTTGATTTGTTCTTGGATTTAATTTTTCGAGACAAATCCCAGTCAGAAACATAGAGCTCTGACACTCTTTTCACTGTAGTATAAATTTAGCCCAATTTGTACTCTTCCAATTAAGCACTTTGTACCTAAAGTCTTCTCATGCACGCCTACACCCTCTGGAACAGTATCGGTTACTGTTCCTCTTCCGTATTCTAAGTCCCTGATCACGCACACACACCCCGTTTTCCGCACGCATACCCATATCCCACACCCATGACCTGTGTCCCACACACATGACCCATATCCCACATGCATGTCTCAAACCTCAATTATGATAATTGAGCCACACACCTGTTTTGCACCCATCCATGCCACCGTACCCATATCCCCTTCCCGAATCTTTTGATTCCTTTCCTTTGATCTACCCCCAACTACAACCTAGCTGGCGCTTCCCATCGAATCCTTAACATTTTAGATTTGATCTTGGATTTAATTTTTCGAGACAAATCCCTGTCAGAAACTTTGTGCTCTGACAGCGCCAATCAATCATGATCATGATTAATCTAATCACTTTGCCGAATTGATGATCATGATCCACATCAGTCCATATCAACCTTGATCATCAGATATTGATTGATACTTCATAACATATCTGCTAAGGTTGACGAAAGCACGAAACTAGCCAACATATTGCACATGAAAACACTAGTTAGTAGAATACGGTGTAACATCGCTGCATTAATTGATTTCATCATCACCATCCTTGCTGAGGTACCGATCAGGACCACATCAACTATGATCACCATTAATCAGGACCACATCAGTCCACATCAACCATGATCACTGGAAAGCTACTTATGTCTTAGCCTGCCAAAGACAACAAAAGCATGCAACTAACCAAGATATTGCACATCAAAACATTAGTTAGGAGAATACGGTATTGCTTCACCACATTAATGGACTTCATCATCATCATCATCCTTGCTGAGGTGCCGAACAGGACCAGATCAACCGTGATCACCGGTAATCAGGACCACATCAGTCCACATCAACCATGGCCACCAGAAAGTTACTTATATGTATGTGCCTGCCAAAGACAATGACTGGTTAGTTAGTAGAATACACACCACATTAATTGACTTCATCATCATCATCCTTGCCAAGGTGCCGATCATGACCACATCAACCAGGATCACTGCTTATCAGGTCTACATCAGTCCACATCAACCATGATCACTGGAAAGCTACTTATGTCTTAGCCTGCCAAAGACAACAAAAACACGCAACTAACCAAGATATTGCACATCAAAACATTAGTTAGGAGAATACAGTATTGCTTCACCACATTAATGGACTTCATCATCATCATCATCCTTGCTGAGGTGCCGAACAGGACCACATCAACCGTGATCACTTGTAATCAGGACCACATCAGTCCACATCAACCATGACCGCCGGAAATTTACTTATATGTATGTGCCTGCCAAAGACAATGAAAGCACGCAACTAGTTAGTAGAATACACGCCACATTAATTGACTTCATCATCATCATCCTTGCTGAGGTGCTGATCATGACCACATCAACCAGGATCACTGCTTATCAGGTCTACATCAGTCCACATCAAACATGATCACTGAAAGCTATTTATATGTCTTAACATGCCTGCCAAAAACACTGAAAGCACACAACTGCAGATCAAAACATTAGTTAGTTAGTAGAATACAGTGTAACATCACCACGTTAATTGACTTCATCATCATCACCATCTTTGCTGAGGTGCCAATCAAGACCACATCAACCATGATCACTGGTGGTAATCAGGACCACATCAGTCCACATCGACCATGATCGCCACAGATGGCTCCTTTATATTCTCTGCCAACCAAATCTAATCACATCAAGGAGGACGAATCAAATCAATCATCCAATCGATCATCAATGCACATCATAATCAGCAATCAGATTCATCTGATCCACACTGTGATAGCAATCATACAGCAGCTATTTATACTTCTTACCCTGCCACCCCAATGACGAAAGCAAGCAACTGCCCCACAGCTGATGTCGGACACCATCCCCCCTCTGAGCTCTGATTACATGAGCATGCTTGTGCAGTGCTGTCCTAGACTGGGCCGGCCTCCCGCTCCTCTGCTCTGCACTGCACGACATGTCACAATCGCTGCTTGCGACGTGTTTGCCATTCCGCATACACAATATAAAGAATTTATAAAGAATTTATTGGGCTCATATACATTCCAAAAGGCTTTCCCTCTTCTTGTTGCAGAGAAATCCTGAATGCCTTGAAGCATGTACCCAGCAATTGAGCCAGAGGCAGACAGGTAATGACATCAAAACCGATAGAACGGTAATCACATGTCTGTCAAGCCAAATGGGGAATCTGTGGGAATTCGGGATTCACTCATTGCTAAGAACGAATCTTTATAAATAAAGACTCGTAACTTCCTCGGTCAGTGCTTCGTCGAATGTGTGCCCAAGGGGCTCCGCGTCCTCCACTCGGGCAAGGAACACCACCCCCGAGCTCAGAGTCCTGGAGGCTAAACCAAACATGATATCGGACATCGATCCGCCCCCGGTTGGTGCAAATACCATGAGCACGATGGAGGATACAGAAGTCGATAACGTCGCCCTTGCGTTCGATGTCGCGGAAAAGCTCGCAGGTTTCGTCCAAACCGTTCCCCTCATCGCTCCCGTTGCCCGTTTCTTCTCTCAGACCGTCAAAGTGTACAAGGTACGTTTGAATACTTCGTGTGGATGTTCGATTTAGTGTCGTATAGGAAGTGCAAAGTACGGACGACAAACAAGACGCACTTCTCGGTCGGATTACGGTCATTTCCAGCGATCTCTATGCTACCGTTTTACGGATAGAGGCCGCAGGCCATGTCGACTTTTTCAAGCGAGACCTTGAGAAATCCGCGAGGTCCGTTATTCCTTTTTTAGAAGTTGAATCCCATTCAAGACTTGATACAGCTTACTTGAGAAGGCTGCCGCATTAGTAACGGGATACGATCAGCTCGAGATCGTCGGTGGTGGTGCAACGCGGAACCAGCTCGGAGGCGACTTAGCCACCCTGCAACAAGACATCGATTCGTTCGGAACCAGGTTCAGGGTGTGTACAAGAAGTACGGTCTAATTTCTTCCACTCATGGATTTCTTGTCTAGAAAAACCGTTTGATGGATCTCTCTATTCAACAGAACCAGAGACAGCTGGCGTCAGTCATATTTTTTTCTCTCATTTCGATGACTTAGCAATATAGGCTTGAAAAATGGTTCGAGCGACCTCCGGACATGAAGGAGCTTCGTCAAAAAAGATCAGCGAGTTGGCTTCTGAATTACGAAAAGTTTGTGAAGTGGCAACACCAACAACCGGTACTGTGGCTCCACGGTTGCGGTAAGAAGAGTTCTTATCCTGGTCACGGACGAAAAAATCATTCATTTCAACTCAGCGGGTGCCGGAAAGAGCGTGCTCAGGTGTGTGGCCACAATTCGCATTCAGCAGCTTCTAACGGTATATCGGCCAGCTCTACGATCGTATGCGACGAATTTACGAGGATCCATCAAGAACACCGCGAAACCATGGGTTCTATTGCAGGCCCGTGGCCATCCCAGGAGGTGGTGGATGGATTAGTCCATAAATCCTCCGGGTACTTTGTATACGCAATAACGATCATCAAGTTCGTTGATGATCAAAATTTCCGCCGCACAAAGCGGCTGGAGATCCTCAAGCAGGAACCACATTCGGAATCACCTTTTGGTGCCCTGGACCAACTGTGTACTCAATTTCTTTCGACAATCAGCCGAAAGCAGGAATCGGAGGATCTCAACAGAGCCATCCTGATGTACGAAAAGCGAAAACAGCACGATACGCAGGAGCTTCGTCAAGAAGAAACTGGGAATCGGCTTCTCAATTGCGAAAAGCTTCTTCACCATTCGGGGATACTTTGGGCCGGTAAGAGGCTTCCCATCGTGATTGTGTTCGAACCACTCATTCATTTGAACTCAGCGGGGGCCGGAAAGACCGTGCTCAGGTGTGTAACCACACTTCGCAATCGGCAGCTTCTAATGGTACATGAAATCTGTTAGCTCCGCGGTCATAGATAAATTCAGTTGCGACCAAAATCTCTCCAACGATCTCGGAGCATACAAAGATGCAGTGCGGGATGACCTAGGATCTGTCAACTATCTTGGAGATCTTGAAACGTCCTTGCGATATCGCTTGGAGGAGTTTCGTAGCTCGGCATCGGAGGATCTCAACCGAGCCATCCTGATGTACGAAGCTGCTTTACGGGGGGATCCGCACGAGCCTTCACAGCTGAGTAACCTCGAGAGTTCGTTCAGCCCTCGCTCCTTTCATTTCAACTCAGCGGGTGCCGGAAAGACCCTGCTCAGGTATGTGAGCACAATTCGCATTCAGTAGCTTCTAACGATAAATATGCTAGCTCTGTGGTCGTAGATAAACTCCGTCGCAACCAAAAACTCTCCAGTGAGCTTGAAGAATGGGTAGGACCACCTCCGGACATGGAGCGAAAACAGCACGATACGCAGGAGCTTCATCAAAAAGGAAATGGGAATTGGCAAGACCATCCGGAGTCACTGTGGATCCACGGTTGCGGTAAGAAGAGTTCTCATCCTGGTGGTGGTCGAAAATCTCATTCATCTCAACTCAGCGGGTGCCGGAAAGAGCGTGCTCAGGTGTGTGAGCACAATTCGCATTCGGCAGCTTCTAACGATGAATATGCCAGCTCTGTGGTCGCAGATAAACTCAGTCACGACCGAAAACTCTCCAACGAGCTTGAAGAATGGTCAGGACCACCTCCGGACATTTGCCGGGCTACCTATACCGGAAAAATGGCCGCTCTCAAGATCCTACGCATTTTCCATGGGGATTCGGATTTACGCCGAATTCGCTTAGTAAGCCTCTTCTCTGTGAAGAGTTCGAACCCCGAGTTCAACCGCTTCCTGTAGAAATTTTGCCAAGAGGCGCTCATTTGGCAACAGTTCCAACATCCTTACATCCTGCCCATGCTTGGAACTGATCTTGATTCATTCTCGCCATCGCTCCGCATGGTTTCTCCCTGGATGGAGAATGGGACTATCTTGAGATACCTCGATGACCACAGTAGAGCCAACGTGCACAGGCTGGTTGGTTATTTAAATTTACGCTCTTCCATTACCACCTCACATGGGTCTCCAGCTCTCCGAAATTGCGCAAGGCCTCGAATGTCTTCATTCCCGCAACATTGTCCACGGTGACTTACGCGGGTGTAATGTTTTGTGTGTATTTTTGATAGAGATTGACACTCTTTACAGGCGAATATTCTAATCAGCGACAACAGGAGCGCCTGTTTAGCGGATTTCGGCCTGACCTCGTGGTCGGATGCCACTGCTGCAACGCATTCTTCAAATCGGGCAGGAGCTGTTCTCTGGATGGCGCCAGAATTAATCGCACCGGATCGTTTCGGTCACCATAAGTTTTCTCGGACATCCGCGAGCGATATATATGCTTTTGGCTGTGTTTGCCTAGTGGTGAGAGCCTCTTTACGTCGCTCACTATTTCTGTTTCTTACTCGTGGTAGCTGGAGAAGCCTTCACTCCTTAGTCACTTCAAACGACTTGGTGACAAGCTCAACCAGGGTGTATTACAGCTCGAAGCTGCTGGTACTACTCTCACGCATCCGGACAACCCTTGTAACCTCAAGAGTTCGTTCAGCCATCGCTTCGAACGACTCGGTGACCTCGGCGATCTCAACCAGTCTAGGATCATCGGATCCGGAATGTTAGTCTCGAAAAACTCCTCGCTATTTAAGTTACTCATCTAGTCATGTCCAGTTCAAGTTCGTCCGGCGCAATCGCTGTTATGGGCGAATTTTTTCGTATGCAACAGAGTGAACTTGACAGCACGCTTGACAATCTTCCGAATGACCTGTGTGGTGATACGCCGTGGTGGTTGTATAAAGTGGACACTCCAACCCGACTTGGCGACGCCCGCTGCCTTCGACTTTTCCGACTCGACCAGTTACAAACCGAGTCTGGGAGACGATCATACCTACACTTACACCATTCTAGATTGGCTTCAGGGCTTGGCCACAGTCGACGTCGATCCGAATCGGACACAGTCCGCAAGGAGCCTTTTTTATTTATTTAGATGCGACCCCAGCACCGGCTTATAAACATGTTTGTAAACCAGCATTAAAAACAGAACCCTAAGGCTGAGCGTATTCTGTGCCAAGCCGTGTCGATGATCCAACAGGATAACGCGGGATCGGGTGTGGTGCTGCTTGAAAAAATGATAGCTGTAAGAATTGAGCGAGTGGGACAAGTCGCGCTCGCTAGTGAGTCTCGCCGGGGGAATTTGCGCGCGCCCGTATCGTCGCCGGGAGAATGGAGTGACGGTCTGTCCGGTCGACTGCGCGCGAGGCGCGTCACCTGCGTATCAAGATAGACATGAACCAAACAGAACAGAACAAAATAGAAATGCGGGGCCGCCATCGGGAATCCCCAGCGGGCGCTTAGCGATGCGCGTGAGGAGTGCGAATCCTGAATGCGCGCTTTGGGGATGATAGCAGTTGCTACAGTATTGTAAGTTATGGGTGTGCGGAAGATAAAACCAGGATCGTTGGGCGCACGCGTCGCGTCGTGAGTCCGACCGTCCGACGCGTCTCGTCCGATTTTAAAGGTGTTTCGCGAGCGCGTGTGGGCCGGCGGCCCTTGAGGAACGTATCGGATGGAGTGGAACGGATCGGATGGAGTCGGCCCTTGAGGAACGGAGTGCAGGATCCTTCGAACGCGGACCCGGTGGTGTCAGTGGTAGTGTATGCGTGCGCTGCGGCCTACCATGACGGGTCCGCTGTAGAAGGGCTATATACCCAAGGGTAGGTTCGTCATAAAAAAGATATGACCGTAGAATGTGTTGACTGGTAAATGTAAAAAGTAATAACAAAATGGAGTAGGGGTGGAAGTAATGATCCTGACGCGTAGTCAAGGATAGGATGGATAGACGCGAAGTCTATTCCAATAAATGGATAGACGCGAAGTCTAAATCCGAGAGAGCGAGGGGAGGAGAGCAGAGTCACGGTCAGATGACCGTGAAGAGGACCAGATGCAAGTTATTATTAGAGTAAGATGATTGAGTGCACCGCGCACTCCGTGAGAGCGATGAGAGACGAGAGGAACACGATGATTCGATGCGCAAGACCTCCCACGAAGCTGGGAGGTGGTGGTTAGAGGCCAAAGGTCCTTCTCTTCCATTGTGCATGTCCAGACAATTTACATGACTCGGTAACTAATTTCCCACCCAATGCATCTGTTCTCATGGATCATCGGGGCTGCCATTATGTACAAAATGTAGATAAGGCCCATATCAAGGCAAAAGCTGCTTGTCCGAGCGATTTACCACCCCAATAAACTCACAGCATACTGCAATAGCAATGTCTCAGTCTATGTGCAACTCGAGTGAAGGTACTGCCTGCCAACAGCCCGATGTCTCCCGCAAGACACCCTCGAGTGCGAGACCTACTCTCCGTGAGCCACGAGGTGGCACCCTGCCTGAACAAACGTCAGAGAAAGGTACGTAAATGACATACAGCTTGAATTTTAATATTCCATAACTGTCCCAGCGAGAAGGTTTTGATTTAGGACTTCATGCAAGCTTGGAAAGGATCTGGATGAAGAGCTAAAGAAACTGAAGATATGGTTAGAACGAATGAAATGGTTGAAAATAAAGTAAGTGAGGAACTTGATAAAAAAAAGATGCGAAGCTAGATCCTGTCAATCCACCTGCAACGCCGTGAAACCGAGCATGCGGAGCAATTCCACATGTCGGCTCTGCCCCTGCCACACCGCGCACGGAATGGAATGGAACGGGAGGACGGTCCGCGAGGCTCGCGGAAAATTGTAGCATCCGTGGGACAAGTTGGCAGACGAGTACTATAGCATTTTGACCAGCAGTTCAGTTATGCAGCAGTGTTCACCGAAACCGGTGTTCATTCCGTGGGAAAATACCATGATAGGAAACGCGGGCCGTCTTTTTTTTTTTTTTACACAGCAAATGACGTGTCGCATTATCTGGATTAGGCATGGCCTCGCAGAAACAATGTCAACATCAATATTGTCACTGGCAACTGAGACGGCCTTCGTTTTCCTCATCGTGATGCTGACAAGTTCGCAGGTGTTTCGTCTTACTGGCAGCCATAGTGATGGCTATCCCAGATCGTCCGTCGACTCGGATCTATGTTCCAGAATGGAGAGGGTATCCAACGGCCTATGGCGCACGGTGCGCACCTGCAATCCCTTGGCCCTTCAAATATCGATGCGACGCCTCTGCACTGGGAGGGCCCGCTTGAGTCGGGCTTCAATTTTCTCAGCTGCGGCACTGCCCAGTGCCTCTCAATTTCCTCGCTGTAAACCACCCTCCAGACGGGTGGTATTCAACGGCTTATAGCGTGTGGTGTGCATCTGCTTAATCTGCTCCAGCCTCAAGGCATTCTCAGGCAGGAGGACCCCGGCGTTCGACTCGGGGAGGGAAAGCAAGGGTTACGAGTACTTATGTTTACATAATACTCGTTCGTAGGATCTCGCAGCGGCAAATTTTGAGAAAAGCTTTTACTTGTCTCCTCGAAAAAATGCTAATGATTCTAGGGGCTGTGTTGAACCAATTTTACAGTTTCATCACATTTTTACTGACTCGCTTAAGGCTCTGAGCATTATTTGTTTGTATTTTGATGGCACCTAAGACTCGTTGTCCGCTGGGTGTATGTGTTCCGGAGCCACATGGTCAGGTTCATTATTGAATTATTAAGTTTCCAGCTCATTTTTTTACGATCCTCTGACGAAAAATGAATACACTAGAGCTTTACCGGAGTGCCGACGCATTTTCTGATGCTATCAACGGCAAATGCCGCACTTTGGGGCACCAAGATCGGCGCGACCCGCATTTAAACGAGAGCATTTGGGAAATGAAAGTCCGGGATCAAAAGTCCGGGAAAATGTCTGGCCGAACTTCGGCCAGACATTTTCGGAGTTTGAATCTATCTATGACGCATTTACTAAGCATCATAGGACAAGCCGGCGCCAAACAGAGGCATGCATCGCGTCCCTTCCTTCTCCCTCCATTGCGTTCCTCCTCCTCCCTCCCACTTCCTCTCTCCGCCAATGGATTCGGTATTATTGAACACAACTACGATGCGCACTGCGCGAGCATCTTCTCCTACGTGTCACGGAGGCCGGTGCCTGCGGCCTGGTGCGTGTCGGCGCAGAAGGGGAAGTAGGAGCGCTCGATGAGTCTGGTGGTTTGTGAGGTGTTGTCAATAGATCTATTGCGCCTGACGCACTTGTACGGCTTGATCCCGAGGTCGGCGCTGAGGTCATACAGGCGCTCGGTCGCGTCCGCGACGCTCTCGACGCACAAATGGTGCGTGTGCTCCGCCATCTCCAGAGCTACGTCTCGCGCACCGTCTTCACCATGTCTCTCAACCCGCCCCCGTCCCCTTCGAGACACCGCACCGCCCTCCCCTGCCGCGAGATACACTAGCGCACCGTCCCCTCGCGTTCCTCGCGCTCGTCGACGGGCACCCATTCCCGCCGCGCCGCGTCGTACTCCTTCGTCACCGCTCTGCTCCACGTGAACATGTCACACCCACGTACCGCGCGCGCGCTCACCACGCTGATGCGCATGTGATGTTGTTGCTCCATGGCACGCGCGCAGCGAGGGCTCGAGCGGTGCGCCAGCGAACACGGCGGGGATGGACGAGGTGCATGTCGGCGAGGGTAGCTTTCTTGTCGCTGACGAGTTTGTTGCGGACTTGGGCGCCGCTTTGCGGCTTTGGCTAGCGCTGGGTTTTGATCATTGTTATTATTATTGTTTGGCCAATTGAGAGTTGGCGCACCTGCTCGAGTTTCGCGGTCTTCTACGGCGGCTTTCGGCGGTTTCTTGTTGTGGCGTCTTTTGCTTCTGCTCCCTGTTCGCGGGCGTTAGCGCAGCACGGTACGCAGTGAGCAACACCACACGCCTTGGCGGCGGCCTTCTCTGCCTCCGACTTCCTTGGTTTGCGTGCTGCCTTCGGCTTCGGCACGCCAGAATTGATCTTTTAGTCAGCGTGAGCGAGAAGGTCAGAGTGTCCCTGGATTCCACCCACCTTCTTCGCCACCTTCCTCGGACTCGGGCGAGTCTTCATCCTCGTCTACATCACAATGACCGACGCTGGAAGAGCGAGATAAGGGCGACAGAGAACGCTTCCGTTGTATTTCTCTGCCAAAGCAAAAAGCGAGCCAGGGGGCGGGGGCGCGTCGTCTTCGTCGGTGGTGGTGTCGTCGTGGGTCGCGTCTTAGGGCGGCGAAGCGCTGAGCGCGTTTGATTTGTTTACAGATGTTGTTCACGAGGCTTTCGGCCAAGAAGAATTCAGGCTCCGCTTTCATTCGTCTGCGTCATGTTCCGCCGATCGATCGATCCCGGACATTTGATCCCAGACATTCCAATTCCCGAATTTATTGATTTAAACGAGAGCATTTGGGAATTGAGGGCAATTGGGAGTTGGAAATACCGAGTCCCATTTGGGAATCCGAAATGCCCGCGTTTTGGGGTGATCGGCGGCATGATCGCGGGCATTTTTGAGTGATCGCGGGCATTTGAGGGCATTCTCACGGGTATTCAGCCACTGTCAGCCACTAAATAAAAGCACCGCAGTGCACTTTGATGCGTTTTAGGTAGGACTAATCAAGTTTTTCTCTCTGCTATCTAGACCAAATATGCAGCGATGGGTATGAGACTCATACCCATCGCTGGATATCAGTATCGCCGAAAGCATACAGGGCTCAATTGATCCGAAACAAATAATGCCGTCGTGCCGAAGAGGAAGCCGGGCGCTTGGCGCACTGGAACGCTAACCGTACACAGTGTATCTGGGATATACAATCCTGAGAAACGAGTACATACTATGATTTTTGTGCGTCAGCCCTCCACACTGACTGTAAGCGCCGTAAATTGGTGGCTGACAACCTATCGGCGGCAAATCGGCGGCTATTCCCGGCGGCATTTGATGGCGGCCTCGATCGGCGGCATTTCGAACTCCCAAAGAGCCTGTTCGGATGAAACCTTTCAAGGTTTTCAAAAACTCGAATTTTCCTTTTATATTAGAACCAATCAATTTTGATGAGTTCAGATATTGACAGCGTGACATCGAATACCAACGCGTCATCGACGCGACGCGTGTCGTGGCTCACCACAATGCCTCCTGCACCGGACGACTTTCAGCAGCGCTTGATACTTGCAGCTGCATCTTATTGGCATCGGCTGCACCTCGCAGTGGTTCTCTATGCCAGGTCCCCTCTACTGGAAGCAGCCTTATCACACGTCTGCACTGAGCGGACAAGCTTGGGTGGATGAACTGCTTGGCGGACAATCCCGACAGAATCAAAACAGAGCTAGGGATGCGACTACATGTCTTCCTTGCACTGGTTGTCCAACTTCAGACACTCTCTGGAGTGACTGACTCAAAGTACATCACAATCGAGGAGCAGGTCGCAATTTTTCTATACACCTGTGTGACTGGCCTATCTATCCGGCACATTGGCGAGCGATTTCAGCGGTCAAATGATACTATTTCAATGTACTTCCTCTACCTACCCCTTTTTATGAAAGGAACCTCATATTTAATCCAGCTACTTTCGCCGTATCCTCATTGCGATATCATCACCTCCCTTCTATACACGCTATGTCCGACTCCCTTCCGCAGATGACCCCGTATCTGAATCCATTCGTTCCAATCCAAAATTCTACCCTTTTTTTTCGCAATGCAATAGGGTCTATGGACGGCACACACATCAATTCAACACCATCTTCAGCAGATCGACATGCATCACGGAATCGGAAAGGGGGTGTATCTATGAACTGTCTTGCTTGTTGCTCACAAGAGATGGAGTTCCTGTACATGCTGAGTGGGTGGGAGGGGTCGATGGCCGATTCAGCGCTCTTTCTCGATGCTCGACTTACCGATCTCACCATACCAGCGGGTAAATATTACCTTGCTGATGGTGGATTTGGCAGCTGCGACTCGGCACTCACTCCGTTCAGGAAGGAGCGATACCATCTGGCTGAACAGGGGCGGGCTGGTGTTCGGTATGATCATGTTTTCAACCAAGTATGCGTGCTGATCACGTATACAGTCCTGTACGCCGTGAAGAGTTATTCAATCTGCGGCACGCACAGGCACGGAATGTCGTTGAACGGATCTTTGGTGTTGTCAAAAATAGATGGGCAATTCTCACTCGGGCACCCGAATACGACATGGAGATCCAAGCCCGAGTTCCGTCAGCCTTGGCTGCACTGCATAACTTCATACTCAAGTACGACCCGGTTGAACGGGAGGATATTTTGGAGATGGATGTGGAGGATCCAAACCCCGGAACGCGCGCTGACTTTGGCGAGCTCGCTGCAGGTGCAATCCCCCAGTATGAGAAGGAGAGGTCAGAGGCACTACGCGACCAGATTGCAGCAGATATGTGGGAAAGCTACCAGGCGGTACTTCGGAAGAGGGGCGAGGAGTTCGAGGAACATTATGATTGATTTGATGCTATCTACGAATTATCAAACTAAAAGGCCAAGGTCGAGATTCGAATACAAAGGATGGAACGCAATGATACCGACATCATTGAGCTCCTCAAGTACCCACGGAATCCGGATCTCGTCCGTGAGCAGTGCATTGTACACATCTGCGGTGGTAACATCGCGCAAGATCTTGACCAGGGCAACACGGTGGCTAGCTGTAAGCCAAAGCTCCTTCTGGGCCTGCATGATGGCGTCGGTGCGTCGCTTGGGACTCGTTTGAAATGCCAAAGGCGACATAGTTGTGGGTGTCGAAGATGTTGTCGGTGCGCCACCTGTAGAAGCAAAGTAGGTGCCCATCATGTCGTTAAAATCCATCGCCGATGAAGCGATCATTTCGAGAGCGCGCGCACCACCAGAGAGCTTGCTCTTTTTGTGGTAAGTCGGGGTCGATTGAGCAGCACGCCGACCAACTCCAGAAGGTGCAGGAGATGAAGACTGCAATATAGAATCAGCAGAAGCCGAAATAAAACATAGTGGGCGTACCTTGTCATCATCATCGTTATTAGCGGCTGCGTCGCCTCCAACACTTCCTGCATCACCGGTGTTTCCCCCACAGTCTCGATCCATCTCGTCCTCGTTCCAGTCCGGGCTTGGGGCGCGCACGGCGGGAATAGCGGGAGCGGCCGTAGCAGCACGAAATGCATTCGCTCCCTTTGCTTTCGATGGCACAAGCTGGGCGATGAGGTCGTAGTAGGGCCACCCCTTGTCCTGGAATCGTTCCGCAGCCGGATACTTTTTGACGTAGGCTTCCCAGGTCCCTTGCGAGGCAGGAGTTACATTGACCCCCTTCGTGTCGCTCCAGCTCCAGCCAGAAACGCCTTTGATGTGGTGGACAATGTTCCAGAGTTTCTTGAGCTAATGCTGTTGTTAGAGGGCATAATAACATCACAATGTCGAGACGCACGGCAGCATATTTCTGGCTGCATGATTTGGAAGTTTTGGGCCCTCCCCTGGTGCGGAGAGGCTCCACAACAGTTGCAGCTCCATTAAAAGTCACTGTCTTGAACCCGCCCTGTTCTCCTTGCGCCTTTTTAAGGACCAAATAGTCAAGCAAAGCTACTGTGTCGTCCTTGGTCCAGACGGCGTTGCCTTTTGTGGGTAGGCTCGGAAGCTGCGGCGGGACTGGAGGAGCCGGTGGGTCCTGCGAAGTGCCAATTATTGAGGCCATTGCTGTCTGACGCGCCGTGCAGAGGGCTTCGAAGTAATGAAAAAAGGACGCGTGAAGTCACATAAAGTCACGGAGATCACGGATCATCAAAATTGATTGGTTCTACTATAAAAGGAAAATTCGAGTTTTTCAAAACCTTGAAAGGTTTCATCCGAACAGGCTCAAACTTTCTGGAAATACCGAGCGTCGATCATACCGGCGGTATATCGGCCGGTATGACGGCCGGTATGATCGGGCGCAACTTGAATGCGGCAAGGCTGGCATGACATTGGCCACTGATATAAATACATATACATAGAAGCGGAAACTGACTTAGATCGTGTTTGGATGCGTCGGGAAGATGGCGGGGTACGTGAAAACGATGTGGATGATATTTTGGGAACAAATAAATGAAAATAAAGTGGGCGTGATAAGGAATATAAATTAAGTAAGGTGGAGGGTCAAGTGAGTGCCTGCCAGTGGTAATGGTGCACCATCCTTGCAAGTGCCCCGCCCCCGAGACACTTTGTCAGCCACCCCGCTATTCTCCGCCGCTGTAATGTAATGTCCCCGCTGCCTCATAAACCAGCAAAGTGTGCCCAAACGCAAATTGTGAGGCTAACTAGCACTGCTCCCTGGTGCTCATCCTACATAAACTAACTCTAAGAATCGAGGATCATAATTGTGCTCCCTTCTGTGGACGAGGGCTTGACGAGGGCAGCAGTAACATTTAAAGTCCGACAGGGGCCCGGCATCTGCCGCCGGTATTGATGGCCCGGTATTTCCAACTGCCAATCTTTGTGTGGGAATTGGGAGAGCCGGCGTGATCGAGGCACGGCGGCGATCGGTGCCTCACGGCGGCAACGGCGGCATTGTGTGATCGAGAGCGGAGTACGAATTAGGCCCCACATGGTAGCCAAAAAGTTGAAAATATTTACTGTACATCATGATCATACTAGATAAATGTCCTCGAAAAAAAGCCAGGCATTCATAAGTTAAGAATAAAAGGACAAGAGAAAGAGGGAGATAAGTATTGGGGAGTAAGGAACGAGAGGCAAGCAGGGGGTGGCGGCTACTGTCAGCCGCCGATCAATATTTCAACCTCCGATCTGTGCCGTGAGCTTGCCGCCGTGCATCACGCCAGCTCTCCCAATTCCCAAACTTTCACATTTAAACGCAATGACGGTGTTCTGCGGTATTCTTGATGCTATAGACGTCTTGTAAACATATACTAGTCTCCTAGTCTCATTTCCAGACGTTAGGGCAGTGGCTCGCTGCGCAAGCGCAGCGCGCGGCGGTCGCTCGGCCTCGGATCGCTGATCGCATCAGCGATTTAATTTGATCCATGGCCGAAAAACCTAAGGCTTGTTCAATTCTCAAGGACGTAGTTCGCATCTGCAGTATAAAATGTAGCCATGATACCCCCAAATAAACCTCTGAGGCCAGATTTCTGACAATAATAAATCTGGTCTCAGAAGTTCGAAGGGTCAGATATTAGAGGTTATTTTGGCACTCTTGGTTCGAGCTTCAGTTCGACTATGTGGAGCTTTCATTTGTTAAATTCAAGTACAATCTTTGCTCAAGTATTGATTTTCTTTGATTACAAAAGTAGTTTAGAGGGTCAGCTAATAACCTCTATTCTATGCATTTCCTACAACTCAGATTTAATGTACTGTAACAGCCTGTATTAAGATGCCTTAGTGGTTTCAAAACTGGAACTGACAACATCTGCCAACCAAATAAAGACAAAATTAAAGCTGCTGGTCTTCCATCGATCATTGCCGGTCAGGGCAGTTTTTCGCTACGGAAAAATTAGATCTGTGCTTCAAAGATTTTTTTACCTTGGATTTTATTCTATTTAAACTCAAGTACGAGTTTTTGCCGGGCGAAGCCACGGCCTACAACCCCAAGTAGGAAACACGTGGGCCATCGTTGATGTACCATTGATGGCACTGTGACATCAACACGACTTACTCTTGCCTCTCATGAACTCGCCCATCCTTCCTGCGTTCCCGCCCGAACTGGAGCGAGAAATCTTTGAAATTGGGGCAATTGAAATTCCACAGTCGATGCCCCAACTCGTCCGTGTCGCACGACGCGTCTGTGTGTCGGTTTAGTCTGCAGAGGAACCCTAAGCGTCTAACTTCTTGCCTAGGATAGAACCACTTCTATATCACACTCTCATTGTCACAGCCCCTTGGTCAAATACGCTCAGTCTTGCAATCGAGAAGCACCCCGCCAAGTTCGCGAAATATTTGCGGAACTTTCTCGCATGGGAGAAGAATTATGCTGATAAGGAATGGCCCTTGCGTACTCTTTCACTTTGCAGTGGAATCCGCAATCTCACCTTGGTTTTCCCTGTTTCTGAAATGACGCCTGCTCTCGAAGCCATGCAATTTCGCCGGCTGTCCGTCGTTTTGTTGGACCTTGTAAAAGGCTCCCCCGTCGACCCGGCCCGCCCGTTGTTTCGAACGCTCACCCATGTTGACCTGTGGGATTCCGACACTGAATTCCTGACGGGGCTGCCTTTCGCTCAATTCCCAGCGCTCACCCATCTGTCCGTAAACCATTTAGACGCCGAATACTCGCCTTTCCTTACCTCCACCCTCCGCCTTTGCACCCGACTCTGCGTTTTGATCAACATGCAGACGAGCCCATTCAAACCTGGCAACGAGACGGACTACTCAGTCGATGATCTGCGCTTCGTTCTCATGCGACTTTCCAATGACCAGTACGCCGTGGATTGGAAGGTTGGCGTCGATGGAGGCAAAGACTTGTGGGTCCACGCGGAGCTATTCGTTGCTAAACGGAAACGCGAGGAAATCCAACCAGGTCTGTAATTATAATTGTGTGTTATTTGACAGCTGCTGATGCTTCTTGCTTCACTTCAGCCTCACGATACTGGATTGAGGACACTGATTTCAGTGACTGAGCGGCCAAAGGGTGCTGCAGTTTGAAGCATGTGTACCTCTCACGTTGGTTGATAGTTCTGAACTGGAGTTTAATCCTACACTCGTGGGCACTTTCAACTACAACGACGAGCAGATTCGGAAAGGGAACTGTGAATGAGAACACTCGACAACACGACGCGCGAGTCGTGCAGAGTGAAGCACCGAAACGCATCGCGTAAGGCGCATCTCTCGGACCTCGCCGGAACATACCTGCCCTCCGCGCCCCTTCCTTCGCGCGCCACCCCTCGCACCACCCTACGCACCACCCGCCACACGCGCCGCAGCCCTCCGTAGGCATCACGCCGGAGGATCCGCGCTCGCCTTCGACTGCGGCATCGAGTCACCCCAACTCGACCTAGCTCGACGCACGACATGAAAACCGCCCACCCCTTCGTTATGCTCGGCCCACTGACGCCGCCGCCCGCTCTCTGGCACGTCGCATGCCCCGCTTCACCCTCGGACGGCGTAGTTGAGGTGTCGCGTCCACTCGGAAACCAGCACTGCTGCTAGTTCCAAGCAAGTTCTCGAACATGCGCCGCCCGCTCTACGACTTTGCGCACCACCACCCATGACACAGGTTTGTGGAGCGCGTCGACACGCCCGACTGAGGACCGACGCGTAACCCCTCCTCACGTGCCCTCTCCATCAGGAAAAAAGAAAACAGTCCGTAGATCACGGTTGGATTTGGAGTTGTGGTAGTCCCGGTAGCACTCTCATCGGCTTCCGTAGCTGTTGGTAGCTTCAGTAGCGCAGGTACGGAGATCAGTAGCAGCTGATAGAAACGCGTGGCGGATCAGTAGCCGCATGTAGCCAAGAATAAAATGAGCTTTTCGAAGTCGTTAGTAGGGCCAATAACCTTGTCCAAATACATTCTGCACCTATTTTCTGTGTTCACACCAACCCATAACCTCAGCAGAACCCATAATATTTCCGGCCGCAAGTCAATACTCCGTCGCCCCGCGCGCCCCGCTCCACGACTTTCCGCACCGCCACCACCCACCGACGTCTCTGGTACGCCGCACACCGACGCCCGATAGCGAAGGGCAATAGCGCGGGGTGTCGCGTCCGCTTAGAATGCTCCACCACCGGCAGACCCCGCACGAACGGGGTTCGGGCATCCGGCCATGGAGCAGCGTCAGACGGCACTGCGACACCAGGGTCGTCTCGTCTCGCGGCACGAAACGCCCCGACACACCCAGCACCCGACGCAATCAGCACCTTCGGGTGCATAAAAAAAGGGTGTCTGGGGCGTGTGTGCGTGTGCGCCAGACAAGAAACCGTGTCCGCGGCGGAGACAAGGCAGCTGCGCTCCGACAGCACCGGCGCCCGCGCAGCGGTGCAGATGAGACGGCAGCACGATCGTTATCGCTACGCGGGGAACAAAGCCGCGCGCCAGTCAAAGGATGAAACCGAAGAAATAAAAAAAGACAACAGAGAACGAACGAAAGAGACAAAGGAGAACGGACGAAAGATGAAAAGAGAGGAAGGAGTAAGTGAAGAGGAACATGATACACACCTCCCGCATGTATTCTTGGCGTTAGCGAAGGCGGTTTGGATTTGGATCGGAGGCCGGCCGCTGCGCCGAGGAGGCTACGCGGGAGTAGTGTTGTCAAAGTTCGGTTCAATTCGGTTCAGGGGCCCTTTTTTCCGAACCCCGAACTTGAACGCCAGGTTCGGTTCAAAGAAATTCCAAAAATCTCTGAACTCGAACCTGAACCTCGGTTCAGGGTTCGAACCACCGAACCGAACCTTTGATTCCTTCCCCGCCAAATTGCAAAAATTCAGATGAGGAGAGCTTCGAGTTGGGTTGGTATTTCACTTCCTTATACTTCACATGTTGTAGAACAAACCTGGCAATGAGGAACATCGACCTACAGTCACTTAACTCCATGCCGTGCTCCGGTTCGGCATTACCCGGACCACATTCACTGTGAGATGTGGAGTATTACAAATAAGAGTGGATAATTTTAGTGCTGATGATTGAAGGCGGTACGAGATATACTATTCATGCCCTGGACACAGAAAAAAGCGGCTAGAATCCGGTAAAATGGGGGGTCTCATCGTCGTTTCGGGTTCGGGGTTCGAACGCGTTCAAAGAGGCCTGAACCTCGAACCGAACTTGAGGTTCAGGTTCGGGCATTTCCTGAACCTGAACTCGAACTTTGCGTTCAGTTCAGTTCGGTTCAGGTTCGAACCGAAATCCTGAACCGAACTTTGACAACACTACGGGGGAGGGGGACTGTCAGAGCAGATGAGTACGGGAAGAGAACGCGAACAAAAGAAAAAGCACAAAGAGACAACCACCTGAGCACGGGGACGAGGAGCGCAAGCAGGAGGAGCGTGAGAAAAGAACCGGCGCAGGGAGGAGAACCGGCGCAGGGAGGAGAACCGGCGCGAGGAGCGCCGGGGGGGGTACCCGAAACGGAGTGACGAAAACATTGCGCAGGGCGTAGAGCGCGGCGAGCGCCGTAACCGTTTGTGTGCCTACGAGGATGAGCAGCGCGGGGTGCGGCGTCCACGGGTGCTTCCGCGAACGCACAAAGAGCGGCGTGCTTGCGTCGAGCGTAGCGTCCAGCACGAGTACACTGAATGCGAAGAGCATGTATGCCTGGAGCGTGCGCAGGGTGCGGACGCGGAGGGCGGGGGTGGCAAAAGAGTATTGCAGGAGTAGTAAAGGCGAAGGAGCGCTTGTGTGTGTTACTGCCATATAATATATTAGCCACCATACATAAAAAAGAAGAAAGCCTTGCGCACCAGCAGCGCGGGCAGCACGCCACCCATCTAGCCGAAGAAGCCCATACCCAACCAATTAAAACAGAGTCATCGCGGAGATATTATTGTGGGCATTGTTTCTGTGAAAAAGAGACCAGGCTCCGGCATGCACGAGGGAATAGAGGAAAGTGTACAGGAAGATTGTGTGTGTGAGGCGGCGGGCCGGCGGCGCAGGATCCTAGGACGCGCTGGGCGAGCGGAACATACAGCGCCTCAGCGAACAACGGGTGAGGCGGCGCGCGCGACGCGTGATCGCGCGGATGGCGGGCGGCGCGTAGGAAAGCGTCGAGGTCGACATGGTCAGAGGACGCGACATGGAAGAAATTTGTGCGTGTTTGTATGGCAGTGTTTACTGGACAAAAATGTTGTGCAGGCCTGTGAAACTCTGTTTTTCCCTATGCAACCTTGTGGAGCTCCGTGCAACTCTATGCAACTCTATGCAACTGCTGCGCAAGTTCTATGCAACTCTGTGCAGCTCTGTTACATCCTCTATGCACTCTCCATCACATCAATTGCACAGTGATTGAATCGAAATGCACAGTGATTGCATTAAAGTGCACAATTCCGACTACAATAAGAACAATGCGCAGCACTGCATTAGATTGCATCACGCCCTGCACAAGACCGCACAACGTAAGGTACAACCTTGCATCAACGCTTTCAAAAGCCCCTGTCCGCTTTTGGTCCGCTCTGTAACTTTTGACAGGAAATTTCCTTTGGTCGACGTGCGGCTGTTCATGCCCGCATGATGGCGACATCTCTAGCTCTTCTCTATAAGTCTTCCTCTCGACGCACGAGAGCCCTGGTAGCCAAGGCGGCCAATTGAAAACCCAAGCAGGCACACATATTTCCTTTTCATATACAGACTGACTTCAAGCCTGGAATACCTGCTCTCAAAGTGTCGAGATTTATTTAAACGCCTAGCTCAAGGCGTTATATACGCGCCACGTACAAGTTCGCCGGCGGCCCCTAGTGGTTTTCGCTGGCTATCAGCAACCAGTGATGGATAACGGTTGATAACCGTTGATCAGTGTCAATCACCCATCACTCGTCCCAATTGAGTTCGCAAAAAATCCTCATGGTTTTCGCTGGCAGCCAGTGGTTTTCGCCGGCATCTACCGCATGTATTTACTTCTGTTTCGTTTATTATATGCAATAGAAACCAGAAATAACGACGAGTTCCCATCAGCACTTATCATTTGGCACGCCGAAAAAACCCTAATCAATGGGGTCGAGAAACGACTGGCTCCCTTGTTCGTATCACCAGCAAATAACCTCTATCGGCATTCCATTTTATTGAATGCCAGTGATTGCCAGTGGTTTTCACTGGTTACTCGTGGTTATTCTCCCTATAAAACCAATATATAAGTGATAGAACCCGGTGGTTATATTTGGTGGGTGTCTAGAAATTTTGATGAGGCTTTAGTGACCTCCAATAATTTTTTAGTGGCTGATATTGTGTCAGTAAACCATGATTGCCAGTGGTTGCCAGTGGCGATGGTTAGTACTAGCCTCTATTGTGTGATTTATTGACATACATTGACTGTAATTAATTATGGTGACTCAAAAGACTGAAAGCTCGCAAAAGCCCATGTTAATGGTTCTCATTTGGTTTTTTGATGAGAACGAATGCCATCGGAAACCAACGGCAGCCAGTAGGATCTACTGATCTACGGCCAAAGCAGGGCCACATTTATCAGCGGGATTGGTGGATCTCAGCCAGTGGAAGCAGCCAGTGGAGACCAGCGGCGACTCAAAGACATCAATGGCGGCTATTGCGGGCCTTCGGCCCGCACCCGCACGTGCACTCCGCGTATATTACAGGGCTCAAGAACCTCTTGTTAGAGCTCTGCTCTCTGCTCGACACCTCCCTCAATACGGATTTCGACATCTGGATGTTGAAGCTGACTTCCCTGAAGGGTAGCAATTTTATTCATATTTAATTAAGTAGATACAACCTGCAATGAATATATCTTATGTCCGGCACTAAACATATGAGCAACCGTAGAATTAGTGCTCGCCACCATCAACTTTCCTTCTTCCTTCTTCCCTTCACCTTCTTGCTCTCAACTACGCCGCAAATTTTGCGTGCAGCGTTGTGATTCTCGGGAGTAGCAAACACAGCGGCAAGGCCGCATGGCGCGAGTCCCGCTTTTTCGTCCTATTTCTCTTTATTACTGACTCTTTTGTTATTTCCTTTTTGGCATAAAATCGGTAGAATTTCTTGGTTACGAGTACTTATGTAATAAGGATCGACCCTTTCATATCTCGGGGGACCTTAATTAGGGTCAGTGACAAAAAATCGTGAGGGACTATTTAGTGGCTGTGTGAAGTCGTTTTTATCACTTTATTAGACAAAAACCTAGTGTATTTAGTGGCTGAGCAGTGGCTGAGCATTGTACATGTGTAGGTACTCGGGGAAAAATACCCCCTACTCGGTGGAAAAATAACAACATGCGCAAACATTGTAAAAAATTTTTAGCATCGCATTCGGAGTGATCCGACGGTTTTTTTTCATTACATTTCTGCGGGCATGGTTTTTACAGCCACTCGATGCCTAGAAATACATGACTTGTGCAGCATATTTCTTAGGTTTGTCAACTATCTCGCCATGTGCTCACGTGCTGGGAGTCTTTACATCTCCATCTTCTGCTGACTAACTTCGCTTCGGCCATATGCTGCGCAACTATTGCGTCCTTATATCGCGTGTAAACAATCCATAAATAATACATTCAATCAGGTGTGGGGTCCGTCCAGAGTATCTATTCATGATCAATTATAGCCTTGGTAGCGCAATGACCGAGAAGCCTAGATTGACTGTTGTCTTTTTAGGTACTGACCTCGTCAATTTCGATCCTGTCTGATGCTTTCTCAAATCATTTAATCCGAAAATGAACAGTAAATTTAATTGGAGTCTAGGACGAATTATTTTTCGAGCCATTGACTATGCTATGTGTTCAGTGTCATTATTTGTGCTACCGAATATGATTGGGCCGGCCCTCCTTGCTTCCTCTTCATGCAAAGGTTCCTCGCGACCGACCAACCGTTTATTAGACCCTTTATCCCCCGCGCCAATTTCCTCGCTCAATATGAGGCTCTAGCTCAACAACCATTGAATATAGTCCTCTAATTTAAGAGAGACATATGTTACTGTGTTCTTTGACTATCTAGGTGCACCAAAATATTTAGAATACCTTGGTCCTGACCAAACTATGAGATGTCTTTACAAGAGGGGCTTCTTCCGGACTGGTCCGATCTCCGGTCTGTTCCGGGTATAGCATTTCACCATTCAATGGTCTCCCTTTTTTATAAAAAATCGCTGGAGAGAGGGGGGTGCATAGAAAGCACTGCACAAATACCTGTATTACTGCTTTCGTACATTCGGAACGTGCCGCCACGGCTGAAAGGCGCGTGCAATTCACGGGCCGTTTTTTTTTTCGCGGACTGCCAATGTCATCCCGTGTGGCATCCATGATCGCAAGCCTGCAATATTTATATCCTTTGTTGTTTCTTTCCTTGACCTTCAGCCGCTGTGGTACTGACTACCGAAAAAGTTTATAAATAATATCACGTGTTGTTGCTCACCCTCCATTGCCCTCTGTTGCTAACAGGGCCATACAGTGCGCCTCTTCCCTCTCGTTCGGGTGCGGAATAGTTGCTGTCAGGCAGGTGCGGGATTTGATACTCCTAGGCTTGTCCAGAGCAGATTATTTTGCCTTGTGAATGCCAATTTAATTCTTATGTTTCATTGCCTATTGCACTTCAAGTTCAGCCCGAGCGAAATTAAAATGACTATTGGCATGTATAAATTAGAATGAAGGTAGTTAAATGATTGCCTACTCGGCTACTTGTTCGGTGTTGTTTAAGAAGTTAAAAATCAGCCTTTTATTAGTGTCTTGGTCCTCCCGGGCCATCCGTCTCGTCCGACGAAAGCTGCCTCCGTTTGGTGCTCTCCGCGGGTTTTATGCGAACCGTCTGTATGCTCATAGCCGCCATTCTCTCGGCCACTCGAGCATCCTGTGAATGATTAGTATGGGTGGCAATTTGAAGGTTTGAAAATATATCAGCATGCTGCGTGCAAAAAAAAAACGACATATGGGTGCAAGAATTACCTTTCGCAGAGTATTACTCAGAATTCTTGAATTTCTGTATACTGACACATATGCATATCAAAAGCTATATGAAAACTAGGTCAAATAAAATTAACAGCTGTTTTCTGGAAGCCACGATTCGGCGACAAGAGAGCTGATGAACAAATAAACAAGCAGCACCTTACAGATGAAAAGAGATAAACGAGCGGAATATAAATAGAGACACATATTCCAACATAGCTGGCTACTGAAGTGCATAGCCTATCAGGTTATGAGCGCCACCAACTGGGAGGCAATATACGCATACTTGGTACAAGAGACAAAAAAAAAGTAAGTATGAGGTCATGCCGGGCAAAGCCACGGCCCCTTACCCCAAGTATTGTGTGTACAGTAGGGTGTTTCACAATTGACTTTTTGGATCCAACTCTGCCAGTGGCGAGCGAACTGTTTAATTCTTTTTTCTTTCTTTTTGATTCCTGCTCCTACTTAATCTTCGATCATGCTCCATGTGACTCACAACTAATTTCCAGGAGCACACACCGACCTCAATTCTCCCTACAGATCCACATCTTCAAGTCGTTCTGACTCGTTCAATCTCGTTCTCATTTCACTTCAACAAAAACCCTTCTAAATTGGCTGTATCCAACGGCCGAGAGCGCACGGCGCACACCTGCGGCAATTTATATTTCGGTGAGTTCTGCAGGAAACCCCGTTCGACTCGGGATATGGCCATTATCCAGGCATCTGGGACCTTTTTAAAAATAAAGGTTTGTTTTCTCTTTCTTTTTTACTCACTTGCTTGCGGCCGCTTACAGCTCTTTTCCAAGAGCATCTTTCCGTATCCTATTCGGTGTCTTCAGATCTCGGCCTTGAAGTTGATTCTTTGAATTTATTATTTTAGGTTCGGCGCTGTACCTTTCAATTTTTCACCAACAAAACCCTCATAAAGATGGTATTGAATGGTAGCGTATGGCGCGTACCTGCTTTAAATAGCTTGTCCACTTTTCTGAAGATTTCTGCGGGGGGCTCGACTCGGGTATAGGTCTTGTTGGCGATGTTCCATATTTCTTTTTGAATCCTGCTGTCTCTCGCTCGTGCAGTGCTCCGTGTTATTTACAGACTTTCCCCAGATGGATCTCTCCATTTTATTATTCCTTGTCCAGGCACATCTCTCCGGAGAATTATTTCTCACTTCACCGAATTCAGCGTCTTCAGATGAATCAGCTCTCGCCTTGAAGTTCATGCAATGAAAATTATTTTCAGGAGCGGCATCGCTTCATACAGCGAAAGAAAAAATAAAAGTTTTTTTTATTCCGACGGCCCCTTGGCTGAAACCTGTGTTCAAATGTAGACAGAAACACGGAATCTACATCGAGAATTATGGAACTAAATGGGTAGGATCCTGGATAACATATGATGAGTGTGGCTTAGTATGTACAGCACGCACAGCCAGATTTTTTTTGGCTGTGGCAACGGTGGCACGAAGATGGGCTGTATATAAATTTCACTCGCCATTGGCTGCCTAAGATCAATGTCGGTTGAGAATACCAACCTGCCCGCCACCCCCTTCTTATCGGTCTCTGGGTCAGACACGACACCCATGTGCACAGGAAAAAGATGCGCATCCGTGTCGCCATCCGGCCGCTGACACATCAGACCGATCGCAGCACTGTTCGAGCCCAGTAGCTGGAACCCGGGCGGGATATCCCTATACGTCCTTATAAAACTATGGGTGATAAGCAGCAGCACCGAGATCGTGGCCACTATGAGCGCCAGGATGATCCCCAGCGCCGAGTAGCCCCTGGACGTCACGTCGTCGAACTCGGGGTGGCGCACGCCGTCGGGCCCGGGGCCGAAAGAGCTCGTCTGCAAGACGAATATGCCCTGTGATATGAACGAGTGCAGTACGATGGAGTTGGCCATGAGTGGGACGCCATACCGCATCGGCAACGAGAGGAAGTGGCTGGACCGCTGCATGCCGGCAGGCGCGGACACGCGCAGCGCCTTCTTGCCGCTCGGGCGCACGAACTGCACCCACTCGTCGGCCGCGAGCTGCCGCGTCAAAATGTTGTTGTAGAAGAGGTAGATGAAGCTCACGGCAACCTGCGGCGCATTGGCCATGAGGATGTTTCCGATCAGGTCGGCAACTCTCGCCCGGTGGCCAGGCACCCAGGGCAGGTGGCCTATCAGGTAAGCGTGAGCCTTGAATCCCTGCCGCCAGATTGACGGCAGATCCATGCCCACGCCCGTCGATTCCAGGTGCACCATGAAAGATCCAACAAGGCCGGATGGGAAAGCTATTAAAGCGGCCGCAAACCTTCACCCGGGTGTTAGTATGGGAAATGTAGGATGCGCAAGCATACTCACAGTACGATGGAGAAAGCCCACATACGAAGGCTAGTAGCCTTGAACCAAGAAACTCGACACTCGACCCATTTCGCATCTCTCAGCTTGTATCCACCCCGTGTCGTTTTGTTGCCAATGTGCACGTGAGGATCCTCCAGAAAATCGCTGATTGCATCTCCCATGGTTACCAGATTCCTCTGGCGCTTCCCCGCCAGCCCCGCCTTCGAGTTGCCTCGCTTGAGGAAGTAGAAAGCGGTCCAGAGAAGTAGCATGAACTCCACCACGGTGCAGGCACAGACCAAGATCATAATGTGGATGCTGTGGTGGAGTCCGCATCTACCCTCGTTGTTGGCCGCGTCGCCCACGAGACAGTAGTCGACAAGGATATTCGGAATTCCTCCCGGTGGTCCGATTTGCACGGCCCATTCATCACCGAGGCTGTCGGCCCATCGTTGATTGCACACCAGGGGCCATTGATTCTGGTATTTCGGGTCGTACCCGGAGCACAGCCAGTAGTTGCTGGCGTGCCAGAAGTCCCATCCGCTCGTCCAACCGTCGAGCAGTGAGGAGCCGTTATTTTGCGCGCTCGTCATGTTTTTCGCAACCACCAAGACAGACCTCGTAGAACTCAGGGGATCAAGCGACTGGTAAATACAGTCCTTCGGCTCCAGCCGAGTCATGTTCATCGCCTTTGTCTTCATTGAGTATATTGGGCTGAGATCAAAGGTCACAACATCGTCCCAACCCATACCTTCAGGTAAGTGCCACCAGTGAAGATGCGACAGGGGATCGGTCTTCGACCAGTTATCCCCCGCCTCCAGAAAATCGCTTGTAGCCAGGGCACGGGGGATTGAAACCACAGGGACGGAGGTGAATATAGTCGAGTTCCAACTACGAAAACACATCAACAAGTTATAACACATAACAATAGTAGTCGTGGGGGCACTGCTCACAAGAAATTCAGTAGCGTCGCGGTGGTCGCAAGCGCCAACCACCCAACCAGGCGCTTGCGGTCGATGTGCGGCAGGTTCGTGACGCTTGGGACACCGATGTCCAGCGCAGCACCACGCGCGTGGGCGATGTCGACCTCGTGTCGAGTTGGCGACACGAGCAGCTGCATGCAGTAGCTGCCGGCTCCGAGGAGCAAGCCAGACAGGACGTTCAGGACGACGTGGATGGCCGTACTTATGCGGGAGATGCGCGTACAGTCGCCGTACA
Source organism: Mycena rebaudengoi (assembly GCA_029282285.1). Classification (NCBI taxonomy): domain Eukaryota; kingdom Fungi; phylum Basidiomycota; class Agaricomycetes; order Agaricales; family Mycenaceae; genus Mycena; species Mycena rebaudengoi. The sequence continues at coordinate 232,714 of JARJCX010000059.1, forward strand.
GGAATGTGCCGAAGCCGTGGCGATCTGGCGGGTACGTGGTGTTCACCCAGACGGTGCCAGCCAAGTTTGCCGCCAGCACGAGTACCGACAGGGCCAGCTGTCTCTTGAGTATCCGCGACCGCTCCGCCACGCCGTCCCGCGGGATCTCTTTATTCAGCGCGGGTATGTACTTGCTGAGCGTGGCCACCCGCGCGTATTGGTAAGCTGCTTTGAGCTCGCCCGCCTCAGGGAGAAGGGGCCTTGCTTGGTCTGCCGTGTCGACGTCTGCCTCGACGTCGTTATCGTAAGATCTGAAATTCCAGGGAGTTTGTTGGTCGACAGGCATATGCAAGAAACAAAATAGATTCGGGGGTTTAGACCAGTTGACCGTGTCTTATAACAAATCTCCTGTCGCCGATAATGCGATCACAGTGGGTGACATCAGGAAAACCAGAAGTGCCTATGCAGTGCTCTGCAGCGCTAGAGAGCGCTAGCTAGCTTAGAAAGCGGCTGCATAGAGGGTATGTAGGTATGAGCGCTATGACTCGCCTGATATGGCTTCATAGAGCTTCATCAGTTTTCCTGATGGATCCCACACTGGCAGGTGACAGCAGCACAGATACGAGGCTCTTTCTGTTGGAGGAGTTGCATGTGCGTTGCATTTGTGGCGCACGTTGTTACCAGGTCCCCGCTGTTCATTCCTGTTTTTTTTTGTTGATGGCCGTTGTACCCGAGAAATTAAATTCGTACGTTTGCAATGTTGATGACAGTCAGCATTAAAAAAAAAACAACAACAAATTTTTGGTACCTCCTGCTTGCATCGCTCCTCCTCTTCCTCTGAACGGTTTAGCTGGCCAGGGAGATAATAGAGAAATAGTGCGGAAATTCTCTCTGCAGGCCGACCCATGCCATGAGACCGGGTCCGTGTTGAACTTGTAAAAAAGAAATCCGCAGGCTTACATCATTATCCGTTCTCTTAACGAAATCTCTCCAATCAGTTTGTATGTCTTTGACGACATCCCCTTAAGTAGTATCCCCATTGTGGTGCTTCCTCCAAAGTGCTTCGCGCAACGCAATTTCAACTCCTACAGCACCGCAGGAATCGTACAGCCTTTCCCCATTCTCCTTGACGGAATTCCGTATCGCAGTTCAGGTGGTTGAATCGCACAGCAAATTGGTCCCGAGACCAGCTGGGCCGTAGCAAAATACGACGCATTGCCTATCCCACTCAGACGCGTAAGTCGCAAGGTCTAACACCATAATATGCCACAGGAAAGGTACAGCTGCGGCCACGTATTTTTTTGCATCGCCTCTACTGCGAAAAATTAGTTAATTAACCGAGATGGTGCGTTTGTTGTACATGCTTGGCTTTACCCGATAAATCTTTGCTCCTTTTCTCTTGCGCCGCTCGTCGTCTCTTCGTATCTCCATTCATGCAACTTCTCCTGCGCTTTTTCCGTCCTTTTTCAACTCACATCAATAAGGCTATCCCCATCTTGCCCAAATCTACAGCGATGTGCTGCCTCATGTTGAACTACGCACTGCGGATTGTTCTCACCATCTTCATTTGCAGTGCCTTTCTGTCCCAGTTCGGCTGTATCTGCCTGCTCAGCCCCTGCGATGTCTTGCAAGATCCGGGGCTTCTTTACCGCAGCATGCTCAGTTTTCTTTAAATAGGCCAATTGAAATTTACGCAGCATCTTTGGGTCTTTGCTTTCCACCCAGATTCAAGCACTCACAGCGTCCCGACGAGTGGATGTCGCTCGGTTCTCCAATGGTTTTTATGTTTTCGGACCTCGAAAGACTTCACTCACACATTGTAGTCATCCTACAACTTCCCTGGACGGACGCCGAATCTCTTACCAAACGGCGTTTCCGTGGGTATTCTGCATTAAACCATTCAGCTCATCACCCTTCATGATTCCAACCGTTGACAGCTTCCTGCGCTTCACCACTCTTAACTGGCCATTTCAGATTGGTGAATACAGTTCTTTGATCCTCAGCCACGAATTCAATCACGTCAGCTCTTCTACGGTTTTCACACTGATTGCTATCTTTCATCCAACAGGAACTCTGTTCACTAGGTTAAGCCACAAAGTTGACCTTTATGGGTTCATTTACGCGTCAGTTCCTTCCATTTCGGTTCATGTCAGTAATCAATTTGTATGTTCTTCAGCACATCTAAAACTCCCAGCGCCACCTACTACTATTGATTGTGAAGTTGGCCACTTAAGGGTTATTGCGCCTGCAGAACAAGTTATATTGTCGACCTGGGCCTTTTGTGTTGAGAGGATGTAGGTTGGGGTCCTAAGATTCGACGTTGAACAGGGATTGAGCTTGTGCCAAGTTGGGATAGCTTGGCGAATATTTTCGGCCGGCGTGTCCAAAAGGGGGAAAAACTAGGAAGTTGGCCGGTCACGTTTGAGGAGAGGAGAAAATTACTGGCAAGAGTTTGTGCCTTCTAGTATGAGGCTTTAGGTGTACTGAAGGTGTGTAGATAGGTTGGTGCGTCTAGCACTGCATATTATGTTGATATATGCGTGGCCAACTGAAAGCCTGTGACGTGAAAGTGTGATTTTTGAGAAGAAGCCGGCCAACCAGAGGGTAGGGAGAAGTTCAACCGGCCAAGAGTGCTCCCTCGCTTCAACACAAACATTTCCCGATTAGAATGAGCCCCAGACGTCGTGGATCGAGCAAGAATTGAGGAAGAACGAGGCGATTTGGCGTCGTGGGAGTTCAAGAAAAGCGCCTTTTAATCCGTTCTAAAATTGGCTGCAGCTTGGCATCAACTGAACCAAACTCCGTCAAATTTGGTTTGAAGGGACATCTCAACATCCTCTCCAACCTACAACCAACATTTAATGACAAAACTTTATATTCAGGGAGTATAGCTCCAATGGCCAACTACCCGGGGTGGCCAACTACCTAGTCACGACTAGTATCATTCATCGTATCTGGACGTCGCATTGACACTTGCCTTGCAAATTCCGTGCAAACTCCTTCAAAGTGCCTGTATGCTCTGGTTGACCTTCGACAATCGAAGACAATCCGCACATCCATGTGCCTACTTCCAGTGCTTCACTCCTCCTGTCCCACCACTCCGCCGTGCACACTCACGGGATTAATGAAACAATATCATGTCTATTCGCTGTAACTAATCGCCGTAATTAACTTTTTTTGAAAGCTCTTCCTCTCTCATCTTTTCTGTTGTAAAGATAAGGTGTTCTCACTCGTTTCTACTCTTTCATACCACCGTCATCTGCCAGGGATGCAGCTCGCCTGTATCTACATTATATTCTGACCTCATTCTCTTGAAGAACTCGGTGAATGAATTGAGAAAACTGAACTATTCTCAGTCCGTAGCGTCACCCGGACAAGTTTAAAGGCTTTCACGAACTTCCACGTACAATATCAACTGACCACCTGCCTTCACTGCGCATATCGCAGCCCGGATCTTGATTTTCTCTCACACTGCCTCATGAGTCATAGGCTTCTATGCAGTCTCGAATAAAGATACAGTCCTGGTCTGCGGATGCTCTCGGAGCATGGATCAATACCGAGATCCAAGATCACAGGTCTCCCCACGCCGTGGACGATCTCTCAACGTTCGAATTGGTACGTCCCGCATCGAATTCAACACGGATCGGAGCGACCTGGCTCAATCAAATTTCCAGACTCCGCCGGAGCGGAGCGAAGGTGTGTCTTGTAATTTAATAAGCATGTGGAGATCACTGCTTCAAGCGCCCAACAAGCGCTCAACAAGCGCCCACAAGCGCCTAGGCGCCTAAGGCTACTTCGATGCTCCCACTACTTACCACCCCTGTTTAAAACGCTCGCATGAAGAGCCCTCACATACTTCGTCACTTCATCAGATGTGGATCTTTGGTGGATAGCGTGATGTTCGTCGGATAGCGTGCAAGTTCGTTGTATGCCAAATTTGGACACGTTTGCTCAGCTGATGCGGACAGTTCTGTATTCACGTGTCACCGAATTTCGAGCAGTTAGGGCAAGCGCAGCGCGCCCTAACTGCGGGTATCCACCGGTTAGGGTTCAGGTTAGAGGTTAGGGATTAGCGGTTCGGGTTAGAGTTAGGTGGTTAGATGGTTAGGTAAAGGACAGAAATTTCCGCAGGAACGAGGCTTTAGTGTGCCGACCTGACATGCCCCGGCTCGGGGGACCCCCCGAGCGCAGCGAGGGAGGGGAGGGGCATGGAATGGTCGGTCCTCTTCACGCAAATGAAGGAAAAAGATTGTGCGGCCTCCATCAGCGCATCAAGATAGTCCTGATGCGCACTCTGATCCTGCCGTACATGTTGATAGATCTGCATCAATTCTCCATCATAACACGACGATCCTCCATCAACTGTAGAAGATCCTCATCTCACGATCTGATGAGGTACTATACGACTCTCGCATGAACCTTCATGCGATCTTAGGCGCCAGGTGGCAAGCATCTTACTCCAATTAAACATCTAGCTTCAAGCTGGACTCGAAGCCAATTTAAATATCGATCCGTCTCCTGCTGCCTCCTTTCAAAAAACGATTTGGCCTGGTCTCAATTTACTGGACTCAACCCCGAGCTTGCCCCAAGCTGCTGCTCCCGCCTCGAAGTACAGTACATGTCCCGGTTAACGCTCGCATGAAGCTTCATGCGGTCTTAGACGCCAGATTACTCCACTTAAACGCCTAGCTTGGAGTCATTTGAAAGATTGAATGATTCGAATCGTATCCTGCATTTGCTGCCTTCAAAAGCATGACTTGGCCTGGACTCAACCGCGAGCTGCTTGCGCATCCTGTACTGCTTCCGACCTTTACGGCGACTTCGATAGTAGCCCTTGCCAGTGAAGCCGAGGCGTCTGTCTCAATTCTTGTGTTGTTAGTTCGAGACTTTTCCGATTGGGGTGCAAAACAGCTTGCTCCTATATCGGAGTTTGAATTTGACTCCGATCTTTTTGGCATGCGCAAATTGGCTTGTTCGGCGGGCGTGGCTTGTCCTCAAATATAGCCAGTCGTTCCACTGTATTGCATTCGATTCTTAGAAGGCTGATATCAATCCAAGTGTGTCAACCAGTGCCAGCATGTAATCCAAAAATCATTCTCCCGACCATCATCATCTATTGTCAAAAAAGTAATCTGAACGACTGCCCAAAACCATTATTCTTCAAAGGCACCAACAGAGAATTATTGCGTTGGAAGACGTGATAGGAAGGCTTATGCCAAATGAACTTACTATTTTATACATTTGATTGCCATCTAATCCACGGCTGCGAAGCCTCCTGGGATCGTAAATCAGTCCATGTTAAATCAATCTGCAAAGTTCAATCCGCCACAACTCAATGTTCAACCTCCACTCTCGCTCTATGATAGCTCCCCTACTCACCGAAACTGGATTGGTGCCACTGCAAGTCCTACACTTCCAAATTGTTCTCGGCCTTTTACTTCCTCAGCCTCAAAAATTTGCCCGAGCCGCACTTAACAGTTCTGTTGAACTGGCACTCAAAGGCAAAAGAGTTGTCACAGGATACTATAAAAGCGACTCAAGGACTGCCATTCCCTTGCTCCATTTACATTTTTAACACTGCAACTGAAGTTGAATATGTTAATGAATCACTCAAAAATGGTCGGCAAATTACTACAGGAATGGTTACAGGAAGAAATAAACTCGTCAGCGAAGCTCTATCTACTTCACGGACGTCTAGAATGACAAAGGGATGAGGGTCCAGCCCAGATCGCTTCCGTTATGCGGCATTATTTGAGTATGGTTCACAAGCACCGGGAAATAATTCTTCCCTACTGCTCTCTATGCACCTGCTCGTCGTGGAAGTTTGGCAGACCCTGCGTATTATGCTCCCGTGCCTCGAGCGGAACGGCTTTGCAGAATGTGTACAGATGAGATTGAAATTCCAGAACATGCCTTGATAACATGCAACGCACTTGACGCGCAGTGAATCAACCACACTCTATGGTTTTCCTATTCTCAGACACATTATTCTGGCAACTCCATACATCACTGCCCAAGGATCGCACTTTTAGCATAATATGTATATAAAATCCTTGAATTGTTCTATGAACTCCCCGTGTTTCGTTTGACAGATGCTTTGGTTGTGCTACTCGCCGTTTTTGGTCACTAACTTTACTTCGGTGTGTTGAAGTGGTTCTACAGCGGTTCGTATCGCGAGCTCGGCCATAGACATACATTGAAGTTCAGGGACTAGTGTACACATTGCCTTTGTACACTTAGATAATTCCTGGGCCCGGCGTTCCTGAGCGGGACCGTGCCGTGTAATCCTACCTACCTACCTACCGAAGGCAATAGGACCGCATACACGGCGGCTTTCAACACTTCAACGGCAACTTCCCCAGCTGATGTCGCCGCCGCGCTGCCACCTTCGAAAATGCTGTCCATCACACATCGTGAAATTACAACTACCAGAATAACACCTTCCATGTTTGCACCCTGATCGCACGCAAGCCGGTAGACTCGTCACCAGTCTGTAACCAAATACCGAAAAAATGTGTCAAGCACTTTGGTGTAACAAATACTGAAAATAAGTGGCAAGCCCTTCGGTGGTTACCCGAAGTGCTTGCCACATTTTTTCGGCAATCGCATACAGACTGGTTATGAGTGTAACAAGTCGGCGAGTTCAACACAACAAGTTATGCAACCCATGTATTTCAGAAAACCTGATAAATACACTCACAATCTCCGCTAAAAAACGAGACTCTTCCTACAGGGCATTCAAGCTGCCCAACTTGAAGCCTTCGAAATCGCGGATTTGAGACTGAAATGTCTCCTCAATCAGACTGATTGGAGTGTATTGATTCCCAAAAGGGTGGGTATGACCGTCCTGAAGATTTCGTGAAGGCATGTCTTTTCTTTTTACCCCCAGCCAACTTCTGGTCGGGATTCAAGCCAGTTTGCTCAGTACAAGCCGATTATTTCGGTTGTTTAAATCACAGTATACACTTATTTTTACAAATCCAAGCCGTTGTGATAACTAATGACTCCATTTGCAACAATCCAATCATACTGTCTTACCTGTACCGTAAGCTAGTTTGCAAGGTACGAGCGAAATATCCAATTGTCCACAACACTGCAATTTAACTAATGTTCGAGTGATTTTTAGGTAAATTAAAATAGGTACAAGTATCTAATATTACGGTAAAATCATGTCTGACTCTAAATACAGATTTCTACGTGGCCAGGCGGAAATTTGGTCTGTCTCAAGAGAGCGGTCACAGTTGAAGGAAGTCGCTTCGCTCACAGTTCGTTCCTTGCTAATTTTCATGCCGAGAAAACAGCTTAGGATCGAGTTTGCAACTTGAAAAAAACACTATGTTCAAAATTGCACAAAAAAACAACTAGTTGAGGTACATGTGAAAAAAGAAAACAACCAGTTGTGGCAGGAGATCGAATCCGCTGGGGTAGCGTAGGCTCCAGAGAATTGATGGTATATCCAGAGTGCCGGAGTTTTCCGACTCTCGTGGCTATTGATGGGCCCGATGCTCGTCATCGGGCTGCAGTGGTTCAACTGCTCCGGCGCAGCTCCAACTGTTCCGACTATCGCAGCTCGCTCGTTTCGCCTCACTCACATTGGGACACTCAACACCAGTATCTATATGTATGAGAGGAAGACTGCTTGTGAACAGAGTAGCTGTGGCAGTGGTGTTTATTTATTACAGGCTGAACAGGGAGGTGTGTAGGTAAAATTGAAGGAATTACACGTGCTTCTGCAATACAAAGAAGACGTGAGAATCGGCAGTACACCGTGTTCCACGGTGAAAAGGGTCGCCTTCTAAGTGAGTGGTTCAGTGAGGAGTCATTGTGTTCTTCCGTTCTTGTCTGACAATAAAGCAAGTGGCTGCAACCAGTAAACGAATCAGATTCTCACCGATTCGGTCTCCTTGGCAGGATCGGGGGATTTTCTGTCCTGACATGGCTTTGAGATTAATTATGACAGAAACTCGTATTTACTTACTGGATTTTCGCACTTCGCACTGTCGGCTTTCTTCGCATCCACATCATCAGATATCTCGTCAGACGTGTCGCTCTGAGAGTCAGTGGAACTGTCCTCGTCTGAGCTGATATCCGCGGTTGGGTATTCAGCCCTTATATCAGAACCACGGAACACAAGATCAGGACCCGCCGGATTGACAGAAATAAACACAGTATTTTTGAACCCTGTCCCTGCGTCTTTGACTGTTGCCATGGCGCGCGCCCTGATCAAATAGAATATTAGACGTGGATGAACAGGGCCAGACAGAATGAACACACCGCTTCCATGAATCCATGTCCAAGGCACCTTTTACGGGTCTCAAGCGAAAGCTTTGACGCTTATTTCTGGTGCCGTTCGCAGTCTTCGCATAGAAAGGTTGTACTCTAAGAAGACGAAAGCTGTAGGCGGAAAGCTCTCCGGCGTGAGTGAATACGGCTTCGACAGCAGCTTTGGCTTGGTCGGCGCTACAGTTGTCTCCAAGATCGACATTTCTGACGTAGCCCTTTTCCGACAGCTGCAGCAATCTATAGGAGTTGAGAAAATAAAACAGACGACAATGTGATAGAGGAGCTACTTAGCGACATTTGGCTTGAGATACTTCTTGAGAGCGACGTCCTTCGTGCCTTCAACAAGGACAACGTAGTATTTGGTTGAACGAGTGCTCTTTGGTGCCGACGTCCGCGATTTCGGGGCAGCGAGCTCCTTTTCTGATCCCTCCGTGTCGGTATTCTTCTTGTGCTTGCGCTTGCGAGCCTTTCCCTTGGAGTTGTGTGGGTTAAGGTCACCGTCCAGCTGCGACTGCGCAGATAATCAGTGGAATCTTTCAGAGAAACCCAATCACGCACCTTCTCTGCGGGATGGAACTTCTGGCTGCCGCTGAACGGATTTCCCGGTGTGGTATTGGCGGGATCTTTGAGCTTGCTATTGATCGATTCTTGACGCGCTTTGATGTGAATATTGAATGGATTGCCGCCCTGCGGTGCCTCGGGGCCTGAGGTCGCTGCTGCGCCTCTGCGCGAACCAAAAATGTTGCTGAAGGTCGCAGAGGGTGAGACAGGGGAGCAGGCGCAGGAGGAGTGGTAGGAGGAACCTAACTAATCTTTAAAAATGGTACCCAAAAATGCTCGGCTCACTCACCTGCGCCCCATTCATGTCCAGGTGCTGTGCCGCATAGCAGCCGAGAACACACACGGCACATTTCGCCAGCCCCGGTTGTGCGACAGGCGGCCCATCGAGAGCAATAAAGATCGTGCAGCCGGAGTGACACTCGCCGTTGAGGCACTTTCCGCGGTTAGCAAAGCTCATAGTGGTGGTGAGGGAGCAATCGCGATGTGGAAGTTTTGCTGATGCGCCTGATCGTAACAAAAACAAATGCAAGCAGCACAGCATCATGGAGACAGCCGAAGAGGATACAAAACAATCTCCAAGTCTCTAGACCTTTTTTTCGCGCTCGTCAACTACACCGCGTTTTTTTGATCCACGTGGGCGTGATCGTGTCAAATTTGACACCGCATCGACTAGACATTTTTTGCCGTAACAAACTGAACTAAGCATTTTTTTTCACACAGATTTGGGGGGTAATTTTCGGACAGTATGCCGCCCATATATTTATCAGGTTTTCTGAAGTACATGGGTTGCATAACTTGTTGTGTTGAACTCGCCGGCTTGTTAGACTCGTAACCAGTCTGTATACAATTTCCAAAAAAAAGTGGCAAGCACTTTGGGTCCAAATACTTTATTAGCTGAACTTAAGTTCTGGCTGGTCCACACCGTTTTTCGAACTTAAGATCTCCTATAACTTAAGTTCTGGCAAATAATACCATCTCTACTGTAGTATACCTGTATACAATATATGATGGGTCATCTGGAACTTAAGTTCTCGAGTCTTCCATCAGTTAAGTTCTGGCCATAAAACTTGAGATCGCATAGGAGAGCAAAATATACATAGAATCTACTACTCAAGTCCCAGGACAGGACTTAAGTTTCATAGAGCTACTGAAGCAGTAGCATGCAACTCAAGTTCACTTCAGCTCATGGAACTCAAGGCCTCTTCATTCTGCCCGTGGACTTGAGTTCGCGGAGAACTTAAGGTCTAGGGCAAGACTTTAGTTTTGTGCAGCGGACACTGGAAGTAACTTTCGTACCTCTTTCTCTGGGCTTTTAGTTTCGCTGGACTTGCCGGAACGTACTACTATGCGAAGCTGATACTGATTAGCTTGTTCCCCGTAAACAGACATGAGAACCTACAGTGGCGGCAAAAAGAAATGAGTTTTGCCGTTTGGGCTCATTTCTCAACCAAATCGTTCCAAATAAAATGCTACCATACACTACGCTGAATTTGCTGATGAATGGTGCAGTTCGAACTATATGACGCCGGTGTCTTTCCTTCAGAATAAAATAAATAAGTGTTTCTGGGAAAATCAAAATTCCAAAATTAGATCACACAGGAAAATGGTGGATACAGCATGGAAGTACTCGTAAAGGAGGCCTTATTACCATTTTATTTGAGCTAGATTGATATGGATTTGAGCTCACTACAGAGCCCGCAATTTGGTCATTTATGGTGTTTTAGAGTCATTTTCGACCATTTTGAGCCAAAATGCCGGATTTGCGGCGGACGTCGTGAGCTCAAATCCCTATCAATCTAGGTCAAGTAAAACGGCAATAAGGTCTCCTTTATGAGTACTTTCATGCTGTATCCACCATTTTCCCGTGTGATCTAATTTTAGAATCTTGATTTTCCCAGAAACCCTCATTTATTTTATTGTGAGGGGACGACACAGGTGTCATATAGTTCGAACGGTACCAGTCATCATGAAATTCAGTGTAGTGCATGGTAGCATTTTATTTGGAAGGATTTGGTGAAGAAATGAGCCTAAACGGCAAAACTCATTTCTTTTTGCCGCCACTGTATATAGCCCACGCATGGTGGCTGAGGTTGACTTGGTCCCAGGTAAATTCGAGCATCTATCGTTGCCGCAAGAAGAGCCGCCAAGAAAAGCTCCTGTGCCACCCAATGCAGCGACAACGTAAAGGCTGTCGCTCTGGGGATTGACACCGGAGCACAGAGCTCAACGTTGGTCGTGGTTCCAGAGTTCAAAGGAGGCAAGAAAGAGCAGAAGTGTACTCCCAGTCATCATCCAGCAGGTCATACATAGATGGGAAAGACAAAGAGAGGATCTGTGAGACCACGAACAAAGACTTTGATGGCATCAATGTGTCGTCGCACGTCAAACAGGCCACTCTCTCTCTGTTCTCCACTCCCACAAGCCCATGTCCAGCCATTACACAAAGTCCAAGTTTCTTGATGTACACACCTCGAAGCTCCAAAGCAAAGAAGCACGATGAACACCAACTGCGGCTATCGGCTAGCCATCACTACTCCACTCGGCGCAGAGTCGAAGAAGTTCATGCCACTTGTTCGTAGCCTTTATCTTTCTGTTTACAGCTACTCGCTTATTTCACAGATCGGTGTTCTCTCCCTTAGATTCCTCAGCTCGCCCATGATCACTAATTGTGGAGGAACGGTGCGCTTTTGGACAGAACAGGAATTCAAGTACTCAAGTGACGACTCAAGTTGTACTGAACTTAAGTGGGGTATGACTCTCAAGTTGTACAGGACTTAAGTGGCACGGAACTTAAATTCGAGTTTTTTTAGGGGGCGCATTGGATGGGGCGGGTACAGAGCCTGAGTACTGGCAGATCTTAAGTTCTGTGCACGGAACTTACGTTCGAGTTCTTTTGGGGGGGGTGCACTGGATGGGCACGTACGGAACTTAAGTTCCGCAGAACTTAAGTTTGTACATAGAACTTAAGTTCAATCTTTTTGGGGTAGGGAGGGGGCCGGGCAGTGTGGATGGGGCGCATACAGAACTTAAGTTTGAAAACCGGTGTGGACCAGCAGAACTTAAGTCCGGCTCATCTTATTTCATTCGGGTAGCCACCGAAGTGCTCGCCACTTATTTTCGGGATTGGTTACACCAAAGTGCTTGCCATATTTTTTCGGTATTTGGTTACAGACTGGTAACGAGTCTACCGGCTTGTGCGCGATCAGGGCGCAAACATGGAAGGTGTTATTCTGGGTAGTTGTAGCTTCACGATGTGTGATGGACAGCATTTTCGAAGGTGGCAGCGCTGCGGCGACATCAGCTGGGGAAGTTGACGTTGAAGTGTTGAAAGCCGCCGTGTATGCGGTGCCTGTTGCCTTCGGATTACATACTGGTTGACACACTTGGATTGATATCAGCCTTCTAAGAATTGAATGCAATACAGTGACGAGTGCAGCTTGAAGCTAGGTGTTCAACTGGAGTAAGATGCTTACCACCTGGACCGCATGAAGGTTCATGCGAGCGTTTTAAATAGGGTGGTAAGTAGTGGGAGCATCGAAGTAGCCTTAGGCGCCAAGGCACTTGTGGGCGCTTGTTGGGCGCTTGTTCGGCGCTTGAAGCAGTAATCTCCATATGCTTATTGAATTATGATGTAAGCCTGTGGATTTCTTTCTTACAAGTTCAACACGGACCCGGTCCATGGCATGGGTCGGCCTGCAGTGCGAATTTCCACACTATTTCTCTATTGTCTCCCTGGGCAGCTAAACCGTTCAGAGGAAGAGGAGGAGCGATGCAAGCAGGAGGTACCAAAAAATTGTTCCTGTTTTTATTTAAACGCTGACTGTCATCAATATTGCAAACGTACAAATTTAGTTTCTTGGGCATCAACAAGACAGCAGGAATGAACGGCGGGGACCTGGTAACCCCGTGCGCCACAAATGCAGCGCACATGCAACTCACTGCGTTCCCTGGGCACCGAGGCACAGGCTCTGCCGAGGTGTGCCGAGATCTGCATATTTATCTCCCTTTTCCAAACTCCGTTTGACCCCGTTCATGGCCAGGGAAGGTCCGTGCGGCACTGTAATCCATGCTAGTGAAAAAAAAGCGCATTTTGAGTGAGGCGTTGTGGTCGTTTGGCAATAACTTTGGGCTGAATCAGCTGATGGCAGCAGGGCCGCAGCACAGGGACGCACAGGCTGTGCCGAGATCTGCCGAGATGTGCCGCCGTCATCGCCACGTGGCCTGCCTCGGGCTCTCGGCACACCTCAGCACAGGGCCGCAGACCTTTGCCTCGGTGCCCAGGGAACGCAGTGACTCCTCCAACAGAAACAGTCTCGTGTATGTGCTGCAGCTGCTGCTGGGGGATCACCCACTGCGATCGCATTATCGGCGACAGGAGATCTGTTATAAGACACGGTCAAATGGTCTGTTTTGTTTCTTGCATATGCCTGTCGACCAACAAACTCCTTGGAGTCTCAGATCTTACGATGACGACGTCGACACGGCAGACCAAGCGAGGCCCCTTCTCCCCGAAGCGGGCGAGCTCAAAGCCGCTTACCAGTACGCGCGGGTGGCCACTCTCAGCAAGTACATACCCGCGCTGAATAAGGAGATCCCGTGGGATGGCGTGGCGGAGCCATCAGGAAAACCCTCCCAAGATTATTTGCGATAATTTTTCTCACATTATTTTGCCCAAATAATATTTGAGAAAAGTTTTGATACTTTCTGAACATTTCCGCAACATTTATGAAACCTTCAGGGAATAAAATATGAAACCTCCAAATAGCAGGCCAAATGGAGTGCTATATGATGGTCCAACTGATCGTCGATGAAATCATTCGCTCGTTCGCAAGAAACGACTTGCGTAGTTCCGACTCCGAGGGAGAAAAAGTTCCAAGTCGTTCAAACTCCGCTGATGCGGATTGGCTCCGAATGTGTCAAACAACACGTGATGGAAAATGGCGCCATCTTTTCTTCTTCTTTCTCTCACACGTCAACACTTTTCCTTCTCTTCCCCCACCACCACCGCTCATTCCAGCTTCCTCCTCACCTCGGTTCAATTGGGATCAGGACTTCGCCCCATGATCCATGTATTGCACCAACCTAGCGACCCACCGCTGCCACTCTGCTCCTGTCTCTCTAGTCCTAGCCAATCTTCGTCGTCTCATCCTGCAAATCTGTCTCCCTTACCCCGCAGCTGGCCCCGATACTGGTCAAGACCTTGCATCTTCTTTCTTGCTGCTCCTGCTCACCTTGCAAGCTTCAAGGATCAAGAGTCTATTGGCAACTCCTTTCAACTCCCCCGTGGATCAATACCTCAAAATCTTCGCAGCAAGTGCTTGTCCGACCTCAACCTCCCAACATTCTCAAGCCACCAAGCTTGCAAATATCTTTATGGCCTCAAAGAATTGTTCTCTTCAAGCCACGCATCAATGTTTTCAAGCTATCAAATTTTTATCACGTTGACGGTTGGGTGAAGTGGAGGGCCTCGATCGTGTCGACAACCAGCATGAGCTCAGTCTTCGCTCACGGGTATGGAATCACATTGGAGGGTTGGTCGGGGAGGAGATATATGCTAGTACATGGATTGTCCGTAGATATCTTCAGAATATATTTCCTTTTATCGTCTCTTTCGTATTCTTCTCAAGTAAATATGAGCAGAGAAACAGCTGTAAACCCCCGACATAATGGCAGATAATTTGCGAAAATGTTTAGCAAATTTATTTTGGGTAAAATATTTTGAGAAAATATGCGCAACTCAAGATATTGCGAACATTTGCAAACATTTGAGCAAAAGTTTTGCAAATTATCTCGGGAGGGTTTTCCTGATGGCGGTCGCGGATACTCAAGAGACAGCTGGCCGTGTCGGTGCTCGTGCTGGCGGCAAACTTGGCTGGCACCATCTGGGTGAACACCACGTACCCGCCGGATCGCCCGCGGCGTCGGCACATTCCTGCACGGCGACTGTACGCGCATAAGTACGGCCATCCACGTCCTGAACGTCCTGTCTGGCTTGCTCCTCGGAGCCGGCAGCTACTGCTTGCAGCTGCTCGTGTCGCCAACCTGACACGAGGTCGACATCGCCCACACGCGTAGTGCTGCGCTGGACATCGGTGTCCCAAGTGTCGCGAACCTGCCGCACATCCATCGCAAGCGCCTGGTTGGGTGGTTGGCGCTTGCGGTCACTGCGACGCTACTGAATTTCTTGTGAGCAGTGCCCCCACGACTGTGTTGTAACTTGTTGATGTGTTTTCGTAGTTGGAACTCGACTATATTCACCTCCATCCCTGTGGTTTCAATCCCCCGTGCCCTGGCTACAAGCGATTTCCTGGAGGCGGGGGATGACTGGTCGAAGACCGATCCCCTGTCACATCCCTGGTGGCAATTACCTACAGGTTGGGACGATACTGTGACCTTTGATCTCAGTCCAATATACTCAATGAAGACAAAGGTGATGAACATGACGTGGCTGGAGCCGAAGGACTGTATTTACGAGTCGCTTGATCCCCTGAGCTCTACGAGGTCTGTCTTGGTGGTCGCGAAAAACCTGACGAGCGCGAAAAACAACTTGGGCTCCTCACTGCTCGACGGCTGGACGAGCGGATGGGGCTTCTGGGACGCCGGCGGCAGCTGGCTGTGTGCCGTGTACGACTTGAAGGAATACAAATACTTCGGCCTTTCTCAGCAGCAGATGGTGTGCAATCGGCGATGGGCCGACAGGCCACCCTCGGTGATGAATGGGCCGTGCGAGTGGGAGTCGGAGGCTTCGGAGGAAGTATTTTGGTGCCTCCAAATATCCTTGTCGACTACTGTCTCGTGGGCGACGCGGCCGACAACGAGGGTAGATGCGGACTCCACCACAGCATGCAAATTATGATCGTGGTCTGTGCCTGCACCGTGGTGGAGTTCGTGCTACTTCTTTGGACCGCTTTCTACTTCCGCAAGCGAGGCAACTTGAAGGCGGGGCTAGCGGGGAAGCGCCAGAGGAATCTGGTCACCATGGGAGATTACGAGTCCTAATATCTTTTAGGATTCGTTCTTGTCAGCTCTCCACCCGCCAAATTTTCATCAAAATTCAGCGTTTTTTTTATCAGAGTTAGAACTCCGACGTCATCTGACACTTCTGCACTGCATCTCTTCCTATAAGGGAACAAAATTCTCGCGATACCTCTGATATTCACGCGGGTAGGCTAACTACTACTACTTTTAATGGTTGTAGTGTATAAATAATGTCGTCGTAATAGAGAGTTTGCGCAACAGCCACTGGAGCCACCTCGTGGCTTTTTTGACGTGCGCAGCCGAATGGCTCCAACCCCGCCAAAATAGCCATTGCAGCTAAAAATAGCCATTCAAATGGCTCGACGTCATATTTTTGGCGGTGGAGCCATCGAGTTGCGCACATCAAAAAAGCCACGAGGTGGCTCCAGTGGCTGTTGCGCAACCAGGTTAATAGACCGTGATTTGGAGGAGTGAAACGGAAAATATGGCAAAATTGAATGCCGATGAAATGAATATGGTACGGAACAATAAATGCATGATCAAGAGGAAATGAGGGGCGAGGAGGTGGGTGTTGAGAGAAATGGTCTAAGTGAACAGGAAAGATGAGTTGATAAGTTCGACACAAGTGTCAGAAAGGCGTAGGGAGCCGCATACCTAAGTTATTTGGCAGATAACTAGAACGAGGTGTCCGAGAGAGCGGCTGCCAAATAACTAGGAAGATGATCAGCATCTTGAATGGATGAGGAGAACGACGGCTCACTTTGAAAGACGGTAGAGATGTTGGTGAGGATTCCAAAACTGACACAAGAGTTCTTATCCCAACGAGCCTCTGCTATGATCCATAGCGCCCGCTGGAATCTCTTGTGCAGTGAGACACATTATTGTTCAGACAATAATGGTGGATCGGGCGCAGGACCGTACAGAGGTCAAAGCGCGATCGGTGATTAGCTGAGACATCAATGTGATGTGTTGCCTTGTTGTACAGAGCCCTCTGAAACCGCTCCCTACCCCTGGAATCCGCCGTTACATCGATCAACGTGATATTCAAGGTCCGGCCGCCGGCCCGCGCGCAAGTTCTTGACAGGTAGGCGCAATCAAGGCGGTGCATGTCTGTCGGGGTCCAAGAGCTCGGGAGGCTCAGCTCTTGTCTTCCGCCTTCATCTGCCCACAAGCAAATACTGAGAAGTGCGTCCGGTTTGTTTGTGTCTCTTGTCTACGGCAGCTTATCGGGCCTTCTGCAGTCTGCGCGTTACAATCTACACTATATCGACAAAAGTAATGTCACATGTATTTTTCATCATTCCTCGATGCCCAGTGAACCTTTTGACCCAAACTAAGATGTGAGGCTCTTGAAAAAGGGTAGACGGGGGTTTGTACAAAAATTTTGAGATCAAAATATCCTGATCTACCATCAAAGTCGCCTAAAGAAGAAAACAGCCATTTTTCAGCCTGTTGTATGTTTTTTTTTAGGACATTCTGAGTCGGCAGAATTAGAGGTCTGCATGTGCCAATAAATTCCACAAGTTAAATTATGCAAAAATATACAGGCAATACTGAGCTACAGGGCACGCAAACTGGGCAAAAACAGTTGAAATCACTATCCAAAATTGCACTTTTGCAGGCCCTGTAGCTCCTTATCCCCTGTATATCTTTGCACAATTCAACTTGTAGAATGAATTGGCACATCCAGACCTCCAATCCTGCCGACTCAGAATTTCCTAAAAAAAAACATATAACGGGCTGAAAAATGGCTGTTTTCTTCTTTGGGCGACTTTGATGGCAGATCAGGATATTTTGATCTCAAAATTTTCGTACAAACCCCCGTCTACCCTTTTTCAAGAGCCTCACATCTTAGTTTGGGTCAAAAGGTTCACTGGGCATCGAGGAATGATGAGAAATACATGTGACATTACTTTTGTCGATATAGTGTACACCGAAATCGAGCCTCCTGGTAAGCTACACCGATTTTCATTGATATTTATTGTTAGGTTAATACTTTTGCAGAGCAGCGACCATGTCCTCCTCTACCACTTGATGGCCCATTGTTACTTGAATGGAATCCCTGCTACCTGTCTACCTCTGTCTGCTTGTCTGGCTCGCTGTTATCTGAGTCTACTCCACTATCTACTGTCATGTCTCCCTCTGGTTCTTTCTCGCCATCTCCTGCTTTATCTTACGGGACAGCCGACCTTAAATTTGACCAGCACCATTGCTTTGTGGACTCCGATTTGCCCGACCCCCTCCCTCGCTAGCCATCATGAGCAACGAGGATACTGCCTCGCCTGGGTTGTTCCAAGTGTCGGATGCATCGAGGCAAATTTGCGCTCTGGTACGATCTACCTACTTTGTAACAAGATCATTCTCATTGTCTCTTATTTTAGGTGTCTTATTTATGGTGTCTCCTGTACTACATTTCGGGCAATGCACTGATGGTGACGCTACAGCGCGGTGATCTCCACTTATTCGGTGAGCTGCTCATACACCTGTCAGCACTGCTGCTGACAGCCACAGGATATTCACCGGGTTCGGATGGGATTGTCACGTCCCCTTCGTCCTTCATTTGTGCCGCGTTTGGAGTCCTCCGGGGCTTCTGGCCAATCACGATGATCCCGAATTCTCGGGGCTATTCGTTCGTTCGTCTCACGGCGGGTGCCCTTCGAGGTGTATGGCCCACCGTGATAGTCCTTCGGTGATATTTGTTTATTCGTCTCACACCGGGTGCCCTTCGAGGCGTATGGCCCACAGTGATAGCCCTTCGGGGATATTTGTTTATTTGTCTCACATCGGGTGCCCTTCGAGGTGTATGGCCCACAGTGGTGTTGGACTATTTTTGGATCAAGCCGATGAGTCAATTGGAGTCACAGCCATGAATCAATATGAGGTATGACTCACATCTACTCATCTCGTATTTGATTCACCTTTCATATGACTTGATATGACTCCTCTTAGTTGTATATAAGTCCTGTAATTTTTGCTACTAAATACAATTGATCCTCTTTCCTTCTTCACTCGCTCTCAAGTTCGTTCTACATTTCTCACAAGAGGTAGCCCTTCGTGGATATTTGTTTATTCGTCTCACATCGGGTGCCCTTCGAGGCATATGGCCCACAGTGATAACCCTTCGGGCATATTTGTTAAATGTCATTGTCACGAAATATTTGTTTAATCGTTTCGCATTGGTTGCCCTTCAGGGCGTATGGCTCACCGTGGAGGCCCATCGGGGACGTTCATTTCTTATTTGTGTAGTATTTGTGCTTGGTATCTTGGGAAAGTGTAATTATGTGAGTTTGACGAACCGTAACTATGCCACTAGATTTTTCGAGAGCTTGTTTTTGAAGTATGAACGTAGGAGTACCCTTTTGGAATGTTTGGGAGGTAACTGTTGTGCTGTGCGCTCACAAGCTAATATATATCGCATGGCTTCCGAAATGTTTTGCGGCGTGATATTTCTCATTCTTGTACTGTATACGGTCTTTCTGCTCTTACTTAGATGTGCAGTGAGAGGCTTCTCGCCTTCCCCCCCTCTTCAAATATGGACTGATAGAAAGACCTTTCACGGCGGAGGTCCCCGGAGGCAATTAGATTATCAATTGCTCAGCAAGTATATGTACAATGATAACGGCCTGGATGATCCCGAGACGGGTATTTGTTCCTTTGTATATCAGTGTACCGTGAAAGACGTAGACACAGCACTTGCGAGAAATATGAATTGGATTGCCGTCAAACTGCCGCTTGAGGCACTTTTGTCACACCTTACTCTGGTCCAATTGAAGACCATTTCCAAACTCCATTGCTTTCCAATATATTCGTCCCTCAGAGTGGCCGAGGACAGAGATTTTATGTCGCAGCATACGTGTGAACAGTGCCCAGAGTTTGTGTCCATTCTCAATTGCAAACCATGTAGTGAACCCCATACAGCGAAACTCCGCAGAGCCAAGCAGAATTCCAATGCATACCGTAAGATCAAGGCGAAGAAGGCTGCTCCTTCTGCAGCTAGAGCAAATAGGGATCGAAAGAATCTGGTGCGCGATGTAAAGAAGCTTAAATATTTTCGAAAGGTTTGAATTTTGCCAGAGGTTCCACCGCCCATGTGCAAGGGAGGATGTGAAGATGGGTGCCAAGGCTGCCTCAACTTAAATCGCTGGTGGCAGAAATACGAACATGAAGTTGATGATTTGCTTCTCCGATCCAATGTACACAAGTGCAGACATTCTGTTCAAGATGAACAAGAAACTGAATCCAAAAAAGATTGGCGACATTTGAAGAAAAAGCGGAAAACAGAGCAAAAATATTATGAGCGAAGGGGTTGTTTGAATTGTCATGGTGTATGCAAGGCACACTTTCCACGGGATGTCTTCAATGAGACTAACATTGACCAAGACAGTCACATCAATTTAAAAAAACAGGAGCCCAATATGAACACTTTTTCGAGAGTTGTCACATACTTTTCCCGTTCCAACACCGATGTGGGAAGCTTGTTATCTGGAACTGCCGTTAAAGCTGTTGTCTCCTATGTCTCCGATTATGTCTCTAAATTGGGACTGAAGACGTACCAGGCATTCACCTCAGTTTTCGATGTGTTTCAATGGAATTCTGAAATGCTTGATACTGGAGCAGAAGGTGTGGAAACAGCACGAACCCTAATGCGTCAGATGATTAACCCAATGTCAA
The DNA here is from genome assembly GCA_029282285.1 of Mycena rebaudengoi. Taxonomy (NCBI): domain Eukaryota; kingdom Fungi; phylum Basidiomycota; class Agaricomycetes; order Agaricales; family Mycenaceae; genus Mycena; species Mycena rebaudengoi. The sequence continues at coordinate 253,186 of JARJCX010000059.1, forward strand.
CGAAGATGGAAATTAGGAGTCCTATGGCTTCCATGTACATCCTGGGTAATCCAGACCATTACATGAGCCACAAATATGTAAATTCCGTGTGGAGATCATACATTACTTTTGTTAAAAATTTCTGGACTATGCCAAGTCCGAAGGCAGAGGAAGAGCATAAACTCGAGGCCGAAGATCTGCTGACAATTCAAATCAGGATGGAACCTATGTTGCGGTCTCTGTTGTCAATGATTACAGGTATAGACCACTTGTTTATGAGAGTCTCAATCTCTATGAGTGGATTCAATGCTCTGAGAAAAAGCTCAGAATCGAAGAGAACAACGTGAATTGGAGCAGCTTGAACTCCAAGCCAAATTACATGGTTCAAGAACTCAGAGCGACAAGCCTGACCAGGATCATGATGATGATGATTCTGATGCTGGCAGTGATTCATTTATAGACGACGACATGGGATCGGCATACTCATCCAATGAGGAAGAGACAAATTCTATCGGCGACAGTGACTGGAGCCTAGAGGATAGCGATGAAACTATATTTGCCAAAGAAAACGAACGGACAAAGAAACAGTCCATAATTAGACACCCATTCTTGCACAGTCACCAACAATTCAAGTCGTATTCCGTTCATTGTGATTTTAAGAAACTTACTTCAATGATTCCTAATTTTATTGGTGGTGCTGTTCCGCGGGCAGACAAGGGGGACAGAGATTATTATTGCATGGCAATGATGACGATATTCAAGCCATGGAGATCTCCGGCGGACTTGAAGGATGCGGAGTCCACTTGGGATCAGATTTTTACAGAACATGACTTCACGGACAGGCAGCATAAATTAATTAAGAACTTCAATCTATGTTATGAGTGTAATGATGCCCGTGATGATCATTATGCAACCGTGAGAAAGAAGATGGCCCAAGCTGTCCACGGGCATTTCATGCCCGGTGTCAATAAGTTTCTTGGAACAAAAGACGAATTTTTGGATGATGTTGATGGAGTTGAATTTCGAGATGAAGATCTGGCCTCAGAACACCAGGCGATAGGAAAAAAAAACCGGTCCTTGATGAATGCTCGAGAAGAGATCAGACAAGTTCTACAAAATTCAAAATGGTTGAACAAATCTAAAGACGGGCTGCTCGATGTAGATACAACTAGGATTGTCCCACCTTACAAGACTCGCACCTCGTGGGCAGCAATTGTGAAGGCAGAGCGCAAAATTTATACCACCAATAAACTGGCTGATATGCCGCATTCTTCTCCTCAAGACGCCACCAAAATCAACCCTGATAGAGTCGAAGTTTTGCCTCATGATTATTTGTTACCCAAGAGTAAAATCGACCAGAAGAGCAACACAGACTTGATCAATGAGATACGGAAACAATTTGGGTTGAACCATGAACAACACCGTGCTTTCAAACTTGTTGCAGACCATGCATCGTCCAACAAATCTGGCCCACTGAAAATGTACGTTGGCGGGATGGGTGGTTCTGGGAAGTCAAGGGTTTTCAATGCTATCATTACATTTTTTGTCCGACGAAATGAGGGTTATCGCATAATGGTTCTTGGACCCACTGGATCAACGGCAGCGTTGTTAAACGGATCCACATATCATTCGGTGTTCAGGATCCCTCGCGATTCAAAAAGTAAGAATAGGGATGATGTGGATGGATCGCCAAACGATGCAGCAACAATTGCGGTCATCAATGAACGCCTACAGGGTGTTGAATATATTCTACTGGATGAGATCTCGATGGTATCCTGCAATGATCTCCAACAATTGGCAAGTCAAGCAGCTAAGGCACATAATATTCATGATACAGAGTTTGCTGGTTTGAGCGTCATTGTTGCTGGAGACATTGCTCAGCTGCCTCCAATGACAGGGCGATCATTATATGATAGAAAAGTTGCATTGAAGAATTCAGACTTGGGAACCCAGAGGGCGCAGAATGCTGTATTGGGGAAGATCCTCTGGCACCAATTCAACACGGTAGTTCTTCTTCGTCAAAACATGCGTCAAACTTCCCAAACCCCTCTAGATGCCCAGTTGCGTACTGCATTGGAAAATATGAGATATGCAGCATGTACAACTGAAGATATCGAATTTTTGAGAGGCCATGTAGCAAGTGATCGGCCCGGTCACCCGCACCTCGATAGTAAGAAGTATCGTAATGTGTCCGTAATCACCGCCTTCAACATTCATAGAGATATGATCAATGATCTCGGAGTGGAATGCTTTGCGCAGGATACAGGGCAGGAACTTGTTGATTTTTATTCGGTGGATAAATTAAGCTCTCAAGCCATTGACAAGTTTAAATGGAAAAAGTGCGAACAGGCTCACTTGCGGACACTTGGTTCCAAATTGCAGCATAATCTCTGGCATGCAACTCCTTCAATGACGACTGATCACATTCCAGGCCGCCTCCGGTTGTGTGTTGGCATGCCCGTCATGATCAAATCAAATGAGGCAACTGAACTTTGCATTACAAAGGGGCAGGAAGCCGTTGTTACTGGGTGGGACTCTTCTATCAGCCCATCTGGTCAGCAAATACTCGACACTTTATTTGTAAAATTAATTGAACCACCAAGAGACATTCAAATTAAAGATCTGCCCTTGAATGTTGTGCCCCTGGGTCGGACATCCACTCATATCACTGCACTGCTGCAAGATGATTCCCTCCTATCGTTGATGCGAGAACAAGTAGATGTTCTCCCGAGCTTCGCGATGACAGATTATTTGTCTCAAGGAAAATCGCGAAATCCAAATGTTGTACATCTGAATAATTGTAAAGACCATCGAGCGTACTATGTGGCCCTCTCTCGGGGTTTCACGGCAGAGGATACGGTGATTGTACAAGGCTTTGATCCACGGAAGATCACAGGTGGAATTATGTCAGGTTGCCTCCGTCAAGAATTACGCGAAATAGAAATCTTGGATAAGATCACCCGGCTCAGGTTTGAAGGATGCTTGCCGCCGCATGTTAATGGAATGTACAGAGGTCAGCTAATTCAAAGTTATCGCATGTGGAAAGGGAAGGCAGAGGAGCCGAATCATTTCCATCCTGCCATCCGGTGGAATGCATCTTTAGATTCCATGGTTAGTGATGTTCCTGATTATGGTGTCTGGCATCCTACAGTGCCTGAAAAGTCGTCAATAAAAGCACGCAAAGCTTCCAAAGGACAGGCGGCGGAGTATATTGAGTCCCCCGCAAAACGGCATGCTGTTAACCAACCATTGAATTCACCAGTTATACATCTTCAGCAGTCTTCACCTGTTGGTCTTATATGGGATAGTGTAAATTATAGCTGTGGATATGATGCACTTTTGACCCCATTAATGTGCTTATGGAAGGATAATCATATTATTTGGACGGAAAAATTGGACATGTCTAATCACATCCTAGGTCAGTGGGCATTGGTAATGACTCAGGCTCGAGATCTGCCTGAACAAGCCAGGGATTATATCTGCAGAATACTTCACCTCCAGGACCCGCAGAATTTTCCGCTCTGTCCACAGGGACTTCTTCTAGACACACTATTCATGGCCGTGACCGACAGGAAAGTTTATGGATCTGCATTGACTTTCTGTGATAAATGTGGATACCAGATGCCGGGGACAACTGATACATTTGCCCAGTATATGAATGTGGGTTGGGTACCAGCACTTCATGCAAGGCATCCAGCTGGCCCAACATTGTCTCAGTGGTTTGGGCACCATTTCAACAGGCTAACATCTGGCAACTGCCCATGCTGTACAGACAATTCAAAACTGCGGCGACTCACCACAATTCAGGAGGTACCTTCATATATTATAATTAGTTCAGGGTTCAACAATCTTCGCTTGGATGAGGAACTAACCTTTTATTCTGCAATGGGTGAAACCTGTCTGCGACTGCGCGGGTTGATTTACCATTCACCAGGCGCTGTCATGGGTCATTTCACGAGTGTGTTATTGGACAGGCATAGTTCGATGTGGTACCATGATGGAATTACAACAGGACGCTTCTGTACACAGAATGGAAAATTATCAGATTTGCAAGATCTGCTCTCCTTACAAACAGGTCGAACACCATCGGAAATATTATGTGCAGCCCTGTATGCTCAGGATTTTTGGAAACATCAGTTAGTCAACCACCAGTTGAAAAAAGAACAACCCCTTTTGGACTCGTACTGCCATGCGAAGCACTGGCCACATGCCAAGTTGATTCCTCCCTTGTTTTGGACTCCCACTAGGCTCACTCCTCGTCAACAAAACTCCCCTTATATATCTGGTATTCAACGCGCAAACTTGCAGTTCTTCTAGATCATGTTCGGAGTTTCTGCAGGAGGGCCCCAGAAAGGCCATGTGCCTTGCATGTGCCACCACAATCTTTGTCTTTTTTTTTCACTCATTTTATTTTGACTCCTGCACCCCTGCCTTTGTTTCCTACTGATGGCAACCTTTTCTTAGGTCCCCACTTCATTTCTCCCCAATCCAGTCTCTTCAGATCTCGGTCTTGAAGCTCATTCTTTCAAATTATTGTTTCGGGGCGGCACCTTTCACTCTTTCTTTGCAACAAAACAACCCCCAATATGGCCGATATTCAAGGCCTACAGCGTACGCTGCGCACCTGCGGCAACTAGTTATATTTGTCGTTTCCCCAATCTGTGGGAGGACCCCGTAGATAGGCCATAAGGCATTCGGATGGTGTTTTCTGTTGATTCCTGCTCCTCTCTCATTCGTGCTCCGTGTTAAGACTTTTTCCGAGTGCAACTCTCCATATCATTATTCCTTGGCTAGGTGCGTGAAGTGGATCGACAGCTCCCCGCCGCCAACGCGCAGAGAGTGCGCGTAACGATGGCGAGAACACCCAAAAAGGAATGAGGGCGGCACCGCCACAAGAGAAGCATGGTGGGCTTGATTGCGGAGACACAGAGAAAATGACTTGGCGGCGGGCAGCGCGGGTGCGGGGAACGATGCCGGGGACGCGAAGGAGTAGCAACCCCATTCGTCTCGCTTCTCTCTGCTGCTGCGAAGCATCAACCCAGGATTAATGACACTGAACAAATATTACCTTAACAGAAGATTGAATCAAGCTTGAAGGTTCAACATTTTGCTCTAGACTATTTTTTTAAAGATATGATAGCAGTGAAAGTGGATCATTTAACTACTAAAATATAAAGGACTAGCAAAATGAGTGACGGAGTAGCTGCACGCTGTTGTAACTTTTACGAATGGTACATGATCAGGCGCAATTCAAAAGGGGCGTCCGCCCATCCCCCGGACCGCCCAAAGGACGAGCAGCTATTCGCAATGTCGAGCAGTCCATTCCCAGCCTCCACGCAGGACATGCAGCCGGGGAAGCTGAAGATGCTATTCGAGCAGATGCCCACTAGAATTCAGAAGAGGCTTAATGACGATGTTGGCCAAATAAAATGAATAGTGTACCGCATGCTGTGCCCTCGCGGTGCATCTCAGTGCAGAGGGACCCCCCTGCGTTATTCTGACAGCAGTTATCAGTGTCGGGACTATTCTGATGGATATTCTGGAGCCATTGCGCAGCGGCGCGGGCGTCTCCAGTGTCAGGACTGCCCCCGCTGGTTTCGCAATGGACAGAGCGCTTGACCAAGTCGTTGGTGGGCTCGGTCTCGTTCGCAGAAGGCGCCGCAGAAGCAGAGAAAGATAGGAAGGCGAGGGTGAGGAATGAGAGTGAAAGCTGCATAGTGGTACGGTAGTTGGACTTTGAGTTGGCTTTTTTTTGTTCTTTTCGCACTGCAGCGGTGGACTTTTATACACTTTGAACATGTATCCCACGGGCACGGCATCACGGACCACCGAATGCTTTTCGAGTTAAATGCATTCGGTCGCTCTCCAGAGTTATAATGCCCAGTGCAAGTGACTTGGGCTCCTCGATCGCTAATGAGCCGATATTATCACATCCTTGGCATTCCAAGTCCGGAGAGTTCCGAGAGTTCTCACGGACGTGAGAGCCCACTGGCTGCAGTTCACCTCCAGGAGCGATGATTTCAAACACCGCTACTAGCGATATGAAACGAAGAAAACCACCCGCATGCGAGGACTGCAGGGTGCGTCCTTTCACTGCGTTCCGAGGCTATGTCGACAGCATGTGCCATGTGCCGTCCCATATTCCGGTGGATTCTCCTCCTCCTCTTCTCATTTGCCCTAGGTTAGGATTTTATAACTGTAGCGAACCGTAGGTGCCTCGGAGTTTGAAAATTTAAGCGGGCCCATCGCTGATATCTCACTGCTTGCAACCCAAAAAAGCCCTGAAAAAAATGCCTCAAAGTCCTTTATAACTCGCCCATATCTTATAAAAATCACAGCGTCTCACAATGATTTTCCCTCGACCTTTACAAAAGAAGGCCCTCAAAAATCGATTTGAAAGATCCAACGGTTGTCCATCATATTTTTCAAACTCCGAGGCATCTACGGTTCGCTACGCTTATCAAACTCCAGCCTCTACAGCATAGCACTTGTGAACGACTATCTTTCAAGTGCGTGGTCCGCTATTGAGGCTGGTTTTGAGCCTACATTTGCCCTCAATTTTGGGAATAGTCCTGTTTGTGGCCTCTGAATAGCTTGTATTTCTTCCCTCGCGATTTTGAAGTCGGCTAGTTCTGCGCAGTCTCGTGTGTCATGATGATTTGTGCTCTTCGGGAAGTGCTCTGAGAAGGTCCAAAACAAATGACCGCTGCAAATGCGCCAATATGAAACGCGCACTTCCTGGTTTGGTCCTGGTATCATACATGTTTTTCTTGACACGAGGAGCGAGGAGCATCGTTCTGAAAAAAATTCCGACAAACAAAGACAATTTCACACCCTGAATGTTTGTGCTTACGTAAATGCTCCATCTCCCTCTCATCTGCTCTAAGTACTTACCACTGGAACCTTTAATTTCAATCACAGCCGGATCAAAGCCTGGGAAACTTAACGAGCTATGTAGTCAGAGCTAGTCGCGTACCGCGTAGCATCGCTTGATACGTCGGCCCTATCCATCAATGTGCTCTTGGGGAAGTGCTCCGAGAAACTCGAAAAAAATCGCCTTTGCGAAATTTGTTAAAAAAGAAGGGCGTTTTTCATCCCAATCGCGTTGCTAAGGGTATGCCGGGACGGTTGGGTATTAAACGGCCGCCATCGAGGTGGCTTACGCTGGGAAGTATCGCCAGTTGTGTTCGTAATCGACCGTAGTTAGACAGGCGAGACTACGCGGCGGGTACCCTTCTGGAGCCCGATAATGACGAAGTGTATTGAGAGCTACGGAGATATGGAAGAGCGTGGGGCGTCGGATTCGGAACCTAGTCTGGCGCCCGGGTATCAAAACATTGGTTCCCATTGTTTTTGCGTGGTTAATGTATTACGAGTTGGAATGTGGGACAACGGTGTAACGGGCAAGGGACTCCGAAAGGGGAAAGGAGCTGGAATCTCTGGAAAGGAAAAGAGAATAAAGAAAGAGGGAGTCTCAAGTGAGAAGAAGGATCCCGAAACTGGTGTTGATTCGACCAAGAGAACTACGACGAACCAAGTGCTATATAAGTACAAGAGTATCGGAGTATGAGTAATCTAATAATATGAACTAGGATAAATCTGGATAAATATGATGAGAATCATAAGTAATGTCGTGAAAATGCGGAGAGTTCGGAGGGTATCGTAAATATAACTAGTACATGTAAGGGGCATGTCCGGAATATTCCAAGACCTTTACAAACGGTATCTAGAGAATGGCTCGGGGCTAGGCACGGATCAAACACGTACACCCGGGCCACGGTAGCTCTCGGCTAGCTTCGAAGCGCGATAATGATGAACTGTATTGCGCCCTGGCCTCCACATTTCCGTTTGATTTAATTTACGAAATTTGCCTCTTTGGACCTTGATTGACCTTATCTCGGACCGATTTTGGCCCAAAAAATCTCCCTGTAGAGGTGAAATTTTGCACACCGGTGGCTCTACACCTTGTAATTGCTCAAAAAAAAAAATTCTCCGACCCCCAGATTTACCTTATGGCGGACGCAGTATGGAACGTTTCCACCTGATTTACCTTACAAAACGGACCCCAAAATCGCGATTTCGAGCGTTGATTTGCTTTATGGAGTGGCCGACCTAACCCCAAGTGACCGGGGGCCTGCTACGGAGATATGGAAGAGCGTGGGACGTCGGATTCGGAACCTTTAGGTATTTAAGCTCGCCCGCGATATGCAGAACTTCAACTTACTTTCAACATGTTGTTTTCCACCCTCAAAATCACTGCTTTCCTTGCGAGTGTCGTCGCGGTATCAGCGCAAAGTGGGGTCTTTTTCAGTTTGTCGAACTGTGCTGGTACCCAGCTGCAAACCGTTGAGTACACCGATGGCCAGTGTAGGTCCCCATCAGTCTTCGTTGAACTTGATATTGTTGATTGCTGCCTTTCTCCTAGGTGAACCATCCAATGGTGCTGTATCCGTGCTGTTACAAAATCAGAACCCGTTAGACCTGTCGGTAACATTTAATTTCTGTGAGTAGGAATTTCATTCCGAGTTTCACAGAGTTTGACTGACGAGTGGGGCTCGCAGATACGGACTTGGCCTACCAAGATCCGTCCTTCCAGGTCATTTTGAGTCTCAGCGAGTCTGACTGTGTCAATATCCCTGCCAATATTCACTTTGTCGGGATGCTATATTAGGGTGAATAAAGGGGTATGAAGCGACTCACCTAACCTCCCGGAACCACCGCGATGCGTTCTAGTCTGTAGTTTACCACGCCTGCCCGCCCTTATCACATAATCGTCGGACTTTCAATTCTAGTCTAGCTATTGGAGCCTTTACGCCATGAAGAACTTGAAGAGACAAAGTCGCTTTAGCCCTGAGTCTGAATATAACTGGGTGTTGAGAATATTTTTGCCTTTATTCCTTCGTCAAGGAACGAGATACTCGCTCTGGCACGTGGCTCCTACGGCAATATTCGGCATCACGTTTCTGATCTCCAGAGGAAGAAACTTGGCCGGAAAAGCCTTTTAATTTGGTGCTTTAGACATGGATGCATCACAAAAATATCGAAAAACGCGCTTGTAATAGCATTCGTAAATTTTGTGATTCTGTCATAGAGTTGCCCACCAATTAGTCTCTTTTCCGACCTCGTGTAAGTAGCCGATTTTTTTAGTGGGTACCCCCTGCAATAGACTACAACATGTGAGGCACAGGTTGTAGCGTCTGTCTAGGAGAGACTAGATGTGTTCGACCCCCTAAATAATCTCCCAAGTACGGCGCCGAGGGACGTTAAAATACGACAAGAATGTGTGAGACGTTGAATCCTACTTCAAATACCTCCAAATTCCAAAAATATGGGATTCCCGGTCGTAATTCATTTTTTTGTTTGCCTCTCATGAACGTTTCCATCCTTCCTGCGTTCCCGCCCGAACTTGAGCGAGAAGTCTTTGAAATTGCAGCAATCGAGACTCCCCAGTCGATGCCCCAACTCGTCCGTGTCGTACGACTCGTCTGTGTGTGGTAATCTGTCGTTTTAGTTGTCAAGGAACGCCTCTAACCTCTTGCAAAGGATAGAACCACTTCTATATCGCACCCTCATTCTCACTTGGGAACGGGACCCAGACGCGCTCCGTACCGCAATCGAGATACACCCTGCCAAGTTCGCGAAATATCTGCAGAACCTACTCGAATGGGAGGAGCCTATTGACAAGGATTTTTTTATGCACATTCTTTCCCTTTGCAGCGGGATCCGCAATCTCGTAATGTTTTCTCCCCATTCCAAAATGGTACCTTCTCTCGAAGCCATGCAATTGCGCCGGTTGTCTGTCATTTTGTTGGACCTTGTAGATGGCCCCTCCGTCGACCCCCCCCCCCACCCATTATTTCGAACGCTCACCCATCTTGACCTATGGGATTCCAACATGACAACACTACCCTTCTCTCAATTCCCGGCGCTCACGCACTTGTCCGTAAACAATTTAAACGCCCAATCCTCGCCTTTCCTTGCCTCCACCCTCCGCGGTTGCGCGCGACTCTGCGTTTTAGTCGACATGCGGATGAGCCCATTCGCACCTGGCCTTGAGGCTCACCACTCAGTTGATGACCCGCGCTTCGTTCTCATGTGCCTTACGAACGAGGACTACGTCGCGGATTGGAAGGTCGGCGACGATGGAGGCAAAGACTTCTGGGTCCGTGCGGAGCTATTCGTTGCTAAACGGAAACGGGGAGAGGTCCAGCCAGGTCTGGAATATCACCGCACGTTATCTAGCCACTGCTGATATGCCTTGTTCAATGCAGCCTCACGATACTGGATTGAGGAGACTGATTTCTGCGACTGAGCGGCCGTGCAGCAAACACTCTGTGTTTGGATGATAGAAGTCCGAGAAGTGAGAGTAGCTGGCTCGGGTATCGGTGATTTACTTTCTGGATGGTTCGGGTTTAATCCTACATTTGCCTTTGTCGGAAAAATCCTGAATGCAATATACCGGCTGACATCTTCTCACAACCCATCGTAAGGCCGTAATATTTGACCTGGCTTACAACACATAGTTGAAGTTCACATATGCCATCATAAGCCCCCATAAGCCACGGCTGGTCTTATGAGCCGATGAAAGTTGAGCGGCCACCTATCGTCTCAAGATGGATTAAGACCAGTTGTAACTAGTACTGTCCACGCCATTAAAAAAAAAGAAAAAAAAAACCACAATTTGCGGCAGCGGGGATACAAATAAGAATGGAATATATTCGGGCACTGGATACATGATGTGGTATTACTGTAATTGATCACCGTCGATACACCGCCTTCCCCTGCCTCTGCGGCCGCGGGCGAATGGTAGGCGCAGGCGTGTTATTGTTAGGCGCAGGCGCGGGGTTGCTGGTGGATGGCACGGGTAGCTGCGGGCGATCGTTAGGCGCAGGCGCGTTATTGCTGGTTGACGGTGTGGGTGCTGGCGACTCGGAGGAAGCGCGCCCACGGTCACTTCGGCGGTGTGATGCGGACTGCGTGAGAATCGGAACAGTGGGCGATGGGCTACGACGCGGATTGGCAGGTGCCGTTGGTGAGGAGTTCTGGGGTGTGGAATCTTGGGGTGTGGGAGGTGGAGATGGGGCAGGGGGAAAGTGACGCAGTGTGACGCATGCGACGTTGCATTGACGCATGAGTGACGCTGTGACGTTTTTCAACTGACGCAGACTGACGCAGACTGACGCATACGTGTCACACCGGCGCTGTGTCACATAGTTATCGACGCATTCCATTGACGCAAACCATCGCCGCCACCCCCAGCCACAAGTTATACAACCACGGATTGCTTTTTTAAGCACCGGCGCGCTTCTAAAGCTGCCGGGGACGCCGTCCATGTCATAATTCATTTCTCTGCGCTGGTTCAACTTCCGATTGACTCTGGAACGTGCTGATTGTCTTCCAAATTCTTATTTTGTATTGCCTTTCTTACACTTCACCCAACATGTGATGAGTCTGAAAAATGAGATTGGAGAGCGTCTGATTACTGAATTCATGTTCATCGCCGCCCACGGTGTTTCGAAAGTTCAAATCAGACTTGAGCTCGGGTCAAGCTATGATCTCCCCATTACAGAGGTGCACTAAACTTTAGCTTAGGCCCTTTATGACGCCGGATCCTCGGGTTGTCCTCGGCTGAATTGCAAATAGCTCTGTCAAGGTTACAGAGAGGAGGAGGAGGAGGAGGAGGAGGATGTATTACTGTGGAGGTCCCTAAAAGGAACAAGCAGGTACTGTACCTATGTACACAGCATCCAAAATGTATGTTACAGTCATCAATGGTCACGGCGCTTTGGTAGCCTACCCACTTGATAGTAAATAGTCATCTCACGAATAGACTTGGTTGAAGGGCAGAAATCCTGAAGGCAACGGGGAAGTAACGAGGCGTCTCATCAAAGAGAGCCAAGACCTCGTACACGTACTTGGCAAACAGCTTCACCGCTTTGCGCGAGCGTACAAGCTTTAGCAGATTGCCGTGTGTTGTGCACTGATATCGGGATCACAGCTGGCCAGAAGAGCCAAGAATTGCGACATCAATAACACGAGGTGAGGGCTGAAAGTGCAGTCAAATAAAGCATGCACGTCGTCTTCAACGGCCCCCCCTACAGAACCTGCACAGGCGAAGATTGCGCGGTATCCTGGCCCTATATCGTAAAGTGTACCGGAGCCGCTCGACGCTGAGGTTGTGATCCCCGAGTAAGTTACACTGTCACACCACTGGATAGCATTAATATTGTGATGCAACCGCAATCTCAAATGCCAGGGCATGAACATATGTTGTAATCAGGTTCCATATATATTATCATCTAGCGTTCGGGAGCGCTCCGGTCATCAGCCTTTAGCTGAACTGCTAGATTGGACGCTTTCATGGTTCACATTGAACCAAAAATAAATGCACCATGTCAGGAGGATTATACATCGATGTCGTTATGACATCGTGCACTTCAGCGTCGAAGAGTCGAACCTGTCATAGGAAGAACTCCTTGTACTGTTGAGTTCACCGGCTTATAGCTAACGGTCTTCTCTTCACAGAATCAAGGTCATTGACTGCGACGGTTGTAGAAGATCACCTCCCACACTGAGTTCACTACAACACTCATCAAGACATGCCTGTGGTGAAGATAGTCGTCTCTTGTGGCAGTCAGAGGTGTCTCTCTTGCAGCTCGATATCCAGACCAGGCCTCAAGGCCGCAAATCTGGTGCCGCCGGGAATAGGGGCTACCGCCGGTGTCGGAAGACGACATCTGTGCGGAGCGTCGCCGCAGCCCGACACATGCAGGATAGCCTTGCCAATAATAGCATGGGTCCGGAGATGCACGACATTTCATTGCTGAGGAACGGCCGTGATTCTGGTCGTCCAAGGGCCGTCGTGGTATGCAGCAGAAAGACGACTTGAACACGTTGCATCGCCAGTCTCAGAGGATGGGGTGGAAATGGAACCGAATTCCTCGGTGCCAGAAATAGGGGTTGTGCTGACGACGATGAAAACAGGATTTGGACTGCGTAATAAGTCGGGGACAGTGTGTACCTTGGCTGTGCATTGACGCACAGTGGCGCGTATTGACACAGATCACCGTCATGAAGCATCAGCCGTGTAGTCCACACACTTCTGTTTTGCAGTGATGGGGACTCACCAGTGGTACATTGCAGTGGTCTGAGAAAGGTCTCGAAGAAAAGCTCTTTTGAGATCAAGTCAACCAGCCACAGCTTCGCAACCCGAAGACTATTTTGTGAATAACTTAGTGAAGACTTGAAATTCCAAGTTTTCTTACTCACCAGGGCTCCCGGGGGGTATATTAGAGTTGCTTGGTCAAAGAATCTCAAAATGCATTGATAGATGCGTCAGTCAACATCAACGCAGCATTGACGCATAGTGGCTGTGTATTGACGCAGATTGGCGCACACAGTTCTGAAGTGTCGCCAGCAGAGCCGACTTGACTTTTATGATCCACATGCATTATCAGAGTGGTTTGAGCCAGTAAATGTTCTCAAAAAACAAAATGTTTCAGGATGTTACAACCAGCCACAAGGGCAGGAAGCTTAAGTGGGGCACAGTGGCGGTAACACAGCATGAATTGCTCAAGAATTTCTTGAGCATAATTTGGTTCCAATAGTGAGGTTACCAGGTAACAGCAAGATACCAAGCAAAGTATGTTTTAAAGGGTGCTTTGTAGCACGGCATCATCAATGTCTACTGAGGAGACCGCCATATCTTATCTTGACACCATTCACAATCTTATCAATCTGGAAATTTAATACGGTTACTCAGGTGCTTGCGGCACACGGGGATGCCAAATAGAACTATCCCAAAAATCAGAGGAGTTTGTGGTGATGGACAGATCAAATTTGGACAGCCGTGATTATCGTTGAATGGAGTTTAGACTTTCTGATCATCCTTCCGAGTGCCGTCATTTTTCGAATTTTTCCCTCTCTGCATTTATTTCGGGTGCAGAAGGCTCAAGGTGGAAACAAGCTCCCAGTGCGGTTGATTCCAACGTCCATGTGCGCTGAATAGCCAAGTTAAACTGAACACTATTTTATAAATAACTTGTTCAAGGTTCGAAATGAAGGGCTCTCGGACTTACCATGCGCTATGGGGTTTATATGAGAGTTGTTTAATCCTTCATCTCAAAATCCATCAGTAGATGCGTCAGTCAACGTCAATCCAACACTGACGTTGGTGGCTGTGTATTGACGCAGACCGGCGCATGCATTGATGCAGATCGGCGCACGCAGCCATAAAGCGCTCACAACTCAAAGTACAGAGGTCATGCAGTTTCAACCACTTACTAGAATATATTGCAGTGGTTTGATGATTCAAAATTGCAGAAAGGATGCATTTTTGTATGCAGTGGCAGTAACTCTGCGTAAATCGGAGATTGATGCAGTGGTGTGAAATGTCATCGAGGAGGAAGCGGAATTGTGTTTCAAGAAATAAGTGGAAAATACCAGCACTGAGTACATCCAGGAAGTTGAACCAGCAATCTTTCAAGGGCACTCGATGTTGAGCAGTGCGTATAACGGCTAGAACGGTGTTGAAACGCTGCAAGGGAGTCACTCAGACAATAGTATCCCATTTGGCAATGAGGAACAGAGGTAGACGAGACAAGAGTCGACGAGATGCGAAGAATACCGGCGCAGAGTGACGAACGACTGGCGCAGAGAAGTGCATGAGCGGCGCAGACCAATGTTGCAACTGACGCTGGACTGACGCAGAGTTGTCACACTGACGCTGTGTCACGGCGCTCGACTGGCGCGGACTGACGCTAACTGAGCCAGGGATTGACGCTGCAAGCGCCGGGACTGACGCTGCAAGGCGCAAAATTGACGCGGAAGATTGACGCAGACTGACGCTGTGACGCATGTGACGCAGTCCCATTGACGTTGATTGACGCATTATTGACGCATGCACGAAACTCTTTGGGTGGTTTTGAAGGCTTGAACACAAACTAATCTATTGTACTCCTAGGTTAAACGTTGTACTTAATCTCCGACAGGATGCCTATGGAATATGGGGCCCCGACGATCACAGCGAAGGTCAGTTGAACACTGACGCAAAATTGAACTGACGCATGATTGACGCAGACTGACGTCGCATGCGTCAAACGTCAGTGCTGCGTCAAAATCCCTTTGCCGGTGGAGATGTGGCAGGACGAGTCTGGAAAAGAATCAGTAAAAATGAAATAAACGAGGCAGATCTCAGACCAGAGTGGGTGGACGCTCAACCGGCGCCGCAGAGCCGAAAAAGTCCTCATCATCCTCGTCTGCTTCGAGGCGCCGGTTTCCTGCTGATCCAACGCTCTCGTGGGGTTTGTCTGCGTCAGGAAACAGAATGTGGTCCCAGTGAGTGAAGAGGGATACTGCCCAGGCCTTGTCGTTGGCCAACCCGTCGAGGATGCGTTGCAGATAATACGTGTGACGTTCGCGATAGTTGATGGCGGTCTCATCGCCGACTTCGACGAGCTGCGTATCGGCCGAATGCAGCCAAATGGCCTAAAGGCGGTCAGTGCAGGCAAAAGGGGAAGAAAGAGGCGGAACCGACGAGACAGGCAGCATTTGCGATCGCACCAGGTGTTGTACAGCGTATCTTGTACATGCGTTCGACGGTCTTCGCTGTTGGCCGCTTCGACTTGCCATCAAAGAGTCCATCGGCGCCATTGCATCAGGAAAAACCTCCTTTGGTAATTTCCCCCGATTCGGATCACCTGTTTGGTAATTTCCTGGTTTTAGCGAGATTCGGGGTAATTTGCCTAAATTGGTATACTTTACCCAAATTACCGATGGGACAATTTTATAATGAGTCTAAATGACGTCCATTCTCCCTACAATACGTTCTGATAGTAACTGAAGCTGGCTCAAAACTATTCTGACCGTTCAATGCGCTTGAATGTAAATTTGAGAAATTGGGAAGAGTCAAGAAATGCTTCAAGTCAATTTTGAGCCCACCCTAAAGCTGACGTGCCCCAACAATTATTTGACATGTGTCAAAAAAAAAGTGGTTTGTTTTGATGGGGGCACAACAACCGTCAACGTCTTTCTTCCTTTTCCCCCCATGTACCTCTGGCCTCCCTCTCGCAACTCGCTTTCCCTGTTGTCCGGTCAGTCATTTACCATTCTTGTTTCCTATGCTTACATCCGTGCTCAGAGACCAGCCACGGCAGCCTTGCAAACCCTATCACTCCAGCTCCGAGTCCTCCCTGTACATATGTGAAGTCTCTTTTTATCACCGAACAGCTACACCACTGACTATGTACACCGCAGATGTGCATGTCCATATTGAGTCGACCCGCCTTGCTCGTGCTACCCGCCTTCGGTGAGCACCTCTGTGCAGCTTGTTCTCGCGATGCAGCGCACGGTGCATACACCATGCCCGCTGCCTGCATACTCGGCTAGGGTCAACCAGACTCGCACCCCGCCTCGCACGAGCATGTCCAAATGTGCGTACGGCGCATGACCATGTGAAGCGTGATTGTCTTCCCGCCGCCGCCGTTACGTGCGTTGGCCTCTCTTTCCTTGACTACCCACATCACTTACTCATTACCCCAGTCCGCCTTCTGGCGTCTCACGCATCGCGCCGGCGTTGGCGTTGCCCCGTATTTACCCGCCCCGCATGGCAGCAGGCATGTACATTGCTGCCGAGCTATCCCCCCATGCAGCGCTGTGTACCAGGAGTCGTACATTCGGTAAGCCTGTCCGCTCTGCCACCGAGTCGCTCTGATGATGCGCAGCGCATGCCCGTCTTTCCCGTTGCGATTTTCCTAAGCACACTTTCATCTGCACCTCTTTGCCGCACCTTACGTCCTCAAGTTAATCATCACTGTGCGTTTTTCTGTGCAAAATGATAATAGTATATTCAACTGATAACGACTCAAAGGTGATGCCGCACAGTCGGCAAGCTCGCTCCCCTCACGGACCAGCGCTTCCTTGTGAATACCGACTACCGTACGCCGCTCTTCTCATGCGTATCCATGTTGCGTTGCTGACGCTGTGTGCCCCAGCTTTGTACCAAATTCACACTCTTGCGAACCGCATCGTCATCAAGCTGCAGTGCTGAGGTGCTACTACCGAGTCCTCCGCAACATCCCACACTCCCGTGGCGCGACGCGGACGTGACGTGAGTCCTTGATTATTTTTGCCGATGCTTTGCTTACCGTTTTCTCATCAGTTCCGCTTCCGTGGTGTCGGCTGGCGGGCAGGTGGTGACCCTAATTAGTCTTGGGTGCCTGATTCTGATTAAATACGCTCTTACCGTAGCATGTAGTCGATTTTAATCCATTATTTTGTCAACGGTCATTGTTGGTGTGATAAATTTGAGTGAAACTGAAGAGAAATGCCTGGAAATGCTCGGAAACATGTTGTTAATTGGAGGGAAAACACCGTTAATCGGATGTAATATCCGGTAATTTACCCCCAATTCGGAAGGGGTGATGTAAAATGGGTAATGAGGGTAATCGAGTTGATTGGAGGTAATTGGGGAAGATTGGGGGTAATTTACCCCCAATTGGGGGAAATTCCCCAGGGAGGGTTTTCCTGATGTGGGTCCGCGAATGATACAAGCATGTATCTGGGCGGCAGTTAGCATAGAAAAAATGACAGAGCGCAACGAACCTTGAGAAGGATGGGATTACGGAAGAGGCGGTTGAGGTCTTTCTTGCCGTGCCACCCATCGTACAGGACGGGAACATCAAGCTTGGAATAAAATGGCTCGCTGGTTTCGGTGCCGGGCTGATGACCGATGAACTTGGCGAAGGCATTGAAGCGACCAGGAGGTTTCGAACGGCTTGATGTCGTCCACGATCTTCGCCAGGCTCGCGCCGCGCAGGCGGTTACTGGTGCTGGAACGTTGGCTGCTCATACCATCGGTAAACTGGCAATTGTGAGGAAGGAGGATATAGATGTTAAGGAAGTGGCACGCACCGCGCCCGATATAAGGCCTTTGGTACGGAGGTGCTTGACGTCGTCGGGGAGGTATTTCAAAACTTGGCGTAGCTGGCCTTGGATCTTATTCTTGTCGGAAGCGAACTCCTCGCTGACATAGAAATCTTCATCCTCGTCGACAGTGAAGACATCAGTATCGACGAGGAAAAGAGCTTCCTCAATGAGAAACTGGCGGCCCTTCTCGCGTGTCCTTTCCTCGATTGTCTGCGGGTTCGGAATCGATTCGTCGGCATGTGCTGCACGATTGAGACGTTTGCGTTGCTTCTTTGGACGTTGGGTGGTGGCAGCTTGGTTCTCGATGTCGGTGAGCCGCCGTTTGAGAGAAGAGACGTCGTCTTTGATTTCATTGGCACACAGTTGGATATTTTGGCGAAGCTACGTTTCATATCAGGGCACATTAACGTCACAAGAAGACAGACGCGACACGTACCCTGCGCAAGACATCGGGAGGTTTGCTCGGGGTCATTTGTTGGGCAAGGTCGAGCAGTTGGTCTGTGTTGCGGGATGGCGATGACGGTGCACTGGATGGGGGAAGGTTAGAGGGGGCCATGATGCAGGAAGATGAGAGAGAGAGGAAAGAGAGAGACGAAACAATGAAAGCGAACGCACCCAGCATTTATATGCGCTGGCCACCCTGGCCATTGTCCGCTGTGGACGTTTTTGGCAAGTGGTAACGTCACATCACAAATTGATCACACCCCTGTTCCCCGAATTCCTCAACGACGCTTGGACTACCATGCCACCGAAAGCTGGATGCCACCGGAAGGCTGCCGGGAAAAGCAAGACTCTTCCTGGTCCAACTCTACCCGGGAAAACGTGCTCTCACTGTGGCAGAAAAGTTTACTTGAATATTTTGCAGCATGACAGAGTTTGCACCGCACATACTCAGAATCGGCAGGTTCTTATTGAACATGTTCGTAATAC
Organism: Mycena rebaudengoi; assembly: GCA_029282285.1. NCBI lineage: Eukaryota > Fungi > Basidiomycota > Agaricomycetes > Agaricales > Mycenaceae > Mycena > Mycena rebaudengoi. Next base: position 272,020 of record JARJCX010000059.1, read on the forward strand.
ACTGCAGCGCTCGGCGGCGCCATTAAATCCCTCTGTAAGCAAATATTATAATGCACAAGCGAGGATGCTGATGGTCCCAGACTTCCCATGCGCGCGAAACTGTCATGGATATCGACGAAATAATACGACTTCCGACCCAACAGATCTATGACATGATGCCAATGGACTTTGACCTCGACGCTCTCCCGACGCAACCCGCACCCGCTACCGTGCCGCGGCGGTCCTGCAGCTTGTCTGTGGGGCGGGAAGAGCGCGCGCTGTTCAGTGAAGAAGTAGGCGCCACATCCCAGTGTCGTCCCGCGCCAAGAAACGCCGCACGGGGCGACGTAGCGCTGGACGTCCAGCCCCGAACCAGCGTCGGACGCCAACGCAACTCGCCCCCACGCAACCAGCATCCGCCGGAGCTTACACATTTTGGTGCAGGAAGAAGGCACCGCGACACAGCGTCATCTCGCGTCATAAACGCCGCACGAAACGCCCCGACGCAACCCGCACGCAAGCAACAGCACCTTTGGTGCATGAATACTGCACGTTTTGGTGCAGGACGAAGGCACTGCGGACCAACTCGCGACATTGCGACCCAAGGTCGTCTCGCTCCACGAAACGCCAAATGACAGCCCCACGTCGCGTCGCGTCGCGCCTGCACCTCTTGGTGCGGGAAGAACGCGCCTGGGAGAAAAAAGGGCATCTGTGTCAAGCACAGCACAGGCGCCGTGCGGATGAGACGAATGGGACAGCAGCGGTGCAGACGAGACAGCCCCGCCGCTACGCGGGAACAAAGCTTCGCGGGGAACAAAGTCGGCCGGCGGGTCGGGCGCTGAATGTGTCGCGCACGGGAGCAACCTTCGCGGCTGACAGGACGAAAACGACGAAAAGACGACAGATGGGAAAGATGGAAAGATGGAAAGATGAAACGACGAAAAGAGACGAAAAAAAAAACGAACAAAAGACAAAAGGACGGAAGTAACAAGGCAATACACACCGCCCATACATATTTTTGGCTTTGGCGAGGGCGTTTTGGATTTAGGTTTGGAAGCCGCGCGAAGACCGGCGTGGCGCCGAGGCCCGGGGCTGGGCGGAGCGGATTGGATTAGTATTTGGGGGATGCGAAAAAAACGAAAACGAAAAAACAGAGCCAACCACCGCAGTACGGAGAGGAGCAGCACAAGCAGGAGGAGCGCAACCGCGAGATGCGCTGAAAGAATCTTGCCACGCAGGTGCAAAACCTGGTGGATTCACGCAGTCGGTGTATATTTTTTTGACCAAGTAACGCACTGAGATGGATTTGTCAACATTCCTACCAAATATTGTCGCAAAAAATGTTCAAAAGTTGAATCCACTGGTATTTGGCTCCTACACGGTGATGTACAACGGAACTCGCTTTTACATTGGTGAGATCCTGGACGTGTACAAAAAAGGTATCAGCAGCCGTCATGGTTCAGTTCCACAGGCAGACTCGACATCCGGATTGTCTTATCTGTCTTTGCGTGTATACTTGCCGCTTAGCACGGTACACTAACATATACTCTTCCGCAATTGTCACTCATTTTTTTTTGTAATAGGGCCCCCAATCAGATGATGAGGATGAAGATGACGCAGAAGATGCTATCGCTCCTTTGTTCTCCTGCTATGCAAAGACAACTCAGCTTTATACCCACGCAAGAGTGGAACATCTTCTCTTCAATATTGGCCCCAATGCATTTGAGCGGGCTGAAAAAGGATTGATACATTGGACTCTGAAGCCCTACACTGCAAAATGCTGGACAACCTTGACTAGATCGGGCGGCGACGTGTCGAAGGAGGTAAAATTAACGCTCAAGATTAAAGCTAAAGCTATTTAATGTAACTGCTTATCATGAGCTCCGCGCTGGGGAGCGATTTTTTTTGAGGAACACGTGATGACCCCTGTCCGATATAAGCTTTTTTAGGCCCAAAATGCGCCCCAGGACAAGGGGCCGTCGGCTTTCGAAAAATGGATATAGGGTTGAAAAGTTTTTTAAGGTCGACTTCGGAGACCCCCCCCCCCCATACCCCCATCAAAATGCCTCCCACGCCTTCAAAAATGACCCAAATCCCAAAGTTCTTTTACAGGGCACCTCTACCTATGTGCCCGCTCCTTCCTACAGCATCTCTAAATTTTCCGGGCTGTTCTCGATGTCGTTGAAAACTCGGCGGCTAGGTCCGAGAATCACTCACGTGATAAATTACCGTCTTCGGAGGGGCTGTACACGTCAAATGCCCATCATTTCACTCAATCGGGTAATAAAGTATTGTGTTCTAGTGCCGTGAATACTCATCCTAGAGCTTAGGTGAGTGTATTTTCGGATTCAGCATCAAAATTCACGTCAAAGCCGAATATTATATCCAAACTTCGAATTCCGACGGCCCCTTGCCCCAGGATAAGCTTTTTTAGGGCCGGATTTGAAATTTTGCCCGGACAACCCTTGGCGGGAGCTTCACGGGGCCTCATACAGCGCTTCAGCGCTCGAGATGGGCGGGGCGGCGCGCGTTACAAGCGGGGTCGTGATTGCGCGCATGGCGGGCGGCGCGTATAACCGGACTTTGCCCGAAATATTCAGCAGCAGATATCTCACAGATACTGCCCGTTTATTCCCTGTATTAGTTAAATATGTACCAAATATCCAATATTTGATATTTCGGGTAAACTGGCTGTATATTCACATGTATTCTTGCTGTATTCTTAGCTTTGTATGGATGGATATAAGTTGTTTGTTTCTAGATTTTATGTAGAGAATACAGGCTGAATGAAAATATTCAACAGATATTTTGGAGAAACTGGCTGTATCTGCAAAACTGCTGGAGGAATATTTGGCCCAAAGTCCGGTGCACGCGCGTAGGATTCTAGGAAGGTGAAGAGGTCGACATGTGGAAGGACGCGACATTACAAGGTCTCTCCAAACTCATAATATTAATGGCACCACAGATCGCCCACTCGGCTTGATCCGCTTTAACCTCAGTTCCGTAACGTTCCGCAGGACACGTAATTTTGTTTACCCAAACGGTTTCAAAGTTCAGCTCATCACCAGTCTCAACCATCGAGCCACTAAATCTCAGCAAGAATTCTGAGTGTGTCGCCTCGATAGATTTATTGTCTCCTTAAGAAGCAAAGAAAACAGGAATCTCAACAAGAGTCAGGAATAAGCGCAGCATTTGAGACTATAAGACTGCGCGCTGTGCCCCGTTAGACGGCTCTACGGGCTCCGCTCAACGAGTTGCGCAATTGCATCCATATTTTGAAGGTTCTGATTCTTTTTCTATGGGACGGAAACTAAATAGCAGTATTAGCTCCCAACGGCCGGCGAAGTGAAAGTCGTGCATCCATTCCGACTACCTCGCGCCAATTAGTCCTAAGGAGCAGAAGAGTGCCGAGTCGGCGGAGAGTCCATTATTTTCTGAAATAACGACTCCAACCGGACCGCGGTCCGGATATTTTTTAATCGCACAAGCAAGGTCATGCCGACACAGTAGGCGCTCCTTCGTGGAGGAAGGAGGAAAAAAATAGCGTGTATTTGGCTACAGCGTTTGATTCCTCTCTTTATGAGCCCTAATCTTGTTGGGTCTCATTCTTGTTACCCTCGGTAGGGCGAGAAACTGGGCCCTCAACATTTACGATTTGAAACGTGACCTTGCTCTTTTTCCCGCCGATTCCGTGTTTCCGTCGTCTTTTTGCCCATTTTGTTGATCGTCGACTCCAAATTGGGGGGTCGTCGATGCGGTAGCTGCCATGCATCTGTTTCATCCCCAATTGGCTCACCTTTTTAGGTTAGACCAGGACCGCAATATGAAACGTGCACTTGCGTGTCATGGTGATTTATGCTCCTCGAGAAATGCTCCGAGTGTCATGGTGATCTGTGCTCTTGGGAAATGCTCCGAGAGACTCGAAAAAAGAATTCAAAACTCGACCATTGCAAAATTTGTTGAAAAGAAGGGTGTTTTTTATCCCGCGTTGTTAAGGGAACGCCGGAACGGTTGGGCATTGAACGGCCGCCATCGAGGTGGCTGACGCTGGGAAGTATTGCTAGTTGTGCTCGTAATCAGCTGAGAGCTAGCCGAGACATAGCCTCAGCTAAGCTCAGCCACCAACAGCTCCAGAGTCCCAAATCGGCCAGCTAGTTAGGCACTGAATGCGGTGTTTGTCCGAGCCCCAAGTGGGGCATATCCTCAGGTATTTAAGCTCGCCCACGATATTCAGTCCTTCAACTTACTTTCAACATGTTGTTTTCCACCCCCAAACTCACTGCTTTCCTTGCGAGTGTCGTCGCGGTATCAGCGCAAAGTGGGGTCTTTTTCAGTTTGTCGAACTGTGTTGGTACCCAGCTGCAAACCGTTGAGTACACCGATGGCCAGTGTAGGTCCCCATCAGCCTTCGTTGAACTTGATATTGTTGATTGCTGCTTTTCTCCTAGGTGTACCATCCAATGGTGCTGTATCCGTAGGTTCGGATCAAGCCAGCCGTTCATTGTTTTGTGATGCGGGCATCATTTGGTAGCAAAACAAATGAAGGGGCTTGAGCCAAGATCCATAAATCGGGGGGGGATGTTCGTCGCGTCCTGTGCTCTCCGAAACCGCGCTATCCCTCGGGAAAAAAATGGTCATGTCTTCATTTTTAACTAGCTTAGATATTTACCTGCGACAATTGTGGCACAACTTCATATATATAGTACACTGTCGGTGCCAAGAGTCGACGAGTGCTTTTTAAAAACCCGTTTTTATTTCACTCCTGTGCACTAATTGTGAAATAATATAAAAAACTGGAGCGGCAGAAGTCGAGAGAAACACTCTTAGATTGGTCCAGCATACTTTTAAAGGTCCGTTTTGTGAGTTTCCCGCCAAACGAGAGCTGAGCAGAATCTTGGCCGCATTCGGACAACCGGAAATTCGGATTTTCTATTTTTGGGAATGATCGTCAATCGCTTAAATTTTGCTTAGCGTCCTCCATGTCGACGCCCGCGCCGCAAACACCGCGAAAGAGGTCCTCGAGACCTCCCCCTCGCTCCCCGGGAACACCCTGTCGCAGGACCGGCAGAAGTCACAATGTGACATACTGTGACACTAATTAGCGGCGACTCCGCAAATTATTTTGACGCGTCGTAAAAATGCTATTCAATATTTGAGGAGGCAGAATTTACTTAATTTAATATCTGATCCAATAGAGCCCATAAAAAGTCTCATCCCAGTTACTCAAAAGTACTCGAGGCAAGTGCTTGCTGCCAGCAGAGAGCGTGAGAAAGGCTCAATTACCTTTCAACCAACTGATGACACGGGAATCTGGATTAGAGGGAATGAATCACTGGCATATAACGAACATTTTATTCCATATCAAGTAGAGGATATAAAAAAAATAGTGGCGCAAATGAGTCTCAAAGATCCCGCCCATTTTGCCGATCTTGATCCAAGCCTCTCTCCGAGATAGACCGGATATCCGGTCCGGAGAGTGGGTTGATCCGAACCTACTGTATCCGTGCTGTTACAAAATCAGAGCCCGTTAGACCCATTAGTAACATTCTCATTCTGTGAGTAGGAATTTCATTTCAAATTTCGCAGAGTTTGATTGACGATTGGGGCTCGCAGATACGGACTTGGCCGCCTACCAAGATCCGTCCTTCCAGGTCATTTTGAGTCCCGGCGAGTCCGACTGTGTCAATATCCCTAGTAATATTCAAAGTGTTGGGATGAGGCGGTAGATTATCTCTCAAGTACGGCGCCGACGGATGTTGAAATACGACGAGAATGTGTGAGACGTTGAATCCTACTTCAAATACCTCTAAATTCCAAAAATACAGGCCGGCTGTAATTCATTTTTTGTACACCAAGCACGCGAGAAGACAGCCAGAGGAAGTGAATTTCCAAATTGCAGGAAATAGTTTTGTGCTTGGAGCTGACAAGGGTTCAAATTTCTTGTATCGAGTCGAGCCCGAACTGTCGGACATCCACAACGGTGCGTGGCAGGTTGATCGACAGGACACATAGGTGGAGGGCAACAGAGAAGCGGGAGAGAAATCAAGAGCAGCGAGTTATAAATTTTGGAAATTTCACAGAACTCTTTACTTACTAGATCGACACCCAGCAGCTGGCAGATGGCGGAGTGGAGGTATGAAGACGGAAAGCAGGGGCGGGAGACACGTGCGCCATTGATGTGACATGATGGCATCAACACGACTTGCTTCCTGCGTTCCCGCCCGAACTGGAGCAAGAAATCTTTGAAATTGCGGCAATTGAAATTCCACAGTCGATGCCCCAACTCGTCCGTGTCGCACGACGCGTCTGTGTGTGGTAAACTGTCGGTTGAGCCTGCAGAGGAACCCAATACCTCTAACTTCTTGCCTAGGATAGAACCACTTCTATATCGCACTCTCATTGTCACAGCACCTTGGTCAAATACGCTCCGTCTTGCAGTCGAGAAGCACCCCGCCAAGTTCGCGAAATATTTGCGGAACTTTCTCGCATGGGAGAACAAGCATGCTGATAAGGAATGGCCCTTGCGTATTCTTTCACTTTGCAGTGGAATCTGCAATCTCACCTTGGTTTTCCCTGTTTCTGAAATGACGCCTGCTCTCGAAGCCATGCAATTATGCCGGTTGTCCGTCGTTTTGTTGGACCTTGTCAAAGGCTCCCCCACCACAGTCTGGCAGTATGATGTATTAACGACTGCTAATTAGCAGTGTGTCCATGATGTATAAACACCGCTAATTAGAGGTCTGTTTTGATACATCAGGCTAGAGGACTGTCTCAATATGGGCGGCAACCATCAGGCCCTTGATATCTGGTATCACCACCGTACACTATGACGAGCACAACTGTCCGGATTTGGAACACGACGATCAAACAGTCCTTGACGTTGTCTATGACGATGACCGTAAAATATGCCTCGAAAAATATGAAATAAATCTGAGCTGCCTGGCTCATATATAGGATGCATGGTAGGCTGCAAGTAAACTAATACCTATTACGGGACGGCTGTAATTTGATTTTGGCGCGAAAATAAGAAAAGCTCGCCATCAGTGCTCGAACAAGGGGGAACGGTCTTGCGACTATGCAGCAACAAACCTTGATGTGCTAGATCGACACTGTGCAGGCTCAGGTGTGCAACGGCACGGAATTCGAGCTACATACAGGGGATTCAAGGTGGGGAACTGCCTGTCGCCTGCGTCGGGGATGACTGGGGTGGAGCGGTGAGGGGGGGGGGGGGGGGGGGATACGAACATTTCGAGCCTATTCATTATTATGGACTATAGCAGAAGGGCTGTAGGTCGTTACTGAGCCAACGGATGCGATTCTTGAAGCCAAAACTGCGCATGCGGCAGCGGACATCCGAGTAGTTGGATACTGACACAGAGGATTTGATGGGGTTGGAATCGGCATGCGGATGCCGATGTGCAGCGCCGCTACCACAGCCGCGAGTCATCCAAGAATTCGCGCTTCTGGCAGCCAGGATATTACGAGAGGCAGTTGCCCACGCCGCCGATGGCGGTAGTCCGCGGCTAAAGGCGAGAAAGCGGAGGTGAACCATTATCGGTCATTCGTGGAGGAGCGAACATGCAGTGCTATTACCCAGATCAGCCAGTACCCAGCGGAGGGGACCAGAGGAGAAGTAGCACCGGTAAAGGACAAGCAGTGAGGGAGTGCTGGAAAGCGTGCAGAGCGGCGAGAAATCAGAGAGGATGTGCGATCCAGAAGTAAGGGGAGTTTTAAAGGATACAACAGAGCTGGGGAGCGGCCTCGGATAGAAGCGCATCCACCGGGATCAATGGCGCCTTTTGGATCTGAAAAAAAAACAAAAAGAAAAGAAACCGCGACTAAGAGCCGATAAATCCGAGCAGAAAAGGGGGGGACAGCATCTTGAACGTTCTTGCACATGTTTCTGGGCACAAGGGCAGTATGGATTGAGCTTCAGACGTGTCGTCGGAGAGTCGCGCTGGCAGGAAGAAAGAGTGTCACGACGTGACCTCATCACACCTGCCCACTTTGGACAAATCAGGAGCAGAACAATCATGCTCGTACACACGAGATTCACGCACTTTAAAAAAATTCCGAACTGACAGAAAATGTTCAATTAATGAACCGAATTCGCCCTGATTGGTTTTGGGGTTAAATGAATGTCCCGAAATATCAGGAAATCTGAAAACGGCCACGATGGAGGCCAACAGGTCATTCTATTGGTCCTCTAACATCATAAACCATGTCGGGAACTTTAACCAAATGCGCAATAGCCAATTGTCCATAGCAGAAAGGTTGTTATAAAAAGTTGTACAAAAGGTACGTGTTCACTAGCATAATCCTAGTGGAGCAGTTCATGGTGTTCGACTCTAGCCCTTTACTCCGGTTGAAATTTCGGATTATATTGGTGATGGTTCAATAACCTTTCAAGAAGTATATAAATACCATTCATTTATGCTCTCGTAGCACTGGAGCCGTGGAACAAGCAATGTATTCCTCATACGGCATAAATAGCCGTAGCGGGAAAATTTGCGATGTGCCCGTTCAATGAGTGTGGAAACTGTAGTATGTGTATATTAACCCTTTTAGATGTTTTATGATATCGAAAAAAATAGAGTGAGGGTCTGGAAATGCAGTATCCGACGGGTACACGTCATTTTATTGGGGTATGTGGGACAGGAATAAAACGCTTTAACAATTCAATAACCAGTATCCGAAAGCGCGGTTGGGAGGACTTAGAGCAAGAATACTTTAGACTGTTACCGAAGCTTCTATGCGGCAATTATCGCCTGCGAAAGGGGTGGGACAAGCACAATAGCACGGTTTCTGTAAAACCAAATTGAGGTGCAGGGGAGAAATCACGCTCTTGAAGCAGCATTGGGGAGCCCAGACTGACTTTAAATGGGCAAATGAAGATGCAATCATTCACAGAAAAGATGGGAGAAAGCAGAACCCAGGTTTCAAAGTGCATGTGGATGTTAAAGCGCAAAGAGCCAACAAAAGCTCGGAATGACACACAACACAGTCGGAGTGAGATACTTAATAGAAGATTATCTATAGGAGTAGAAAGCTGAAATCGGCCGGGGCGCAGGTAATCGACCAGGGACCGTGTTTTGTGCCAAATGAGGAAATCAAAAGTTGGGCCTGAGCAGAAGGCTGGGAGAGAGAATATTGTCTGGAGTGATACATATTGGAAGGTAAATTCGTGTGGAAAGTATATTCAGGCGTCTGGGCGAGCAGGAGGAGCAGAAAACGGTTCCCGGCCTAATCACAGCGCAAAAATAGGCGGCGCACGCGCATTTAAGAGGCTTCCTTTGCTTTAGTAATAGGTTTGTAGAATTTGGGAGCATTCCGAAGCGCTGTCGCCGTGGCAGAAGCAAATAGGCGCGAATGGGAAGGAGGATCGGCAGCATCATGGTAGGACAGGGAGAGACCGGGGAACAAACGTAGGGTGCGAGAGTGATTTGATAGATGAAAACCTAGAGATATATGAATCAAACCCCAGGTCTGGGTGTAAGAAGCGGCGGAGGGAGCGATTTCGTAGAGGTGGAAGGAGACAAGATGAGACGTGATGGGATCACTTTAGGTGTTTGTGTCATCCCCATTAGGACGAGCGGGCAAGCGCCAAATGCGCCATCAAAAGTGCGGGCAACGACGCCGCCATGGGGCGCAGGTGGGCGCTGTCAAAATGGATGATGGCGTAACCTGATGTATCAGAACACATTGCTAATTAGAGGTCTTTATGTATCACGGACACACTGCTACTTAGCAGTCCGTGATACATCAAATCGCCATATACGCCTGCGTCGACCCGGCCCGCCCATTGTTTCGAACGCTCACCCATGTTGACCTGTGGGATTCCGACACTGAATTCCTGACGGGGCTGCCTTTCGCTCAATCCATCTATCCGTAAACCATTTAGACGCCGAATACTCGCCTTTCCTTACCTCCACCCTCCGCCTTTGCACCCGACTCTGCGTTTTGGTCAACATGCAGATGATCCCATTCGAACCTGGCAACGAGACGCACCACTCAGTAGATGATCTGCGCTTCGTTCTCATGTGGCTTTCCAACATCACCAAAAGCGGACGAGGTATCCCAAACCAAGTAAGACCATATAAGGCACACAAGTCACGGAAACCCCATAAGCCTTATGTGTTTTTCAACTTGGCTTCCCAAACATCCATGGTGACATATAAGGCACACCTGGCAAGCCGAAACACGTAAGGCTTCCAGGGTTTATATGGTCTTGGGACCCTTGTACTGGTACTCGCTCTCAGAGAATGGCTTCCCAAACATCCATGCTCGCTGGGAATGTGGCGCCAGAATTATATATATTTTGCCAGATCAGATATAGAATCTCATAATTTCCGTTCGCGGCAACCAAAAAAAACGCAGCAAAAATTAAAATTAATTCAGATACGGTATACAAGATAGATTAGGCAGGGGGGACAGTAGCTTCCGAGGTAGAGGGGGCAGTAGTAGTGGCAGTAGCAACAGCGGGCTCAGCGGCGCGTGCAGCCTCGCGCTCAGCGAGCTCGGCAGCGTGTGCGGCCTCGCGCTCAGCGGCACGAGCAGCTTTCAGGCGCTCAATGTGGGTCATTGCGGGTGCAGTCGGTGCCGAGGCTGAGGTTGCGGCTGCTGTGTTGGAAGTGGACGCTCCAAGGACAACACTGCAAGGAATCAGCAATAAAAAGAAAGGGAAGGACAGGAAAGTACCGGTTGTACAGTGCAAGTGTGCGTTGCGCTTGCTCGGGATCCTGCTCAAACTCGTTGATGATTCTCCAAAAGAACTCTTCGTAGTTGAAGTTGCCGTCCATCTTGTTCCATTCCTGGGCAGAGGAGAGAGCGAAGCGGACCTGTAATAGAATAGTTAGCACATATATATAAGGGTGAGGGACATACATTACCTGACAAGCGATGTAAGCAATCATACGTATGGTGAAAGTCGTCGCACCCATGATGGCCGCGTTCGATGCCTTGCCTTTGTGATATCCATCGCCCTCCAGTGCCGACGCGGGGCCCATGAAGATCGCTTTAGATGACTAGAGAATGTGAGTAGAGAGCTAAATCTATATGGAGGATCTCACCCGTAGCATAACAGGGCCAGTACAAAACGTGTCGAGCGCTGAGGTGTCGTCGGCCTGACCGAATGGGAACAGAAACCGAGGAAGTTGGTCGCCTTTGAGATCCCTTGTGCCAGAAGCGATGGCGTCGTAGGTACTACCAAAGAGTCAATAGAATACACAGAGTAAAAGAGGAACAGGCATACCTTTGATTAGCGTCGTATTCAAGCGGACACAAGAGCTCTGCAGTGGTGGGGTGATTGAAGCCGCGAGGCGTCTTTGAGGCACCAGAGATAGCGGGGGTGAGCGCGGTCTTTGGGTCCAGGGTGAGCCAAGCGAGAATACGAGTCTTGAGGGTACCGGTGTCGTCGGAGCGGGCACTTTCCATGCCCTCGGTGATCTAAAGACGCGTCAGGGCAGTCGTCACAAGTCTGAATAACATACCTGACGAGCAATGGCCTTGATCAAGTTGGCATCCTTGGCATTTTCCAGCAACAGCTCGTGGAATCCGGGAAAAGATTGCCAAATGGACCGCCACGACTCATTACGGCGTTTCCATCCGAGCCTGAGGAATAGGTTAGAGGAGAACAAAACAGTAGTGAATATCTACGCGCGTTTCCTCCGGCTCGTCCCCTTCGAGCGCAGCGTCATCGGCGAGACCGCGAGAGATGGTGTGGTAGATGTTGTCGAAGGGTCCGATATAGCGCATAGTTACCCTCCCTACGCCCTCGTAGCTTTGAGAAGGAAAGGAGGTTCCGGCCCTCTTGGATTTCTTGGCAGCGGGCGCGTCGTTTTCGAGCTCATCGTCGGAGGGAGTGTCATCGCTGAAAGAGAGTTAGGCGTGACAAACTAACAGTGAACAACAAGTGCACATACCGCTTCTTCTTGTTTCGTCGCCTCTTCTTGGATGAAAACCCGGCTACAATCTTCTTGAGGCTTTCGAGCTCAGCTAGGGCCTTCTGGTGTTCAAGACTCGGGATCTGCATCGCATCAGCGGCATTGCTTGTACTGGGGTTAGACTGGACTGGTGCGGCTGGTGTGTTAGTCGCGTCGCCCAAAGGACTGGTCGACATTGAAGAGGCTACTGCGAGAGGTCAGTTCCAGTGGGAGAGGTAAGGTACATCCAACTTACTGGGGCAGACTACCGGGGCAGATTGTTATGGGAGGGAGCAAGTGATCTGGATTGTGTTCTCGCTTGGCCCCGTCTTTTATACAAATTCACAATCCGAACCACCACTTATCGCCATCACGTGTGCGTAGCACCAGTATCCATCAAGCCGTCGCGAGCACATGATTGGGCTAGACTTAATCCGTCACTTCAACCAAGTCGGACTTCGCTCTCTCTGCCATGCCCTACTTGTTCCTCACCAAACGCACAGGAGACCTTGGAGAGCCAGGCCAGCCTTGGGAGGTAAGAGACTGTATTTACTCTGAAGGTTTCTCATTGCATTTGGTTCCGTGTTTCAGACCGGGGCACGCGGACGCTGGCATCATAGCGAGCCCGCACCCGGGCGCCGCTTGCTGCCTTTTCCTAACAGCCCTCTCGATAATAACAAGCAGCCCGCGGTGAGCATTAATGGAGCAAATACAAGTACTTTCTCGTATTATCTGCGAGCAAACTAACATTCTCTTTATAGGAAGACAACGACTCGGAAGTTCCTGAGGGCGTGGGAATTCCGGAACTTGGCCATCTATATCGTCCATACCTCGCAATCTCTCAAGTACTTCGAGAGACGCGTATTGGCTTCATACTCACCGACGAGGTCGGGCTCACATCCCTGCATTCCAATCAAACACTCATTTAATCATTCACAGGGTGGTGTGATGTATCAGAAATATAGTCGCTTCTGGATTCGTCCGCGCAGTCAGCTGCCGGACATCGAGCAAGCAAGCCCCGAATTCGTCAGAAAGGAGTGGAACAGTAAGTCTTGCACCCCAGCGCCTGCGTGGATCGAAGACGACAATTTTCTGGCCTCTTGGGCCGTTGAAACCCTTCAATCTTGTGTCCGTATCGCTGCCCATTGTGCCAAGAAGGACTCTAACTCGGAAATCGTGCGGGCTTTTGTTGGGCGGAAGTAAATTAGCTGATACTTATCTCTCAGGCAACCGATCTTCGGAACTGGGCGCACCGCATGACTGTAAATGCACGTTGTCTTGCTTTTCCTGCGCAGCACTGATACTTTATACAGCCGGATGTATTTGAGCAAGAAGGTGGCACTTCTAGTCGCTCAGACGACCTGTGGCCGCTTTCCACGCCCACGAAATGCCGAAAGCGCACGTTGGAGTCTACGCGTACCCGTGCACAGCGCGTCGGTATGCAACGTACTAAATGGCATCTTTGAAATACAATATAGTTTGATGGCGCTCCACTGGCAATTTGTCAAATAAGTCTCGCTTTTTACCCTCTCCTCCACGTTCATGACTTGCCCGATATGCGTTTAATCTTCTGGTGGCTCTTGATACTTATGGTCAAGGTCTTCTGCGTTGCGCCATGCACCCGCTGGTTCACGGACACTCGCGAACTCCATATCCACCAAAGCAGCTGCGCACATGTCAAAGCCGCTGATGCTGCATCTGCTGCATTGGCGCAATCCGCTCCGGATGCTCTCAGCTCCTACAAGGAGAAGATGCAGCGCAAGAAACGGAAACGCGAAGAAGAAGCCGCCGCCGCGCAACCTGTAGCCGGCCCCAGCTTCGATATCATGGACACAACGCCGAGCACGGTATTATTATTATTATTCTCTTAACAATTCACTCAATATTCCTGTAGACGTTCGATGATCCTATGGATTTCCGGCCTCCTTCACCCCCTCCTCCCGCTCCCTCTCCCATCCTCACCGCTGCAGGACGACCAATACGGGCAAAGCGCAAAACATGGAAGCTTTTACAGCAGCTGCCCGAACCACCTCTCGTAATTGTAGATGCGGCGCCTCCCGATCCGCTCCCTGAAGCTGCCCCTCCCGAACCGTTATCAACTTGGGTCTGGCGATCGATCCGGACCTCTGCGAACAGCTTTGGTCTCTTCCGCGAATATCCGTCGGTCCCCACGTACAACCCAGACGAATGCGTGGCACTGGGAGATCTCTCGGATGTTCCCGGCACGCGCCGCTCTAATACCTCGACATTGCCACCGTCAGCCAAGACACCATTTCCTCCTTCGAGCTTGACAGCCCCCACGGCTCCTGCCACGCTTGATTCCCCACTCGATCCCCAACCACCGTATACCGGCCCATTCCGCAACAGCAGTGTTTATGGCTTGATGGATTGGCTTTGGACCGGGTCGGCTTCGAAATCGATCCAAGAAATGAATAAGCTGGTCGATTTCTTGAAGTCCTCAAAGTTCTCGCAAGCCGATATCCAGGATTTCGACGTGCAGCGCGAAACGGCGGCTTTTGACGTGCTTCTCGAGTCCCCTGACGCCGACAATCCCGCGGCTGCTAGGGATGGATGGCGGCAGGTTTCTGTTGACATTTCTGTTCCTGATGGACTCCCACACGCTTCCGAAGCTGAGGCGCCGGTTTACACGGTGCCTGGCCTCCATTATCGACCGCTAGTGGAGGTTATCAAGTCCGCTATTCGCGACGCTGGTGCCCGCTGCTTTCATTACACTCCGTTCAGGCAGTTTTGGGCAGGAGCACCGGATCAGCCACCCCAGCGCATTTACGACGAAATCTACTCATCGGAGGCGATGGCCGAGGCCCACACCACACTTCATAAACAGCCCCGCGAGCCCGGCTGCATGCTCGAGCGAGTCATTCTCAGTCTGATGTTCTGGTCCGATTCGACTCATCTCGCGAGCTTCGGGGATGCGTCATTATGGCCGTTGTATATGTTCTTCGGAAATCAGTCCAAATGGCTTCGCGTGAAGCCTCGTTCCGACCTGTGTCATCACGTCGCCTATTTCCCCAAGGTATAGGCCCCTCAACCCAATTTTTCTCTACATATACTCACGTGAAATTTCACAGCTGCCCGACTCCTTCACCGACTGGTTTCAGAAGCTGACCGAGAAATCACCTCCTCCTGATGTGTTAACTCACTGTAGACGCGAGCTCATGCATGCTATCTGGCGCCTCATCCTTGATGATGAATTCCTTGAGGTGTATGAGCATGGGATTGTCATCAAATGCGAGGATGGCATTTTCCGCCGATTTTATCCGCGTATTTTTACCTACTCCGCAGATTACCCAGAGAAGTACGGCCATTTTTCTTTAAATAATTATTGTGGCACGCACTTACGTCCATTCTTGCCACAGGATCCTCCTCGCCACGGTGAGGAACTTGGGGAAGAATCCGTGTCCGCGTTGCTTCTTGCCAAAGGAGGAAATACCAAATCTGGGCACTGTTCGCGATGACAAAAAACGCAAAACACTGGCGCGTACCGATGACCCTATTCGCCGTGGACGAATTGAGCGTGTCCGCACTTGGATTTACCAGTTGGGTTACGCTGTCAAATCGGCCGCTGTGGAGCGATACCTGCAACCTTGGTCCTGGACACCGACTTCAGTTCGTACTATTTCTTGTCCGTGCTGATGTTCCTCTTAATACATCCTTTTTCGCAGAATGCATTCTCCGATCGCTTGTCCAAATTCAATTCCAATCCCTTCGCGATGCTGGTACCGGATTTTGTGCATGAATTTGAGCTCGGTGTATTTAAATCCTTCTTTATACATGTTCTTCGCATCCTCAATGGAAATACGGCAATCGTCGAGCTGGACAGACGGTAGTTATTTCTGTTTCCCATACGGAGCTACTTGAGCTCATCGAACACAGATTTAGACTTATACCCACTTTTGGCCAATCAACGATCCGCCGGTTTACCTCCAACACTTCTGCACTGAAGAAAATGGCCGCGTGGAATTATCAAGCGATACTTGTCGTCAGTCGCTGCCGCTGTAGTTATCCGCTTGCTGATGCACGACTTATTGCAGTGCGCAATCCCTGTTGTCGAAGGCCTTCTCCCGGAGCCGTACAACACGGAAATTCTCGCGCTTTTTTTCACGTTCGCAGAGTGGCACAGTCTGGCGAAGATGAAAATGCACACAGATTCTTCGGTTAGCCTACTGGGAGTGGCCACGACAGAGATTGGGCGGCTTCTACGTCGATTCAAGAACGTCATCTGTCCAAACTTCAACACCCACGAGCTTCCATCCGAGGAAGCGGCGCGTGGCCGGCGGCAAGCCAAGCAGGCCGCGACTGGCAAGGGGAAGGGAAAGGGGAAAGGTAAACGCAAAGCTCCTGCTGCCGCTGCAGCACCCGCCGGCCCGAAGAAGAAGAAGGAATTCAGTCTGCTAACCTACAAACTCCACGCCCTCGGTGATTACGTGGCCTCGATCCTTTGGTTTGGCACCACCGACTCGTATTCGACTCAACCGGTATGTTCTCGCTAGATGGCCCGTCAATTATGGACTGATTTAAATTTAAATTTAGGGAGAGCTCGAACATCGGCGCGTGAAACGGTTTTACGCGCGAACCAACAAGAACCGTGCCGTTAGACAAATGACTCAGCTTGAACGCCGTGAGTCTTCCCTTCGTCGTATCAAAATACGAGCTGCGGTACATTCGCGCCTCTTCGGTCAGAGCAGAGCGACGCCGGACTTTCAGGGCCACAAGAAAAAATTCCTTAAAAAGCAGAAGACCTTCGTCCCTTTTGCGGAATCTGAAGCGCTTCCCTACACGCCGCCTGAGCAGCATCATCACATCTCTGCGTCCCGCAACACCTCGCACCACATTGCGTCTTGGCTAAACGAGCAGGGCGATGATCCCGCTACTCGGGTGTGCTATATTTATCCTATTTCGCCCAGTCGCACTCTGATAATGCCTACAGGACTTTTTACCTAGGCTGCGCGAGCATCTTCTGAGCCGTATAACCCATCCTGAGTGGTCTGGGGATGGTAACGAATTTACGCCGCTCGAACAGTCAAAGCTACTGTTTCGCAATGATCGAATATATCGTCACAAAATCCTGCGCATCAACTATACTACCTACGACGTACGGCGCGGCCAAGATTCCTTGAATCCCCGAACCCATTCCGACATTATGACGCTCGCTCCTGAGGGCGCTTCCCACCCGTTCGCCTATTCCCAGGTGATTGGTGTCTTTCACGCGGATGTGGTCCACAGCGTTGCAGGCGCAGCTTCGACGCCTCAGCGCATGGAATTTCTTTGGGTCCGGCACTATCGCGTGGATCCCACTTGGCGTGGCGGCTTCAAGCGTAGACGCCTCCATCGCGTCGAATTTCTTCCTGATACGGATCCCCTCGCTTTCGGCTTCATCAACCCCGATGAGGTTATTCGCGGTGCGCATGTTATCCCCGCATTTGCACATGGAACTACCAGTGATCTGCTGGCTCCCGATTCCATTGGCCGTTTACCTCGAGAAGGATTGAGAGATGACGAGGACTGGCGGTATTATTACCTGAATTTGTACGTTCTTTGTCTTCTTTTCTTAATCTTACCAAGCGTAACAAAAATTGCAGCTTCGTCGACAGGGACATGTTTATGCGCTACGTAGGCGGCGGAGTTGGCCACTATCGCGTGGTCATACCTACCGACGAGGACGACATTGATACAGCGGGACAGCGTGACGAAGAGCTTGAGCTTGACGAGTTCCCAGTGGCTCTGGCCGGCATTCGCCTCGAGGTCCCGCCGGTCACTCCACCTGTGGGCCCGGAGAGCACGGTGGTGGTTGCCGATGCCGACGAGGAAAATTCTGACTCCGCCTCCTCTTCGTCGGAAGAGTCGGAGCCGGACGATGGTGCGGATGGTGGCGAGGCTGGAGACGGTGATGAGGCACTTCCCCTGGGTGATGAGGACGACGACTACGACATGGGGCCAGAGGACGGCGAGGGAAGCGACGATGACGAAGTAGAGGAGGGATATGCGCCGCTCTAGATATATTGTTATGCTATATTTAATGCGCCGTCTGCCATTTTTATTTAATTTGTTTCTAATGCAATCCGAGGAAAGAACTGCCTTCTGCAGCCTTGCAATGGCAATATCTGGCATTATGAACGCCTTGCATCCTCACGAAAGGCGCAGACATTGCCTGATATAGCCTTGCCAACCCAATAAGGCAAGACATTCCACATCAGGCCATAACAGATATTTCCGGATTTGCTGATGAATGACGAGTACGCCGTGGATTGGAAGGTTGGCGTCGAGGGAGGCAGAGACTTCTGGGTCCGTGCGGAGCTATTCGTTGCTAAACGGAAACGCGGGGAAATCCAACCAGGTCTGGAATTATAACTGTGTGTTATCTGACAGCTGCTGATGCTTCTTGCTTCGCATCAGCCTCACGATACTGGATTGAGGACACTGATTTCAGCGACTGAGCGGCCAAAGGGTGCTGCAGTTTGAAGCATGTGTACCTTTCGCGTTGGCTGATAGTTCTGAACTGGAGCTTAATCCTACACTCGTGGGCGCTTTCAACTACAATGACGAGCAGATTTGGAAGGGGAACTGTGAATGAGAACACTCGATGGAAATTGTGCAACACGACACGCGAGTCGTGCAGAGTGAAGCACCGAAACGCATCGCGTAAGGTGCATCTCTCGAACCCCGCCGGAACATAGCCGCCGTCCGCGCCCCTTCCTTTGCACCACCCTACGCACCACCCGCCACACGCGCCACAGCCCTCTGTAGGCATCACGCCGGAGGATCCGCGCTCGCCTTCGACTGCAGCAAACAACAAGGCGTCGGCGGTGCTTGACCTATTTCTGGAGGCTGTTCAGAGCCGATTTCACGAATCCTTTTTCAAAAAGTCGATCATTTCAGTTCGAGACTCTGGAGCAAAATGACGAGACTACCTATGCCGAATTACTGCTCACATATCGAAATCTCTTCCGGATATTGGTTTAAGAGACCAAGTCTGACGCGCTGGCGTTAACCTGCCTCGTCGCTTACACGATTTCGCTCAAAAAAAAAAGAAAAAAACAGCATTCAAGTATATTTTTGACATACGATCCCACAGATCGTGGAATCTGGGCCCTTATCTCTTGCGCAGCCTGCACAACAGGCTACACGACCTCATAAAAGGTGCCGTCCGATAAATGGTAGATCGATAACACACCCCGCCATCTCAGCCTACCTTTCTATCCCAACAACCTCAATGTCTGACGCTGCCCTCTACAGTCGCCTCCTGCTCCCAAAGCTTCAGGGATTCCCGCTATTCCGCCCACAGCCACCCGGCGATCTACCATTTACACTGCGGCAAACCGGCACCTGTATCGGAGACGTGGGGATTGTGACTCTAAACGGCGCCTTCGATCCAATCTTCAACATCTGCAAACCCGCTGAGGATAATCGCTCTGGCGTCCCTCAGGGCTTCGAGCAAGTGAGACTCCGTCATGATTCCCTCTTGGAGGAGCCGCGCTGCCACCTCCCGGGTTCAGACATTTCGAATTCCACCATTAAGAAGAAGCGCCTCGATGTCGACGTCGGGTTTGAAAACAATGTGTAGGTCTTGTCCACCATATCTGTCTTCTTCCGTTCTGCTGAATCGATCACGATAAAGGTTTTTACCGGCTGGGGCGGGTGCGGTCATCGAGGTCTCGACAAATTCGAAGGAAACGGCGATCCTTTTGCTGCCGGATGGCGCGTCCCGTTGGGATTTGCGCGCGATGCGGGTATTCCGCGATTACGCGTTGAAACATGCGCCGAACTGGTACGAGTTCGTGAATGGCGACCTTGGTCGCATGGTTGGGAGCGGTGACCTGTATCTTGTGACTGGCGTGACAAAGTCAACGTCATGGAGCGTCGCAGCACTCGAAAATCAGTCAGGCGATGGGCAAGTGTCGCTCAAGCTCAAAGCTGCACAGGTTGCTACCATGGGAGCGTCCTACGCATGGGAATGGGAGAACGCCAGTTCCTCAGTCAATTCTGGGCCATACCGCCTCCCAGGAGAGGAATTGTGGCACGACAACCAGACCGTCTTCGTCCGCGGCTTCAAGGTTGCCTTGCGCACTAATCGGTTGAGGAGGTCACCGAAGTTGGTACCGATCCTCAACTCCAAATGGTCCGACGTATCATCGAAGAGCACATTTGTGCCATTCTCAGACTCCCACCCGCGCCCCGAGTTTAGTTCCACGATGGAACGGGACATCTCATCGAGTTCGGCGGCAGGCAGTGATAATGTTTCGGATGATGGAGAATCACTGAACTATGTTTCCAGCGTGAGTGGGTGGGATGGCGATACTTCTCTCGATAACTGAATGTCCTTCAGCTCCCTCACCCATCGGATGACATCAATGAATTTCTTCTTGATCGCGTGAGTGATTTCATTGTACGTACCATCTCTACAGACTCAGCCGTGGTTAGGCGTCCGACGCAATAGTTGCGGTTACCCACGACGATGAATTAAATTCCGTCCTAACCGAAGTAGGACATCCACACATGCAGATTTTCACTCTCTAATTCTTTCAGGCTGACGACGAGGTCCCTGAATATCACGAGCTTATCAGCCGCATCATGAACAAGTTCACGTTTGAAACCACTTCTGGTAGATCATCCCTAGATCTGATAAATAAAATTTTATATTTTCCCAGACGGCGTGTACCTCCAAGCTCGCAGTGCTAATAAATCCTTTTCTGCTCCGTCCGGCCAACAAGAGGCCCTAGATAATGTCCAGATGGATCGGCATTTACAGCCACCGCTTACTTCGCCTACTTGGAACTCGTCTTTGAAAGACTCCACCGTTGATTATCCGGGTCGCGACTGTCCACCAGACAGCCTGGAAGACGCTCCTGATTCCTTTAGTAAGTTGTATTCTTTCCTAGCTACCAACCCAGTCTCAAATGCGATATTTCGATGATAGAAACAGCAAATTTGGAACACCTCCAAACCGCGCTCGGGGAACAAAATATTATGGTGAAGGGTCTGTACTTGATTATCATTAATACATTGACTGGTCGCTGAGGTTTATTTCAGTCACGCAAAACCCCAACTCCATTTTACCGTTGGTACGGACACGCTTTCACTCTCCGATACCGTTGCAGATGCGAACACCGCCATCATGGTCCAATAATCCTACGATCGAGTGGCCCTCCAGCCCAACGGGCACTGACCCCTCCCCACCGCTTCTTACCAACTCGGGGCGGGAATCACCCGGGATCCCTATGTCCCCCGCGGGTCCTGGCAAGGGAACTCTGTCCATTGGAATTCAGGGCACCGATGGCCCAGGCTGCTCGCTCTACGACCTGAAGCGCTTCATGAACGACCTCATCCCCCGCTCCCCAAACTACCATGCGCCTGCCGAGCCCGACATCGAGACTACCTGGGCCGGGACTCGCGACTTCACATCCGAGGTTCTGTCAGAGTTGCCCGCAAGTTCATTCACCACCACAAACATCGCTCCGTCACAGCTGCAGGTCGTCGCAGACTCAACAGACTCGTGCCTGAGTCCAACCGTCCTTCAGCCTGCGAAGGAAGACGAAGCGCAGTTGGTCAGGTCACCCATATGTGATGACGACACAGCCATCAGCGATTCTTCTGCTACTCCTTCATCTATTCCTCCCTCACTCACTCCAGATGCTCGAAGCCCATTTCCTTTCATGTTGCGACCTGCGAACGAAATTTACCGTTTGTTGGCTTCAAATAAACACGGAACCCAATTCACCCCAGAACCGAATGAAAATCTCCCTCTCGAATACCAGCATGTCGGTGTTAGTATCGGGGATGTGGGCATATGGACCGACGATTCATTCGACCCGATTTTCTGCGCATGCCAGCGGTCTACCTCCATTAACACTGAAGGCGTCCCCCCGAACTTCGACGACTTCCCACTACAGAAACGCGACATCTCCAAGAGAATGTATCATTCTCCCGGGTCGATCATAACGAGTGGAAAACTGAGGCGTATAGAAATGAACGCTGCGGCATCGTCGGCGGTTACTCCGTGTGTACCCTCAGTGCTGCCAATATCACCGTGTTCTGAAACCCACTAGATTTTTGCCTGTGACGTTAGGCGCTGGGGTGACGTTCGAAATCCAATCGAAAGAGTGCGCTATCCTTGTAGGACCACCTCCCCCCATGAAGCGAAAAGAGCCAGATACGCAGGAGCTTCGTCAGGAAAGAACTGGGAACTGGCTTCTCAATTCCGAACGGTTTGTTCAATGGCAACCAAACCTTTCGGGGATGCTGTGGATCCACAGTATTGGTAAGGCTTCTTATCCTGGTCGTGGTCGAAACTCATTCATTGAACTCAGCGGGTGACGGAAAGAACGTGCTCAGGTGTGTGACCACAATTTGCATTCGGCAGCTTCTAACGACAAGTCTGCTAGCTCTGTGGTCACAGATAAACTCAGTCGCGACCGAAACCTCTCCAACGAGCTTGAAGAATGGTTAGGACCACCTCCGGACATTTATCGGGCTACCTATGCCGGAAAAACGGGCGCTCTTAAGCACCTACGCACTTTCCTTAGGGATCCGGATTTACGCCGAATTCCCTTAGTAAGTCTCTTCTCTGTGAAGAGTTCGAACTCGGAGTTCCAACCGCTTCCTGTAGAACTTTTACCGAGAGGCGTTCATCTGGCGAGACCTCCGACATCCTTACATCCTGCCCATGATTGAAATTGTTCCTGATTCATTCTTGCCATCGTTCCGCATGGTTTCGACCTGGATGGAGAATGGGACTGCCTTGAGCTACCTCGATGACCACAGGAGAGCCAACGTGGACAGACTGGTTGGTTATTCAAATTTACGCTCTTCCATTACCACCTCATATGGGTCTCCAGCTCTCTGAAATTGCGCAAGGCCTCGAATACCTTCATTCCCGCAACATTGTCCACGGTGACTTGCGCGGTGTAATATTTTGTGTGGATTTTTTTTGATAGAGATTGACACTCTTTACAGGCGAATATTCTAATCAACGACAACTGGAGCGCCTGTTTAGCGGACTTCGGCCTGACCTCGTTGTCGGAAGCCAGCGCTGCAACGCATTCTTCAAATCGGGCAGGAACTGTTCGCTGGATGGCGCCAGAATTACTCGCACCGGAACGTTTCGGTCACCATAAGTTTTCTCGGACATCCGCGAGCGATATATATGCTTTTGGCTGTGTTTGCCTAGAAGTGAGAGCCTCTTCACGTTGCTCATTATTTCTGTTTCTTACTCGTAGTAGCTGGACACTGGTCGGCCCCCATTTGCCGATATTTCAGACGCGTTGTCGAACGAGCAGATGGAGGCTACCCGTGACGATTTACTGGGCGTCCCGAAACAGCTGGCCCGAGAGCTGGGGCACACATATATCATCGTTGATGGGCTCGACGAGTGCGGAAACACCGATCGCGAGCGGGTGCAGCTTGTGAACCTATTCCAGGAGCGGACCGAAAGCCCACTACACCTTCCATTCGCCTGTCAGCCTCACGCCATCTCCACCGACGATTTCAAGGGCGCGACTTGCGCATATATCGAATCCGATGTGACGCAAGAGGATGCTGGTCTCAACCAGTCCGTATTGCGACTTGAAGCCGCTGTTATGCTCACTCCAGATGGCCATCCGGACAAGCCTTCACTACTCAGTAACCTCGGGAGTTTACTCAGGCAGCGCTTCGAACAGCTCGGTGATCTCAATGACCTCAAACAGTCGGTCTTGAGACTCGAAGCCGCTGTTATTCTCACTCCGGATGGCCATCCAGACAAGCCTTCACTACTCAGTAACCTCGGGAGTTTACTCAGGCAGCGCTTCGAACAGCTCGGTGATCTCAATGACCTCAACCAGTCGATCTTGAGACTCGAAGCCGCTGTTATTCTCACTCCAGATGGGCATCCGGACAAGCCTTCACTAATCAGTAACCTCGGGAGTTCACTCAGGCAGCGCTTCGAGCGACTTGGTGATCTCGACCAGTCAGTCTCGAGGCTTGAAGCTGCTGTTATTCTGACTCCAGATGGCCACATGGACAAGCCTTCACTATTGAATAACCTCAGGAATTCACTCCTCCTTAAAATGCCCTCCCTGCTAGAACCCTATACCACTACCTACCGCAGCGCGAGTTCGCTGTCGGATGAGGTGTGGAGCGCGCTCAAAGCCAGCCCCCAAAACTCCAACGTCATTCTTCCCATTGCCTTGAAATCTCTCGCTCGAGAGAAAAATCAGGGAACGGCGGGGCATGACCAATATTGGATCGCAGTACATTCACACGGCGCGGTCGACTTCATACTTTCTTGCACCAATGGCGACATAGGCGCCTATCCCATTTTCATCTTCACCACCCATCCTATTCACCACCTTACCCCTGATTTTCTCCTACCGCGACTCGTTTGTCTCGCCGAGGCGCTGCATGCCGCAGTGCCCATCGAACACGTCTACTCAGTTTTCGCACCGGACGCGGTGACGACCATGTTTGTCGAGATCTGGTCCTCCTTGACTGGTGTGGGGGCGTACAAGGACGATCCATATTACCACGCAAAACTTTCGTACTGTACCAAACGGTCCTTCGTTAATCGCCAGATGACCGTCTTGCCCGGGCTCGTCTACCAGCTTCGGCCTGCAGTCGACAGTGACCTCGAGGGGGTACAGAAAAAGCCACGAAGACATTTTTTTTCTCAGTTGGTGTTTGTGCAAGTGATTATTTTTTCACTAAGTAGGGGTTTTTTCCCCCCGAGTACATAAACAAGAGCATATGCACAGCCACTATTATCATTAGAAAACCTCGAAGCGAATTTTAGCATAACCACTAAAAGTATCAGGCACTGCCACTAAAAAGTCCCTCAACACAATCAGTCTCTAATAAAAAAAATCCACAAATTTTGATCATCTGGAAAAGTGAAAGAGATGAAAATATATGTACTCGTAACAATATGGTGTTTTAATCAACACCAGTAATTATAATGCAGTTAATTTTACGCCAAAATACATGCCGTTTTACAATACATGTTGATCCCCGGATTCTTGAGTCTTGCATCAGCAGTTACACCCTATTCAGCAAAGGAGGGTTGTGACCAATGAATGTGAGCCATCATAAGGCTGAACCATTGTCAAAGAAAATTGTCTTGGCAAACTCAAGCTCTCTAGATATTTTAAGAGTAGTTGCTTCCGCTATGTAGGTAGTTTTTCCTTTCTGAGAGACACCTCACTTTTTTTTCTTCTGTGAAACCATTGTGTTTTTTTCCTGCTTGACATTCACATCACATCTTTTTGTGGTATCATGCATGATCAAGGCATAACATGTTTTGCACAAATCACAATGGATTATGGAAGAACACCTTTCAAGGCCTGAATTTCTCTTGTCAAATAAATTCATTAAGACCCACACATAGGCCTGTTGGCTGCCTGGAGGCCCTTCCCAAAGTCACGGTTCCTGTTCATTCTGATCTTCTCGTGCATCCAGGATATGGTCCTTGTAGATCTGATTCTCGTACATAATTCCCTGCTGTCTGTAAAATACATGCCTATCCACTTGCTTGTGAGTATGGGATGAGCACTGAATATTGAATGCTTGAGAAATGCCACCACGGAGCGACCCGATGTTTGTGCATGCTTGGATAAACTAAACGCATAAAGCTGATTGGCCAGTAGACATTATTATATAATCCTTGTCTTTTGTATAAGCAGATATGTGTCCTATGACTAGGATGATCAGAGTGAGATAAAGATTATTCTGCATCTCCTCCTCATTGGAAATGTCTACCACCACAAGGGAAGGGCCTGCGCTGCACTCAAGTGGCTATGAGAACAAGTAAAATTTCCACAAATTCGTCTGGCCTCCATACCTGACCACCAATACACCAAAAAAAATCTCATCTCAATGAAATTATGGTTGTATGGAAGAAGAGTATACCAGGCTTGGTCAAATCCGAGGCATGATAACACTAGAGTCCGGTTGCCGAATTCACCTGTGAAAGTGCCCAAATCCTGAAAATAAAGATATTGGTACTATGAACTACATTGAGGTGGTTAAAAAACTAAGGTTTTGCAACATGTTTGTATAGATTGAATCCTGAGGCAAAGAAAAGCAAACAGATGCATGTTTGGCAGGAATCTAAATAAAGGTGAGTTTTTTGTCATGAAGTGTGGAGGAATTGGTATCACCAGGGGACAATAAATCCAAAAGCTTTAGATTCCCAGATGGATAAATGGTACCCACCGCTCATATGGCACACCAGCATCCCGAAGCCTTCGAACAGCAAGCTGCAGTGCTTTTGCAGCATCAGATGCTCGTGGCCTGTGTCCACTGCCCAATAAATGGCTGTATACAGTTTCTGCAACAACTGGCCCATCTTCATCCATTATAGACCACATAGTGGCAATGGCTCCTTGAAATCCGGCAGCAACGAAACCACCACCCAAGTGAAAGGACTCATTCACCAGGGCAGCATCTCCCTTAGCTGTCTGGCATGCAGCAAGGAATACAAATTCAGCACTTGGAAGGGACATCTGGAGAATAGTCTCGAGCTCCAGAGTTCCACCATAGAGCTGGAGGCAGCTTTTTGGAGGCTCTATGATGTTCTGCTCTCCATGACAAGCTAGGTGGATCCAAGCACAATCATGCAGTGTCTGCTTGACTGAAGCCACAGTAGCCTTTTCACCAATGAGACTTTGAATCTGGTATCGTTCTCCAGCAATGGAACTAATATTAGTGATTTCTTCTTCAACTCCGGGGAGTTCTTGGTCCCTTTGGGGACCAGTGTGTGTCACCCCAACCAGGCCAATGTGGGGTGGATTGGTTGAAGGTGTCTTGGAGTTCGATTCAAGGAGAGCCCCTAGTGTGGGTGTATATGACTGTATGAATTGATCAGCAGAGTCAGCAGCATGCAGAGGCAAGCCGGTGAAATCTCCTGTAGGACACCACCACAATCTGCCAGAAGTGATACCATTCTGTAAAAAAAAGTGAATAATAATGTATTTGACAAGATGAGTAGAACTCACAGCATTCAGGGCAACATAGATTGGTTGTACAATACAAGTCCAGACCCAGCTCAAATACCCATCCATGCCCACTTCTATCCCTTCTTGGAACATATGAAGACGGGCCTGTGGTAGTTCTCTGGATCTCACATTACGCCCTCTGATCAGATGTCTGAGGAGGCTTTTTTGTGCTTTTAAATGGTCCACAGACACTGATGGAAGTGCAAGATGAAGTGGATCTGAGGTCGGGTTAAGGAGAATAATTGAGTCACAATGATCATGGTGGGAATTGAGAACAACAATAGGCCCATGCTGAGATGCTTGGCACAGATCTCGGTATGGTTTGGGCCGGAGAAAGTTCTCTAGGCCTGGACGATTTCGAATCTCATTAATCAATGTATTTCGCTCTGCAGCCACCCTCTGTGGATGTTGAGCCTTTCCACTGTAGAGGTCAATAGACAGAAGTTTTAACTTATCTGCCTCCATTTGGGGCAGAAAATCAACATTGGTTTTCAGCTGCAGCAGCTGTTGGAATGTGGTTCCCAAACCTTGTTCAAGGAGCTCCACTGCAAGTGGGAGGTTTAAAGAGTCAATGCAGGCAGCAATAGCACCGGAGGTCACCTGGGAAACATTGATTCTCATGTTCATGTCTTGACGGACTGATACAGGGCTGCCAATCCAGAGGATCTCAGGCAATAGATGAAAGGCAGCAGAGTAAGCCTTTGGGGCATCAGATGGTCTGTGTACCTGTGCAAGGGAAGCCCAGTTCAAGGCTGAGTGCCATGATTGTACAGGATCTGAGGTGTAGCTTTGAAAGGAGTTGCTGTAACTGGATAGGGCGGCTTCGAGGTCCTTCACATTACCTGATCGCTGATATTGTTCTGCAAATGACGCTGCCAGAATGCGAAGACTTCCAGGCAAGTTTGGATGCCCCTCAAGTGCCTGCTCCACAGCGGCCTGACCTTGCTGTAGTGCAGCCTCGAGGTCCTTCACATCATCTGATCTATGATATTGGGCCATGAATAACATTGCCACAGTCTGGAGACGTCCAGACAGGTCAGGATGCCCCTCAGGTGTCTGCTCCACAGCAGCCTGACCATGCTGCAGTGCAGCCTCAAGGTCCTTCACAATGCTTGATCTTTTATATCGGTCCATGAATGACCCTGCCAGATTGTGGAGATGTCCAAGCAGATTGGGATGCCCCTCAGGTGTCTGCTCCACAGCAGCCTTATTGTTCTGCAATGCAGCCTCGAGGTCCTTCACATTGCCTGATCTTCTATATCGATCTGTGAATGACACTGCCAGATTGTGGAGATGTCCAGGCAGGTCGGGATGCCCCTCAGGTGTCTGCTCTACAGCGGCCTTATTGTTCTGCAATGCAGCCTCGAGGTCCTTCACATTGCCTGATCTTCCATATCGGTCCATGAATGACACTGCCAGACTCTGGAGTCGTCCAGCCAGGGCTGGATTTCCGTCAGGTGTTTGCTCCACAGCAGCCTGACCATGCTGCAGTGCAGCTTCGAGGTCCTTCACATCTCCTGATCTTCGATATCGGTCTCTGAATGATGCTGCCAGCCTCAGGAGATGTTTAGCCAGGCTTGGATGCCCCTCAGGAGTCTGTGCCACAGCGGCCTGACTGTTATGCAGTGCAGCCTCAAGGTCCTTCAAATCACCTGATCTTCTATATCGGCCTAGGAATGCCCCTGCCAAATCCTGGAGACATCCAGGCAGGGCAGGATGCCCCTCAGGTGTCTGCTTCACAGCGGTCTGACAATGCTGCAGTGCAGCCTCGAGGTCCTTCACATTACCTGATCTTTGATATTGGTCCATGAATGACACTGCCAGACTCTGGAGATGTTCAGCCAGGGCTGGATGTCCCTCAGGAGTCTGTGCCACAGCAGCCTGATTGTTCTGCAGTGCAGCCTCAAGGTCCTTCACGTTTCCTGATCTTCGATATTGCTCTCTGAATGACGCTGCCAGATTGTGGAGACGTCCTGACAGGTTGGGATGCCCCTCAGGTGTCTGTTCCACAGCAGCCTGATTGTTCTGCAGTGCAGCCTCAAGGTCCTTCACATTGCCTGATCTTTGATATTTCTCTCTGAATGATGCTGCCAGATTGTGGAGACGTCCAGGCAGATCAGGATGCCGTTCAGGTGTCTGCTCCACCGCAGCCTGACCATGCTGCAGTGCCGCCTCAAGGTCCTTCACATTGCCTGATCTTCGATATCGGTCCATGAATGACACTGCCAGATTCTGGAGACGTCCAGGCAGGTCCGGATGTCCCTTGGGTGTGTGCTCCACAGCAGCTTGATCATTCTTCAGTGCAGCTTCGAGGTCCTTCACATCTCCTGATCTTCGATATCGGTCTCTGAATGATGCTGCCAGCCTCAGGAGATGTCTAGCCAGGCTGGGATGCCCCTCAGGAGTCTGTGCCACAGCGGCCTGACTGTTATGCAGTGCAGCCTCGAGGTCCTTCATATCCCCTGATCGTTGATATTGGTCTCGGAATGACCCTGCCAGTCTGTGGAGACATCCAGGCAGGTTGGGATGTCCCTTAGGTGTCTGCTCCACAGCGGCCTCATTACTATGCAATGCAGCTTTGAGGTCCTTCAAATCACCTGATCTTCTATACTGGTGCATGAATGACACTGCCAAATTCTGGAGATGTCCAGCCAGGTCAGGATGCCCCTCAGGAGTCTGTGCCACAGCAGCCTGATAATTCTGCAGTGCAGCCTCAAGGTCCTTCACATTACCTGATCTTTGATATCGGTCTGTGAACAACACTGCCAGATTCTCAAGACGTCCAGCCAGGTCTGGATGTCCCTCAGGTGTCTTTGCCACAGCAGCCTGATTATTCTGCATTGCAGCTTCAAGATCCTTCAAATCGCCTGATCTTTCATATTGGTCTGTGAATGAGACAGCCAGACTCTGAAGACGTCCAGCCAGGTCAGGATGCCCCTCAGTTGTCTGCTCCACAGCTGCCTGGTTCTTCTGTAGGGCAGCCTCAAGGTCCTTCACATCTCCTGATCTTCTATATCGGTCTGTGAACGACTCTGCCAGACTCTGGAGATGTCCAGCCAAGTCAGGATGTCCCTCCAGTGTCTGTGCCACAGCAACCTGATTGTTCTGTAGTGCAGCTTTGAGGTCCTTCACATCCCCTGATCGTTGATATTGGTCTCTGAATGAAGTTTCCAGATTCTGGAGATGTCCAGCCATGTCCGGATGTCCTTCAGGATTCTCTGCCACAGCGGCTTGTTTGTACTGCAGGGCAGCTTTGATGTCCTTCACATTTCCTTGATCTGGATTTGGCTGGGCAGTCTGTATTCTATCTGTGTTCTTTGCATTCTCATCCTTCAGATCATCAAGTAATTGGCTGTTAATGTTGTTCCCTAAACTTACGGATTTATGCACATCTTCACAATTATCTTTTCCTTCATCCTCTGATATCACTGGTTTTGCCTCCACCACCTGGCAGAATATATTAGTGCACTTACCATCCCCACTTCCTTGGTGCACGCACCGGCCTGGGATCTACATTTGAATTTGCTTTGTTCTCGGTTATTGAGTGTGACTCCTTGAACCGCAAATTCATAATACAGCAATGGAAAACAATTATCGACTCACTGGCATGGCTATTGAAGTGTGCGGTGGGATCAAGTCGCAAGACACCGACTTGGCGGCTCTTATATGTCTCCCAGTGCCGTGCGCTGATACACATCTCATTTGTCAATCAAGAAGCAGGATAAGAGTATCACCGATATCTTCACTTGTGTTGCAATTTTTCCCGGGATAGACGAGATGTAACGCACACATTTATTTGATGGCGGCACATTCGTACGAGATGCGGCACATACAGTAAAATTGGCTTGAGATCAATGCAAGATGCGGCACATTCACACGTTTTGACAGCGGCAGTGATATCGGCACATGAACAGCTTTAAACCCCGCCACACCGGCGCCGAAGGCGCCAGCTCCACGCAGTGGGCCACAGCGGCGAGCGAAAAAGGAGAGCGCCGCAGGCAAGAGCCCCGCGCAGCGGCAGCCCAGCGCAGCGTAGGGGTCTGGGGGCAACCCCCAGCCGGCCCGGCGCCGGCCGCCGAAACACCTCCAAAAAACACGCAATGAGCCGTGCAGTTGCTGGAACCACGCAAGAAGGCCCCCGCGCTAGCGGGAAAAGGCCCCGCGCCAGCGGAAAAGGCCAGCGCCAGCGAAAAGGAGGGGTCTGGGGGAATCTTCCCCCAGCATGCCGCGGATGCCGCAATTGATGGCACCAGCGGCAACGTAGATCACTGGAAAAAATGTGCTACATCTGATCATTCTGACGCAATGTGCCGCACATTAGCCTATGTGTGCGGCGTTACATCTTGTATATCCTCAATTTTTCCCTGGGTGGTGTGTTGAATCACCAGTACCGGGTAGGCTAGCTACCCTCTGCACAATTCCACACAACTGACAAGGCATATAGGGTTGAACGTGCCAACACTCAGTGGTGCATCACGCTATACAGCTTTTTGTCATTGGCGTGTGTGATTGGCGCCTGTTCTTTGGCACCTGTTCTTGGCGTGTAGATTGCCGCTCAGGGAAATTGATATCAGGATTCAGTGCCTAATAATAATTTTAGCGCGCAAAAGTCGTGCAGTTGCCTGGGCGCGATTCTAGTATACCGTTACGAATTTTATACATCTCAGGCAACCCAAAAAGTGTTCGCTGAGCAGTGAACAAAACAAGAGATAGGATCCATGCATTTATTTTATTTATTTATTCTGCATGCCAACCGTCGAGTATGTGATTGACTTTCAGCATAATGTATGGCTCAGATTTTGTTTCACAGCATGTACCGGTATGGACCCATGCCATACCTACAGAGACAAACGCCGCTCAGAGCAATTTACATCCGCGCCTAATAATAATATATCTTAGCGCGCAAAAGTCGTGCAGTTGCCACTGAATATTTTAAGTCAGTTTTTTGGCAGGGCGCCCGATGTTCTAGTACACGCGTTTAGATCACAATCGCTGAGAAATAAAATAAAATAAAACAAGAGATAGGATCAGTATATAGTAGGCTACCACGATGACGGTAGCGTATAGCGTACACATGGACGTAGTGTACTGTTCTTGTTAGGGACCACCGCACTAATACCTCCGAATCCTCCGCGCATGCCAGCCGTCAAGTTTGTGATTGACACTCAGAATGTATGAAGGCGCATGGGGAGCATTTATACCACGGCGTGAGACAGGGTGCGAAATGCGCAGCTGAAAGGGAGGGTGGAGAGGCGCATGGAGAGAGATGCACGGCACTAGAAAGAGAGATGAGACGAACCGGACGGGAGGAACATGTGCATATGAATGATGAATGGAGAAGAGACGAGACGAGACGAATGTGGGCATGCGCATGCGGTGGCGCAGAACGAAATGACTAGTACTAGGGCTAGAGGCGCCGAGGCGTAAAGACGAGAGGAGACGTTGACATAAGCACAGGCGGAATTAAATATGGGAGCGAGATCGCCTGCTGCGGTACACACAAGGGAATTGTGGTGGGGAAAGAAGACGCAGTGGGCGGGTACCGACGAATTCGAATCCCTCGTGCACGCCGCTGTAAATCCAAGTCGGAGGGTGTATACTTACGCTTTCGAAGTCCTTTCAGAATAGCCCTGTAGTTGACAGAGATCCGGAGTCTCGCCAGTCTCGCTTCGCCGAAAAGTGCGCGGATGTGTGGATCGAACGGCTGCTTCAGCGCTTCTGTATCGAGTCCCCGTAGGCTGTAGACAAACCAGAGAATTTGAGAGAAAACCCAGAGCGAGGAGAGTCGCCGGAGCCGCAGAAGTGCCCGGAAAAGCTACTGATGACAGCAATAGAACTCAGACCTAACGCAGAGGAGGAGAGATAGCGGTGAGAAGGCAGCAGTAGCGCAGTTGAGCGCAGTGGTGGCGGAAATTTTGGTTGAGTGACGTGTGACCCAGAGTGTGACCTTGTTGCTTGCTTCTCTTGCAAGAGGCACCCACAAAAAAAATCGGCTACACAGGGTCGGAAAACTGAGTTAAGGGGTGCTGGACACATACTATACTATTAAGCGAGATTCCCACGCGTCATCGCCATCAATTCTGGCCTAAATAGGAAATTTTCGGCATATGCCGGCTGAGCAGTATTTTTTTCCATTCTACTTTCCCCCCGAAGTCTGGGAGGACAAAACAATTTGTTCCAAACTACCATGTTCATTACCACGGGAATAGTTTATAAACTGCCGCGTGCTTTTTTGCGCACCCTGCCTCCGGCATTCTCACGGCAGAAACCATCGCAGTACCAAGCCCCAGTTGGTTTCTTCTTCAAACCACGGCAGCACAAATGAAACTGGGAAAAGTATGATTTGAGCACTAGAAATTGGCCAAAAAACATACCTTTGAAGTGCATGCAGGCCCACTGCAAGTTATTGTTTCGAGGTCCCCAGTTTCTGTACAGTCTGCGTCATCGCAGTCCTTCTCGTCATCAGAGAGGATCGCCTGTTTTCGAGATCTCTTCGGGCGTGGAACTCGTCGTACTCGTTTCCCAGAATCGTTTTCTTCATCAGTCTGCGGATCTGGATCCATTGGAGTGAGTCCCGAATTGTTTTCTGCCAACGGGATGGGATCGCTGATAACAGGTGTCGACATGTTTGAAAAGTTGTCCGTTGACTGCCCTGGAGTCGCAGTTGCGTGGACGGGCGTCATAGCCTGAATCGTCGGCACTGCAGATGGTACTTCGGGGGTACCTGGCGGCAAACGTGGTATCGTAGGACTAGAGCCGTATGGAGCTGTGCGATAGCTAGACTGCGGGTATTGGTTTGGTGGCGACGCGGTCATCTGTGCCGTGTCGTGACCTAATATACAGTCAGGACATTAAAAATAGTAAAGCATTGCGCGACTAACTGCTCCGACCGCCCAGATCAGGAGGTAAGTTGTTTGGAACATTGGCGGAACCACCTAAAAAACAAGTTAGGACACCAACGGCACCACGAAGGAATAATAATATACCGTATGGCGCAGCAGAATTAGAAAGATACCCACTGGGAGCGAAAATTGGCGCTTGTTCCAATGTCGGTGGCTCACTAGAATCCATCTCGTCGTTGCTATCTTCTGCGACGCGAGATGGAAAGTCTGAAGAACTGCAATTGTCCGCCTGGTCGTCATTGTCATCTTGGGTGTTGTTATACTCATCCTGGTCAATATTAGTGTCCTCCTCATCGCTCAACGCTCCGGAATCTGCTTGCAAGAAGCTATTTCTATGAAAAATATGAGCATCTAGAACATGAACGAGTGCTAAATATTACCCGAGCACCGACTGGGTACTGTGCTCCTCAGAAATCCGGAAAGTGATAGCTTTCTTGCGACGTGTACGCGTCTTCGCCTTCGAGATCCTTTTTAATTCGATTTTTTCGTTGGACTCCATGATCTGAACCTTGACCCGCACATCCGGTTCTCCGAGCAGCCGAGTTGGAATACTGTCGATTTGCGTTGATCCACGAGAAATTCCTGAGATAAGCACCACCGCCAGCCAGAGAAACCCATTCGAGTGCACAAGAAGAGCTGCTGGGTCTTCGGTTAAAACCATCGGCTCGCCGGGTATGGCGTCATTTGACTCTGGGGAACGAGCAGGCTCGTTATGATGCCCAAAGCCACGGACGCGTTTAAGGCGATCCTTCGATTCGGCGACCGAGAAGCGGCTGGAATAAATACGCAAAATTGTCGCCTTGTGCTGCTTCTTTCCAGACGCATCTATAGGCAAATAGGCTTCAGGCGCGGACGTCGGCTCATTTAGTCCCGATAATGCCTCTAGCGTGAGATCTTCGTAGTCAGGCAAAAATGCGGTGTCTGAATGCGAGTCGG
Organism: Mycena rebaudengoi; assembly: GCA_029282285.1. NCBI lineage: Eukaryota > Fungi > Basidiomycota > Agaricomycetes > Agaricales > Mycenaceae > Mycena > Mycena rebaudengoi. The sequence goes on from JARJCX010000059.1 coordinate 306,742, forward strand.
GAATGGTGGATGTCGCGTCATGCTCCACTTCTACTTCATCTTCCTCCTCGTTCGTTTCGCCGGGACTCGGCCCGTCAATGAGAACCAGTTTATCTTTTCCAAAAGGGCAGAAGATACTGAACCCGCCTTTGCGCTCCATGGCATCGAAAGGGGGTTCCCAGGACGCCTCCATGAGCTCGCCTTCCGCTACCACTCTCCCTGACATCCAACCCGTCATCGTCGAAGCGTTCTTGACGTATGTATCACCCTCCCACGACCGCTCAGAGATGTGGTCAATCTTTGGAGACACATCACCCGCAGAGTCTTGCCACACAGGCAGCCGTAAACGCCTTGCACCCCGTGTCCATTCGGGATGCTCTGCGAGAATATTCTCGCAAGTAACCGCCGCCGTAAGGCGACTCGGCAATTGCAGCATGTCTGTATTGCAGTCGTTACTGGTCATGGTGCGAACCTTTCCAAAGGAAAGCTCGAGGGGATCCGTGGCTGGACTGATAATCCAGAACTTTCCATTGGGGTCATCGATTTGGGTTTTCGCCACACAGAAGAAGATATTTTTGCCCGTTGTCATGAAGTCGAAGTATGTTTGTGAAGGAACAAAGCGCCCGGCTTCCTTCTGATAGATCGCCATCATGAGATGCATCGCGGCGCTTATATGCACCAATTGCTCCTGAAGGGATAGCTTGATATTGGTGTATGCCTCGAGAATGTGTCGGTAAAAAGCCCCAAGAAGCCGGAGGACGCGCCGGGTGTTTCGGAAAGCAGGTAGATCTGTCTCGAGAGCCTCCGGAAGCATTGCAATGCTACTGAGCAGATCGTACATAAGTTTCACGCTCTGGCGATCATTAGGGTAGAGGAGGGTGTCGATGTGATGTCCGGTATGGCGGCTGTCTCGTAACAAGTGCGATTTTATCAGTTGACGCGTGATCACTACCCCTTCAACGGTGGTAGCCAGAAGACGGATCAGAGAGTTTCGCAAGCGCTTCAATATGTGCTTGAAGTCGATATTCCCAGTCCTATCGTCGTGACCGCAATGGTAATCAAAGAGTGGGAGGTCGCCGAGTTTTTTGAATAGTTCCCCATTCCGATCAAGCTCGCGAATAAACGTGAGCAGAACGGTAGCGGCGCGGACTTTCGAATCCCCATCTGAAGAGATGCAATACAGCCTGCCACCGATGTGGTTGGCCATCTTGTCAATTGCATCGCAAGCGGAGGTGAGCAATGCCTTGCGGTCATTCTTTCCTTCACGTTTACATGTGGGGGATATAATAAATGGACGAGCAATATTGCGGCCAGGGCTGTCAGAGAAGCTATTCACGGCGACGACAGTGCCCTAAAAAGAGGTAAAAATTTAAGCTGCGGAAAAGTGTGCACATGGTCTACGCACCTCGCTGGCTAAATGAACTTTGCCTGAAGCAATGCCCGCATGAAGTGCTTCTGCTTGTGCTGCATTACGGAACTCAAGATCGTAGCCCTTGCTGTGTTCACGGCAGATACCGTGGATCTGGTTCAAGCGCGGATACCACCGCATTCGCCCTTCAATTTTAATATCATCGATCATAATCTGGAATCCCGGTCCACGTGCGCCATCTGGAGGAGCTGGGAAGGCCGTAGGATATGCAACATCAAGATTGTGGATCATCTCCTCCATTGTCGGTCCTCTGGGCGAGGCTAGGAGGGACGTGGAGGCGATATGTCGCTTGGTAGCATTGATTGAGGGCAAACCCATAGTGCGGTGAGCCAGATCGGCTGCGGCTTGTCCTCCAAGCTTCAGGAGAAGATACAGCTTTTGATATTCGGCATGCGTGTAGCTTTGGTCCTTGAAAGCCCCAATTGCAGCGCGATCAACCCGGTCGTTGATGGTGAATATACTATCGCCGTTTGCGATCGAATTGTTGACGACACTGTGGATTCGGGGCACGTTACCCTGGCTGACTGCGTGAACAAATCTAGAATGTGCGTCGAGATGTCGGGCTCGAACAAGCAGCGTACGACTGAGGTTCAGTCCCATGAGTTTGAGGTTGTTGATTTGCGCATTTTTTTGGTTCAAAAGGGCCTGCGTCTCACCCATCGTGAGATAGGCAAACGTGGTGTTCACATGAGACCCGTGCTTGTTCCGGTCAAGAATTCCCTTTATCAGAGGCTGTAGGAGAAGTAGCTGGCATGGAGAGCAGACACCAGAGGGTTGCGTGTGCCGTTTGCAGTCATTGGATCGAACCACAAGTGCAGCACCGAATTCGACGGCCCACGGAAGCTGCCGCTTGGCATGAAGTCCAATGGGATAGGACAAAAACGAGGGTTTCCCAGCCTCGGTGAGCAGTTCCTGTCCGGGACATCCGATGGCGATGACGGCGAGTTGTTTTTCAGGGATTTCTTCAGGTAGGACATTGGCCACCGGAGAAGGAAGAGTCGGAAGTGAAGTAGTGGCACCGCTGAGTGAAACTCTCTAAATAAGACCACAATAAATTCGACTGGGATACGCACAGTAATGTCATAGCTTGGATGATACGCTGTACACGGTCCTCCACCATGTCCGGCGATATTTTCAATTGGCAGAAACAGATCTCTAACCACTTTAAAAAACCGCCCATCCCCAGTTCTCCGCGGCGGATAAGCTCAGAAAGCTGGACAGCATTTTTATGCCGCGGTCCATCCAAAAGGAAGGCATCGAAAGCGCCATGAATCACATCCTCCCAAGCGTCTAGACCGGGAAGAACGAGGGTGGACGGATCAACAGCAAAACTGGCAATAAAATCCCCAGTTTGCGCAAGGGGAACACTGGACGGCAATGTAGAGATTGCCACACGCAGACGGGACAGGAGGACTTCGCCCAGATCCACTGCAGCGGCCGGAATGGACTGGTCGGAAATTGCAGGGAAGTCCGGGAGTTCATCAACATCGATGGCAAGAGATGTCGATGCGCTGGGTGGGACTTCAGCAGCGATCGGACGCGGCGCCGGAGGAGCACGTGGTCGCGCTGTAAAAAAACTGGTGATTTGTCTACTGCTTCCGGAATTTTCGGCCTCCTTCGCGTTTTTGATGTGATCCGCACTCCTCAAATGAGGTTCCCAGTTTGCGCTACCACCTCTGCCAAACTTGACGATTTTATTGCAGACCGCGCAAAATCTCTGTCGAACGGTACCTGGTCAGCTCAACGTGGCGGCATCAAAGGGTAAATCTACCTCGCCCCCAACATCAGCCGCCTGTGACGGATTTCCACTTGACATAGGCTTCTTTGCGCAGCTTTTTTTAGCAGGACGTGGGCTGACGTGGTGGGTCCTGATCACGAGTTCGTCATTCATGAATGCTTATTTATGTTTACTTGGATGCGCCGAGCTAGGCAAACGGATAGGTCCTGGTGCAGTGTCCTGGCGCGTCACCATGCCCTTTTTTGGGCATGGATTTTGGCTCCATTTGGGCATCATCCGGCCTTCAGCGTCACCAAAGCGCCACTCTCCCTTTGTTCTCCTGGCTCACATCCACTCCGCACAAGGACTCCACAACGGTGTCAAGAGACTCCGCCACTCGTGGATGAGGCCTCGCCGCCGCTTATGAACATGAATCTTACCCTCCGCTGCGGCGCGCGGCGCGGACCTGGCATTCGAGCTTTCAGGGCTCGGCAAGCTTCTTGGCGTGTCGCGGTTTGACGAGAAGATGTTTCCTTTCAGCGCTCTGGTGCTGTCTCTATCTCTATTGTAATAAAAAACACCGTGCTCGTTCGCTCTAAACAACATCGGCACTTGAAAGCAAGCCTCTACTTGGCACTACTGTGACGTGCAGAGTCTACGCAAGGCCCTCGTAACCGGTTAACGGCACTACGGCCACTTCCAGCCTCAACCCCAATCACTATCTGACCGCCGCTGATCTCGCCGAATCACCATGTAGTCGTCGTCGACTCGTGGCCTAGCTCTCCGTCAACCTGTCTGCTGCTCCGCAACTCCGCATGATACAACGGCGACCTCCTTACGCCTGCATGGTACGACGGCGAGCTACCGCCGCGCACCACCCCGCCGACTCGGCGCTACGCCGCACACCCCCATCTTACAGGCCCCTTCACGTTCACGCCCACGGAATCGCAGGCGTCGCTTGCGTGCCGGGGCGCATATCGGGGATGCAGCGCAAGGAGTCTCCTTTCTTCTCGTTTTCTTTTGCTTCTTCTTCCGTTCCCCCGCCGCGCTTCGTTGAGCCCGAACGCACAGGTGTGCAGCGTGTGCGGCAGCCTTTTTCTGCGCACGCAAGCACTCCTTCCGAGGGGAGACGCACCTGCTTGGCCTCCACCTTCCCCACGTACAATTACTGACTACCGATTTCTACATACTTTCTCGTTTTCGTGATTCTCCATTTTCCATTTTCTTTTTTTATTCATTCTCTCTTGCCCTCCAAAATCCGACTCGCCGGACGGGCACTGCAGTGATCTCGCCCGTGCACGTTGCGTTGTGTTCCCACTGCGCGCATTCTATGCGCCGACATAGCAGGCCCTGCGCGCGCTACGGCCAGCCGCACACGCGCCCACGCCGGCGAAATCGCAGATGGGGCAAATGTCGGCGGCTCGGTCTCGAGTCGCACTCCAGCCCACCAGTCCTGGCCCTGCTCGTTCCCACCACACAATCGACAGACGTGGCCACCGTGTGCGGCTCGCGCACAACTGTGCACGCCTCGCCCGCGTAAGCGCCCGTGGCTCTTCCCGGCGCGTGCCCAGGGCATGATGTCGTTGTGGTTTGCGGTATGACGGCGAGCTGCCACCGTGCACCACTCTGTCCTATCCCCAAAATTTCCATTGTAAATAAACACGCATGTTGTATAGAGGCAGAAGATCGATCCGCCTGCTAGCATTCTGACTCGACGGCTCGTGGAAACAGAAGCCCCAACATCGACCCACCTGATGAACCGTGCAGCTCGTCTATTCGAACCAACGCCTGGCTTTTTACAAGACTGGTGTCTTACAAGTACGATTCATTGAAGCGCTTGCAACGTCTCCCATACGCCGAAGGCCCTGCAATCTCCCCCGCTCTTCGCATCACTGGCCTCTGCCTGCGCGTGCTCTCGCCAACTTGTGACGAATGTGTGTGCCTTGACGCTGCTCTGGTTTAATTGTCAATATTCAATTCTCCCTACCACATCATCTAAACGGACACCATTAAGTATACAGGCATCTATTTTTGGGTAGGTACAGAAAAAGTAGCAGCCCTTTCAATAAAAATTTCTTTTGCCCGCCAAAATAATGCCATCGAAGCGCAGCTTAAACCACGCCGTCGTATCGTCCTTCTTAATCCTATGCAAAAACCCAATGCGCGCCTTCTGTTGCCGCCTTCTTGCGACCCTTGCGCCAGGCGGCCCATAGCGACGTAAAAGTCCATGCCAAAGATGCCGATGCCAGGGTCGTAGCGCGCCGCGAATAGTGACGTGCACGGCGAGCTTTTCGTTGCGCCAGATGCCGAAGGTGCGAACAGTGTAGCGTGTCTGCTGCATGAGTTGCTTGAGGATGACCTATGGAGGCGTGCTGGGTGCGATCACCAAACTTGTGGACGTCGAGGCTGAGTGTGCGCATGACGCCCGAGCGGCAGGAGGCGGGGTGTAGCGCATTGCTGAGGAGCTGAGGCCCAGAGTATGCAACAGTGGTAGAACTTGAGAGCCAGAGTAGAGCAAGGGACCTAGGAGTGGGTGCAAAAAAAGAGGACATACCAAGATTCGAACGTGTGACACCCAGCATAAGCAAAAAATCGCAAGACAGCAGTACAACAAATAGGCTAAGGAATACTTGAAAGTGGAGCACTTTAGCACATTTTAACGCACCCACGCTGAATATTTGAAAAGAATCTGATTTCAAATATTCGCCAGGACATAGCACCAGGGCCAACGGATAGAAAAATTACCCTCTGAGAGTAAAAAAAAAAAAAAAAATTAACAACCTTTTAAACCCATTTTTGAAGCATTCTGAACGAAAGTCCGAAAACTGGATTAAGGTGCCTCAGACCCATACTATACATTAAGCTCGTGTTTCGGCATCTTCCGGCGGGTGCCTCTTGTTCTCTTGTCTCTCTCGATAGATTCTCGAGGCGTACTTGCTGGCTTTCGTTCGCTGCTAGATTTTTCAGACAAGGGACTGTGTCAAGCACCTCTGACTTGGTCTATGTGCCCTGCCTGACGTCGCCCGCAAATATATTCGTCCTTCTCCGAGTCCTGCGATGCGGGGATGGCCTTCTGCAACGGGATATTCGACCCTTCCTGGATCTGGTGCAACCAGAGGCATTAAATTGTGAGGGGTACTTTTCTTTTTATCCCTTTTACTCGAGTCCCACACTCTTTCTCGATACTAATCAGTAGCTTCGCAGTGGCTTCTCAGGTCTAGACTACCCTCTCCGCCTCATAGCGCCACACGCTACGGATTGGCCCAGTACCACCGCGAACGCGGATATACTCGATACACTACAACGCACATGGTCTCGCCACCTTCCGTCTGGTTCGGCGCCCTTCTTCAAATCCGCGTCGAGTGCTGACGCCCTTCGTTTTCACAGTTTCTCGCGGTGCGGTATCGTAGCATCCTAGTCCTCGACATTAAGTACGTTCTTCTCCGCATCTCCCTATGCGTCCACTTGCTTTCCTTCCCCCATCTCCCCGCCCGCGCCGCACCTTCTCTTCTCACATCCTCCACACCCCACCCCTTCCTTCACCTAGTCGTTCTCCCCCATTCCGTCCACCCCACCGTCGCCTCCGCTCGCATAACCAACGCTAACCGCATCTCTCTTTCTTTTTCCAGCCCTCTCTTCCTGTTTCTGTGGTCTGCACGTATCGACGGGCGGTGCGCCAGTCGATAGCGAGTGCGCGCTCCGTGAATGCCCACCTCCGCGTGCTCCGTGCGTACCCGCCTCATCTCCGACCGCCACGCCTTGAGCCCTTGCCCACCAACACACACGTTTTGACTCGAGCGCGGCACGCCTTCCGAGTCCGCGGCGCCCAGCCCGAATGTTTCCTCAACTGTGTTGCAGGTGCGGGCTTGACGACACGCGCGGGCTGCCATCGGCGGCGTTGGAGACGGCCAGAGTGGTTGGATGGAAGCCTCAAGACCGGAGATCCCGCGGTATCGCTACGCAGAGGATCGTATACGCAAGGTCGCGGACAAAGGCTGGATACTGACTAAGCAGACCTCTCAATATAACATGTACATACAGAGAGAGCCCAAAGCTACCACTACAGCGTGGACTCAAAGCTGCGCCCCACACCCCGCGCGCGTCTTTCTTCCCTCGCCCCCAGTTTCGCTCGCGGGTGTGGGCTTGACGACACATGCACGTGGTCGCCGACACGTTCTGCGCCACCTTCGACGGACCTGTGCGCCCCGCGCGCAATCTTTTGCTACCCCGGCCCCCCGCGGTACCGTGCATGCCATGCGCGCGCGCCTGCTCACCACCGCGCGGTGCCCACGTCGTGAGTTTGCTCCCCACAGCCAAACTGGCGCTCCCCCCGGCCCGGGCACACTTTGCTCGGAGCGCGCTCACCAACGCGCCCCGGACCTCACGCGTCTCTTCCTCTCCTGTGGGACGGCATCATCCCAGCTGCGCTCGACTCGCACCTTCCTTCGTCCACCGACGATCTGCAACTCACTGCGGCTACATTTGCGTATTGCGTCGATTTCGTCCCACCGACATCGCCCCCCGGCGCTCGCGCCTCGCCCACCGACAAGCGCCACCCGCGTTGTTACTCCCTGCGGCTGCGCTGACGTGCCTCGTGGCGCGCGCGTCTTTCTTTGCTGCATGCCGGTATCGCGGATGCGGGACGTCGGTATCACGACTGGCGATTCGTGCGCTCGCCGGCGAGCAGGCGTGGGCGTAGGCGCGGCTGCGGGCTTGTAGAGGCGTACCGTCACCCTGCGCGTCTTTTGTGCTCGCCGGCGCCGCGCGCGCGCCTTTCTTCTGTTGTCCGCCGGTCTCGCAGATCAGAGCTTGACGATCCGTACGTGCAGGCACGGGCTTACCGCGGCTGCAAGCTGGGGGGGGGATACGTGCGTTCGCGCGCGCATGGGCGGACAGCGGCGTCGGCGTGCGCTTAGGGATCTGCGTTGTCACTCGCGCGCGTTCTTGTTGCGCCCGTATCGCGGGCGTGGGCTTGCAGATGCGACGAGCGTATCGTCGCGCGGTCGCGCCGCTGGGCGAGTTCCCCGTACTCGCGAGCCCGCCCGGGTTGCTCGTGCTGGTTGGGGGGCAACAGCGAGCGGGGTGGCGGCGGGGGCTTATCGCGTGGAGGGTGCGTGCGTAGGTCCACCCGGTCGCGCCGCGCGCTGTGGATCTGGTGGTCGTGTGCCTAACTCCCGTCGGGTGACGGGGCCCGACGCGAGCGCGAGGATCTTGATCCTGTGCGCGGTGTCGTCAGTGTGCCTGCGCGCGGTGTCGGTGTGGGTGTCCTGCGCGCGTGCGGTGGCGTAACCGTGCGTGCGTGCATACATAGCGTTTGTTGTTGTAGGGCTTCGAGCCTGCGGGGTCGGTGTCGTGCGTCCGGGGGTTTGGCGGAAGCGCAGTGGGGAAGGGGAAGCAGTGGACGGGCGGTTGTGCGCGTAGGGTGGACGTGGAGGTGGGCGGAGCATGTCGAGGGTGTGGGGTGGGAGCGTCGTTGATACGGAGCGATGCTGATGCGACTGCGGGGGTATGGTGGGGTGTCGTGTCCGCGATTCGTGCGGGACTGCTGCCGGCGCGGGGTGCTGCTCCTCCGCCCTGCGTGTCGTGGCTGGCTTCCGAGCGCGCGCGCGCGCTGTCGGTGGACTACCGAGCCGAGACGGGACGATGGCGATAGGAGCGGGCTACCCGGGCCCGTGGGTGGATTTGATACAGTAATCGAGGGCGTACGACTGCAGCGCCATCCATTCATCTGGGTGTTACTTCGAAAGGGTGGGCGATCTGCGGTTCCGTCGGCATGGACGCGTGGCGGCGAGGCGCAGGTACTGCGTTAGTGCGCACCGTCTTATGCCCTATGAGATGTCCCACTTTGATAATATGCATGTCCAAGATTTTTAGCCCGATATCTGCTGTGGCACATGTGACCCCCCGATCAAAGAGATTATTCTTTGATTCTACCACCATAAGGAAAGGGCCCGCACTGCGCTCGAGTGGTGGGCTCTATCTTTCTCGGTCGTCAAGGCCGCACCGTGACCTATGTTTTGACCCATGTTTCTCGTGTTCAAGGCTAGCTGAAGTTGAAGCATTCAAATAAACGGAGCTACCTTTCTCTCCTACCCCACCAACCACCGCCGGCAGCTTTGTGACGGGAGAAATCTATTCGCCTATTCGTCGCTTTCGTTCCGAAATCCTCACCCACATATTCTTGTTTCACTCCCGAGACTTTCGCGCCCGTATTCAGGACGCCGTTCCCTAGTCGGTGGATTGAATCTCGATCTCTCCATCTTGAAGGGGCGACTGCCGCTTCTGTAGAGGCTTGAAATCGATCTCCGCAACGTACCGTGGATTGGCGCGTCCCGACTGCAAACACTCATCAACCGGTGGCTCCTAGCGAAAATCGCCCGTCAAACAGCCGACTGAACTTAAATTCAAGTACGTGAGACCCACGAATATTCCGCGCTCCATATCCTGTGCGTCTGCGCTACCCCCTGGGTCTCCCTTCCATCTTGTGGCCGACGTCGAGAGAGCGAATCAGCACTTCCCAGTGTGCATTCCCCCACGGACTTCAACAATATCCCGCTTCTCTTGCAGAATAATGGGCGATTTTTACATGTGGCACTCCCGCTGGGGACTCATCTTTGCGAGCCTGAGCCTGCCGAATCTGGAGGAACTGTGGGTGATGTCCACCGAATATCATGAAACTGTCGCGGAATGGCCTCATGCCCCGTTCCTCGAACTGTTCGGGCGTTCTGGATTCCACCGGTCCCTCAAAGTGCTCCGAATCGCCGAGGTGCTCATTACGGATGGATTCCTGATTGCAACTCTATCTTCACTTGACTCGTTGGAACATCTATACAGGTCGCAGAAAAATGGCAAGAGCATCGTCCTCGTCGTCGTGACCCCCAATTTTCTCCGCGCTATTACATTCCAGACGCCCGACTATCGTATTCCCCGGCCGCGGCACTTTGTCTGCACTAAGCAGCTGCAGTTCGCCGAACGTGCCTTTGTCGCGTTTTTGTCGCTTCGCGGCTCGAGTGCGCATTCCGCGTCGAGATACGCTCCCTTGACGGCCACGAAGAGGGCTCGCACCTGTCCACCCTGTTACCCGACCTCCAGGTGCACAGAAACTCGCAGTTCGAGCACGATATCATTTAGGTGGTGGTCATTTACCGCTTGCATGAACCTTCACTCGTACCTTCTTGCATCAGTTCCTTCCCCACTTTACTTGGAATATCGCTGACGAACGTTAACGGTCGCCGGTAATTACAGTCTTGTTATTTCTTATACTGAATAGTAACCCTAATTTTCCGTCGAATCCCCTTTTCTAGTTTTGTTTGGGAGACCCACACTGTACTATTCACGTGAACTAAGCCAATTTGATTTATTCATTCGGGTCGAATCAGACTCTCTGGACGATTCTTCGCGAAGGTGCCCAAAATTGGCAGAATCGCGATAAATGCGCCTAATTTTCTCCTCGAATTTGAAGCCGCGCTAAATAATGTTAACTTCCTGCTGGGAGCCGGGACAGGATCTGGCTTAGCTTCATAATATGTGCTCCAGAAAGATATACATGTCGTCAGTACAACGCAACATGAAGTGACAATGTATTTTCAACTCAAAATTGGTACAGTGGGGCACAACGACGGCTTGCACGGCTCCGAATATTAGATTAAAATGCTTTCCCTGCCCTGAATGAGCTCGGCTCTTCACCAACCATCGTGGTGAAAGTGCGAAAATAATGAAACCAATCTGGCAATTAGAAACGATGTATGCCTTCCATGGGAAGTACCCCAATTAATTGATGTGAAATTGAGAATCGGTCTGGGCGCGCGCCATGGGCTACAAAGGTTTGTGCCTGCATGAAATGTGCTAGTGATATTCGGATATAGCGCAGTAGATCGTAGGCCAACGAGGGACCCAACTTAAAAAATTAAATTTGATAAAATGCATAGAGTCGAACAACGCTCAGCATCTAACGCAATGGGCGCGGCGCAGAGCTCCCATACTCTATATATGTGTCTACAAGTTAGCGGAAAAGGAAATGAAATAATTATAGACAGTAACTGTACCACCCCCCAAAGATTTTTTCACAGCGGCGGAGGCAAAGATTCAGCGGAGCACCGCGCGGATTTAATGGACAACTTTGTACATACATACACCGATGATGATGATAATAGCGAACCGGTTATAAACCTTTGCGTACTGCACACGCGGAATGAGTGCTTATTCAACACTCGTCTCATTTGAATTTCGTTCACTTCTTCAAGTTCACTTGGGGTAAAGGGCCGTGGCTTTGCCCGGCATGAAACTCGTACTTAATTTATTCAAAGGCAACCTAAAACATAATATAAATACAATTGATCTCACTGTCAATATTGCAAGTATTCAGACATCCCTGTGGAAGCCCATGTGTAACACCATCTTGCTCGCAGTTGGGACCTGTCAAATTGCAGTGTCAGAATCCCATCATAAAACTAGACCACCCCGTTTGTTTTTATAAATCTAGCAGTGAAGTGGTTATGCCCATGGTAGACAACTCCACGGATAGCATTTCGATGGTGTGTATCCCGAATATCAATGTTCAACACAGAGTCATAGGAAATATTCGGATCTGATGAAGAGGCTAGGGTAGGTAGGTAGGTAGGTATATTCCGACGCAGTCCCATCAGGAAACAGCCGGTGTCAGTACTACATACATTGCGTCAGACTATGTGCTACGGGTACCCTCAATCTTCCGCTGATTGATCTACCCTCCATTTCGGAATTCCTATTCTGTTGTCATTATTCTAGTATGAAACAAGTACTCTGGGTTTTAAAACATCGCGCGTGGCAGAAATTTTTATAAACCTCGAAAGTATATCAGCCAGACGTTTAGTAACATTTGAGTAATGTCGATGTTTTGGTACAGCGCTCATTTGTGGAGGAAATCCGCTGAGATTCCCGTGCGAGGGATATATGGGGAGATTCAGCATCAATTCAGGTGACACACATCCCACAAAAACAATAAGGCGCGGAGTTAAGTAAACTCTGAGTTTCCTTGACAGCCAATAAAGACATAGTTCTCGCCTTCCACGGCCGTATTGCAGAATTGATCGAAGAATTTCAATGTGATGAGCATGTGGCACTGGTGAGATGGGTAAATCAGATATACCTCAACACTAGAACTGGAAGCCAGTATTTGGCTGGAAGACACTTGTCTCGGTGAATAAATTTATAGGATAGAGTGGTTGTGGATCCCGAGACGGTGTCTGATGAATTCGTGTTGAACATCTGCCAATGTTTTAAGATTGCCGCGTGGGTGTCCAAGCAGACTATAAATCCGAATGTGCGGTGCGGTTAACCTGCACCATGTGTAAACAAATTCCCTTGGGAGGTGGTATGCAGTTAATATTAATAGTCAGCTGCGAAGGTTCCATTCACCACGTTCCTAGTTTTGGACGCTTTTTTGAGAAAATATTGAGAAAGAACATCAAGTTCCAATGAGGTGAAGATAGCCCAACAAGAAAAATGTAGCATCGGCAGCCTCAGGCTTCTCCGATGCAAATGGCAGACAGTTGTGCCTCGACAGAAATTTTGTCGCAGTGGGGCCCAAAAGTGTCTGTGAAGTGCGGGAAAAGTTATTTCGTGCAGGGTTGGTGAAGCCAACTCATCTGTTAGCACGCCAATTAAGGTCTTGAAACCGTCGGCGAGATTATCATCTTGGTTTACGACATACAACGTTTGAGTATACACCATTATGAGCCAATAATAAAAAGCGGCTCATGAGTTTCATCCGGCGGGAGAAAAATCCTCGTGTATGAACAAGCTAACATAGGTATATGTGAGCTATCGAGTTCTTGGAGTCGTCAAATCATGGGCCATAGCCAAAAACCAACTTGACTTCATTAGACTCCAAATCAACTGATTTTCCTCACTCAAGATGAGGATAGGGGCGTGAGACACATCGGACCGCGATTCCGCGTGTCTCGGAAAGTCCCGGAGCCCTTGCTCGCTTGCCGATACCGCCCGCGCACAAACGACGCGCAGATAGCGAAAACGTCCATAGTGGCCTATCTCAGTCTCTAACATTAGACCAAGGTCTATACTGGACATTTTGATGGCTGCCCTCGGAATTGCGACAGCAGATCCCCCAGTGTCCACCATTTCAGCCTCTTGCATTAGCCATTCTAACCATGCTGGGATTCCCAGTCATGGCAGTTTTTATAGGAGGTGAGCGGGTCTCATTTGTCGTCCATTTTGTCGGATAGGAGACAAGAGCAAAATAACAAATTGAAAGATCAAAGGAGCCCAGGGCAAGAGAGAAAGCAGACGGCGTCACGGCATGAGAGCGTAGGCACAGAGAGCGAGGCACTGATGTGGAGAAGCATGCAGAATAGATTATGTGTGTCAGTGGGATATCTATGGACCAAAATAGTGCAGTCCTGCTTTGCCGGGCGGCAGGTGCTAGGGGTCCGCCCTGGCCCCCAAATTTCCTTTGATTTACCTTCGGTTGAGTCCTTGCAGGCAGCGTGGCCCAACACTTCATGTTCCAGTCTTTTCTGCCTATGTACATTGCACTGGACCAGCTACACTGGTCGCGCCGAGCGGATGGCCGAGTGGATGGCATGTTTGGTCATGTTAATATTACAATACGATAGAGGGTGCATGCTTAATCAGCAAATAGATTCGCCATACCACCACCTTCTATCACCTTCTAGACATCTTGACCAGATAGCATGGCACCAGCACTCGGTGGATGGTGTCCTTTTATTGCGGTTAGTTTTGCGCATCCACCATTGCCGCAGACAGCAGTCGATCTAGGCTTCTCGGTCATTGCGCTACCAAGGCTGTAGTTAATCGTGAATAGAATAATCTTGACGGACCCCACACCTGATTGAATGTATTATTTAAGGATTGTTTACATGCGATATAAGGACGCAATAGTTCCGCAGGATATTGCCGAAGCGAGGTTAGTCAGCAGAAGATGGAGATGTAAAGACTCCCAGCATGGCGAGATAGTTGACAAACCTAAGAAATATGGTGCCCGCAGAAATGAAACCCGTCGGATCATTCCGAAGGCGATGTCAAAAAAAAATTTACAATGTTTGTGGATGTTGTTATTTTTCACTGAGTAGGGGGTATTTTTCCCCGAGTACGTACACAAGTACAATGCTCAGCCACTAAAAACATTAGGTTTTTGTCTAATGGAGTGATTTTTTCAACTACACACAGCCACTAAAAAGTGCCTCACAGTTTTTTGTCACTGACCTGAATTAAGGTCCCCCGAGATATAAAAGAGACGATCCTTATTACATAAGTACTCGTAAACGTACATAGTTGGAAGTTGAATTTGCAACATGTCGTTATTTGTTAACCATCTCAATCATTTCGCATAAGAATCGACGCTTCTCCAACAGTTACTCTAACACTGCACCTAGGCGCAATTATTCGACATAAGCCCCTGCGCTTCTGGATATTGATTCGAGAGACCAAGTCTGACGCGCCGAGGGTTGACTTGCCTCGTGGTTTACGTATATAATATATACATACACACCCTTTACGTTCAATTTTGCGTTACAATAAGAATAACGGCATTGGACTGCCTCGAGGATTATGTATATACGCGAGTTACAGCGCTTTCATGATGCGGAAAACGTAAAAAAAATCTTGGCTCTTTCGGTTTGTTTACTGCTTAGCCCCTAAGTTTCAAAAGAACTTCAACGGATTTTCTCTCGCACGACGATTGTCAATGCCACAAGTTCTATAAATTAAATGATCCAAGGCGTCATAGACACTAGTATCTTTGTCTCACTTTTGCAAGATAATTTTGATGGGCCACAACGGTTTACCAAATGACCAACATGGATCATCCTTTAAATTACTATATGAATTGCAACTCTCTGGATTTTCTTAATATTTGAGCTTCAACTGCGCTTTCAGGAACACGAATCGCCGAGGTGGATCGACTAAAAACGGGCTTAGCCACGCTTCTTTTTTTATGCCTTCCGTACTCATCAGTGACAGTGAGAAAAGTACAATAAGAACAACAGCATTCAAGTTTGATTCAAGTATGTTTTTGACCCACAGAGGATGAAATCTGACCCTTATCTCCATTGCAGCCTGCTGTGCAGGCTATCGATATCGATAGCTGCCTCGTGGCTTACACGCTTTCGCTCCAAAATGAAAAAAAAACAGCATTCAAGTATGTTTTTATGATCCCATAGATCATGAAATCTAGCCCCTTATCTCCAGCACAGCCTGCACAGCAGGCTACACGACCTCATAAAAGGTGCTGTCCGATAAATAGTAGATCGATAACACACCCCGCCCTCTCAGCCTACCTTTCTATCCCAACAACCTCAATGTCTGACGCTGCCCTCTACAGTCGCCTCCTGCTCTCAAAGCTTCAGGGATTCCCGCTATTCCGCCCACAGCCACCCGGCGATCTACCATTTACACTGCGGCAAACCGGCACCTGTATCGGAGACGTGGGGATTGTGACTCTAAACGGCGCCTTCGATCCAATCTTCAACATCTGCAAACCCGCTGAGGATAATCGCTCTGGCGTCCCTCAGGGCTTCGAGCAAGTGAGACTCCCCCATGATTCCATCTTGGAGGAGCCGCGCTGCCACCTCCCGGGTTCAGACATTTCGAATTCCACCATTAAGAAGAAGCGCCTCGATGTCGACGTCGGGTTTGAAAACAATGTGTAGGTCTTGTCCACCATATCTGTCTTCTTCCGTTCTGCTGAATCGATCGTGATAAAGGTTTTTACCGGCTGGGGCGGGTGCGGTCATCGAGGTCTCGACAAACTCGAAGGAAACGGCGATCCTTTTGCTGCCGGATGGCGCGTCCCGTTGGGATTTGCGCGCGATGCAGGTATTCCGCGATTACGCGTTGAAACATGCACCGAACTGGTACGAGTTCGTGAATGGTGACCTTGGTCGCATGGTTGGGAGCGGTGACCTGTATCTTGTGACTGGCGTGACAAAGTCAACGTCATGGAGCGTCGCAGCACTCGAAAATCAGTCGGGCGATGGGCAAGTGTCGCTCAAGCTCAAAGCTGCACAGGTTGCTACCGTGGGAGCGTCCTACTCATGGGAATGGGAGAACGCCAGTTCCTCAGTCAATTCTGGGCCATGCCGCCTCCCAGGAGAGGAATTGTGGCACGACAACCAGACCGTCTTCGTCCGCGGCTTCAAGGTTGCCTTGCGCACTAATCGGTTGAGGAGGTCACCGAAGTTGGTACCGATCCTCAACTCCAAATGGTCCGACATATCATCGAAGAGCACATTTGTGCCATTCTCAGACTCCCACCCGCGCCCCGAGTTTAGTTCCACGATGGAACGGGACTTCTCATCGAGTTCGGCGGCAGGCAGTGATAATGTTTCGGATGATGGAGAATCACTGAACTATGTTTCCAGCGTGAGTGGGTGGGATGGCGATTCTTCTCTCGATGACTGAATGTCCTTCAGCTCCCTCACCCATCGGATGACATCAATGAATTTCTTCTTGATCGCGTGAGTGATTTCATTGTACGTACCATCTCTACAGACTCAGCCGTGGTTAGGCGTCCGACGCAATAGTTGCGGTTACCCACGACGATGAATTAAATTCCGTCCTAACCGAAGTAGGACATCCACACATGCAGATTTTCACTCTCTAATTCTTTCAGGCTGACGACGAGGTCCCTGAATATCACGAGCTTATCAGCCGCATCATGAACAAGTTCACGTTTGAAACCACTTCTGGTAGATCATCCCTAGATCTGATAAATAAAATTTTATATTTTCCCAGACGGCGTGTACCTCCAAGCTCGCAGTGCTAATAAATCCTTTTCTGCTCCGTCCGGCCAACAAGAGGCCCTAGATAATGTCCAGATGGATCGGCATTTACAGCCACCGCTTACTTCGCCTACTTGGAACTCGTCTTTGAAAGACTCCACCGTCGATTATCCGGATCGCGACTGTCCACCAGACAGCCTGGAAGACGCTCCTGATTCCTTTAGTAAGTTGTATTTTTTCCTAGCTACCAACCCAGTCTCAAATGTGATATTTCGATGATAGAAACAGCAAATTT
Organism: Mycena rebaudengoi; assembly: GCA_029282285.1. Classification (NCBI taxonomy): domain Eukaryota; kingdom Fungi; phylum Basidiomycota; class Agaricomycetes; order Agaricales; family Mycenaceae; genus Mycena; species Mycena rebaudengoi. The sequence goes on from JARJCX010000059.1 coordinate 323,901, forward strand.
GGAACACCTCCAAACGGCGCTCGGGGAGCAAAATATTATGGTGAAGGGTCTGTACTTGACTATCATTAATACATTGACTGGTCGCTGAGGTTTCTTTCAGTCACGCAAAACCCCAACTCCATTTTACCGTTGGCACGGACACGCTTTCACTCTCCGATACCGTTGCAGATGCGAACGTCGCCATCATGGTCCAATAATCCTACGATCGAGTGGCCCTCCAGCCCAATGGGCACTGACCCCTCCCCACCGCTTCTTACCAACTCGGGGCGGGAATCACCCGGGATCCCTATGTCCCCCGCGGGTCCTGGCAAGGGAACTCTGTCCATTGGAATTCAGGGCACCGATGGCCCAGGCTGCTCGCTCTACGACCTGAAGCGCTTCATGAACGACCTCATCCCCCGCTCCCCAAACCACCACGCGCCTGCCGAGCCCGTCATCGAGACTACCTGGGCCGGGACTCGCGACTTCACATCCGAGGTTCTGTCAGAGTTGCCCGCAAGTTCATTCACCACCACAAACATCGCTCCGTCACAGCTGCAGGTCGTCGCAGACTCAACAGACACGTGCCTGAGTCCAACCGTCCTTCAACCTGCGAAGGAAGACGAAGCGCAGTTGGTCAGGTCACCCATATGTGATGACGACACAGCCATCAGCGATTCTTCTGCTACTCCTTCATCTATTACTCCTTCACTCACTCCAGTTGCTCGAAGCCCATTTCCTTCCATGTTGCGACCTGCGAACGAAATTTACCGTTTGTTGGCTTCAAATAAACACGGAACCCAATTCACCCCAGAACCGAATGAAAATCTCCCTCTCGAATACCAGCATGTCGGTGTTAGTATCGGGGATGTGGGCATATGGACCGACGATTCATTCGACCCGATTTTCTGCGCATGCCAGCGGTCTACCTCCATTAACACCGAAGGCGTCCCCCCGAACTTCGACGACTTTCCACTACAGAAACGCGACATCTCCAAGAGAATGTATCATTCTCCCGGGTCGATCATAACGAGTGGAAAACTGAGGCGTATAGAAATGAACGCTGCGGCATCGTCGGCGGTTACTCCGTGTGTACCCTCAGTGCTGCCAATATCACCGTGTTCTGAAACCCACTAGATTTTTGCCTGTGACGTTAGGCGCTGGGGTGACGTTCGAAATCCAATCGAAAGAGTGCGCTATCCTTGTAGGACCACCTCCCCCCATGAAGCGAAAAGAGCCAGATACGCAGGAGCTTCGTCAGGAAAGAACTGGGAACTGGCTTCTCAATTCCGAACGGTTTGTTCAATGGCAACCAAACCATTCGGGGATGCTGTGGATCCACAGTATTGGTAAGGCTTCTCATCCTGGTCGTGGTCGAAACTCATTCATTGAACTCAGCGGGTGCCGGAAAGAACGTGCTCAGGTGTGTGACCACAATTTGCATTCGGCAGCTTCTAACCACAAGTCTGCTAGCTCTGTGGTCACAGATAAACTCAGTCGCGACCGAAACCTCTCCAACGAGCTTGAAGAATGGTTAGGACCACCTCCGGACATTTATCGGGCTACCTATGCCGGAAAAACGGGCGCTCTTAAGCACCTACGCACTTTCCTTAGGGATCCAGATTTACGCCGAATTCCCTTAGTAAGTCTCTTCTCTGTGAAGAGTTCGAACTCGGAGTTCCAACCGCTTCCTGTAGAACTTTTACCGAGAGGCGTTCATCTGGCGAGACCTCCGACATCCTTACATCCTGCCCATGATTGAAATTGTTCCTGATTCATTCTTGCCATCGCTCCGCATGGTTTCCACCTGGATGGAGAATGGGACTGCCTTGAGCTACCTGGATGACCACAGGAGAGCCAACGTGGACAGACTGGTTGGATATTCAAATTTACGCACTTCCATTACCACCTCATATGGGTCTCCAGCTCTCTGAAATTGCGCAAGGCCTCGAATACCTTCATTCCCGCAACATTGTCCACGGTGACTTGCGCGGTGTAATATTTTGTGTGGATTTTTTTTGATAGAGATTGACACTCTTTACAGGCGAATATTCTAATCAACGACAACTGGAGCGCCTGTTTAGCGGACTTCGGCCTGACCTCGTTGTCGGAAGCCAGCGCTGCAACGCATTCTTCAAATCGGGCAGGAACTGTTCGCTGGATGGCGCCAGAACTACTCGCACCGGAACGTTTCGGTCACCATAAGTTTTCTCGGACATCCGCGAGCGATATATATGCTTTTGGCTGTGTTTGCCTAGAAGTGAGAGCCTCTTCACGTTGCTCATTATTTCTGTTTCTTACTCGTAGTAGCTGGACACTGGTCGGCCCCCATTTGCCGATATTTCAGACGCGTTGGAGCAGATGGAGGCTACCCGTGACGATTTACTGGGCGTCCCGAAACAGCTGGCCCGAGAGCTGGGGCACACACATATCATCGTTGATGGGCTCGACGAGTGCGGAAACACCGATCAAGAGCGGGCGCAGCTTGTGAACCTATTCCAGGAGCGGACCGAAAGCCCACTACACCTTCCATTCGCCTGTCAGCCTCACGCCATCTCCACCGACGATTTCAAGGGCGCGACTTGCGCATATCTCGAATCCGATGTGACGCAAGAGGATGCTGGTCTCAACCAGTCCGTATTGCGACTTGAAGTCGCTGTTATGCTCATTCCAGATGGCCATCCGGACAAGCCTTCACTACTCAGTAACCTCGGGAGTTTACTCAGGCAGCGCTTTGAACAGCTCGGTGATCTCAATGACCTCAAACAGTCGGTCTTGAGACTCGAAGCCGCTGTTATTCTCACTCCAGATGGCCATCCAGACAAGCCTTCACTACTCAGTAACCTTGGGAGTTTACTCAGGCAGCGCTTCGAACAGCTCGGTGATCTCAATGACCTCAACCAGTCGATCTTGAGACTCGAAGCCGCTGTTATTCTCACTCCAGATGGGCATCCAGACAAGCCTTCACTACTCAGTAACCTCGGGAGTTCACTCAGCCAGCGCTTCCAGCGACTTGGTGATCTCGACCAGTCAGTCTCGAGGCTTGAAGCTGCTTTATTCTGACTCCAGATGGCCACATGGACAAGCCTTCACTATTGAATAACCTCAGGAATTCACTCCTCCTTAAAATGCCCTCCCTGCTAGAACCCTATACCACTACCTATCGCAGCGCGAGCTCACTGCCGGATGAGGTGTGGAGCGCGCTCAAAGCCAACCCCCAAAACTCCAACATCATTCTTCCCATTGCCTTGAAATCTCTCGCTCGAGAGAAAAATCAGGAAACGGCGGGGAATGATCAATGTTGGATCGCAGTATATTCACACGGCGCGGTCGACTTCGTGCTTTCTTGCACCAACGGCGACATAGCCACCTATCCCATTTTCATCTCCACCACCCATCCTATTCACCACCTTACCCCTGATTTTCTCCTACCGCGACTCATTCTTCTCGCCAAGGCGCTGCATGCCGCAGTGCCCATCGAACGCGTCTACTCGGTTTTCGCACCGGACGCGGTGACGACCATGTTTGTCGAGATCTGGTCCTCCTTGACTGATGTGGGGGCGTACGAGGACGATTCCTATTACCACGCAAAACTTTCGTACTGTACCAAACGGTCCTTCGTTAATCGCAAGATGCCTGTCTTCCCCGGGCTCGTCTACGAGCTTCGGCCTGCAGTTGACAGCGACCTCGAAGGGGTCGCGGACCTCTGTTACCAATTCGCGGCTGACTCGGACCCCGTTATCCCGACCCGCGAGGCCTCGATAAAAGAAGCGGCGATCCTCATCCGAAATCAGCAAATTTGGGTACACGGCGTCCGCCGTGCTGGGGACGACCACGAGGATATTGCGTCCATCGTCGCGTTCACTCGCAACAGCGACACTTTTGCTACTATTAGCAAGGTGTTCACCAACCCCGCTTGGCGCCGTAAGGGCTGCGCCGAGCGCCTCGTTCGCCGGGTCTGCAAACATCTCCTCCTCACTAAAGAGAGTGTCGCTCTTTTTGTTGCTCACGACAACCCGGCAGCGACCAACGTCTACCATCGTGTAGGATTTCTGGGTCTTCAGGGGGGCGCACCGGTCAACGGTGTAGACTCCTGGCTTGAGATTGGCCTCGACCGCAGAAGCGTCCGAGAAGCGGCGAATGGACATTCACATCGAGGATACCTCCGCAAAAATCGCACACACATACACTATTCTGTATTATTACCTTTACATACATACCCCCACCCACCCACCCACCCACCCCCTTGTATTATTTAAACACCATCCCAATCCCAGTAAATTTCTTGCTCGTCAAGTCGTTTTTGTGACTGTGACTGCAAAGCGTCCCCTGATCTTCCAATACAAGCGCTCAAGCTCAAGACCAAGGCAATGTCTAATAAGGTGTTGGATGCCCTCTACCGTATATTCGCTCGTGGCGCTGGTTACAGCATTTTTGTGGGCGTGTACGGACACCGCGCACGGATGGCTGCTATGACGGCCAAAGCGAAAGGTGAGCTGAAACCAATGTACTTATCTTCATTCCTGCAGTCGTTCATCTCCCTGTGCACAGAGGTACATGGTGCCACAACTTTTACGATGCTGGTCTTACTTTCTTTCTCTAGCGGGCGGCAGCGGAAGAGCAGCGGCAACAGGTCAGCATTCATGGTCAGACTTGATCACATCTCATCCCCGACCAGGAAGAAACTACCCTGGCCCTCGCAGCCCAGGCCATTCTACAATCTAAAAGACCCTCATGACTATTGCGGTCAACTCGGATCGGCGGTCTATAGCGTGCAAGTTGCAGTTTCCTAAACGCAGCCATGAACCTGACCGATCATTCAGTGGACTTGGACCTGCGAGTGAAATTGCAGACAAAATTTCTCCAATTGCAGCGCATCTGCATCCGCCGCGTCATGTCGGCGGTGGTAGTGGTGGTTCGGTGTCTGGCGGTGGCGCTGGTGGTGCACGTTCGTCCCTGCGGGGCGCACCTTTTTTCGTCCTTCGCGAACGAGGCGCAAAATCGAGTCGGCGTCCACCGCATCATGTCTAGCGTGGTGGTAGTGGATGTGCGTTTCGTGGCGCTGGCGGTGCGCGTGTTGCGAGAGACGCTCTGGGTGCCGCAGAGCTGGCGGCGGCCCTGACTTCTGTCAGAAGTACATGGGGGTAAGCAAAGCGTCGCTACTTGGGAGGTCCCCAGTTCATCTAGTTCCGAGAGGATGGAACTGCGGCTGCGCACCTCCACCGGTGGGCGTGGCGGAAGCATGGATGAAGACGCAAACACGACGACGCGGCGCGCAAGGTGCAGCTAGGGAGCCATGCCGACCGCGCCCTCTCTTTTGCGTCGCACGTCCCGCGCCACTCCACGACACGGCTCTGTTGACCTACGTGCGACAGCACAGAACACGCGATGGCGCAGAAGCTGACGGTTCGACGCCTGGCGAGCTGCAGCCAACGCCTCGTCTCCGGCTCGCGAACCACCACCCCCCGATCGACGGCTGACAACGGCGCGAAAGCGAGTTGCTGAAGCACGAAGGACGACGCGTCACGCAGAGCGAAGCACAACGACGTGGCGCGCAAGGCGCAGCTGGGGAGCGCCGCCGGGAGACATACCGGCCCTCCGGGAACCGCGCCTCCTCGTTAGCGTGCGCGCCACCCACAACACCTTCTCTAGCACCCAAGGATACTGTCGACCGACGCGAGGCGCCCGACGCCGATATGACGAAGACGCGACACGAGCGCTCCGCGGCAGCCCACCCGCCAACCCAGTCCCGCCAAGAAGGAGCGTCGGACGGCCCCGCGGACCAGCAGCAGCAACAGCCGGTAACTAGCGTCGTCTCGCGACAGCGCGAACCCGGGTCGTCGTCTCACGGCACTGTGACCTCGCGTTGCCCCAGAGCGCCGACTCAGTCCAGCTACGACATCGCATCACAGGCCGACACCGGACCAACGCCGATATCACGCTGCGCACCACCACCCACAATACGACTCTAAGAAACGGCAGCGGCCTGCGAGGGAACGAAGCCACGCAGGGAAAAAAAAGAAAGGCGCGCCTCCGCGGGTCGGCGGCGGCAGCATTCGCGCAGGGGCGGGAGCAGCGTCCGCGCCCACAAAGGACGAAAAAGATGAGAGACAAAAGAGAAAACGACCGAAAGTGGAAGGAAAGACGAAGAACGGGGAAGGGAGAGACGCGTGCGTAGCCCTCGTACGGATTCTTGGCTTGGAGGCCGCGCTCGAGGACGGGCGTGGCGCCGAGGAGGGGGCACGGGAGGGGGAGGGGGGTTGTGGCAGAGCAGAAGAGGACGCGAATAAAAAACGCACAAAGAGGCAACCACCCTAGCATGGGGACGAGGAGCGCGAGCAGGAGGAGCACGAGAGGGAGAGCCGGCGCGGGGAGGAGAAGCGGCGCGAAGAGCGCCGGGGGGGGTACCCGAAACGGAATGACGAAAACGTCACGTGGTGAGCACCGTTTTGTGCCTGCGAGGAAGAGCAGGCCGGGGTGCGGCGTCCACAGGCACACAGAGCGGCGTGCTTGCGTCGAGCGTGAAGATTGTGTGAGGCCGACTAAAGACGCACTGGGCGAGCGGGACATACAGGGCCTCAGCGCATGGGATGGGTGGGGCGGCGCGCGTGACAAGCGGGGCCGTGATTGCGCGGATGGCGGGCGGCGCGTAGGGCGGCGTCGAGGTCGACATAGTGGAAGGACCCGACAAAGAAATAATTTGCGCGTGTTTGGCTGCGGCGTCGGATTCCTCCTTTGTTTTCTGACTCTCATTCCGCTTCAACAAAGCTCTGCTTATATATCTGGTACTCAACGGCCTATAGCGCACAGCGCGCACCTGTATTACTTGCTCACTCCATATCCGAATGATTCTGATAGTGGACCCCGTTCGACGCGGAGATAGGCCATACACGGATGCCAGTCCAAGTTTTTTTTTTTTTTCTTTCATTTTATTTAACTCCTGCACCCCTGCCGCGCTTCCTTTCGCTTACAAGCCTTTCTGACCGCAAAATCCCTCCCCCAATTCAGTGTCTTCAAATCTCGGTCTTGGACTTTCAATTCATTCTATCAATTTTATATCATTGGCAGGCGCAGCACCGCTGTTCAAATTTCTCTGCCATAAAGTACTGCGCATATCTCTGGTATCCACGGCCTCTAGCGTATGGTGCGCACCTGCGCGTTTGGATGTGGATTAGATAAATGCTGCAGGCGGGCTCGCTATTCTCCCTTCAGAGCCTTCTTTTCCCCCCTTATTGTTACTTTATTTCTCTGCTTCATGCCTCAAGCTTCACCTAATTACAGCTCAGTATCCAATATCTCCTACGCACCCACTCTAAAATATATCGGCTTCAAACTTCGAGCTCTTTAGCTTTTCTCTTTTCTCCTAGGATCAGTGCTTCAAGTAGCGCTCAGGGTTGCGCATTCAAGGTCGATTTTCTTCAACAAAAGACCCTCCAAATGGATGGTGTTCAAGGCCTATAGCGCATGGTGCGCACCTGCATTGCTTGGATTGAGTCGCTCCAATCTTCTGCAGGAAGCTTCGTTCGACTCGGGGATAGGCCATTCCATGCACCCTTCCTGTTTTTCTTTTCTTTTTTGCTCCCTGCCTTTTGCCTGCAGCTTCAGCCCATGTCCAGGAGCATCTCCCACCCACTTTCCTCGAATTAAATGTCTTGATATCTCCACCTTGGAATTCATCCTATCAATTTCAATTTCAGATACGGCTTGGCTTCCCATCTTTCTCCAACAAAACACTCTCCAAATGGGCAGGATTCAAGGTCTATAGTGCACGGGGCGCACCTGCGGCACGTCAGGACTGTTGCTCGCATAATCTGCAGGAGAACCCCGTTCGACTCGGGGATAGGTCATGATCAAGTTTGCTTGTTCTTTTTTTCTGACCCCCCACTCCTACTTATTCCGCGCTCGTGCTCATACCTTTTCCAGAAACATATATCTGTTTCTCAAATTCAGTGTCCTCAGATCTCGGACTTGAAATGACTCCTTCCAGGAAATTTGTTTCAGTTGCGGTATTGCTTCTTACTTTTTTCTCCAACAAAATACCCTCCTATTAGTGGTATTCAACGGCCTATAGCATATGGTGTGCATCTGCGGCAATTGTGCGCGCGTGAAATAGCCCTTCTGTAGGAGGACCCCGTTCGACTCGGGGATAGGCCATATTTCCTCTCAATTGGGCTGCTTTTTTTTCCACCCATTTATTTTGGCTCCGGCTCAAGATCCTCTCTTGTGCTGTGTCACTACTACTCGCAACCCTTTCCCGGGAGCATACTCCGATACAATTTCCTCGGAATGAGGTGTCTTCTCGGTCTGGAAGTTCATTCTCTGAAATTCATTTACAGATGCATCACCGCTTCTTATTCTTCTTTCCAACAAGAGGGCGTAATATGGATTGCATTCAAGGCGTATAGCGTACGGCGCGCACCTGCCAAATCTAGTAGAATGCGAAGGTTCTGCAGGAAGACCCCCGTTCGACTCGGGGATAGGCCATGTTCCACTCCCGCTGTCTTTTTTTTTGTCTTTTTTGCTCCCTGTCTTGCTTCCTACCACTTACAACCCTATTCCAGGCAAATATTTCGACACCAGTTCTCCAGCAGTCATTGTCTCCAAATTTCGGCCTTGAAATTCTTTCTGTGAAATGTATTTTCGGTACGGCACCTTTTCCTCTTTCTTTGCCATAAACTACTGTGCATATAAGTGGTATTCGAGGCCGGAGCACACCTGCTCAATCTTAATGGCCTGTTCAAATCATTCTCAGGCGGGAGGACCCGGGGATAGGCCCTTTTCAAATTATTGCATCTGTGTTTCTTTCTTTTTTTTTGACTCCTGCACCCCTGCCTTGCTTGCAGCTGCTTACTACAGCCCTTCTCTGGGCGTGCTTTTTCCGAACTCAGCGTCCTCAAATCTCTGTTGTCTTGAAATTCATTCTAGATCTATGATATCTATTAACTTATGGGTGTGGCATTGCCATCATTTCTTTGCTATAAACCACCCTCCAAATGAGTGGTATTCAACGGCTTATAGCATATGGTGCGCGCCTGCATGGCTTTCATAGGGGCCAAGCTTCTGCGGGAGGGCCCTGTTAAACTCGGGGGTAGGCCACATACTCTTGAACGATCGTTTTTTCACTCATTTTATTTTGGGTCTTACTCCCCTGCCCTGCTCCGTGTTACTCACAATCCATTTCCAGGCGCATATCCCGACACCATTGTTCCTCGTCTCCACTCGGTCTTGAATATCAACATTGATTCCATGCAATGATTATTTCAAGTGCGGCAGCGGTTCTCAATTTTGTCTTCAACAAAACACCCTCCAAGTGGGTGGTATTAACGGCCTAGTATCGTGTAGCGCGCACCTGCCATATCTGCCAAATATAGTTGCAATGTAGGCAGAAGGACCCCTAGCGCACGGTGCACACCTGCTCTATCTACGAGTCATCCAAGCTGTAAGCAGTAGGACCCCGTTCGACTCGGGGATAGGCCATAGACATTTTTGTTGACCATCATATTTTTTTTTCTCCCTTCTATTTTTCTCCCTGCCTTGCTTCGGCCCATTTACAGAATTTTTCCAAGCAGGAAACGGCGGTGAATACCTGGTGAATAGTTGTTATTCCCCCTATTTATCCTCGCAATATTCTGACCAGGCTCAGCCGTTCACATCGCAGCGTGGTTCTAGTAAGAATGTGAGTTATAACCCTTGGAATTTTCACAGAACTCTCTACTTACACCTAGCAGCTGGCGGTGGGCGGAGTGGAGGTGAAAGAAAGGGACGCTCAGCAGGCCGGGCCGGGCATGGCATCACATGGCAGACTTGGCACAGCCCATGATGGCATCAACACGACTTGCTCTTGTCTCCCATGAACTCGCCCATCCTTCCTGCGTTCCCGCCCGAACTTGAGCGAGAAATCTTTGAAATTGCAGCAATCGACATTCCTCAGTCAATGCCCCAACTCGTCCGTGTCGCACGACGCGTCTGTGTGTGGTAATCTGTCGGTTTAGCCTGTCGAGGAACCCTAAGCCTCTAACTTCTTGCCTAGGATAGAACCACTTCTATATCGCACTCTCATTGTCACAGCCCCTTGGTCAGATGCGCTCCGCCTTGCAATCGAGATACACCCTGCCAAGTCCGCGAAATATTTGCGTGACTTTCTCGCATGGGAGTATTATTCTGATAAAGAATGGCCCTTGCGTATTCTTTCACTTTGTAGTGGAATCCGCAATCTCACGTTGTTTTACGCCAATTCTGCTATGGTGACTGCTCTCGAGATCATGGAATTGCGCCGGTTGTCTGTCGTATTGTTGGACCTTATAGGAGGCTCCTCCGTCGACCCGGCTCGCCCATTGTTTCGAACGCTCACCCATCTTGACCTGTGGGATGCCGACATTGAATTCCTCACGGAGATGCCTTTTGCTCAATTCCCGGCGCTCACCCATCTGTCCGTAAACCATTTAGACGCCGAATACTCGCCTTTCCTTTCCTCCACTCTCCGCCATTGCACCCGACTCTGTGTTTTGGTCAACATGCAGATGAGCCCATTCGATCCTGACAACGAGGCGCACCACTCAGTCGACGATCCGCGCTTCGTTCTCATGTGGCTTTCCAATGACGAGTACGCCGAGGATTGGAAGGTCGGCGTCGAAGGAGGCAAAGACTTCTGGGTCCATGCAGAACTATTCGTTGCTAAATGGATACGCGGGGAAATCCAACCAGGTCTGGAATATAACCGCGTACTATCTGACCACTGCTGATATTTCTTGCTTCAATTCAGCCTCGCGGTACTGGATTGAGGACACTGATTTCAGCGACTGAGCGGCCATGCTGCAGATTGAGAGGCCTACTCGTTTGCGTTGGGATGATAGTTTGATGGCAGCCTTACGACGGTATCAAAGTCGAGAAGTGAGAGTAGCTGGAATATCGGCTCAGAAATCGGTGATTTACTTTCTGAACTGTTCGAGTTTAATCTTACATTCGGAGGCGCTTGTAGCTATGACGACGGCATCTGGAAGGGACTCGTTAATGAGAACACTCAATAGAAATTGTGCCGGGACGTTGTTGTCGTCCACAACCCCATCTACGCTTGTGGTACTTGGATTGATTATCGGGAGCCTTTGGGACCACGCTAGTATACTATACCTTCCCCACCCCTGCTACCTCTTACCACATAATATCGATTCCAACACCCCTTGGGTTGGAATCCTTCGAATTTCAAGGTGTCTCTTCTCATTCCTATTCTAAATCCTCGTTGTGGAACTTAACGGCCTATGGTGTACGTCGCGGACCACGCACTTCACTTCCCTGTTCGATACGGGTGGGGAGTTTTCTTTTCATCTAGTACTCACTCAAATTCCCCCCTTTCATTTAATCCCGTGGTTCACTTGCCTTTCAGGAAATATCCATGGTCAAATTATGCTCCGTTTTCAGTGCCTTTGGGTCTTTTGGGATTGTATTTACTGCTAGTAGGGTTCAGCATCCGCTTCAAGAAACCTCCTTATATGGATGGTATTTGTTCATTGGCGCCTCGGACGGCAAGCTCTAAATTAAACCTCTAATTCAGCAGAATGTTTGTGATATTAAGTATCTGGGCACGCGGTGAATCACACCGTGAATGCCCGCGGTATACCTCATGATGAAGTTCGGTGCAGTCAGCGAATCCGAATGCAATAAAAATCTGTGTACCAATATTTATGATCATGATCCCGACAACTAAGCAACTCAGGGTGGTTAATCCAACCCCGAGGCAAGATGAGCAAGAAAATTAATATATTGTAAAGGATCGATTGTTATTGCTCATTATATTCCACTCTAACCGCCCGCGTCTCTGCCATCTGCCGACACCGACACCGACGCGCGACGGCCCATGACCACTTCGCACCGCCAGCACCAATGCACGAACGCCGACATGACGATGACGCGGCGGACGTGACATAGACGCCAAGCAGACGGGACACGAGTGCACCGCGCCCGTGCCACACCGCGCCGACGTCTCTAGCATCTGCCAATATTGCAGACCCCCGCCCTCATCTCTGGCAGCCGCCGAACCGGCGGAGCGACGCGCGACGGCCCACGATGCGCCTCGCCTACCCCGCCGCCTCGTTCGCCCACGCGTCGGCACCGGCAACGGAAGATACCGAGGGGTCGCGTCCGCTCGAAAATTAGCCCATCTCGAGCGCCACGAGCGCCCCGCACCCCACGTCGTCATATCGCCCCGCGCCAGATCACCCCAGCCGCGACGCGCTGATCCAGTCCCGCCACGACGTAGCGTCGGACGCAGGGTCGGATGACACCGCGACCCGGCGTCGGCTCACGTCACTGCCGCCCAGCAGCAGCGGACCGGAAATTGGAATCAACGTCGTCTTGTAGGAGCTGCGACCCAGGGCCATCCCGTCACACTGCGGCCTAGCGTTGTCACGCACCACGAAAGGCCCCGACGCACCCAGCACCCAACGCAATCAGCACCTTCGGGTGCAGAAAAAAGTGTGTTTGCGGCGATAAGGCTGTCCGCAGCGGGCACAAGGCAGCTGCGCCCCGACACCACAGGCGGATGAGGTGGCAGCGCGATCGCCATCGCTACGCGGGGAGCAAAGCCACGCGCCAGACAAAGGACGAAAACGAAGAAATCAAAAAAGACAGCAGAGAACGAACGAAAGACACGGACAAAAGACAAAAAGAGAAAAAGGAGGAAGTAAAGAGGAACGCAATACTGTACTATTACAATCAAATCGACAGTCACGCGGGGTACCTGTCGATGTTGAACTTTGGTGGTTTGTCACCCGTCACCCGGGCTGTTGTCGAATCTTCCAGACGGTTCGTCACGCAAGAAATCGTCGTCCCCTCACAAAAAAGCTCGATTTCGGCCAAAATATTGTCGAATTTGTCGAATTTTTTTCCGGCGTCACGCCAAAATATTGGGTTGTCGAACTGTCCAATTGGAAATTCGGGTCACGCGTCACACCCCCTGTCGAATTGATTGTAATAGTACAGTAGGTGGTATGAGTATTGCAAGATGGTAGCACAAGACCGGAAAGGCCTAGTAGTGTGAAAATGTGCCTTTTTTAGAAGGTGCTGTAGCATGGGAACGGCGGGGTATGAGACCAAGATTTCTTGTAGGGGGGGTAGAGAATCCAAAATGATCAAGACATTGTCTAGGTTTTGTGGCTTGTTTAGTAACATCATGGCAATGTAGCGCGGGTAGCAATGAAGGCCCAATTTTTGGACCAAATTGTTGTAGGTCAAGAGTTCAGGGTCACTATGACCGTTCTCTTCAGACTGAATATATTAGTGATACTGGATACTCACCTATGACCGTTCTCTTCAGACTGAAGAGAACCGGCCATAGATGATCCCTCTTATATACATGCATAGCGGTACATATGACTCCCCGGACCCGAGTCAGGTTTCGGGGCCGGAAACATGACACACAGCCATAGATGACATGGGCATAGCCTTCTACTGGATGCGAGGTCTAAATTCCAACACTCCCACTGACCTCGCTATCCAGCAGCTTCCAGACCAATCATACGGCGACATCGTAGCGTCGCGTCCCGAGGAAGAACTTTTGTCAAAAGGTCGGCGGGGTTCGCTCCGGATGCGCAATAGTGGATGGCCGCGTCCTTGTCTTCGATTAAGTCGCGGATGTAGTGGTATTTCAATTTGACGTGTTTCACTTTGTCGTGCATGGCTGGGTTTTCGGTGACCGTAATTGTCGACTGGTTGTCGCAGTGCATCGGAGATGGGTGGTAAAGTGGTTCCTCCAAAAGTTCACCAAGTAAGTTGCGTACGAACATGAGCTCTCTACCGGAATGGCTAGAGGCGATGTATTCTGCTTCCATGGTGGATTGTGCTGCAACGCTTTGTAGACGACTAATCCACGAGACCGCGGCCCCTGCAAGTAGTACAACGGTGCCAGATGTCGAGCGTGCCTTGTTCTTATCGCCAGCCCAGTCTGCGTCCGTGTAGCAAATGAGGGTTTCGGCTACGGGTGTTACCAAACGACCTGGTCCGCGATACGTGAGTCCCAAATAAAGCGTGCCCTTGATATACCGTAGGAGATGCATTAGCGCATTCCAGTGCTCGATCCCTGGATTTGAGCTGAAGCGGCTGCCGACTCCCACTGCAAAAGCTAAGTCCGGACGCGTTCCGAGCATACCATACATGATGCATCCCAGTAAACCGAGGTAGTCCTTTCCTCGCATCAACTCTCGCTCCTCCTCGCTCTGTGGCCCCATTTCCCTTGTCAATTTCGTTCCGACCGGGAACGGCGTGGAGACAGCCGCACAGTCCGCCATTCCAAAGCGCTCAAGCACGCCCTGGAAATATTTCCGCTGAGAAATACGCACAGTCTGAGCAGCGAGATCCTGCTCAATCTCCAGACCCAAGCAATACGAAGCAACACCAAGATCCTTCATTTTCAGGCGCGCTGACAGCCTTGACTTTATAGTATTCCAGGTGGGCTCATCATTGGTTGCACCCTGTAAATCGTCGACGTAGAGTGCAATGACAACAATTATGTGATCCCGGCGGCATAGGTAAATGCTGTGGTCGGATTGGAGACGTGTGAAGCCGAGGGATTTGAAGATTGAATTAATCAGGCGGTAGAACTGACGGGAGGCTTGCTTGAGACCGTATATTGACTTGTGGAGCTTTAGAACCATCTCCTGGCCGAAGTCATTAAGTTTTGGGGGCAGACCTGGCGGCTGGGACATGTAAATTTCCTCGTCAAGATCGGCGTTGAGGAAAGCAGTTACGACGTCCATTTGGTAGATAGTAAGACCGAAATGAGCGGCGACGGCGAACATGATGCGGAGGGAGGTGAATTTGACGACAGGTGCAAAGGTTTCCTTGTAGTCGATGCCGTAGATCTGAGTGAAACCGCGGGCAACGAGGCGCGCCTTGAAGCGCTCAAACTCGTTCCATTGGTTATATTTGACGCTGAAGACCCACTTGCACGTGATCACCTTCCTTCCCTCTGGTGCGTCGACATACTCGAAAGTCCCGGTCTCGATGAGAGAACCAAACTCCTTCATCATCGCATCTGCCCAAGCCTCGGACTCTGCGCTAGCCATTGCCTGCTTTAAAGTCAGCGGAACAACTATTGGGGGCTCCGGGACAATAGCAGCACGGGCATGCGCTTGAGACTCTTCCTCTTCCTCCTCCTCTTCAAGCGCAGGCCCGACCGGTTCCGCAGCTTTATGTGTGTAACGGCCCTTCGGGAGATTTGCTCGCTCATCTACCATCTTGTCGAACCGCACGGGAAGCTTGCGCGTTCGCTGAGGTCTCGGCTCCTCCACTGCCACCTCTGGTGCGAAGATTTCCTCCTCCTCAACACCACTATTCTCACTCGCGTCGACGTCCTCATCAACATCCACCTTCGGCTCATCAGCAAAAATCTCTGGTACTGCAGCTGTTTGAGTGGTGTCTGGGCTAGAAACTATCGGTGGAAGATTGCGCAGGTCTGTGATGACCTCGGTCCATCCCGAGCTTCGTCCGCGTTCGAAGAAGGTTACGTCCCGTGATTTGTACACCTTTCGGTTGACACGGTCGTAGCACTTGTATGCCTTCGATTGTGTTCCAGGGAGTGTATAATACCCCAAGAGAATGCATTTCACTCCGGTATTTGCGAGCGCTGGACGCCCCTTTACCGGAAGCACCGATACCCACACCTCACAGCCGAAAGGGCGCAGATGGCTCACATCTTGGCGCTCGTTCTTCCACACCTCCTCCGGGATGCGGCCATCCAGGGAGGACCGTGTCGGGCAGAAGTTTCGCGTCGTGGCGCCATATGCTACAGCGTCTGCCCAGAAACCCATGGAAAGCCCCGCCTCTGTCAGATTTGTCCGAGCACTTTCCTCAAGAGTGCGGTTAATCCGTTCTGCGACACCATTCTGTTGTGAGCTGTGTGGTGCTGTGGTCTGGTGAATTATTCCATCCCCTGCAAGCATTGCCTCGAACTCATCAGAGGTCAATTCTCCAGCGTTGTCAGTACGCATCATTCCGACTTTCTTCCCGGTTTCCTTTTCCACACGAGCCTTCCATGCGCGGAAGCTCGCAAGGGCGTCACTCTTCTTCAAAAAATCCACATCGACATGCGCACTGTGGTCGTCAACAAATGTGATGAAGTAGGCGTTCCCGCCAATGGAATTCGGTAAAGGACCACAAATGTCGGAGTGTACAAGCTCTAGAACACGAGAGGCGCGCCTTCTCCCTCCTTTTGGGAACGGCTTGCGCACCGTCTTCCCAGAAAGACATGCTTCGCATGAGACATCATCGTCCCAAGCTCCAAGATCCAGCCCATCGACCATCCCTGACGCCCAAAGTTTCCTAAGGTCGGGGAAGTTCAAATGGCCCAATCGCCGATGTAGCGTCAGGATGTCGAGGCGCTTACCAGCGGGAGCAAGTGTCTTGGCTTTAAGCACGGATGGATAGCTGGTGGGTGGAGCAGCAGCAGTTGTGTTCGCGAGCTGGAGGGTGTAGAGACCGTCTTCGAATACAGCTTGGCAGAGTGTCTCGCAGCGCAACTTGATGAAGCAGATGCTTCCTTCAAACTCAAGTTTCACGCCAGGAATGGCCGTCAGCTGCCCTACAGAGAGCAGCGAGCCAGCGAGCTTTGGGACGTGCAGCGCGCGAGTGAAGTGCATGGTCTGCGTGCCAGACCGAGTCTTGATGTATTTGCGGAGCGTACCACAGCCAACAGCAAAGATCTCGCTGTTGTCTCCAAGCTGGATGGAAATCGGCTTCTTGAGGACCGTATACGTGATGAAAGATTCACGATCCTTGTCGAGGTGACGAGACGAGCCAGAATCGACGATGAGCTCGTCGGAGCGAAGAGCACTCGTGGTCTTCTTCGTCAGGAGAACCTTGGGATGATCCTCGTCCGCAACAGCGTCGTACGCCAGCTGTGCAAGACGCAGCTTTTCCTTCGCTGCATCCTTCTTTCCCAGCTTGCAGTCACGGGCGATGTGCCCGTTACCACCGCAATCAAAGCAGATGATATCCTTCTTCCAGTCGCTCCCACTAGTCCCACCACCACGGCCACCACGGCCTCGCCGAGATCCCTTCGGCGTCTGCGCCATGTATGCCTTGATTGCATTCGCAGCAACCTCGTCATCGTGTGCCTTCGCAAGAGCTGGTTTCTCCGTGTGCGCCTTGAGCGCCTGTTCCTCGCGCAATCTGGCTTCATACTCAGCTCTCTGGCGACCCTCCTCTTCAAGAAGAACCGGCGTGATTGATAATAGCGTGGTATTAGGGGAGGCCATGATGGAAATGCTTTGAACGAGGGAGGTGAACGCCGGGCTTGGGAGACTCTTCAGCGTGAGCTGGACGAGTTTGTAATCGGACACTGGGTCGTTTCCGCTTTGTAAGTCGGTTGCGAGTCCCTCAATGATGTCCAAGTGGTCCTGAAGTTTCCCACTCTCGATGCCTGCGTACTTGATTGTGGAGAGCTTCTCTTGGATTGCAATCATGGACTGCATTCCAGAGCGCTGGTAAATGAGCCGGAGATTCTCCCACATCTGCGCGGTCATCGCCAACCATCTCGGTAAGCCTACGCCGAGTTTTCGCATCACCCTCCACCCAAGCTGCATACGCCGGGTTGGTGATCTCTGTGTCGACAGTCCCTGTCTCCGGTGACACCGCAGGGCGTTGGACAGTAATCGTCGGTGGTTCAGGAGGTCCTTTGATGAATTTCAAACGATCTTCATCCTCAAGCTTGGCCTCGGTCTTGAACGTCCAGGTGTCATAGTTCTTGCCTGTGAGGACACTGAAGGGGTAACGCGTAGAACTGGAAACGTCTCGGGTGCCCATAACCTGTTGTAGGTCAAGAGTTCAGGGTCACTATGACCGTTCTCTTCAGACTGAAGAGAACCGGCCATAGATGATCCCTCTTATATACATGCATAGCGGTACATATGACTCCCCGGACCCGAGTCAGGTTTCGGGGCCGGAAACATGACACACAGCCATAGATGACATGGGCATAGCCTTCTACTGGATGCGAGGTCTAAATTCCAACACAAATCATACTAGTCCGAACTAAAAGTCTTACATAATATTTTGAGTCTGGACGACAATTGTCGCCCATTCACTTGGTTTTAGTGAAGATATCAGTGCACCTGAGTCTGGTGCTGATTCTATTGTTTCTAGGTGCTCTAATTTTAGTGGACTCTAAAACCATCCATTTCAGTAGCAATCAATATTGTCGCGAATACCAATGATTTTCGGCCACAAAATCGTCTGGACTCATGTTTCCCCCTTTTTGGTAGGAGGAAAGTCGACAACGGTGAAGGAGCAATGCGGTGAAGTAGAGGTATCCGGAACTTAAAAGAGAATCCAGGGTTGGCCAGCATAACAAGCTCTTTACCCAGAGATGAGGGGGATTGCAGGAATTTGTTCAGCCGCGTTACTGGACTAGGAATTTGTCAAAATTCAAGTCGGCATGTGTACCTATCAAGCAATGACGAAAGCTCCCATAACGGCATCATTCTTCCGCCTCAATTTTATTTGACAATGCCCTTCAAGATACAATTCACGCCAAAGCCTAGAATAACACCTTCATGGCCTTATTTGAACCAATGGCCAACTAGTCAGGATGACCAACTCGCGTTCCACATCCCTACATCGCACTGCATTCTACTCGCGCATCATCTGCGCCAGCGCTCACGCTTCCCACTTCATATTCCAACATCGATACTTCACCTTCGCCTTCTACCCGTCGCAAAAAGCGATCACGCCGCTGTTTCGTGTGCGGTGGAACGGGTAGACATCGTTTGCACCCTCGGTTTTGCCCGCGGACCCTCGAGCTCATCGCCAACAAGCTCGCTATGTTCAACTTCGACTTTCGTCTCGTCTCCTTCGACGGTTCGCCACTCCCCATGACTCGACATCCCGGCGGAGTTGCGGCGCATTTGCTGTCTCCTCGGGGCACCTCTTCGCGCCCTGCTCGTGCTTCGCCTCGTAGCCCTTCGACATCGCCCGGCAGTCCTAAATTAAATCCCCCGCACGTTCCTCGCGTTCCATGCGCACCCGTCGCCCATCATTTCCCGAGCGCTGTCCCCATCGCGAATTTAAATCGGCCGCGCACACCACATTCACCAGTCGAAACTCCACGTCGCATTTCGAGCCCAGACCGCGGCACATCGAACTCAAATCCCCCGCACGGGTCGCATCCTAGCATTGTCCATCCATGTCCTATTGGCCGTTCAGATCGCAGTGTTGCATCGAGTATACCGCACTTCCCACCCGTCGAGCGCCTTCGTTCACCTCCCATTTATCTTCCCATTCGCGTTCCCCTTCCAGATTCGAAACCAACTACAGTTCCTTCGTCCGAGAATCTTTCCCCGCACATCACATTAAACTTATTCGATATCCTCTTCGTCTGCCCACAGTTTCGTCACGAAACCAGAAGACTCATCGACGCAATGGATCGGTCAAATGTTGGCTACGAGATTCCGTCCTCTCCCAATCTTCGAAAGGTTTTCTATCGCATTTTGGACCAGATCTTGGATTCTTTATCATCTTTTCGTTGATTCGTTTATTACTCACTCATTGTTCACATTTAGTTACCTCCGTTTTGTACCAGTCTTCGTCTCGTTTCACTTTCAGGCGGCCATTCTCCTCCTTCCCTTTTCTAAGCCGATGTCAGGGTCGACATCGAAATCCCCCGCACTGTGGTAGGGTCGGATGGCCGACGTGTGGAATCCTTTGCACATCGACCGTTTGGCTCTACTATAGTAAAACCCCTATTTGTCATTACCTCATTGTTTGCATAGTACCCACCGTGCAATTCCACCATTGTACCACCATCTCAACAGCCAGTGCAGGGCAAGCGGCCAGAGGCTGCATCGACGCACCTCGCCCCTTCCTCTCTGGAAAGCTGTCAGTGGGCTTTTTGCCATCAAAACACCATTTCTTCACGATCCTCACTCGCACTCGTTACACACCATTTTTGGAATTCCTTATTCTCTTTCGTCGCTCTTTTTGCACTCTACGCCTCAGGTACACTTTCCTATATTTATGTTCAGAATCTACTCTACGGCTACCGGATCACCAACCCATTTATCGAACCTACAAGCCGGGCATTCCCCCCTTCCACAGCGTTGTAAATGACTATTTTGGGTAAAGCGCAGTCAAAATCTTGCCATATCAAGATCTTGTCGCAGGTCGCTGAACGCCCCTCCCATTTCCGCACCCACTGCTCTCTGCAATGCCCACCACTAGATTTAAGTATGCGATTCTCCCGAACGAGGCTCCAGACGACCAGGAGGCCCCACTGGGACGCGCCTCTGAGCCTCGGCCCCAGTCTCTATTTCGAAGATACCTCATTTCAATCCTACTCTCCATAATATGCGTCCAAGGTATTGGTTTAGTCGCTATGCTAGGCGGGAGATCGTGTCGGATGCCTCAATCGCGATTATACTGTACATATTTGTACGCATATCTTGTAAGCGAAACTCATTTTTCACCGCTCCGTGAAGCACCCGTACAACATCTGGTGGAGGAAGAACTTGTCGTGTATGACACTAGTTTCGAGAAGGATTTGTCGCCATTTCAAATACCATCTTCGCCCGAGCTGGATGAGAAATGGGACGATTTGTACAACTGTGAGTTGGTTGTCGGGTTCGATTTCAACTTTGGCTTTGGTGGGGAGCAAAAATTGTGAACTAAACATTGCCATATAGTCGGAATTTCCCGCATCCCAAAACACGAGGCAGAACGATTACCCAATAAAACGAGCCCCGATCCTGGGTTCTACATCGCGGGATTGAATGTATTTCATGAGCTACATTGTTTGGTCCGTCCTAGGTGCTTAAGTGTCGGTTCCTCGATGACTTAGGCACTGTCCAGAATATGATTCGTAAGGTAAGGATTCCCTGCGGTTATAAACCCAACACCTATACTTATAGCCTTTGAATGTTATTTCCCACAAAGGCCCTCGACCCTGACTATTACCCAGATTTGAACATGAAGACGAGTGAGCCATCTCGCAAACATATCAGCCACTGTGTCGACTGGCTACGAAATTCCATCATGTGCCACAGCGATACGAGCGTCATCGTGTCAGTCTTTGTCTCCTCGCTGTTCTAGAGAAAAAGCCAAAAAAGAAAAGAAAAAACTGAACCTGTTCTTGCAGATGGCAGTGGAACGCGCATCTCAACCAGAGCACACCAAAGGCCCGCATCCCGCATTCATGCAAGAAATTTCAGCCGATACAGGACTGGGGGAAAAAGAACGAGATTTTGGCGGATTATGATCCCACAATCCATCTCGAGGATGCGCCGATTTGTTGTGCGTGAAGAGTCTTTTCTTTTAGCTTTCTTTATTGTATACAAGATGCCGGAGCTCCGCTACAGCGGTTGTTTTAGCCGTCGCGTTAAGTGCCTGAGCGCAAGTGGTTTCTAAATGAATACACTTGGGGGATAGGGCCGTTGCTTTGCATGGCAGGACTCGTACTTTTTTTTTTTCCTCTATGATTAATTCCCACAGTTTCCGGCTAGAGAGCCGAGTATTTGAATCAGGAATGACCGCAGTCATCCATAGTAGACAGAGAGCTGAAATCAAAGGTTCAGCAATGTGAGCAATCCTCATTGTGGAGAGAAGGATTGAGCAGTTTGAAATGAAATTGATTCCGGTCAAAACAGGGGTCGCAAATTCGGATGTAATGATCAGGGGTCGCGCGGTCCTACCAGTGAAATTCTCTTCCGCCACAACAATAGAAAAGTAGCAAGACAGCATAATCTTGCTTCTTTCGAATCAATTATTTGATCTACAGAAAAATCATGGCCGTTAGTACAGACATTCGAACGGCAAGTTTGCAGAAATGATCGGAACACAAGGATCATCACAGCCATAAACTTCTTGACATTTTATGAGTACTTATGTAATAAGGATCGTCCCTTTCATATCTCGGGGGACCTTAATTAGGGTCAGTGACAAAAAACTGTGAGGGACTATTTAGTGGCTGTGTGAAGTCGTTTTTATCACTGCCACTATATTTATTAGACAAAAATCTAATGTATTTAGTGGCTGAGCATTGTACATGTGTACGTACTCGGGGAAAAATACCCCCTACTCGGTGAAAAATAACAACATGTGTAAACATTGTAAATTTTTTTTTTGGCATCGCATTCGGAATCATCCAACGGGTTTTTTCATTACATTTCTGCGGGCATGGTTTTTACGGCCTAGAAATACATGACTTGTGCAGCATATTTCTTAGGTTTGTCAACTATCTCGCCATGTGTTCTCGTGCTGGGAGTCTCTACATCTCCATCTCCTGCTGACCAACCTCGCTTCGGCCATATCCTGCACAACTATTGCGTCCTTATATTGTGTGTAAACAATCCATAAATAATACATTCAATCAGGTGTGGGGTCTGTCCAGAGTATTCTATTCACGATTAACTACAGCCTTGGTAGCGCAATGACCGAGAAGCCTAGATCGACTGCTGTCTTTTTAGGTAACGACCTCGTCAATTTCGACCCCGTCTGATGCTTTCTCAAATCATTTAATCCGAAAATGAACAGTAAATTTGATTGGAGTCTAGGACAAATTATTTTTCAAGCCATTGACTATACTATGTGTTTGGTGTCGTTATTTGTGCTACCAAATACGATTGGGCCAGCCCTCCTTGCTTCCTCTTCGTGCGAAGGTTCCTCGCGACCTACTAACCGTTTATTAGACCCTTTATCCCCCACGCCAATTTCCTCCCTCAATACGAGGCTCTAGCTTAACAACCATTGAATATAGTCCTCTAATTTAAGAGAGACATATGTTACCGTATACTTTGACTGTCTAGATGCACCAAAATATTTGGAATACCTTGGTCCTGACCAAACTATGAGATATCTTTACAAGAGGGACTTCTTCCGGACTGGTCTGATCTCCGGTCTGTTCTGGGTATAGCATTTCACCATTCAATGGTCTCCCCTTTTTTATAAAAAATCGCTGGAGAGAGGGGGGTGGGGGTTTATAGAAAGCACTGCACAAATACCTGTATTACTGCTTTTCGTACATTCAGAACGTGCCGCCACGGCTGAAAGGTGCGTGCAATTCGCGGGCCGTTTTTTTTTTCGCGGACTGCCAATATCATCCCGTGTGGCATCCATGATCGTAAGCCTGCACTGCTTATATCCTTTGTTGTTTCTTTCCTTGACCTTCAGCCGCTGTGGTACTGACTACCGAAAAAGGTTATAAATAATCAATAAATAATATCACGTGTCGTTGCTCACCCTCCATTGCCCTCCGTTGCTAACAGGGCCATACAGTGCGTCTCTTCCCTCTCGTTCGGGTGCGGAATAGTTGCTGTCAGGCAGGTGCGGGATTTGATACTCCTAGGCTTGTCCAGAGCAGATTACTTTGCCTTGTGAATGCCAATTTAATTATTATGTTTCGTTGCCTATTGCACTTCAAGTTCAGCCCGAGCGAAATTAAAATGACTATTGGCATGTATAAATTAAAATGAAGGCAGTTAAATGATTGCCTACTCGGCTACTTGTTCGGTGTTGTTTAAGAAGTTGAAAATCGGCCGCTTATTAGTGTCTTGGTCCTCCCGGGCCATCCGTCTCGTCCGACGAGAGCTGCCTCCGTTTGGTGCTCTCCGCGGGTTTTATGCGAACCATCTGTATGCTCATAGCCGCCATTCTCTCGGCCACTCGAGAATCCTGTGAATGATTAGTATTGGTGGCAACTTGAAGGTTTGAAAATATATCAGCATGCTGCACGCAAAAAAAAAATGACATATGGGTGCAAGAATTACCTTTCGCGGAGTACTACTCAGAATTCTTGAATTTCTGTATACCGACACATATGCATATCAAAAGCTATATGAAAACTAGGTCAAGTAAAATTAACAGCTGTTTTCTGGAAGCCACGATTCGGTGACAAGAGAGCTGATGAACAAATAAACAGGCAGCACCGTGACCGTAGGACCTGACCACGAGCGGAGTACGCAAGTGTATGGGAGGAGCTTGACTCTCCTCCCAGGTATAAACCGCCGCTATCCACCAGGTTACAGCAGCTGTTGTATGTCTGTCCCTTTGCAGGTGCATGTGACTGCTGAAGCAGTGATAGGCCAAAAAACCACTTGAAGAGAGTTATGTCTCAAGAGTTATCCCTCGGGAGGGATGGTGCTGGGAGTGCTCAAGAATCAGACGGCTCCACACGCAATATTTTCATGCCAGGTGGAGCCAAGGTGAAAATTGAGTAAGCCATGTGAACCGCTTTACAAACAACAGTAAATCGATGGCCATGATCAGCAAGGACTTGAGAACGGACCGACCAAAAAAAGGCTTCATATGCGCCACAAAACTCAATAGCTTCAATAATAGGGATAGAAGGGCAGTTTGAGCTAGGACACTTGTAGCAGAACGGTGGTAAGTGCGAAAACTTCTTCCAGGGGTCGCCATTGGTCATTGGAGAAATGGTAGGTAGGTAGGTAGGTGGGTAGGTAGTATTACCGGCGCAGTCCCATTATAATGCGGCAAAGAACACATTGTGCTTCAGTATTTATTGGGAACAGTTGATATTCCCGAGGCCAGTTACGACGATAATTCCAGACTCATCGACAAGTGGCTTCGACAACTTGGTTTAAAAACCCCCCAAATGCAGAAACAAATCGGGTGATGGCATGGGTTGGGGATCAGGTGACGGTTGACCGAGTTCGCAATTTTTTTAGGTTTTGTGCGGAGGACAACAACTCGTTTGATCGACTGGATTGGCTCGTCGTACCGCCTGGATGGCTACATATCCAGATCGCATTCGCAAATTCCCTCCATAAACAGCACCTGGCACGGCCTCAGTGCCGCGTTTGATGTGCTATCACGCAAAAGTTTGCAGACCACTTAAACCAAAGGTGTATTCTTCCATGATCTCAGCGAAGTCCTGCATATTGTTGCTCAAGTCCACGAGCTCTGGCTTCAGGTTGGCAAGGTCGAATCACTAGCAGATCTGCGCAAACAGGCCCCAGAATCACTGTTCTCAATGGCCGAAAAATCATCATGCGGCATGCATCCAATGAGGCCCTGGCCAAGCTCTGACTCACCTCAAAGCCCGGTCACCTCCAATTGTTGATGAGCTCAAGACTCAATCAATAATGTTCCTGCGCCATGTTTTCCCCTTTACTGTAATATTACAATCAGATCGATAGTCACACATCACGCGGGTACTTGTCGACGTGGAATATTGGTACCATGTCACACGTTGTGATGTTGACTGTGGTTCTGGTAACTGCAAGTGGGTCTGCGAGTTTCAGAAAGGTACATCCTCTGGGGGAAATAATCAAGGCAGTGTAGTGTAGCAAGTTTGTGAATGGTGTAGTTAATTTGTTTTTAGTGCATGGGTTACCCCAAGCAGGTCTAATTAAATGCATATGGGGGTGCTACTAGGTATATCAGATCTGCTGGTGGTTATTCCAGGTGTTTGTGTGGCCGGAATATAACAATTAAGAGCTAAAGAGCACCTGGATCGCTTTTCCAGGTGTTTTTAGCTATACTTTGCTTCGTATGTCGATGAAGAGGATCGATACTAGGCCTTCTCCTGTGCCAATCGACCTATTGCAGTCCCTACAATCGTTTCAGAGCGATGTGGGAGCACGAGTAGTGCCGGACTCGAGAGGATTTATTGTTTTTGTGTTGTTTTATCACTAAAGACAGTGACCAGAGGGAAAATTCCTTGTCTCTGACCCTGTTTGCAACGTATACAAGGGGATCCAGGTCGTTGATCGAGGCGAATAAAGTGATATGCTCAGGTGAGAGTGTCTGAGGACTATCCGGATGTTGTATGTTGCTGGTGGAGTTTTCTGGTAGGATTTGTCCACGGAAAGAAAGGCTGACCATGGTAGCGTGGATGCTGGGTCAAGGTTAACGCGCCCTGATTTCGTACTGTGAGTAAGTTTGCAACGGCAGCGTCTCCGTATACGAGTATCGTTTTCCTCAAACCAGAGTGTTTTTGGGTGAAGGATGCGATCCGGGAGGATCCTGTGAGTGCTTCGAGAAGCGGAGGGAGATGTTTCACAAGAGAGCCTGCTGGATGACCAGAGAGCTCTATAGTTGGGTGTATTCTTATCCTTCTGCTAGCGTAAACTAGAGAAATACAGGGGAACTCAGTGATGATTTATGTGAAGAATGATCCTCGTATTTATAGTTTTCCCTCTCCTGGGTCCCCCTCTCCTACCATATGACTCCTCACCCGTGCCTGCCTGTCATAGCCACCTTGGTCGCCTGCGGCTGAAAATAGATTGCCTTGTTACGAGGACCCGGAATCACCTGTCGACTAACAGGCTCCTCCGGGTCATGTGGTACAAAATGTTCTTGGCGTGCTCCGGATCGTGTGGCCACTAAGTCGTTGTGGGACGTTGTCGAGTGCATAAACTGTTAGGGTAAAAATGGGTTTTTGGTGGGCTAGTTTGTAGAATTCTTCGAAGCTAGTTTGCTCGGTGGGCTTTTCCCGACTATGGGAAATATTCGTTCGTAGGCGTAAATTGAACTCCAGAAAGTGCAACACGTCCGGCGTGATGAAATCAGGCAATTCAAATATATTCGTGCGTAGAGCAACCAATTAGATAGCGCTGAGGGTCTTTCGTAAAACCTACTCGGATGGCTATTGCAGAGGCTTGCTCGATATTCGTATTATCGTGCGTAAAGCAACCAATCAGACTGCGCTGAGGGTTTTTCGTAAACCTACTCGGATGGCAGTTGCAGAGGCTTGCCTGTAATTTGTGTTCTCGTGCGTAAAGCAACCAATCAGACAGCGCTGAGGGTTAGTCGTAAAAACCTACTCGGATGGCTGTTGCAGAGGCTTGCTCAATAATTCGTGCGTAAAGCAACCAGTCAGATAGCGCTGAGGGCTTGTCGTAAAACCTACTCGGATGGCTATTGCAAAGGCTTGCTCAATATATCGTGTTTGCGTGCGTAGAGCAACCAGTCAGATAGTGCTGAGGGTTTGTCGTAAAACCTACTCGGATGACTATTGCAAAGGCTTGCTGAATAATTCGTGCGTAAAGCAACCAGTCAGATAGCGCTGAGGGTTTGTCGTAAAACCTACTCGGATGGCTATTGCAAAGGCTTGCTCAATATATCGTGTTTGCGTGCGTAGAGTAACCAGTCAGATAGTGCTGAGGGTTTGTCGTAAAACCTACTCGGATGACTATTGCAAAGGCTTGCTCAATAAATCGTGTTTGTAGAATGAAATCTTGATAGTGCAACACGTCCGGCGTGATGAAATCAGGCAATTCACTCGATTCTTAGCGTAAGCGTACGTAGAGCAGCCAATCAAACAGCGCGGAGGGCTAGTGTAAGCCTACTCGACTTGGCTGAAGCAGAAGCTTGCTCGGTTTCAGAGTCAAAAGTTACCGGTAGATAGACGAGTCGAACTAAAATTAGAAACTCGAGGATACGTATGAAAATCGAATTTAAATTCAGACGCGTGGCTACTACAGGTGGGTGGTTGTCTACTTTGGGAGGCCTGAGGCTCCTTCTTATATACTACTGGCGTGGGAATTTGATCGGAGGTTGAAATGACTCATTCTGACTGTGCAAGGCTGTATGCAGAGCCATATTGCTATGTTTTTAATTAATCAGGAAGTTGTTCTGACTCATTGCGGCAGTGCCGCTGTGCATGGCTGTTCTTTGAGTCATATTGCTGTGCGGGGGAGTCATCCTGACTCATTGTGGCAGTGTTGCTGCGCGACTGTGCATGGCGAAACCTTCTTGCCTTATTTGGAAATTTGTTAAACCCCGATTGGTATGTGTTTGGGTGGCCGTGATGTGTTTGTGTTTATTTTGATAGTTCCTGATGGGAGCGTGGAATTTTCTTCTTCACCCCCAACAAGTTTATTGTACGACAATGTCTGGACCTATTAATAGTGAGTGGTCTTGGCATGCTCCAGGTCTAAAGTCTTCTTGGCACTGTGAGAGAGACTGTTGTGCCACTTGTGGAAGCTGTATCCAACAAGGTGACATTTGTTCTGCCACTGGGGGTTGCTGGAAGGTTTTAATGCAAGGTGGATTTGTGAAGGATGTGGTAGGCTATGAGGGAACGTCCGGATAGTCCTGTTGTTAGTGTATAAAGAGGGTGTACAATGAAAATACTTGTCCTGAGTGGCTCAACCACGTGTGCCTAGTCTCTGGACAATAATCAAGCCCCGAGCTATCTTCTCTACAACTGTCTTTCCCCTTTGCATGCGACGGAAGTTGATACAAACAGCTTTCCCCAAGGTGGGTCGGCTACGGTGACTTGACACAGGTCGCTCGTCAACGGGGGTAGAACTCGTTAATGATGGCGGAGCAATGTTGCTGAGCGGGCAAACTGCGATTTGTTACGGCTCTAACAAACAGCGCCCTCGATATTTGCAGCGATCCAAATTATTGAGAGATGGGTGTGTGTGTGTGGTGGATGAATGTTCATATGAAGCGCTCAGAGGATGATGTAGTGAGAGTCTTTCAACTGTAGAGGTGTGTGTGTGTGTGTGTGGGGGGGGGGGACAATTTGATTGAGGAGGATTGGTACACTAGAGGCTAGTGGGGGAAAACCGCTCTGTAGTTGTCTGTCTACTGCTATGCTATCCAAAGCCTTTTATATCTCGTCTCTATCTCCTTCCAGAACCACTCCCAGGACCGTCCCTGACATATCATGTGTTTCGCCGCTCGTTTGGGTTTCAGATTTTGGAGAGTTCAGCGAACTCTGAGGCTTTTCACGCCAAAATCCCTAGAGTTCATCAACCTCTTGGCTTGGCGATCGCGTGGAGCACTGCCCAATATCAAATGTGGATGTCCAAACCGTTCCCATGTCGCAGCGTGCTCCATTGGGAGGTCTTGTGGTACGGAGGAGGTCTGGATTAGTCAATACGTCCGAGAAACAAGGGCAACTGGGGGTCACAGTGCATGGTCCGGTGTGTGAACGTGTTCTGGATGCGGATGGAGTTATATGCGCTGTTCTCCATTCGTCGAGAGCCAAGGTTATCGTGATGGATTGAAGAGTTCAGCGAACTCTCGGAGCTAAATCCAGATTTGGTAAGTAGGATCGTTTGGGGCGAGGAAGTCGACAATATTCGTGGGGGTATCGTGCAGCGAGTGTTGTGTAGCGAGATCGAGAGTCGTAGTGTGGGTGTCCTCGTATGTGTGGAAGGTATCATGGAAAGAGTCACTGGTTGGTTTTTAGGCGAAGAGTTCAGTGGACTCTGGGTGATGTTGCCGCATTTGGCGATACATAATGGAGGTCGGTGAACTTCTGCTGGTGGTCATTCTCACCAGAGCGTATCTCCGGATGATCTTGTGTCGTCCCTGCTCGGTAGCATTCACTGGGGCGTATACATGCATGTGGGAGCCCCACAGCGTGCCCCGGGTCGCACGAGTCGCCTTCTATGTCATACAATATGACATCGTGTATCCCGGGTCTCCAGCAAAGCCGAGATGGCAAAGACACACGCAAACGAAGCCCTTTATGCCTGGTTGGTGTTTACAGTCGGGTTCATAGTCCCTCCTGAACGATATTAACCCATCACCAGGTCCTATGCCAAGTGCCTGGCCCTGTAGTGCACTATCCCATTGTCCCGCAGATTCCAGGAAATATAACGGTCCTATGGTCCAACGGCTTATGACACTCATAACTGAGAGATGCATGTTCGAACTGCGCTAGGACCGTGTACAGCTTATTCATTTCTTTGCCTCCCATTGCTGAAGCAGAGGGAGGTGGGTGTATAACCATGCATACCTTTTTATTAAGACACGGGGGCGTTGGCGAGATTTGAATCTCCGGGCATGGTTTTTAGATGAGGTGAGACTGGGAGATGGAGGTGGAGGGGCATGGCTTGAGAATAAGTGAAGACCCTGATCGTATCCATCGGTGGCTCACCCGATCTTTAGAAATATAATGGTCCTATGGTCTAGTGGCTTATGATGCTGATAAATGAGAGATGCGCGTTCAAACCGTGCTAGGACCGTGTACAGCTAATATGTTTGCCTCCCATTGCTGAAAAGCAGAGGGAGGCAGGCGGATTAACCATACATACCTTTTTTATTTAGTACGAGGGGTGTTTGTGAGATTTTAACATCCAGACATGGGTTTTAGATGAGATGGAACTGGGAGATGGAGCTGGGGGGGAACGTGTCTGAGAATAAGTGGAGATCTGGATTGTTGTTCGTCATGCATGGGAGATAGGGGCCCGGGATGGTGTGATGACAAGTGTTTGGTGGTATGCTCGAGCTGTAGTGATGTATTTGACTGAGTGGGATTGTATGGATGACCGCTGGGGTTGATAGGTGGTAATTTATTGAGATCCGGTGCTTGGTTGGTGGGTCGAGCGAAGTGAGAGCTCACAACGTCACCCAGGCGGTTGTCGAATTGATTTTTTGGTTCGCTAAAATCCCTCCAAAAATTCCCCCATGGTGCCCAAAAATCGTCAAAAATCTTCCATACTTCCCCTGTAGTGTCACAAGTGCTGTATCTACGAATATTCCTCGTTATCCGAGTCGTCGTCCTCGTGATGGCGCCAAAAAATTCGCATAGCGTGTATTTGGCTTCCTTCAATGTTTCCCACTGGCCTCGTTGGTTCCTTTGAGCCAATATGCAGGCAGCAAATGATGAATGCACCTGGAGCAGGCTGCGAGAGACCAATTTGGTCATCACATAGTTGTACAACTCGTCGACTTGCCTGTCAGTAGGAGCCAAGATTGCCTGAATATCACCTGGGTTTGTGGCAGTGGGACTTCTGCATACAAAAAAGTCGGTGTGCCCTATTTTTCGCCTGGCGCCTGTCAGAGTTACACAGGCAAGAGGGAAGTCGGCGAGGTCCCAGACAGACAAGTTGTTGGGTGGGATCAGGTCAGAGTAAATTTCAGGTGGTATGGATAAGTGGCAATTCATGAGTTGTGTTGTCGGAGAGGAGATACTGAAAGTGATGGTACACAGGCACAAATTCTGTGAATAAACGACTTACCGATATATCTGAGTGGTCACATACTCAACACATACTACTTTCTAAGATGCTAGCGTCGTTTCCGGAGTCTGTCGAATTTTTGCCTGCAACTTGGGGAGTTGTCGAATTGTTGAATTGGTAAAAGGCGTCACGCATTACACCCCCTGTCGATTTGATTGTAATAGTACAGTACGCACCTCCCATATGTATTCTTGGCATTAGCAAGGGCGTTTTGGATTTGGATTTAGAGGCCATGCACGAGGACGGGTGTTGCACCGAAGAGGCGACGCAGGAGGTGAGGAAGAGGGGTGTTAGATTATATTAGGATTGGGAAAGGCGGAAAATAGGATTGGGGATGCAAAGGCGGAGAATGCAAATGAAGGAAACAAAAATACAAACGCATAAAGAGGCAACCAGCGTAGCACAGGGACGAACAGCATCAGGAGGGGGAGCAGCATCAGGAAGGGGGGCACGTGGGCGGGGAGGAGAAGCAGTGTGAGGAGGCTGCCGGGGTGTGGGGCGCTGGGGGTACCAGAAACGGAAAAACAAAAATGTCGCGCAGCACTGCCACCTGCACACAGAGCGTAGAGAGGAGTGTGGGGTGGGGTGTCCAGGGGTGTTTCCGCAAGCGCACAAAGAGCGGCATGCGAATGTCAAGCACAGCGTGCAGCACCAGCACCCGCTGAACGCGGAAAGGATGTACGCCTGTAGTGTGCGGTGCGGGTTGGCAAAGTGGGGGTGGCGAGGGAGGCTTGCAGAAGGAGGAGAGGCGAGGGGGCGCTGGTGTGTGTTACTACAGTATATTATATATTGAAATATAGAAGAGAAATATGAGGGTCCAAATGCACATTTAATATGCCTTTTTTCTTCGACCACTTCAGCTGGTAGGATAATCCTATTCTACTGTCGGGAGAGCCATATGATCATCCTATACTACACAACTACTAACTACTAACTATTCCAATGATCCAACATATCCTATCTTTGAGATGAAGCGAGCAAGGAGGGTAAGATAGGATAGAATCAATCTATCTTATCGGGCTGATTGAGCGGGCTTACAAGAAGAGAGATTAGATAGGATAGGATAACTCATCTTTGGTTGAGTCTGGGCAATCCTAAATCCAAAATTGTGACATCAAGAATGATACTTAAACGGAAGCCGAATCAGACCCACAGTGGTTGGGATGCGATAGGATAGGATATACTCTAATACAGTGCATCTCTGGCGGAAAATTGAAAGACAATGTCATTGGACAGTAGCAAGGGAGGTAGGGCAAACACACGGTGATGCCTATCTGGGATCGTTTGGTGGTACTGCGGTCAGACTTGAGGCGGGCAGTGGCACCATGTATTGTGCCACTGTACGGCATGAGTCATCAGCGCTTCGAGACTTTTGATTGATGCTATGGCTTGCAGTCCATGCAGAGTAGGAACACTAGATGGAGGAGGAGGAAGATGGTGCAAAGAGAGGCCAGGGGGTGTAGAGACGAAGTGTGCATGTGGTGGTTGAGATGAAAGCATTGTTTGGTTGTGTCACGGACCATCACATCAGTTAGCAACAATTGTGCTTGGGGCAGCCCGATACGGCCCGTCGTCCGCGCTTTCCCACGCATTTCATTTTCATTTTGGTACTGCAAGTAGCGAGTTATAAATCCCATCCTATCCTATCCAGTTGATGTATTTTTTCAGAACCAATTGGCCATTAAGATTTCGTTGAGATTCGCCAGCTAGAAATCCTATCCTATCCTATCCTATCCATTTTATTTTTCAGACACCACTGATGTTGTGTGAATTTGTTGATATATCCTATCCACCTGTTTGATTTTTTTTCTTGAGAAAACCCTACTATTTATTGTGTAGGATAACCAGTCGTTGAGATTCACTGGTTAAAAAATCCTACTCGATCCGATCTCAGATGTCGATGGATTCAAATTAATGCCTCAAGAAGGGACCAGTGATTTCAATAATGCTTAACATTGGTTTAGTTAAATTGGTGGTTCAACAATCCTATCCTACTTCCCAAACAACATATTACACAACGGTCAGTAAGTAAATAGTCCTGTTAAAGGTCAGCCATTGAACAACACGAGGAGAAATCAGAGTCTACCTTCCCAGCCTTCCCGAGGCGTTATACCCAGTGGATGTCCGACTGTCCAGAACCACATTTTTTTCTTTTGGACTAGCAGTTGCCCATGACTTCGCCACGGATAATTCAACATAATTTGCGGCCTGATTTGATATAAAAACACCGCTTGTCGCCAACCTCCTCGCGGTCTCGTGCACAGGTCACAATCTGCCTTCGTGATCACCCAAAATTTTGTGTTACCTCTAAAAAATTACATTAAATTCATCTTTATGAGGTTTCATGAGCACAGCTTCAACCTATAATCTTCATCCAAAAGTCCACTTTCATCTCTACCCTCATGAATCATCTCACCCGTCTTCCTGGGTTATCCTGTTTCACAATTGTTCTATTGTTCGAAATTCAAGCTGTCTCACTCTGCTCATGGTAAAATTCCGCTCTACTTCCCATGAATATATATATATATATATTCATATAGATTCACCCGCCTGTATGCTTCCCAGGTAAGCAGATGTGGCTCTCATTGTGAGGCTGCGAATCTTCCATATTATTTATTTTACTTATCCTTTGTGCTCAGGATCCTCTTTTTGAATTGCCCATGCCAGCCCTCTTCCATGTTACCCAGTTTCTCTTGTTCAAGAATCACCTTGATCGGGGTTTTCGGCTCCCGGAGTTCTTCGACCGTAATTCTCGGCAACAGCGGAATTTTACCATGATCAGAGGGAGACAGCTTTGAATAAATATTGGGTTTACATGGATGGTTGCTCTGTTTTGATTCATGAAACGGCATCTTCACATCGCAGTGGAGCTGGATGCAAGAATTCAACATTGCGGCAAATTGCTGAGCACACCTTTACCTATACAGATTTCTCCGACCCCCACCCTCATTTGCATCTGTGTTTACCTTCATCCCATCATGGATTCAATGTCGCCACAGTGTTCAAAGGCAAGATTGACATTCAACATCACAGTGGAGCTGGAAGCAAGAGTTCAACATCGGGGCAAACCGACAGCCGGAGTTCAAGCGGATGAACCCGGGTGCTCCACCCGGTTCCACCTTGTCATTTGTCTAAGACATCCACGCCTTTTCTTATATTGATTAGGATCGAGAAAATATAGGATAGGATTGTGAGCAATTCAATACTACCAGTGTCATTTGATTGTTGACTGAGTTGGATTATGAACAGTTGAGCACACATCCTAACTCAATCCCAACCCAATCCGATGTTCAGGCCGATTTAGATAGGATTCCACGAATCCTACTCTTTAAACTCACAGGTAGAAAAAAATTGATTTGAGATGAGATGCGGGAATCCTATCCTATCGCAGTAGGATACAACCATATATTATGCAGACTGGAACTTGGGATAGGATGGGACTACGGTGTTGCTGCTGCACATATGTGGCCTGAGGTACCAGGGAAGGATTGATCCTAGCTCCCTCCTGAAGGTGGGGTAGGATTCATCCTAATGGCATCAGCCATTGTTTTCTTATACTTTTCGACTCCTGCACCTCCCTCTCGTGCTCCATGTTACTTCCAGCCCTTCTCAGATGGATGTCCCTGCCTCATTTCCCCTGCACCCTGTGTTGACAGATCTTCAAGTCGTTCACTTATGAAATTCAGGCCCCAGGACGGCGTGGCGCCGCTTCTCAATCTTTCTTCAACAAAACAGCCATGTCGGTAGTATTAGCAAGGGCCTGCATACGACCCGCACTTGGCGCACACTTGCAGGAAAGGTATTCGAAAAAGTAGCTGCCAATAGGGGTGCTCAAATAAGAAACACGCCGAGCGCTGAGACGCCGAGGCGCTGCTCGGCGTGATTTTCGCGATCAATTATGTCAGTTCATCATCAAAAGATGATCAAAACCGAAATAGTGGAACACGTACCTCCCGCTTCGGAGCCAGCATCGGGCTGCATCGGGGCAACTGTCAACGACGTCAGGCAGTCTCCGGCACACTCCGCAGCACGCAGATGAGTGATTTGGGGCAGGATTTGAACTCAAGACATATCCAGAATGAAGAGGCTTGCTTCAAAGTTATAGTGATATCTTATTCATTGGTGCCAAACCATAATTTCCGTGTGGCGGGGTTGCGGCGGGCATGGGGCGGAGGTCGGGGCAAGGTCGGGGCATGTCGCGCGTCGGCCCCAAGGTATAGATCAAGTGAATCAAGCTAGCAACCATCATTGATCATCATCTGATGAACTAACATAATTGATCGCAGAAATCACGCCGAGCAGCGCCTCGGCGTCTCAGCGCTCGGCGTGTTTCTTATTTGAGCGCCCCTAATTGCTGCAGGAGGCCGTCTGACTCGATAATAGGTAAT
Source organism: Mycena rebaudengoi (assembly GCA_029282285.1). NCBI lineage: Eukaryota > Fungi > Basidiomycota > Agaricomycetes > Agaricales > Mycenaceae > Mycena > Mycena rebaudengoi. Next base: position 359,188 of record JARJCX010000059.1, read on the forward strand.
GCTCACTTATTGCCACTTTTTGCTGGATTTATTATTCCAGGTGGCATGCCTCGCCCGATGCAGCCACCAACTAGCCCTCGTTGAAGCGCAAGCTTGAAGACGAAGATGCCGCAGACACCGGAGATCTAGAGCACCCGCACAAGCTCCTGTGCACGAGACGGGGTTCTGGCCGCAGCCGCTGCAGGCGAGTAACTCTGCATCTAAGGCCACGTCTATTGCAGTTAAATCTACACCTACCATCACAAGCACTAGCACGAACATGAATACTACCATGGCATCCCACTGGCCGATGCTCCCCCGCCCGCCCGTCTCCCTCACTGCATCCGCCGTGCGCCAGTGCGCCAGCCTTCCATGCGTGTACCCTCCGGCAAACACACCGTCTCCAGCGGCCCACCGTCATCCGCCTCGTCGAATACCCTCCTCCCCCGCGCGATGTTCTCTGCAGCGGTGTGCCGAACCTGCGACACGACTGCGTCCTCCCGACATCACGCACTTCCGTGTATACCCGCTCGATCTGCATTCTGTGTTTCAAGCGGGGGCGAGCGAATATTGGGTGGAGTGCTTGACACAGAGGTGATGTGTTCGGGGAGGATGCGGGGGAGCGGAGAGCGACGCGGGGATGAATGTGAGAGAGAACAGGAGGGTGGGTGTCGGGAGCTTCTCTCTCAATAGGGGCTTCGCTGTGCATGCAAGTTCACTTCTCGCATAGTGGGTATGTTGGTCCTCGGCAGTTTGAATGATTTTCGTCAACACCGATTTCTTTTTTTGGTTATCCAGACATTTTCCTGGACTCTGGTTTTGATTACAGGTGCGCAGCCCTTCATTCTTCGTTCTTCACAGCTCTTTTTCTTCTGCCTGTCTCTTCCCCATCTGCTCCAGCCGTCGAGCGTGTTGGCCCTCCCTATTGGCGCCCATGCAATTCGCGGTTTTGTCAGTAATCGGTCGTCAGGTGTCGCTGAGTCTTACTTGTAACCCGCCGTTTAACTCAGCGCCCTTCTCTGCCGTATAATTGCGGATATGGCTAGATGTCGACCCCACTGGGGTTCTTTTTGGGTTCATATGTGCTATTTTGACATGCAATCTATCCAAATGTCGTCACCTCACCTCATCTGCCATTTTATAATTTATTGGCTACTGCGACTAGTAATCGAAGAAGATCTCTAACACAGGTTGCAGATAGATATTGGTGCAGTGGTGAGGGGCATGGTTGATTTTCATTCTGGATGCCGCCACGTTGTTGTAGAAGAGACAAATGAGTGAAGGCGGCAGCTTGACTCGGCCTGCAGATGCTATTCACGATCTGCGGACAGCCACGCTAAGCCATAGCAGATTGTGTTATTAAATTCAAGGTAGTCTGTAATGACAGAATCGAATCTCAATAGGTCATTTGCTACATTTGAAAGATAGCACCTAAAGATAGATCTATCTTCGGTGTGAAATGTCAACAGACACGTCATGTCATTTAATTCATATCATGCTTATAATGCACGTAAGAAACACAGCCAAAAATGTATATTCCCCGACCAACTGAACCTCCCCCGTCACAATGCCCACCATGCCTACTACAGCAAATGTCAAGAGTCTCATCCAATATACCATCCTGGCTGTGACTACGGCCAAGAACCTGGCAGAAACAGCCAAAGTTCCTTGGCTCGACTGCCGCATTGTGCTTGTCAATTTCGAAGTGTATTGAGGTAAGCCGGTTCCTCTGACCATTAGGACAATATTAAACAAAAAAATAGAGGACCAGATCAAACAAGGATGAATATGTTGAGATTATGGAGCAGATTCATGAAATCCTGTGTATCATTGTCCAGCTTCATTCAACTTCAGAAATCAAGGGGGTCCTCCCAATAACACTCTTGTATGACATTGCAAAATTCACAGAGTGAGTACCATTTGATGATGACATTGCATACATTTAATATATTACCCTAGGGCACTTGAAAAGTTGTTCACAGTTCTCAATGGGCAACAAAAAGGGGCTCTAGGGAAAATAAAGGGATTTTTCAGACAGCCTGAGGCTGGAGAAAGACTTGAATCATGCAAGCAGGAACTCAGCAGGATGGTTGAAATCTTCAAGGTATATCAGACAAATTGGATTTCAATGCATATTCAAATCATTGGCATTCATTGCAGGCTCAAGTTACAGGTGCAACCATGTCTCAAATGGGGCAAATGAAAAAGGATGCAAAGGAACAACATGAACAGCTTGTTGCCCTTTTGGAGACTGACTCTGACCTCACCAGTTCTGATTGCTCCCAGTGAGTAGAACCTATGTCCATTAACATTCTTAGCTCATAGTTATTAGGTGATAGGAACTCTGGCAAGCTTAGGGAATAATAGGTGAGCCAAAATGTAAACACTATCAGTCTTGTTAAAGATTTTGAACAGCTCAGGATCTTTTAGTCTACTTCCACCCTGTCTACAAATTTTCCATGGCCGTGAAGCTGAGCTCCAGGAGGTGGTGAATATCCTGATCCAAGATTCAGCCCGCATTGCTATCCTTGGTGCAGGTGGCATGGGAAAGACCAGCCTGGCCACTATGGCCCTCTATAATCAACAGGTGGAAGCCAAGTATCCACATCGATACTTTGTTCCATGCCACTCGAGCCCCACTTGCACTGAGCTCGCAGCAACAATTGCAGATCATATTGGGTTGGAGAAGGGCTCACACATGCCCAAATGAGTTGCACATCATTTTGCCAATGCTCCTCCTTCCCTTCTGGTCCTTGACAATCTGGAGACTTGTTGGGAATCCCCTGGTATCTCGCTCTGAAGTCGAAGAGTTTCTATCTCTTCTAACCGATGTCCTCCACTTGGGTGTCATGGTGGGTGATGTTTACAGGTTTTTCTGATAATATTTTAAACTTGTTGTAGATCACCCTCAGAGGTGCTGAGTACCCAACCAAAGTCAAATGGACCAGACCTTTTTTGGCCCCTCTTGAGCCACTTTCCAATATGGCTGCTTGGCAGACCTTCATGGATGTTACTGATGATGGCCATGATGACGGTAGCATCAAAGAACTCCTTGAACTGACCGGGAATCTTCCACTGGTAGTCAGCCTCATAGCCAGTGTTGCTGGTTCTGAGGGATGTGCCCAGGCACTTTCTCGGTGGAAATTGGAAAGTACCCAGATGCTTTCCAATGGGTATGACCAGAGATCAAGCCTAGACATCTCCATCATGTTGTCCTACACAAGCTCTCGGATGACCCCAGGTGCTCAGCAGCTGCTCAGCATTCTGACCATGCTACCAGATGGGCTTCCAGATGCTGATTTGGTGCAGGCCAAACTGCCAATCCCTGACATTCTGGCTTGCAAGGCCACTCTGATTCGAACGGCCCTTGCCTTTGTTGGCCAGGATCAACATCTCAAAGTTCTGGTTCCAATAAGAGAACATATCCTCCATACTCATCCTCCAGCAAATCCCTCAACGCTAAAACTACGGGAACACTTCTATCACATTCTTGATCTTTGCTACCAATTCAAGAATCTTGATGTAACATATATATGCCCTCAAATTTTACGGAATTTAGGCAACTTCAACACTGTTCTCCGTGATGGGCTTGAACAAGAGGGGCCTGACATTGTCCAGAACTTTAGGAGCACCCTGCTTCTCAATCAATTCTATGATCGTGTTCAAACCACATATTTGCCCCTTGTGCTCCAGCTTTCAGGGAAAATGCTGCATTGGAAAGACAATCCAATTTTTGGGGAATATCTTATTCAGCTACTGAATAGTTCTCGATATTTGCGTGTCTTGGATTTCAATAGCAACATCACCCTAGGCACTCAGCATTTCAAATCAAAAGATCCACTGGAACAGGGTAAGACACAATCACTGTCATTGTGTTCACCTAACTAATTTATATACCAGCTGGATGGTACTGTGCTCTGGCAGCTTACTTCTGGGGAGCAAAGTCAGATTGTGTTGCAGCCCTCGAGTATTCTCGAAGAGCCTATTCTCTGACAGAAAGTATTGGATACCCCAACATTGTTGGCCAACGTGCTTTGAACAACATGTGTGATTTCATGATTTTTACTGGAAAGCCCTTGAATGCACTCACACATGCCAAGGAGTCACATAGATGTGCTGAGCACATGGGGGACATCTGTATGCAAGCATGGGCTCTCAGCCTCCAAGCAAAATGTCACATGCATTTGTCCAACTATTGGCATGCTCAACAGCTTCTGCAAACTTCCAGGGAAATGTTGACTGCTTGTGGTCAACAACAAAGTATATTGGGTCTTCTTGTCCTCATTCATCAGGCTGAGATCCACCTCATCAAATCCGAGTATCTGGAATCTCGCAAACTTCAAGTCATCATTGCATCCAGCTGCCAGCCAACTTCATGTAGTGCCATCACGGCAAACTTGAACATTGCTGGCATTGATATTGCTACTGGTGCCGAATTAAAACACATTCGCAAAAATCTAGAACTGGCTCAGTTTCATTTGAAAGTATTATATGGCTTTATAGCCAAAGCAACAAGTTTGATAGCTGATTATGTAGCTGCTGAACTCTGTCTTCGAGATGGGGCTCTTGGGACTGCAAGAGAAATGATCAAAAAATGTCTCGCACTGTCTCAGGACATCTCAACAGAACTTGCACTCCATGGTCTTGAAAGACTTAGTGATTTTTCCACTGACATGAATGATATCCAAACTGCACTGCGGTGGACCGGGACCTTCCTTGGACTTGCATTGAAGTGCAAGAACAAGCATCAGACAATGCACGCATTCCGATGCCTTGGCCAGATTTATTCCGAAGGTGATGATGAAACAGCACTCAGCCTATTCAAGGTTGCTCTTGATGGATTCACATTCATGGATGTCCATCACTGACAGGCAGATTGCATGGTTGAATTGCAGATATCCTGCAAGACCATGGAGAGGTCATCAAGGCAGTTGGATTGTGGAAGACAGCCCAACCCCTGTTTGAAAGGTCTTCCCAGATGAAGGATATAACCAGGATTGATGCAAAGCTGGCAGAGGTTGACCCTGCTGTTTTGTTCAAGTATGAGGAACAACTCCAACACCTTTCAAAATTGCATGTGCCTGCTAGTGCTCCAGAGGAGACATACATTGCGGAGGATGATGAAGAGGAAGAAGACCAATTAGCTCAACGAGGCAATTTCGGGGACAAGGGGCAAGGAGTCTTAGTTTGAATTGCAGTCTGGTTCTTGGATAGACAGAGTTTGTGTTTCAGTCTTGTTGTTCTTTCTCTTCAACTTTCCGTAGCTCCATGTATATATTTGGACACTACATACCCACCTGTTCTCGACATGCAAACCATGTCATGTCCAGGTCATAGCATTTTGTTCAGTATGTAGTCTACTTATTTATTCATTTATTGTGCTACCACTGCCATCGACGCCAGTTTTATTAGCACCCAGATTTGCAGTTGACCGTGGTGATGAGTGAAATTAGCCAACAATACAGGCTGAACAGGAAGGAATTTACTCAAGGTCGAAAGGATGGAATATGGCTCAGTAGCTGGATGGTCCAGCATCTCCTCTCCATGGATTGCATCCGGGGTTGCAAGGTGAAAGTCACCCGTTCCACTCAGGTCTGAGCCATTTCAGAGATTTGCCGAGTTTTTTTTTACTTCATCAGTGCATGTAGGAGGAATTGAATAAGACTCGGTCTCTTCTTTATATCAAAGTTGTGCTGCTTCTGTGAACCCCCCCTCGCACCAGCCGATGTGGGTGGAACAGACCTACTCGATGTAGTCAGCAGGAACGAGGCAATAGCCATTACCTAAACTTCAGTGAAGACAGGCCGCTATGGTGCTTCGTTGCTAACGAACTCCTTGCGAAAGAGATACAAGTCGGAGATATCAATGTCGATGTAGCGATGAGACTGAACACGTACCTCCAGACGTGGACACCCAAAGTGGGGGATGACGCGATAGGGAAAGACTTCACAGATATGATCAAAGCAGGGCGAACATATGGGGTGCAGATGGACGTGATGTCTGACGATTTAGATATTCATGATGTCCGATGTCGGATGGGGGGCCGCTAGACAGTTCTGACAAGATGTGAGTTATTTGTATAACCCATGGAAATTCCATAGAACTACTGGATCAACATCTAGCAGCTGGCCGTGGGCGGAGTGGAGGTTCACAAACCAAAAGTTGTTTTGAAAGCTTTGTGTCTTCCCATGTCCAGGATTGCAAAAGACGTTATGTAAGATGCACGTGGACTTCCTTCGGCTACGCTCTGCTTTCGTAAATAAAAATAAAAATGGCAGCGAGCGAGGGCCCGCGCGAAGCGCGGCGAGCGAGCTGCGCGTATTGTTAAAAATATAATTTTGGTTTGTGACTCGCTGCTTGCGGCCATCCCACCAGTCATGAAAGAAAAGGACGCTCAGCGGGCCGGGCCGGGCATGGCAGGCACAGCCCATGATGGCATCAGCACGGCTTGCTCTTGCCTCCCATGAACTCGCCCATCCTTCCTGCGATCCCGCCCGAACTTGAGCGAGAAATCTTTGAAATTGCGGCAATCGAGATTCCCCAGTCGATGCCCCAACTCGTCCGTGTCGCACGACGCGTCTGTGTGTGGTAATCTGTCGTTTTAGCGTGTAGGGAAACCCTGAGCCTCTAACTTCTCGCCCAGGATAGAACCCCTTCTATATCGTACCCTCATTGTCACACCCCATAGGAAACTGGATCTAGATGCGCTCCGTCTTGCAATCGAGAAACACCCTGCCAAATTCGCGAAATATTTACGGAGCTTCTTTGACTGGGAGACTCATTCTGATAACGAATGGACCTTGCGTATTCTTCCGCTTTGCAGTGACATCCGCAATTTCGCATGGTTTTACGCCGATTCTACAATGGTGCCTGCTCTCGAAGCCATGCAATTGCGCCGGTTATCCGTCGTTTTGTTGGATCTTGTAGAAAGCTCCCCCGTCGACCCCTCCCGCCCTTTATTTCGAACGCTCACCCATCTTGACCTGTGGGATTCCGACACTGAATTCCTGGCGGGGCTGCCTTTCGCTCAATTCCCGGCGCTCACCCATCTTTCCGTAAACCATTTAAACACCCAATCCTCGCCTTTCCTTGCCTCCATCCTCCGCGATTGCACGCGACTCTGCATTTTGGTCAGCATGCAGATGATCCCATTCGAAGCTGGCAGCGAGACGCACTACTCAGTCGATGATCCGCGCTTCGTTCTCATGTGGCTTTCCAATGACGAATATGTCGAGGATTGGAAGGTCGGCGCCGATGGAGGCAAAGACTTCTGGGTCCGTGCGGAGCTATTCGTTGCTAAACGGAAACGCGGGGAAATCCAACCAGGTCTGGAATATAACCGCGTGTTATTTGACCACTGCTGATACTTCTTGTTTCAATTCAGCCTCACGGTACTGGATTGAGGACACTGATTTCAGCGACTGAGCGGCCATGCCGCAGATTGAAAAGCATACCCTTTTGCGTTGGGACGATAGTCTGATGGCAGCCTTGCGACGGTTATTATTGGTTCAAGTTGGGCATGCGGTAAATGCCCGTGGTATACCTCGTGAAGTTCAGTGCAGCCAGCGAATCCGAATGCAGTAAAAACCTGTTAGGCAATTTCTTTTATGATCATGATCCCGACACTCAGGGTGGCCCGAGGCAAAATGACCAAGAAAATTATAAGTATCGATTGTTATTACTAATCCACTCGTGGGCATCACCACCCACGCCGTCGTTGGCGTCTCTCCTATCCGCACCAACACGCGAGGGCACATAACGCGACTTGCCGACCCCGCCGCGAGCCAAGCAGCCACTCACCGCCCCCGAGGGAATCAGCGCTTCTAGCAACACGCCACGCACGCACCTCTATACGACGCCGGAACACACCCGCCCTCCGCGGATCGGCGCACCAGTATTGGCACCACCCACGACACACCGCGCACGTCTCTGCCATGCACCAACACTACCGACACCGACGACCAACACGCGACGGCCCAGAACGTGCTCCCGATACTGTGCACCGACGCCCAATAGCGACGGACGACACCGTACACACGCGCCCCTTCCTCCTTAGCGCACTACCCACCCATGACACATGGCTTTGACATTCACCACCGACACCGAGGACCGACGCGACAGGCGCGCGTCGATACTGCACACCGGCGCGTGACGGCACAGGACGCGACTCGCCGACCCCCGCCGCGATCCCCGACGAAATCCAGCTCCAATCACCACCACCGATCGGCGGCTGACAACGGCGCGAAACCGAGCGCGCACCACCATCGGCACCGCCAGCTCTCCGGCTAGTAACTTGCAGATGCGCCACGTATACCTTCCCACTCCCTCCTACTTACCACAGATGAAAATATCGATTCCGACACCCCCCAGGTTTGGCATTCTTCGAATTTCAAGATGCCTCTTCTCATTTCCCAGTCTCTTCCAACTCATCGTTGTAGAATCTAACGGCCTATGGTGTGCGGCGCGGGGCGCGCACCTCACTTCCGCAGGGGGATCGGTTCGGTACCAGGCTTTCTTTTTCATCTGGTTCTCAATTTCCCCCCTTTCATTTAATCCCATGGTTCACTTGCGTCTCGAAAATATCCAGGTCTATTTCTTCTCTGTTCCCAGAGGCTCTGAGTCTTTGAGGATTGGATTTACGCTGTTCATCATTCGCTTGAATAAACCGCCTTCGAGTCCTTGTATGGACGGCAAGCTCTAAATTAAACCTCTAATCTACTCTGCCACTATATTCTGGAGCACCATTAATATTAGTCGGGCATGCGGTGAATCACACCGCAGTATACCTTATGAAGTTCAGTGCAGTCAGCGAATCCGGATCCAGTAAAAAACCTGTTAGGCGATTTCTTTTATGATCATGATCCTGACAACTAAGCAACTCGGGGCAGTTAATCCAACCCAGAGGCAAAATGACCAAGAAAATTAATATATTGTAAAAGATCGATTGTTATTACTCATTATATTCCACTCTAACCGCCCGCGTCTTTGCCATCCGCCGATACCGACACCGGACGCGCGACGGCACATGACCACCACCAACGCCAATGCACGAACGCTGACATGACGATGACGCGGCGGACGTAGACGCTAAGCAGACAGGACACGAGCGGGCCACACCGCGCCGACGTCTCTAGCATCCGCTAATACTGCGGATCCCCACCCGCGTCTCTGGCACCCGCCGAAGCGGCGGAGCGGCGCGCGACGGCCCACGATGCGCCTCGGCTACCCCGCCGCCTCGTTCCCCCACGCGTCGGCACCAGCAACAACGGCGACGGAAGATACCGAGGGGTCGCGTCCGCTCGGAAATCAGCCCATCTCGAGCGCCACGAGTGCCCCACGCCCCACGTCGCCGCGCCAGATCACCCCAGTCGCAGCGCGCTGATCCAGGCCCACCACGACGCAGCGTCGGACGGCAACGCGGACCAGGGTCGGACGACACCGCGACCCAGCGTCGTCTCACGACGCTGGGGCCCAGCAGCAGCAGATAGGAATCAATGTCGTCTCGTCTCGCGGCACGAAACGCCCCCCACGTTGTGCCGTGACGCACCCCGTGCCGCGCTGGGCCTACATCTCTTGGTGCAGGAAGAAGCGTCGTCTCGCGCCAGAGACGCCCCACGAAATGCCCCACGCCGCGCCACGACGCAACCAGCCGCGCCCGACGCAACCCGTACCGCGCCAGGCGCAGGAAGAACGCGCGCCTGTTGGTGTAGGAGCTGTGAACCAGGGCCATCCCGCCACACTGCGACGCAGCACCACGAAACGCCCTGACGCACCCAGCACCCGACGCAATCAGCACCTTCGGGTGCAGAAAAAAGCGTGTCTGCGGTGTGTGCGTGTGCGACAGACAAAAAGCGTGTCCGCGGCGGGGACAAGGCAGTTGCACCACGACAGCACCGGCGCGCGCGCAGCGGTGCAGATGAGACTGCAGCGCGATGGTCATCGCTACGCGGGGAACAAAGCCAAGCGCCAGACAAAGGATGAAAACGAAGAAATAAAAAAAGACAACAGAGAACGAGCAAAAGAGAGGAAGGAGGACAGACAAAAGACGAAAAGAGAGGAAGGAGGAAGTGAAGAGGAACACGATACACACCTCCCGTATGTACTCTTGGCGTTAGCGAGGGCGAGGGCGTCTTGAATTTGGATTTGGAGGCCGCGCGCGAGGACGGGCGTTCTGCCGAGGAGGCGACGCGGGAGGGGGAGGGGGAGGGGGAGGGGGAGGGGGACTGTGGCAGAGCAGATGAGTATGGGAAGAGAACCCGAACAAAAAAACGCACAAAGAGGCGACCACCTGAGGACGAGGCCGAGGAGCGCAAGCAAGAGGAGCGCGAGAGGGAGGGCTGGCGCGGGGAGGAGAAGAAGCGCGAGGAGCGCGGGGGGGTACTTAAAACGGAATGACGAAAATGTCGCGCAGCACCGCCGCGCGCAGGGCGTAGAGCGCGGCGAGCATCGTTTGTGTGCCTACGAGGAATAGCAGCGCGGGGTGCGGCGTCCACGGGTGCTTCCGCGAACGCACAAAGAGCGGCGTGCAGCACACGAGCACACTGAGCGTGGAGCAGCGTGTATGCCTGGAGCGTGCGCAGGGTGCGCGCGCGTAGGGCGGCGGTGGCAAAAGAGTTTTGCAGGAGGAGTAAAGGCGAGGGAGCGCTGGTGTGCGTTACTGCCATATAATATATTAGCCACCATATACAAAAAGAAAAAAGAACGCCTTGCGCACCAGCAGCACGGGCAGCACGCCACCCATCCAGCCGAAGAAGCCCATACCCAACCACCGAAGCAGAGTCGTCGCGAAAATATTATTGTGGGTATTGTTGCTGTGAAAAAAATGCCAGGCCCCGAGATGCACGAGGGAATAGAGGAAAGTGTACAGGAAGATTGTGTGCGTGAGGCGGCAGCGCAGTCGTAAGTCGGACGCGCTGGGCGAGCGGGACATACAGCGCCTCAGCGCACGGAATGGGTGAGGCGGCGCGCGTGACAAGCGAGGTCGTGATCGCGCGGATGGCGGGCGATGCGTAGGGCGGCGTCGAGGTCGACATGGTCGGATTGGAGGAAGGAGGAAAGAGTTTGCGTGTGTTTGGCTCAAGGGGCCGTCGGAATTCGAAGTTTGGATATAATGTTCGGCTTTGACGTGAATTTTGATGCTGAATCCGAAAATACACTCACCTAAGCTCTAGGATGAGTATTCACGGCACTAGAACACAATACTTTATTACCCGATTGAGTGAAATGATGGGCATTTGACGAGTACAGCCCCTCCGAAGACGGTAATTTATCACGTGGGTGATTCTCGGACCTAGCCGCCGAGTTTTCAACGACGTCGAGAACAGCCCGGAAAATTTGGAGATGCTGTAGGAAGGAGCAGGCACATAGGTAGAGGTGCCCTGTAAAAAAACTTTGGGATTTGGGTCATTTTTGAAGGCGTGGGAGGCATTTTGATGGGGGTATGGGGGGGCCGGGCCCTGGCAAGCAACTGTTGAGAGCGGGCCCGCATTTAATGTCTTTTCAACCTTTGACTTGACAAGACTCAGAAGAGTGGCTACACAACATATTTGGTGAGCCATCAAATGGATGGCAGAATTATCTCCCGATTCGCTTAATGAGGCTTTTTTTTTAGTATGGGTCAGGCTGAGTCACCGGTCCTGAGTCACCAATTACTGCCCCCGTGGTCGGAACAGCTTCCGGGTGGTCCTTGATGTGAGTCTTGCTTGTATTTTTGAGTCAGTATTTGGTCATGGCTTTGAGCCATTACTCCGTAACTGTCAATAAATAGGTTTGTTGGCCTCCTCACTCCGTAGTTATGGTTGCACCATCAGACTCGGATTCTTGGGACAGTGCAGGAGATCCTCATCTTGGCCATGGGCCGGGTTCAAACTCGACTGTTTCCATGCAAGTCTCATACTCAGCCTGAGCTGGATGAATAATATGAACACTTTCAGATACATTCTCCTCTAATTAAACCTGGCCGGGGACAAATCGAGATGGATTTTGGGCACCTGGATGAAGCACAACAAAAGCCTTCAGTTCTCCTTTCAATTGACAAGAAGACACTGAAATTGTGTTTTCAGGCGGCAAATATGGAACTGCGCTGCAAGCCACAGCCTTCCGTGGTAAAATTGGCATTTTTGATTAATGCTGATGCCGGTGTTCTTCGGGTTCAAGCGTTGACTGATTTTAACAGGTGGCAAATTTGGCATGGTGCTCCAGGCAGCATCATTCAAAGGTGATATCGCCGTGGTGCAGCGGCTTCTTGAAGGCTGACCCCCAGATTATCGGTGAGAGTGTATTCAATGTTGAGCAGACCAAAAAGTGGCACTCTCAGGCGGCCAATATGGGACAGCGCTCGAAGCAGCATGCTTGAGCAGAAACCTCGACATCATCACCTTTAATATCCATGAGCGAATACTCAATGATCCTGGCGGAAAATATGGGACACCACTTCAAGTAGCATCATCAGTGGACAAGACCGACATTGTGAAGTTACTTCTCCAAAACCATGCAGACTAATATCCTTGGTCAGAGCGTCCTCTATTTCAAGTATCGAACACTGAAGTCGCTGTCTGACCAGGTGGCACATATGGCACAGCACTTCAGGTGGCAACATTGTGACCTACATGGGTGGGAGTGATCATGATTATCGATTTGCAGGTATGATGCTGACTCTCATGCACTGGACGTGTTCGACTTCGATGCAGAGGAATCTCCGGATGTGGTGGAGGAGGAGGAAGATGTGGATAGTTAGACTGCTTTTTAGATGACAACCCAGGCAATTATGAATCTAACTACAAGGTGGACAATTAATTACTGTGACTGTGACTATTAATAAATATGGGTACTGAGAGAAAAAATGTATCTTAAGCCGCGGCCTAGGCCTCAAGCGGGCAACACTAATGCTGAGTTGATGGAGTAGATGCCACTTTTATAGTTCCCATCCATTAATCTATATCTGGCCTCTGTCTTACCCTACAGGTAACCACAGACAACGGCTCCAAGGTCGAAGCAGGATTCACAGGGCTGATGAAACGCATGAGCATCCCGCACGTCAAGAATTCCCCATACAACAAGCATGTGAATGGCATTGTAGAGCGTGGACATTTTACGCTTTGCAAAGCCCTTGTTAAGGCATGGCAGGGAAGGATAGCTCGCTGGCTTGATTTGCTAGCCAAGGTTGTGTTTGTGGATCGTGTGACTGTCAGCAAAGTCACCAGATTCTCCCCGTACCAGCTCCTGCACACTACCGACCCGATCCTGCCATTTGACTTAACCGAGGCTACGTTCCTGGTCAAAGGGTTTCATTGTGGAATAAGCACTGCGGAATTGTTGGCCCTTCATGCATGTCAACTCAGCCGGCATGAGGAGGACATCAAGAAAGCGGCGGAGACCCTGAAAGCCACCCAATTCAAATCAAAGGAGCAATTCAAGCGAAGATTCATCAAGAAGCTGCAGAAGGATCACTATAAATCTGGTGAATTAGTCCTGCTGCAGAATACTCATGTCGAAGGCACCTTAAATCGGAAGACTCAGCCCCGCTACCTTGGACCTTTTGAAGTCGGTTGGAAAACATGTGGAGGCACATATGAGATTCTCGAGTTGGATAGAACCCCGTACCCCCTGAACAATGTCGCCGTGTTCAGACTTCTTCTCTACATCTCTCGCGATCATTGGTTCATGAAGTGAGGATGGTTGGGCGATGATGAAGAAGACAAGTAAAGTTTTTCATTGCGCAAACCCCTGAACGCGCCAAGCACACTAATTCGGGATTTTTCTAACTTTAGCCCCACTTAACTGGACACCTTCGATGGAATTTCAAATAACCCTGCCCTTTTCTTTCATGGGCCCCACCTCCTTCCATTCGCTTATGCTTTGGGCACACCGACGACTTGACGACAAGGCATTCTGCTACACCGGTTCAGACGAGCAAAAGCGAAATGCATTGCGCCGCGAATTGAGATTTCGCATGCCCTCACTCTTCCCCGCACCTACGCGCCGCCCACTCGTGCCACCCCATTCCCTCAGCAAGTTGGAGGCTACCACCAACCAAAACGGCTTCAAGTATGCCCCACAATACACCAGCCAGACGCATTTCGAGTCCCTCCGAGATGCAGTATTCCCCAGCGTGGATTCTCCGCCAGTCCCCGATTTCAATGGACGGATATTGCTGCACATCGAGCTCAGCGACTGGGTAACCTTCCTCGGAAGTGGTACCACTGTCCCGCACTATGCTATCCTGCACCCCAACGCTTCCGCCTGCATCAACCGTGAGGATCAGCTGGTACTTGTAACACCACAAGGCAAAGTGTCTGTGGTAAAAGTCCTACAAAACCATGGATGCACTAGCTGCCTTCCCTTCACCGACGTGCTCGAATGCCTCGACTTCGCCTTTGCCTATCCCACTTGCTTAATTCTACTTGCCCCGCAGTGACTCCTGCATGATACCTTCCTTCCCACACCCACACCTAACAGCCTTTTCCTAGGAAGTTCCGCCAGCAGCCGGATTCTGCTTGAGACTGCGTATGATCTCGTTTCAGATCGCGCCGCACTTCCACAAAGCTATTACCGAGAAGGAGAATCTTTCGGGTTGGAGCGAATCCCAGTGGTGGTACTCTCGGACACCGACGAGGAGGATCAGTTAGCAGATGAGGCGGGAAGTGTTGGATAATTCTTTTCTGCTCGTTGCCCCATACATCCCATGCAGATCCAGAGCTTGTGACCGCGAATAACACGAGGCTTCCAAAATTTACGATCTGCATCAAAATGCAAGCTTAAATTCTGGGAATAGCCGAATTCCAGTCATAATCCTTGCTTTCTTCCATGATGAGAGCCTCACACAGATAATCTCCACCCAACCGCCACGACCCTTACGACATGGTCGCCCCAGACATGCCGGCTGCCACCTGATGCTGAGCGCCCCTGCCTTAGAAGTCAACTGCCACCACACTATCCTTTATTACGCTCTTTTCTCGACTACTCCCCCCATCTTTACTCCTCCCGCTTCCACGATAATCGCTATGGAGTCATTTGTTTTCTTCAACAATCGCATCCCGCCTGTTTTCATCGACGTACCCAACGGAGTGCCTGCACCTCGCGGCACTGTATGGATGAAGAAAGATCACCCAAGGGAGAGAACCTTCATGCATTCGTACCCTCTCCTCGCCCCAAACCAGCCTTCCGACCTCCCCGATCGACAACGGATTGCGTACCCCGTCACCCCTTTCGATATTGTCGAAGTTCATCCCCAGTTCCGTATTCTGCGATACATGGTTGGCCCTGTTGCCACCTTGGTGATCTCCCCCGCCAGCTCACTCGTACCTGCCGAGGAACTCGTCCCTTTCGCCCCCATAGCCAGTCACGGCCCCCACCGATGAGCTTCGCCAGATCTTCATAATCGAATGCCAGCGACAGCACGCGCCACAAGAGTCTAGGCTGATTCTTCTTGCCAAGCCGGACTTTTTGACCGCTGCCCGCTCCGTGTCCCCAACCCATGTTACACTGGGGAAGGATATCGGCTGATGCCAATGATTGCGGCGGAGCAATTCGACTTCGAACTGGATGAAGAAGAGGAGGGAGGTATGGCGGAACAGATCAACACCATCGACAATGCCGAGCTGCAATGTGATTCCGAGCCAGATGCGGAGGAAAGCGGAGGAATGGTGAAGTATACAGCCACCCCCATCAGCGACACCCTCGACAACACCGTCGACGACGCCATCAACCATGCCATCCGCGAATACGTAGGCAAGCAACCACGGATCATTGTGGCAGCAGCTGACCCCTGAATTTCAGAAAGCCACGCGATTTTCGAAATTCATGATTGGGAGTGCCTTGCGAGCTCTGATTTAGCTGGTTACGACTTTTGAAGCTGCCTCTTGTATTACTTGTCCTGAATAAATTTTCGTTCGTTATTCGGAACATGGAGCCGGAAAGCAGTGTCCCGATGCGGAAATGCCGACATTCTCATAATGAGAAGCCTCCGATCAATCACTTAGAGTTTCTCTTCCAGAGAGTGGGCTGCCTAACTCGTGTGCGGAAAAATTCGCCGCTGCCACATGGAGATTAACAGGCCTTTCCCGCTGCACTGCATAAAAGAGCAGGCACTGTCGTGATTCCCTGCAGTATTGCTTATGGATCCGAATCCGCCCCGTAACCCCGTGCCCCGGCTAACTCCGCCTACACCCGCCTGGAAGATATATGATTCGCTCCACGACAGAGTTGAGTTGATACTATCCACAGTCGCACCACTCGACCCTATTCGCTTTGTCGTGGACCGGTCACACCCTCTCTTCCCCCATATCGAGACTACCGTATTCTCGACGCACATCTCGGCCCGCCTATTCAGGAATCTGGTATGCGAACGTTCCCCGTCCATCGACTATCTGGGGGCCCACTGTATTATGGCTGCACTATCCACTGCACCGGATCACAGACAGGCATCATTATACCCTACGATTTCGGAGCGTGCAGCCGAAGTGACAATTACGCTACGCTGAAGTGCCATCGAGCCGATGCAGAGGACATATGGATCAAAGCCGCTTACAGGCTGGTGTACTGGGACATGCTCCCACTGGATCGATGACAACGACCAACAGCTGAGCACGGGAACCATACGGAAATTCTGCAGATCGTCTCACATCCCAACAACGAAACCGAGGAGTCATCCATCCTCTCTCAATGGAAGAAGAAGGAATTCGAGCGGTCAACCAAGGATGGTTGAGGTATGTTCCCTGCGGATGTCAGACTTCCACTGAAGTGGTAGTCAGAACATTGATTTTAGAGGTGAATTTCACCCAGCGACGAAGTGATGGGATTATTGATGGGATCAATTTCCTTTTTTGTTCTGACTCATTTTTAGTCATTTCCACTCATACGCAGCACAGCAGTTCACGTGGAATCATTCTGACTTTTTTTCACTGTAGTATAAATTTAGCCCGATTTGTACTCTTCCAAATTAAGTACTTTACACCCAAAAGTCTTCCCACGCATGTCTCGCCCTCCGGAACAGTATCAGTTACTGTTCCTCTTTCGTATTCTAAGTCCCTGATCAAGCATGCACGTCCCATATCCCGCACGCATGACCTGTTTCCCACATGTACAACCCATATCCCACACACATGACCCCTATCACGCATGCACGACCCATTTTCCCACACGCACATCTTGAGCCTCGATTACGATAATCGAGCCACGCACCTGTTTCACAGCCATCCACACCACCGTACCCATACCCCCTCCCGAATCTTTTGATTCCTTTCCTTTGATTCACCCCCAACTACAACCTAGCCGGTGCTTCCTGTTGAATCCTTAACCCTTTTGATTTGTTCTTGGATTTAATTTTCGAGACAAATCCCAGTCAGAAACATAGAGCTCTGACACTCTTTTCACTGTAGTATAAATTTAGCCCAATTTGTACTCTTCCAATTAAGCACTTTGTACCTAAAGTCTTCTCATGCACGCCTACACCCTCTGGAACAGTATCAGTTACTGTTCCTCTTCCATATTCTAAGTCCCTGATCACGCACACACACCCCGTTTTCCGCACGCATACGCATATCCCACACGCACGACGTGTGTCCCACACACATGACCCATATCCCACATGCATGTCTCAAACCTCAATTATGATAATTGAGCCACACACCTGTTTCGCACCCATCCATGCCACCGTACCCGTATCCCCCTCCCGAATCTTTTGATTCCTTTCCTTTGATCCACCCCCAACCACAACCTAGCTGGCGCTTCCCATCGAATCCTTAACATTTTAGATTTGATCTTGGATTTAATTTTTCGAGACAAATCCCTGTCAGAAACTTTGTGCTCTGACAGCACCAATCAATCATGATCATGATTAATCTAATCACTTTGCCGAATTGATGATCATGATCCACATCAGTCCATATCAACCTTGATCATCAGATATTGATTGATACTTCATAACATATCTGCCAAGGATGACGAAAGCACGAAACTAGCCAACATATTGCACATGAAAACACTAGTTAGTAGAATACGGTGTAACATCGCTGCATTAATTGATTTCATCATCACCATCCTTGCTGAGGTACCGATCAGGACCACATCAACTATGATCACCATTAATCAGGACCACATCAGTCCACATCAACCATGATTGCTGGAAAGCTACTTATGTCTTAGCCTGCCAAAGACAACAAAAGCATGCAACTAACCAAGATATTGCACATCAAAACATTAGTTAGGAGAATACGGTATTGCTTCACCACATTAATGGACTTCATCATCATCATCATCATCCGTGCTGAGGTGCCGAACAGGACCACATCAACCGTGATCACCGGTAATCAGAACCACATCAGTCCACATCAACCATGGCCACCGGAAAGTTACTTATATGTATGTGCCTGCCAAAGACAATGACTAGTTAGTTAGTAGAATACACACCACATTAATTGACTTCATCATCATCATCCTTGCCAAGGTGCCGATCATGACCACATCAACCAGGATCACTGCTTATCAGGTCCACATCAGTCCACATCAACCATGATCACTGGAAAGCTACTTATGTCTTAGCCTGCCAAAGACAACAAAAACATGCAACTAACCAAGATATTGCACATCAAAACATTAGTTAGGAGAATACAGTATTGCTTCACCACATTAATGGACTTCATCATCATCATCATCCTTGCTGAGGTGCCGAACAGGACCACATCAACCGTGATCACTTGTAATCAGGACCACATCAGTCCACATCAACCATGACCACCGGAAATTTACTTATATGTATGTGCCTGCCAAAGACAATGAAAGCATGCGACTAGTTAGTAGAATACACACCACATTAATTGACTTCATCATCATCATCCTTGCCGAGGTGCCGATCATGACCACATCAACCAGGATCACTGCTTATCAGGTCCACATCAGTCCACATCAACCATGATCGCCGAAAGCTATTTATATGTCTTAACATGCCTGCCAAAAACACTGAAAGCACACAACTGCACATCAAAACATTAGTTAGTTAGTAGAATACAGTGTAACATCACCACGTTAATTGACTTCATCATCATCACCATCTTTGCTGAGGTGCCAATCAAGACCACATCAACCATGATCACTGGTGGTAATCAGGACCACATCAGTCCACATCAACCATGACCGCCGGAAATTTACTTATATGTATGTGCCTGCCAAAGACAATGAAAGCACATGACTAGTTAGTTAGTAGAATACACACCACATTAATTGACTTCATCATCATCATCCTTACTGAGGTGCTGGTCAGGACTACATCAACCATGATCACCAGTAATCAGGGCCACATCAGTCCACATCAACCACGATCGCCGGAAAGCTACTTATATGTATGTGCCTGCCAAAGACAATGAAAACATGCGACCAGTTAGTTAGTAGAATACACACCATATTAATTGACTTCATCATCATCATCCTTGCCAAGGTGCCAATCAGGACCACATCAATCAGGATCACTGGAAAACTACTTATGTCTTAGCCTGCCAAAGACAACAAAAGCACGCAACTAACCAAGATATCGCACATCAAAACATTAGTTAGGAGAATACGGTATTGCTTCACCACATTAATGGACTTCATCATCATCATCATCCTTGCTGAGGTGCCAAACAGGACCACATCAACCGTGATCACTTGTAATCAGGACCACATCAGTCCACATCAATCATGACCGCCGGAAATTTACTTATATGTATGTGCCTGCCAAAGACAATGAAAGCACGCAACTAGTTAGTAGAATACACACCACATTAATTGACTTCAACATCATCATCCTTGCCGAAGTGCCGATCATGACCACATCAACCAGGATCACTGCTTATCAGGTCCACATCAGTCCACATCAACCATGATCGCTGAAAGCTATTTATATGTCTTAACATGCCTGCATCACCACGTTAATTGACTTCATCATCATCACCATCTTTGCTGAGGTGCCAATCAAGACCACATCAACCATGATCACTGGTGGTAATCAGGACCACATCAGTCCACATCGACCATGATCGCCACAGATGGCTCCTTTATATTCTCTGCCAACCAAATCTAATCACATCAAGGAGGACGAATCAAATCAATCATCCAATCGATCGTCAATGCACATCATAATCAGCAATCAGATCCATCTGATCCACACTGTGATAACAATCATACAGCAGCTATTTATACTTCTTACCCTGCCACCCCAATGACGAAAGCAAGCAACTGCCCCACAGCTGATGTCGGACACCATCCCCCCTCTGAGCTCTGATTACATGAGCATGCTTGTGCAGCGCTGTACTAGACTGGGCCGGCCTCCCGCTCCTCTGCTCCGCACTGCACGACATGTCACAATCGCTGCTTGCGACGTGTTTGCCATTCTGCATACACAATATAAAGAATTTATAAAGAATTTATTGGGCTCATATACATTCCAAAAGGCTTTCCCTCTTCTTGTTGCAGAGAAATCCTGAATGCCTTGAAGCATGTACCCAGCAATTGAGCCAGAGGCAGACAGGTAATGACATCAAAACCGATAGAACGGTAATCACATGTCTGTCAAGCCAAATGGGGAATCTGTGGGAATTCGGGATTCACTCAGTGCTAAGAACGAATCTTTATAAATAAAGACTCGTAATAAATAAAGACTCGTAATGAGCTCTGGGCCGGCTAGTGTGCCGGCGTCCGACATGGACTCAGACAGCGACTTGGACTCGGATCCCCAACTTCGTGCCGCCGCCTCCAGTTTCAAAAAGGCCCAAGAACGTGTGCCTAAACTTGAAATGAAGATTACGAACAGAATCCCCTCAAAACAAGTATGTCAATTTTATTTTAAGAAACAAGTCAAAGCCCTAACTGGTGATTGGCTATCTAGGAGGACTGCACGTCGTCGCGTCAAGCAACTGCGACTCGCTCCGTTCGTCTAAATCCGCATCACCTCCTTTATATCTGATGCTTGTCTTCAGGAGCCTCGCGGACGCTCTCCTATTCCGGCCCAGGCACCACCCAAGGCTTCGAAACCCGCTCAAGAGGTAAGAGTACTATTAAATCAGGTGGCCTTCTCACGCGCTTCTTCTAAAGATCACCACAAAGCCGCGTGGGCCGTCCAAAGAAGCGCCGAAGCAGCCTGGAAAGCGGGATTTGAAGCGTGCAGCCCAGGAGGTACCTTTCTAATGATCTACGCGAAGTTCTCTAACAATATCTTTCAGATTCCTTCGTGGAACCCTGAGGCGGAGCCTCAACCTGCAAAACCTTCCCGTCATCACCAGCCGTCAAAAGTCCGCGTCAAGACTGAGACACAGGATCCGCGTCGCAGTATCAAGGCTGAACCGATACCAGCTTATCTCCCCTCTGATCCGAGCGGCCCCGAAGTTATTGTCGTCGATGATGACATTGTTTTCAGCTCAACGGGGGCGGTGAACCTGAAATCCCAGAGCCGTGACGTGCAGCACGTCCTCCAGCTCGCAATTGACTACTTCTTTGGGTTCCTTCTTTTTTTGTGTGCTTACCCCAACCCGCAAAAGAAGGCGGAGTATGCTGCTGACGCTCTCATCAACGCTGCAAGTGACCTGGAACTGCTTGAGATTGAGGAACATATACGAACCGACCCTGATTACAAGGCTGGACTCGCTAGCGTCGTAAGTTTCTTCAAGTCTATCCCGTGCACCTCTCACCGTTCTTCAAGCTTTACGGCCGTGTTAGCAGCTTTCGTGGTAAAGTAAAAACTGTGGCCGCCGCTGCCATACACGGCCAGTACAGCGTTCAGCATGAATGCGCCGCGTTGGTAACGCACCTAACTACGGGACAACGATATATATATCCACTGAGACCCGGGGTATGTCTGCTTTCTGTTTTTTGTATTTCGTTCTAACATCTTCTTAGAAAATAGATCCGCGCACGAAAGTCCCTGGCGTGCGTATATATATATCTATATTTAAATACATCTGACACTCATCTTCAAAGCACGTGCGGATAACTAAAAACAAGCAATACTTACATCCGGCTGTGGCGGCCGTTGCAAGTCATTTCTTTAAAGGATCCAATTGCGTGGCGGATCGTCTTGAGGCCATGTTCGTAACAAACCCGATGGGAAGTTACAGGCACCCAACGCTATGGTTGCGCTGGCTTCAACTGCTGTGAGTTCATTCCTACCGTCACAGATCAGCGAAAAACTGACACATTCATCGCAGCTTTATAGCGCTTTAGACGACTTCGCTAGTGGGGAGCTCAAGATATCAAGTTTTGACAGTTCTCGTGTCCAGGATGTCTACGATGTGCACATGCTTTTACTCAAAACGATGGAGCGAGACTCTCCTCTTCAATATCAAGAGCACATGGAGACTATTTTTAACACTGCATCGTGAGCTCTATTCCCTTAGTTCTCGGCGCTCGACTGACCATTTCTCTTCCCCTTAGGCGTGGATCCTCAGTGTCCAAGAAAACCTCCATCGGGCGCACTCTTCTGCAGCAGGAGGCATTGGCGATGATGGCTGCGGATGATTCTGATTAATAATAGACTTCCCAATAATAATAATAATAGACTTCATACTCCTTGTTTATATTCGTTATAATGCATATACTTACATTCCTCAATGCTGAATGATCAATAATCGCAAATCTAATCGAAGATATTGGCCCTGTATTTGGGAATAATCGTGATAATCCACCGATAATTGGCGCAAATTATCGGGGACATAGGGAATCGTGTATTTTCTGATAATTTATAGTAAAGTCCGAATTGGGCACAATTATTCCTAATTATGGGTAGTTGGGAAGGGTGGTTTTTCCTGATGAACCTACTTTTACGTCCGTTGTATTCGGAGTTCTTTACGTCTGCAATAGCATACTTGCATACACAATACGGACTTAATTTTGCCGTCGCATAAATTCAGCAGTGGCTGCAATCAAGGACTATACTACTATTGTGCCCTATGGGTCTGGAACTGCCCTGTCTAGCTGGAACGACTTTTTCTAATTTTATTCTGTGCATCGTTGCCCCCGGTATCCTCTGGCATTCATTAATACATGTCTGATGTATGTACATGCAAAAGAACTAAGAGATTAGGCGAGGGGAAAGTATGGTTAGCTCATTGCCGGGTGCGTTGATGAGAGGGTAATACGGAATACTACCGAAATTCTCCGTGTCCGCTCATTCCGAAGCTCCGAAAAAAATCAAGCATATTCTTACACAATAAAAAAAGGTTTCTGTCTCTTCGGAATCTGTTTCCAGAACATCGTCACTGCATGTCACGGCCTTGATATGAGTTTGACATGTCACGCGTTTTGCACCTCCCTGCGCAGGGCATGGGCACATCGTTCAGTGAACATATTCTAAGGAGGCAGAAACTGTTTCTCATTGTTTAAGAACATGCCTGAATTTTTGGGGGGCTTCGGGGTCAGCAGTCACGGAGAAAGTGCACAGTATTCCATATTACCCTCTGATCACCATGCCCGGCAACGAACTATCTATACGTTCCTCTCCCCGAATCTCTTAGTTCTTTTGCACGTACATGCATCAGACATGTATTAATGAATGCCGGAGGATACCGGGGGCAAAAGTGCGCAGAATAAAATCAGAAAAAGTCGTTCCAGCTAGACAGGGCAGTTCCAGACCCATAGGGCACAATAGTATTCCACATTTGACGTCGTCACCTCGGGGCTAAGTATAGCATCCGGAAGTATACAGATCAGATGCGTACACCGCATCCTTGATGGTAGCCTTCTGCCTCATGTTTCATATAATCCATTCAAGAGGTACCCGCCGGAAGATGCCGAGACACGACCCTTATGTATAGTATGTCTCCGAGGCACCTTAATCCACTTTTTGGACTTGGCCTCCGAACGGTCTAAAAACGCGTTTAAGCAACACTCAATTATTTATTTATTTATTTTTTAGCGGGACTTTTTTTTACCGGTCAGCTGTGTTTGCCTGGCGGGAAGCTTCGAATGTCAAGCGCCAATCTGCCGCAGGCAGCTAACTCAAATGCTGAGGTAGGCACTGCTTGTGCGGTGACTAGTGACTTCACTCATTAACATTTGACCTCAGACAGAGAGATACTGTGGGCTGTGCACGAAGCTCATTAAGTTTGGGAGAGGTGGTGCCGCAAACTGGACTGCTCATTTCAAGTTAAAAAGTGACAAACACAAAAGAAACACGAGGGAGGCCAAAAATTCTGGAAGCGCCAGGCAATTCACGAGTTTCTTTGTTACACGACCCCGTGCTCCACCAACGCCGCGACCGAACACTCCACCCATCGCATCGGGGTCTCTAGTCATCGACGTGGATCAACTCCGGTGGATCCAAGATTGGCTTTGTATTCTTCGCACGCGCGCGCTGACTGTCATCAATTATGCACACAGCTGTAAGCAAATAGACGTCAATTTGACCAAACGGTAGCGCTTCTTCCGCAACTGTCACGAACACCAGCGCGAGAGCCGAAACGCGGAGGTGCGTCCCCAAGTCTTCCCTTATTCCATTCGCCAACCGGAGACTTGGTTGATAGCTGCCGCGATGCGAGTTCCGCAGGAGATTGCCGACGCGATCATCGACGTATTCGCCCCGTCCGATGAAGCTGAGCTGCGTCGTCGCTACAGCGAAACCCTCGAAGTACCGGCGTTGACGGCTTGTGCTCTCACTTGTCGCGCCTCTTTACCAAGGAGCCAGACACATTTGTTCGCTTCCATCTATTGCAGCACAGAGAAGTCATCCAGGCTCGAGGCACTTGTTTCGGGATCCCCACAGATTCTCACATCTTACGTCAAATACTTCTCTGTCACTCTGAACCACGATAACTCCACTGGGACCGTCAATTTCAAACTGACATCCCGAATCCTTGGTCTGCTGCCGAATTTGGTGTATTTGGGCATTTTTTCAAACACCTCATTGCGGTGGGAGACCCAGCCAACCTTTTTCAAAGTAGCCTTCCATGAAGCACTTGGACTCCCGCATTTTCGGAGTCTCTCTCTCGGGGGTATGTACACGTTCACAAATGTGATGGAGGTCGAGTCCCTCCTCAGTAACGCAAGTCGCTTAAAGGAGCTCGAGCTCTACTTCCTGGACTTTGATGATCCACCTGCTCGTCATGCTGATCCCGTTTCTCACAAAACTGCCGTCGTCCTCGATTCCCTCGCAGTAGACTTTCGCGGCAGTATGGCCAAGGATGCTGTAGATGCGATGCTATCCACTTTCACCATGGTTGATATCAGGCATCTACGATCACTCGAAGTATTGAGCCAGACACCATTGATTCCACTTTTGAAGGCCAATGCGCGGACACTCCAGGAGGTCCGATATTATGCTCCGGATCGTGCGTCCAACCCACCTTCGTCGTCATGTTTCAGCTCCTAACGGATGGAAGCGAAGGGGAGCACAGCGACCCGGACATTTTGGAAAACAACATGACTCTGCGCCATATCGACATAATCCAAGACAACGCTGCCATGACCCGCAGCCTGAAAGTGTTCGGGAACTTGGGCAATTTAATGGCGCTTCGGACACTCCCTCAAATTTCAAAACGGATTCGGTGGTCCAGATGACGAGATGACCGAGGAAGCGTGGTCGGAACTTGACGAGGTCCTCGCACAAGCCTGCGATACGCTGAAAGATGTGCAGATCTTTGCACACACCGACGAATATCGCCGTATTCCGCCTGATTTGGCTCTTATGCGCGGTTCATTACCCTCCGTAACAGGGAAGATTTCCTTGTACCCGGGTTAATTGAAGGGCTGGTTTGGGTTTGCCCATTGATGAACTGGGCATTTACAGAGGCCGGGATGGAATGGGGGAAGGGAGCCGAAATGTTAATGGGCAAAATGATTGTCCGCCTCTGTCGAGCTCTGTTGAGTGGGAGAAGGAGGCGGAGTTTCTGAGACAATTTCAATATTGATAATCCTTGGTCTGGTCGAACTTTTGGCGGGCCGCTGTGAACGAACTGGCCGGTGAATTAATGGGTATCAATTCAATTTGCGCTGCACTGAGCACCAGCATACTGGGCTCCTAATCGCGCCGAATGTAAAAGAAAATGTATGACAATCATGTAACAAATATTTAGCAGGCCTACAATTTGGGAGTCTGTCCGCGATTTAATATTCTCGTTTGTAGGGTAGGCCTGGCTGACCGATATAGAACTATAACAATCGTCAGCCGAAGAAGAAATGACCGGGGAGCGGTGTAAGAAAGAAAGTGAAGAAAAAAGGTTTTGTCAACGGTGGTGGCACTGGCAGAAGCATCAGAGGACGTCACGTGCGACAACCAAGAGGTACCCGCCGGAAGATGCCGAGACACGAGCCATGTATAGTATGTCTCCAAGGCCCTTAATCCACTTTTTGGACTTTGATGCAGACCTCTTCAAAAATGCGTTTGGGAAGGTTTGAGAAAAAAATCATATTTTTCGCTTCAATTATACATATTTGAGGCTTGCCTGAAAAGTATAACGCCGGGGATTGGTCTCCAGTGGGGCCGTGGATCACCGGAGAGTGTCCAAACCAGGACTGTGATGGTGAGAATTTTTCGTTTTTAGACAACTTCCGAGCCGAAAATCACCCCATTAGGGCAGAATTGATGGTAATGTGGCGTGGGAATCTCGCTTAATAGTATAGTATGTGTCCAGAGACCCTTAAGTCACTTTTCCGACCTCGTGTAGCCGATTTTTTTGGTGGGCACCCCTTGAATCCATTTCACACTGTATTTCTTTCCTTTCCTCTTGTTCTTGCCCGTAAATCCCTGCATTATGAGTCGGCCCTGCCCCAGTATTGAACACATCCCGGAGCCTCTACCGCGGAGACTCTCACCGCCACTGCCTTCGTGGTTTTCCAGCTGTATGATTCCAACCAGCGATCCTGAGGCTCCGCCTTGGGATGGAGAATGGAACTCGGAAATATTCCCGCCCCCATCTCTTACAGTTCATCCGCCATTTATTCAGCATCCTGCTGTTCAGCCTACTGCAAATTCTTCAGACAGTGGAGGAGACTCCCCCATGTCGTTTGTCAAAGACCACTACGGCTCGCGCGACGCGCCGTTGTCGCCTATGGATGAAGACTCTGAAATGGGACACGCATCCGACCACGGTGGTCTCGAAGGCGGTCTCATTGTCTTGGGTGTAGACGGTGCAGTCCTGCCGTGGATCCAGTGGTTTGTGAAAGTCCACCTGGAATATAGCTTTGGATAGGGGCATCGGGTTCGCTTGCTCGATATACTTCACAAGGTCACACTCTGTATGAAGGAGCGCGGGCCAGTTGGGAGGCGACATGGGAGGAAACGTGGAGCTACAACGTATCGACGACAGGGATTTAAAGCCGCGTCTGATGACATTCAGGAGGAGTGACTAGGGGCAATCCGCTTCAGACTGCGACAGTCATGACGCTCAAACTACAAGAAGCCACTTCCTTGGCGTCGCTGCGGCCGACGCTGCTCGACACAGCCGAGCAAGGCGCGACCTACACCTATGGTTTATCCGTCATCATACGGGGTAGAGTCAGGGCCACAAGATCTATCAGCTCTACGATGAACGGGGCACCTGTGCGTGTGCCCGTCGTGCTGCTTTTTCTGGACGGTCACTTCGGGAGTTTGGTAGAGGTGGAAAGCTCCCTGCGCCGTTGCGATCGGAGTGAGGGTGGGGTCTGTCTTTCGGATTATAGTATTCTTGCGCAGGAGATCCGCGTCCTTTAATTTATATGGCTTATTACGATTGCAATTGTGCGCTACGAGTGAATTGTGAAATATATGGCATACAGTAGTCTAGTAAGTGTGTCCAGGTCATACTGAGAGGTACCAGGGGATGCCCGGAGGGCCTTATGAATAAATATTGGGTTGATGTCATTTTTTCGAATCCCGCTCAAGGGGGTAGCGAGATTCGAAAAAATGACATCAACCCGATATTTATTTTTCAGCCAAAATCCTGACCCCCCCCCCCCCCCCCCCCTTACCTGCTATATAGAGTAGGTTTTTCCCACGCCTGAGTCGGAGATCATTTTTCTTTCCGCCAAAATTGAAGTTCATTCCCAATTAACTGCGGAAAAAGAGGCCTGTAATTCCGTCGAAAATGATATACACTCAAATCCAGCAGAGGCCAGGTTTTTCGGCCTCCCAACAACCAGTAACCATTTTTTTGGAGTCAGCCTCAAGTTGAATTCAGCGGTGAGGAATCATAAAAACAGAAATAGGTATTTGAGTGTGGTATTCATTGTGATGTTGGCTGTGAAAACTACCCACTTTAATCACGGCCAAGGAGTGAACAAGTGAGAACAGGTGAGAACATGGTTATATTTCGCAAATCACTTTGTGATGGAATGATTGACGGCGGCTCCACGTGACACTTTATTGCCAAATATGGTCGCACAGCCGAAATAAACCAATATCATAGTACTGAAGTCTTCTGGGGGTCTTTAAGCCTGCTAAAACCTCAATTCTGCATGCTATAGGCTTTATGAAAATCAGGTGCATTATTTTTTTTCAGCAGGATTCCTAGACCCCCCCCCCCCAGGTCGCGGTCTCGGCTTCGGATCCCGCTACCCCCTTGGTTGGACCATGGCCTATCCCCGAGTCGAACGGGGTCTTCCTGTAGGACTAGTCGAAGTCACGAAATCAATGCAGGCGCGCACCGTACGCTATAGGCCGTTGAATACCAGATATATAAGGGGAGTTTAGTTGAAGCGGAATGAGCGCAGTGAAGAAACAAAGGAGGAATCCAACGCCGCAGCCAAACACGCGCAAATTGTTTCTTTGTCGCGTCCTTCCAGTGTTCCACCATGTCGACCTCGACGCCGCCCTACGCACCGCCCGCCATACGCGCGATCACGACCCCGCTCGTCACGCGCGCCGCTCCGCCCACCCCGTGCGCTGAGGCGCTGTATGTCCCGCTCGCCCAGCGCGTCCTGCGCCGCTGCCTCACACCATATTCTTGTATACCCTTCTTTACTCTCTGCTGCACGCTGGGGCCTGGGCTTTCCTTTACCGTAGCAATACCTCCAACAATAACACCGTGATGAGTGTTCTGCGGTGGCTCGGGATGGGTTTCTTGGGCTGGATGGGCGGCGTGCATCAGCAAAATGTTTTCGGTATGGCTGGTGTGTGGCGCGTCTGGCGCCACGCCCGCCATGCTCGCTACATCTCCAGAAAATGTTATGGCGCCATAATGACCTGCGTAGATCTATTATTGATTATGGCGTCCATAAACATGCCATAAACAATGATATCCCCAGATTATTTCCCCCATTCTATACTTATGAACACTCTCTATAATCTGCTCCAGTACTAGAATGAGGCGAATAACCAGATGAATTCATAAGCTATGTATGTATTCAAGGTATATACGTGGTAAGGCTGATCAAATAAAGCCGTCCTTGCTGCCTCCTCCCAACATCGCAGGACCACGACCTCTTCACAGCCCCCGCATCCTGCAGCTCGCCATCCCCGCAGCCACAAACACCTGCGGAATCTCTACGACCCATGGCGCGGCCCACCCACAATGCGGCTCTCCACACACAGCGGCGCGTCGAACGGCAGGGCGGCAGCGGATGAGGTGCGAGGCGGTGGTGGTGCCGGAGCAGTGCACGCGGTGCCAGAATGTGGAGGGCTGGATCAGGGACATGGGGTATGAGTCAGCGCGAGTGGGTAGACAAGGTAACAGCAGGAAAACGCACGTAACAGCGGCGGTGGGCGGACGAGCTCGCCCCGCGCATAGTCATGCCCTCCTCTGCGACGTGGCATAGCCAAAGGCGGTGGTGTGGCGCGACGCAGGCGCAGGTCGTGTGCATGTGGGTCAGCGTCCTCGAGGACGAAGGCAGTCTGGGCAAGCAGTGCGCGGCCTTCCAGGCGTTGATGGGTGGGCTCAGCAGCAGCGGGTTGTGCGGCACAGCAGGGAAATTCAAGGCAACAGACAAGGCTGAGTGGGAGAAAGGAAGTGCAGGAGACCCAAGGACAACGTTTGCCTTGAAAGTGCGTTGCTTGAGGTTGTTTTTGGGTGGCTTGAAGGCATGACAAAGACTTGATGAAGGCTTGCAGTAGGCTTGAGGCAGGTTTGGGGTAGGCTTGGGCTTTCTTGTGCCTCTTGAAGACGTTCTTGAGCTATTTGAGCGAAGCACAGAACAGTGGGGAGAAGAAGAGGCTTCGCGCTGGCACATCAACCATATGTCAATGTCATGCGATGCGAGTATCCCAGTGATCCGAATAGCGGAGTTTGAAAGACTTGGTGAAAATCCACCAGCGCGAGCCACCACACCGTCATCGTGGACAGCTGCGCTTCAACCAAGGCTATGATAGTCAATTGCTCTACAGAAATTTAAGATTCTGAAGGTATATGTGCGAAGTTTCACTTCCGCCAGTGTTCTCGATATTTTATGGCAGACCAGCCAAAAATGGCTTGCTACAAAATTCTGGCCGTCTGGCGTACAGCCACAGCCACGCCCGCCACGCCCGCCACGCTCGCCACGCTCGCCATACTCGCCACTCACGAAACATTTTGCTGATGTGCTGCCCGTGCTATGGTGCGCAAGGCTTTCTTGACGGGTTTGTTTCCTTTTTATCCTCTTTCTGATTTATTTATTGACATGAATACGCTGTAGTGACACCCACCAGCGCCCCCTCGGCTTTGCTCCTCCTGTAAAACTTTTTTACCACCCCCGCTTTGCGCACTCGCACCCTGCGCACGCTCTAGGCGTACATGCTCTCCGCGCCTAGCGTGATGGCGTTGCACGCCGCGCTCGACGTTCACCCGCCGCTCTTCGTGCGCTCGCGGAAGCACCCCTGGACGCCGCACCCTGCGCACTTCTTCCCCGCCGCCACCCAGACCCAGACCGTGCTCGCGACGCTCTATGCCCTGCGCGCTGTTCTTCGCGACGTGTTCGTCATTCCGTTCCGCGTGCGTCGTCCCTGCCTCTCTTGCTATCATTAAATGATCATTATTTGACGCCAGCCACTCCGGCGCGCCCCATACCCGGCGCCCTCCTCGCGCCGCTACTCCTGCCTTCGCCCTCCCCCTTGCGTTTTCTCTCCTGCTTCCGTGTCGAGGTGGTTGCCTCTTTGTGCGTTTTTTTATTTCTTTTTGTTGGCGTTCTGTGCCTTTCGGGCAATAAATGGCATGATGGAACGCCTCTTCTTATTTTCCCCTTTGTGATGCCATACCGCCTGTAGTCGTCCGCATTCGCCGCCTGCCCCTTCCTTCCCTTACCCGCCTACTCTATCTTCTCGTCTTAATCACCCCAATACTAACTCCCTCCTTCCAGTCCCCTCCCTCCCACGCCGCCTCCGCGGCGCCACGCCCGCCCTCGCGCGCGGCCTTCAAATCCAAAACGCCCTAGCTAACGCCAAGAACACGTACGGAAGGTGTGTGTTGCGTTCCTGTTTCCGTCCTCTCCGTTTTTCGTTCGTGGTCCTCTTTCGTTTTCGCTCGTTCATGTTCATCTCTTTTCGTCGTTTTCGTTTCTTGTCAGGCGCGGATACGACCGAGCCGCCTGCAGCGTGGATGCTGTTCCTGCCCGCCCTTCCCCCCCCCTTGCGCGGCTTTGTTCCCCGTCTGCGTCATTTCGGCGTTGGTACGGTGTCGGCCGGTGACGCTGGCGGACGTGACACCTCGGCCGCGCCACGCTGCCTTGCATGGGGCGGTGGGAGTCGTTGGTGCCGGTGATGGTGGTGCGAAGGGTGGCGCGCGAACGAGGGGGCGCCTGTGGTGGGGAGCACGTCTCTCGTCGCTGTCGGTGCTCACTGCTCAGTCACGCGTCGGGCGTCGGTGTCGGCGTTCGTGCCAGCGGTGGTGTTGGCGATGTTTGGCGTCGTGGTGGTGCGTGTCTTTGTGCTCCTCGCCGTTGTCAGCCGTCGATCGGCGGTGGTGGTTGGCGCGCCGGGTGTCTCGTTGGCTGCAGCTCGTCAGTCGTCGAGCCGTCGGTTTCTGCGCCGTTGTAGAGGTGCGGGTTGGTTCGAATGGGTTGGCGCCCGGCGACAGGATGTCTCCTGGCGCTTGTGTTACTCCGATTATCATATAGGATAAGCAAATGTAGCACGAGATTCTGTACTAGTGTGACGTGAGCGTGACGAAAGTCACTTTCCGCTTCGCGCTCGCGCTCATCATCTACGTACGAATCCCGCTTTTTTCCCGCCCGCCGTCCCTCATTTTGTTGCCTCTAGCGTTAGGATAGAGTGGTTGCTCGATAGCACCACCCCAGCTCTGCTGGGCCTTGCGCTCAGAGCCCGCTACCCCGCTCGTTGTCGCCGCAGGCTCGCCGGTGGTCGGATTCGCCCCAGCCTTCGATAGCCTCTTCCCACCGCGCGTTCCGTCTCGCACAGCGCGACTGCCCCGAGCGGCCGAGCCGCGGAGCCGCGGGCTCTCTCCCCACACCCTGTATCTCTGAATAGACCGCCGCATCACGGGCTCTTCAGAGATCCGGTACCCGTCAATTTCACACGAGCTGAATCGACGCATTCGCTTATACGTCGTCATGCTGTCACGGGTGCGCGGCGGTGGCGCTAGTGTGCCGGCGTCATGTCGTGGGTGGTGCGGCCGAGTCAGCGCCGTTCTCAGAAATGGAGGGCAGCTTTGTTCGTGTTTGGTTGGCAGGAGAGCTCGGTTCCATCTTTAAAATCTTTAAAACTCTTTACCTACGCACTTTTGCATCTCAACCGCAAAGGAAATGGGTGACTTCCCGTAAGGTAAATATATTCTGTAGGAATATCTAAACATTTTTTGCCGCGATGCCGCGACACCTGTCAGGACCCCATCAGTCTTAGCTCTGGTCTGCACCCTCGAATAGAATAATCCTGGAGGGGGGGTGGGTAGGATTTAAACAAGCAATAAATATATTTTTGGGCGTCGAACTCTGCCCGATTGGGCTCATCACGAGAGCCACATGGCAAACGATGACCAAATGCTGCTCAGTTCTCAAGCCTTTGCATGACAGCGTCATCATTTCTTTCTTGATTGTGCTGCTATCGCTTTCCATCGCTGACTTGACCGCCCACCGATGGCCTCCAAGCCATACACTGCATGCTCGTTGTCCTCGTTACAGCACCCTCTTTCATAGAAGGTTATGACCGGGTGCATATTCACAGGGCTGCTGGTCGGTATGTTCCTTTCTGGCTCTCAGGCTGCTTTTGCATTTTGTCTGCCGGCTGTTGGCTGGCAGCCCAACCCGACACCTTAACTGACCTATAGCACCCACAGATCCATATTTCCGGGTTGGCGTGAAGGTGTACTTAAGGGTTTGAGCGTTGTCGAGGTATGCTGGCCCCTCCTTTGAGGGATCCTTCCACATTGCTTACTTCTCTCTCTCTCTTCTCTTTAATAGATGTCGCACCCACCTTCCCGCCCACTGTTCACGCCGTTGCCTGCCCCCCATGGGTGACATCAAAATCCACACCGCTGACGACGGCAGTCAGTGGGTCAATCATAGTGGTCAATGGATCCGATATGATTCTCAGGTGACCAGTTTTGGTGTTGCTCTTAAAAGTATGCGTCTATGTCCATCCTACCTACCGCGGCAGAGATGGGAGCGCTAAAGGCGATGTTGTTTGTGTGTTGTTTGTAACACCCATATATTCCAAATAATCACAAAGTGTATTCGCTGCTTGCGGGAAACCAGCAGGAATAGAATTTCCGACTTGGCTGCTAGTTCCCATCATTTGGCACCGCTACATTATCCCTCCAGAATATATTTACCTTACGGGAAGTCACCCAATGACGCAGATAATTAGGATTAGAATAAATCTACGTAGCCGGATCGACATTTCTTACCCGATATCTGCCAGAAGATTGGATTCAAGGGAGGACGTGCCAATATCTCGGCAACGAATTAATTCGCGAAGGGGCCATTTTTAAAATTTGTATTTCTGTGAGGGGGATATTTATCCACGACTTTTATCAATATTTCAAAGCAAGTCAATCAAAATTGACAAGGCTTTGACCTTCTACCATATTAGATGAATTTTGTACATCTGCTCGGAAGAAATCAGGTACCTGAGGTTTTTTCAGCCAGAATGACCTCTGCCCACTATTTCTATATTTCCGCGTCTTCAGAACATTGTAATTGAGTGGAACGAACCGCGAGCGAAGCGACTTGCTTCAACTGTGACCTTTGTCACATGTCGCAATAGTAGATACTTGTACCTATATATTTTAATTTACCTAAAAATCACTCGAACATTCGTTGAACAGCGGTGTCGTGAACGATTGGATATTTCGCTCGTACTGTGCCAACTGGATTACGGTACAGGTAAGACAGTATGATTGGCTTTTCGCAAAGGGAATCGCTGGTTATCACAGCGGCTTGGATTTGTAAAAACCGGCATGTACTGTGATTTAAACAACCGAAATAATCAGCTTGTACTGAGCAAACTGGCTTGAATTCCGACCAGAAATTGGCTGGGGGTAAAGAGAAAGACATGACATGACGTTCGCCTTCACCAAAGCTTCGGGACGGTCGTACCCACCTTTTTGAGAATTAATACACTCCAATCAGTCTAATTGAGGAGACATTTCAGTCTCAACTTCGCGATTTCGAGGGTTTCAATTCAAGTTGGGCAGTTTGAGTGCCCTGCAGGAAGAGTCTAGTTTTCTAGCGGGGATTGTGAGTGTATTTATTAGGTTTCTGAAATACTTGGGTTGCATAACTTGTTGTGTTGAACTCGCCAGCTTGTTAGACTCATAACCAGTTTGTATACAATTGCCGAAAAAAACTTTTATTATTATTATTGGTTAGTAGTTACACCGAAGTGCTTGCCACATTTTTTCGGTATTTGGTTGCAGACTAGTAACGAGTCTACCGGCTTGTGCACGATCAGGGTGCAAACATGGAAGGTGTTATTCTAAGTAGTTGTAGTTTCACGATGTGTGATGGACAGCATTTTCGAAGGCGGCAGCGCTGCGGCAGCATCTGCTGGGGAAGTTGACGTTGAAGTGTTGAAGGCCGCCGTGTATGCGGTGCCTGTTGCCTTCGGATTACATGCTGGTACTGGTTGACACACTTGGATTGATATCAGCCTTCTAAGAATCGGATGCAATACAGTAACGAGTCCAGCTTGAAGCTAGGTGTTAACTGGAGTAAGATGCTTGCCACCTGGCGTCTAAGACCGCATGAAGGTTCATGCGAGCGTTTTAAATAGAGGTAGTAAGTAGTTGGGAGCATCGAAGCAGCCTTAGGCGCCTAGGCGCTTGTTAGGCGCTTGTTGGGCGCTTGAAGCAGTGATCTCCACATGCTTATTAAATTATGATGTAAGCCTGCGGATTTCTTTTTTGTAAGTTCAACACGGACCCGGTCTCATGGCATGGGTCGGCCTGCAGTGCGAATTTCCGCACTATTTCTCTATTGTCTCCCTGGCCGGCTAAACCGTTCAGAGGAAGCGGAGGAGCGACGCAAGCAGGAGGTACGAAAAATTTGTTCTTTTTTATTTAACGCTGACTGTCATCAACATTGCAAACGTACGAATTTAATTTCTCGGGTACAACGGGCATCAACAAGAAGCAGGAATGAACGGCGGGGACCTGGTAACAACGTGCGCCACAAATGCAGCGCACATGCAACTCCTCCAACAGACACACGAGTCATAGCGTTCATACCTACATACCTTCCATGAAGCCCCATTCAAAGCTAGCTAGCGCTCTCTAGCGCTGCAGAGCACTGCATAGGCACTTCTGGTTTTCCTGATGTCACCCATTGTGATTGCATTATCGGCGGCAAGAGATTTGTTATAAGACATGGTCAAATGGTCGGTTTTGTTTCTTGCATATGCCTGTCGACCAACAAACTCCTTGGAATATCAGATCTTACGATGACGACATCGACACGGCAGACCAAGCGAGGCCTGTTCTCCCCGAGGCGGGCGAGGTCAAAGCCGCTTACCAGTACGCGCGGGTGGCCACGCTCAGCAAGTACATACCCGCGCTGAATAAGGAAATCCTGCGGGACGGCATGGCGGAGCGGTCGCGGATACTCAAGAGACAGCTGGCCGTGTCGGTGCTCGTGCTGGCGGCAAACTTGGCTGGCACCATCTGGGTGAACACCACGTACCCGCCGGATCGCCACGGCATCGGCACATTCCTGTACGGCGACTGCACGCGCATCTCCCGCATAAGTACGGCCATCCACGTCGTCCTGAACGTTCTGTCTGGCTTGCTCCTCGGAGCCGGCAGCTACTGCATGCAGCTGCTCGTGTCGCCAACCCGACACGAGGTCGACATCGCCCACGCGCGCGGTGCTGCGCTGGACATCGGTGTCCCAAGCGTCACAAACCTGCCGCACATTGACTGCAAGCGCCTGGTTGGGTGGCTGGCGCTTGCGGTCACCGCGACGCTACTGAATTTCTTGTGAGCAGTGCCCCCACGACTACTATTGTTATGTGTTATAACTTGTTGATGTGTTTTCGTAGTTGGAACTCGACTATATTCACCTCCGTCCCTGTGGTTTCAATCCCCCGTGCCCTGGCTACAAGCGATTTTCTGGAGGCGGGGGATAACTGGTCGAAGACCGATCCTGTCGCATCTTCACTGGTGGCACTTACCTGAAGGTATAGGTTGGGACGATGTTGTGACCTTTGATCTCAGCCCAATATACTCAATGAAGACAAAGGCGATGAACATGACTCGGCTGGAGCCGAAGGACTGTATTTACGAGTCGCTTGATCCCCTGAGCTCTACGAGGTCCGTGTTGGTGGTTGCGAAAAACATGACGAGCGCGCAAAACAACGGCTCCTCACTGCTCAACGGCTGGATGAGCGGATGGGACTTCTGGCACATCGGCAACTACTGGCTGTGCTCCGTGTACGACCCGAAACACCAGAAACACCATGACTGGCTGGTGTGCAATCAACGATGGGCCGACAGCCTCGGTGATGAATGGGCCGTGCAAGTCGGACCAATGAATTATCCTAAGGATGATCCGGGAGGAATTCCGAATATCCTCGTCGACTACTGTCTCGTGGGCGACGCGGCCAACAACGAGGGTAGATGCGGACTCCACCACAGCATCCACATTATGATCGTGGTCTGTGCCTGCACCGTGGTGGAGTTCATGCTACTTCTTTGGACCGCTTTCTACTTCCGCAAGCGAGGCAACTTGAAGGCGGGGCTGGCGGGGAAGCGCCAGAGGAATCTGGTCACCATGGGAGATGCAATTAGCGATTTTCTGGAGGAGCCTGACGTGCGCATTGGCAACAAAACGACACGGGGTGGATACAAGCTGAAAGATGCGAATTGGGTCGAGTGTCGAGTTTCTTGGTTCAAGGCTACTAGCCTTCATATGTGGGCTTTCTCCATCGTACTGTGAGTATGCTTGCGCATCCTACAATTCCCATACTAACACCCGGGTGAAGGTTTGCGGCCGCTTTAATAGCTTTCCCATCCGGCCTTGTTGGATCTTTCATGGTAAACCTGGAATCGACGGGCGTGGACATGGACCTGCCGTCAATCTGGCGGCAGGGATTCAAGGCTCACGCTTACTTGGTAGGCCACCTGCCCTGGGTGCCTGAACACCGGGCGAGAGTTGCCGACCTGATTTCTAACATCCTCATGGCCAATGCGCCGCAGGTTGCCGTGAGCTTCATCTACCTCTTCTACAACAACATTTTGACGCGGCAGCTCGCGGCCGACGAGTGGGTGCAGTTCGTGCGCCCGAGCGGCAAGAAGGCGCTGCGCGTGTCCGCGCCTGCCGGCATGCAGCGGTCCAGCCACTTCCTCTCGCTGCCGATGCGGTATGGCGTCCCGTTCATGGCCAACTCCATCGTACTGCACTCGTTCATATCGCAGGGCATATTCGTCTTACAGACGAGCTCTTTCGGCCCCGGGCCAGACGGCGTGCGTCAGCCCGAGTTCGACGACGTGACGTGCAGGGGCTACTCGGCGCTGGGGATCATCCTGGCGCTCATAGTGGCCACGATCTCGGTGCTGGTGCTTATCATCCATAGTTTCATAAGGACGTATAGGGATATCCCGCCCGGGTTCCAGTTACTGGGCTCGAGCAGCGCTGCGATCGGCCTGATGTGTCAGCGGCCGGAAGGCGACACGGATGCGCATCTTTTTCCTGTGCGCATGGGTATCGTGTCCGACCCAGAGACCGATAAGAAGGGGGTGGCGGGCAGGTTGGTATTCTCAACCGACATTGATCTTGGGCAGCCAATGGCGAACGAAAATTATATACAGCCCATCTTGGTGCCACCGTTGCCACGGCCAAAAAAAATCTGGCTGTGCGTGCTGTACATACTAAGCCACACTCATCATATGTTATCCAAGATCCTACCCATTTAGTTCCATAATTCTCGATGTAGATTCCGTGCTTCTGTCTACATTTGAACACCCCTTGTGCTGAACACCGGTTTCAGCCAAGGGGCCGTCGGATTTTTATTTTTATTTTTCACTGTATGAAGCGATGCCGCTCCTGAAAATAAATTTCATTGCGTGAATTTCAAGGCGAGATCTCATCTGAAGACGCTGAATTCGGTGAAGTGAGAAATAATTCTCCGGAGAGATGTGCATGGACAAGGAATAATAAAATGGAGGGATCCACCTGAGGAAAGTCTGCAAATAACACGGAGCACTGCACGAGCGAGAGACAGCAGGATTCAAAAAGAAATATGGAACATCGCCAACAAGGCCTATCCCCGAGTCGAACCTCCTGCAGAAATCTTCAGAAAACTGGACAAGCTATTTAAAGCAGGTACGCGCCATACGCTACCATTCAATACCATCTTTTTGAGGGTTTTGTTAGGGAAAAATTGAAAGGTACAGCGCCGAACCTAAAATAATAAATTCAAAGAATGAACTTCAAGGCCGAGATCTGAAGACACCGAATAGGATATGGAAAGATGCTCCTGGAAAACAGCTGTAAGCGGCCGCAAGCAAGTGAGTAAAAAAGAAAGAGAAAATAAAACTTTATGTTTAAAAAGGTCATGGCCACATCCCGAGTCGAACGGGTTTTCCTGCAGAACTCACCGAAATATAAATTGCAGCAGGTGTTCGCCGTGCGCTCTCGGCCGTTGAACACAGCCAATTTGGAAGGGTTTTTGTTGAAGTGAAATGGTTCAGTCCGGTTCAGGTTTGAACCGAATTCCGAACCGAACCTTGCCAACACTGGGAATGAGAACGAGATTGAACGACTTGAAGATGCGGATCTGTAAAGAATTGAGGTCGGTATGTGCTCCTGGAAAAGAGTTGAGTCACACGGAACATGAGCGAGGATTAAGTAGGAGCTTTAGTGAACGACGTATGAGTTAGATCCACTAAAGCGTCTGTCCCCTGAGAGACTAGGAGCAGGAATCAAAAAGAAAGAAAAGATAATTAAATAGTTCGCTCGCCAATGGCCTATCCACGGGGTCCTCCTGCCTGAGATGGAGTGCATCAAGGCAGGTGCGCAGTGTACACTATTATAAGAGGCCTTTGATACCAGACATATCAGGAGCGTTTTGTCGACGAGGAATGAGCCCAGTGAGAGTCGAAAACAAAAGGACGAATCCGACGCCGCAGCCAAACATACACAAACTCTTTCCTCCTTCCTCCAATCCGACCATGTCGACCTCGACGCCGCCCTACGCACCGCCCGCCATCCGCGCGATCACAACGACCTCGCTTGTCACGCGCGCCGCCTCACCCATTCCGTGGGCCGAGGCGCTGTATGTCCCGCTCGCCCAGCGGATATCCGATAAGTGCACAAAGACCCCTCCGGAAAACAGATCACGTGTTTGATTCCCCCTTTTAGTATTGATTCCCCCTTTCAGTTACGAGTACTTATGTAATAAGGATCGTCTCTTTCATATCTCGGGGGACCTTAATTAGGGTCAGTGACAAAAAACTGTGAGGCACTTTTTAGTGGCTGTGTGAAGTCATTTTTATCGCTTTATTAGAAAAAAACCTAGTGTATTTAGTGGCTGAGTATTGTACATGTTTACGTACTCAGGGAAAAATACCCCCTACTCGGTGAAAAATAACAACATGCGCAAACACTGCAAAAAAAATTTTTGCCATCGCGTCCGGAATGATCCGACAGGTTTTTGCATCACATTTCTGCGGGCATGAGTTTACGGCCGCTTGACGCCTAGAAATATTCGACTTTCCGCATAGCTTTCCCGCAATATATTTCTCGCTCGTTTGCTGGAGTCTACTGATTGTTATTTCAACTTGGTTAACCCTGATTTGACGGCTGTCCATCGTCTTATTGATATGCGCGAGGTACTGCTAGGCCAGGACAACTGCACTTACGAGAAGGGCGGTGGAGAGCCTTAGCGTCTATTTTAGTTCTATACATGTGATTGATCTTGCATCTAATCTTACCTTAATTACTTCGGTTTGCCGATCTGCCTGCAGCTCACTGCGTACGCCGCCCCACATCTCTATCCGGTGGACTTTAATCTCAGAGGCTGAAAATCACACTCTCTTTATTACTCTATGTTCCTACAAATGCTCAAATCTGGTCTGGACGCCTCCCACCATGCCCCTATATGTCCGTTTATAAGCTTGGCGTCCTGCCAACGCCCTCCTCTCCCTCCTGACACTATGAGAATTATTGTTCAGGCATTCGACACTAGACTTATAACTAAAGGAATAACTGGCTTTTTACACCAAAAGTTTAGAGAACTTGAACTCTTGAACAAAATTACCTGGTCCAAGTATATGTTCACACTTCTTAATACTGTCTCAGGTGTAACTCGTTCAGAGCTTTTGCGCTCTTACCAAGAGTATCAGGGATCGGCTTATGATCCTGAAAACTTGCAGGTGGCGCTTACTTGGCAGTCAGGAGATGCACCAAACATGCCACAGCAACAGATAGTCAGCTCGTGGATGCAGGTCAGTAAGGATTTGAAGCCCACTAAGGTTGATGATAAAGCGAAGACACCGATTAAGCGCAAAAGGACTACCCAAGGAGGCAAGCAGTCTAAGCGAGCGCGCCACAGCATTGAGTTGTGTACAACTCCTCTATTAGTTTCAAGATTTGCCTGTTGGAGATGCAGGTCATAGGTATGCCATTCGAGGGGCAATTTATTTGACTGACCATCACTTTACTTCTCGTCTGGTAAAATCTAATGGTGCCGTATGGTACCATGATGGTATACTTACTGGTTTGTCTTGCAAGGCGGATGGACCTGTCCACATGCTGCCTCAGAATTTTTTGAATACCTGCAATATCAACGGAGAAATTGGCGAAGCGGTTGGCGGACTTTACACTCGAATTAATTGAGCTTTACTCACTGGTTCAAATTGAGGTTGACGCTGCTACCTCTCCGCGGCGGGATCATTCATCGAACTTCCTCTTAGGCTACTGTCGGGGCTTCAAACTGCTCACTTCATGGTAGTCTCTGGCTTGCCTCTGGAGTACCCTTGGCATGAGAACTTTATTATTATATTTTCAGAGGGTTGTGCATCACAAAGGCAAACTATGACACGAAAATTGCAAAGCTCTCGAAGTTTGCAAGGGGTGCGTCATTGACAAATTTAATTAAAAATAAGGGGTAAAAGAGTGGTCGCAAGCAGGCTCAAACATGGACAACCAGGATGACATTTATTGCTGCAATGCACATTATAAACAACTGAGCAAGAATGAACTGAACACTTGGGAGTTGGTGACGGTGACACTGGCATTTTGAACACTCAAGAAAATGAAGACCTGCGGTGACGGGTGACATGGGCCGAACACTCGGTCGAAATGGTACAGTATTGCCCTCCATTCCTAACAGGTCCATACAGACTGACAGTGTGCATCTTCCCTCTCGTTTGCGTGCGGAAGAGTTGCTGTCAGGCAGGTGCGGTATATGTTGCCCCCCCTTGTGGATGCTAATCTAATTCTTATGTCTCGTTGCCCCCCTAATTGTTGCAGCTCTAGCCCGAGCGAAATTAAAATGTCGATTGTTCAAATGCCGATAAATTGGCTTGTATAAATTAAAAGAAAGGTAGTTAAATAATTGTCTACTCGGCTACTACTGATTCCGTATTGTTTAAGAAGTTAAAAATGAGCCTCTTGTTCCTGTCTTGGTCCTCCCCCTGGCCGTCTCGTCCGAGATCTGCCTCCGTTTGGTGCTCTCTGCAGGTTTTATGTGAACTGTCTGGATGGTCATGGCTGCCATTCTCTCGGCCACTTGAGCATCCTGTGAATGATTGACATGGGTGGCAATATGATATTGGATTTCGTACCCTCAAAAAAAAAAAGGAAGTACGAGGTCCTGCCGGGCGCAGCCACGGCCCTTTACCCCAAGTAAGACATGTGAGCGTCGTGCGTCGCGTCCTGCACGTTACGCGTTTTCAGCCACAAAACAACCATATATTAAATAAATCATGAAGAGCAGTTGTACTTCAGTCCAGGTACATTGTATTAGCACTGCTATCCTTCCAAGTGCGCTGGCTGGTCCTCCTACGTTTGTGTGCCCCTATATCACCTCCAATTTTCTCCACTGGACCAAAAGCGGCTTCAAAAACTTTGGCCATTTTGGGGTGCATACCACCGGGTGCTTCAGCCACTGCTAGCATATCCTCAAAGCACGTTTTGAGATTTGTCCGCCGTGCTTCGGAAAAGAATACCTTAGAAGATGAATATTAAGTAATGGCAGTAGGATAAAAATATGAGACTTACGCGATCTTCTTCTGGATCAAGTTCCATCTGTTCTGGGGAAGATGCAGCATCTACACGCCGTTACGATCGTGGAACGCGTGTGAGGTCGACTCCAGGTGGAATGTGGCAGTGAAAAAAGCCGAGAGTCACGAAAAGGAAATATACCGCATTGGGAATGTCATCCGGACGCCACTGCACACAGCACAAGGGGCTAGTAAGAATTAGAGGACTGCATTTTTCAGAAATGGCCTGCATAAGCTCATTCAACCGTAATAATGAGGGGTAAAAGAAAAAAAGAAAAAAAAATGATGGATTGATGGCAAATAAAAAGACCGTATGCCGGTTCGAACACTGGAACTCAGCACAAAGAGACACCACACCTACCACTTCATCATGGGACAATTAAAAGACAAAGAATAGTATAGATACATGAGCGTTTAATCGTGGAAAATATCACATGATCTGTTTTCTGGAGGGGTCTTTATGCTCAAGTCCGCCCAGCGCGTCCGACTTACGACTGCGCCGCCGCCTCACGCACACAATCTTCCTTTACACTTTCCCTCGTGCATGTCGGGGCCTGGTCTTTTTTTCACAGCAACAATACCCACAATAATATTTCCGCGACGACTCTGCTTTGGTGGTTGGGTATGGGCTTCTTCGGCTGGATGGGTGGCGTGCTGCCCGCGCTGCTGGTGCGCAAGGCGTTCTTTTTTCTTTTTCTTTTTTGTATACGGTGGCTAATATATTATATGGCAGTAACGCACACCAGCGCTCCCTCGCCTTTACTCCTCCTGCAAAACGCTTTTGCCACCGCCGCCCTACACGCGCGCACCCTGCGCACCCTGCGCACGCTCCAGGCATACACACTGCTCCACCCTCAGTGTACTCGTGTGTTGCACGCCGCTCTTTGTGCGTTCGCGGAAGCACCCGTGGACGCCGCACCCCGCGCTGCT
The DNA here is from genome assembly GCA_029282285.1 of Mycena rebaudengoi. Classification (NCBI taxonomy): domain Eukaryota; kingdom Fungi; phylum Basidiomycota; class Agaricomycetes; order Agaricales; family Mycenaceae; genus Mycena; species Mycena rebaudengoi. Next base: position 402,618 of record JARJCX010000059.1, read on the forward strand.
ATTCCTCGTAGGCACACTGCTCGTAGGCACACAGACGATGTTCGCCGCGCTCTACGCCCTGCGCGCGGTGCTGCGCGACATTTTCGTCATTCCGTTTTGGGTACCCCCCGCGCTCCTCGCGCTCCTTCTCCTCCCCGCGCCAGCTCTCCCTCTCGCGCTCCTCTTGCTCGCGCTCCTCAGCCTCGTCCTCAGGTGGTCGCCTCTTTGTGCGTTTTTTTGTTCGGGTTCTCCCCCCATACTCATCTGCTCTGCCACAGTCCCCCTCCCCCTCCCCCTCCCCCTCCCGCGTCGCCTCCTCGGCACTGCGCCCGTCCTCGCGCGCGGCCTCCAAATCCAAGACGCCCTCGCCCTCGCTAACGCCAAGAATACATACGGGAGGTGTGTATCGTGTTCCTCTTCAATTCCTCCTTCCTCTCTTTTCGTCTTTTGTCCGTCCTCCTTCGTCTCTTTTGCTCGTTCTCTGCTGTCTTTTTTTATTTCTTCGTTTTCGTCCTTTGTCTGGCCCTTGACTTTGGTTCCCGCGTAGCGATGACCATCGCGCTGCAGTCTCATCTGCACTACTGCGCGCGCGCCGGTGCTGTCGTGGCGAAGCTACCTTGTCCCCGCCGTGGACACATTTTTTGTCTGCCGCACAGGTACACACGCCGCAGACATGCTTTTTTTCTGCACCCGAAGGTGCTGATTGGGTCGAGTGCTGGGTGCGTCGAGGCCTTTCGTGGCGCTGGGTCGCAGTGTGGCGGGATGGCTCTAGCAACAGGCGCGCGTTCTTCCTGCGTCTGGCGCGATACGGGTTGCGTCGGGCGCGGCTGGTTGCGTCGTGGCGCCCCGTGGGGCGTTTCTGGCGTGAGACGACGCTGGGTCGCGGTGCCTCTTTGCCGCGCAAAAGGCGCGCGTTCTTTCCATACCAAGAAGTGCTGGCCCAGCGCGGCACGGGGTCCGTCGCGGCGCGGCATGGGGGCGTTTTGTGCCGCGAGGCGAGACGACGTTGATTCCTGTCTACTGCTGCTGGGCCGCAGCGTCGCGAGACGACGCTGGGTCGCGGTGTCGTCCGACCCTGGTCCGCGTTGCCGTCCGACGCTGCGTCGTGGCGGGACTAGATCAGCGCGCCGCGACTGGGGTGATCTGGCACGGCGACGTGGGGCGCGGGGCACTCGTGGCGCTCGAGATGGGCTGATTTCCGAGCGGACGCGACCCCTCGGTATCTTCCCTCGCCGGTGTTGCTGGTGCCGACACGTGGGCGAACGAGGCGGCAGGGTAGGCGCCGCGCATCGTGGGCCGTCGCGCGTCGCTCCGCCGCTTCGGCGGGTGCCAGAGACGCGGGCGGGGATCCGCAGTATTAGCGGATGCTAGAGACGTCGGCGCGGTGTGGCACGCTCGTGTCCCGTCTGCTTAGCGTCTACGTCCGCCGCGTCATCGTCATATCGGCGTTCGTGCATTGGCGTTGGTAGTGGTCATGTGCCGTCGCGCGTCGGGTGTCGGTATCGGCGGATGGCAGAGACGCGGGCGGTTAGAGTGGAATATAATGAGCAATAACCATCGATCCTTCACAATATATTCATTTTCTTGGTCATTTTGCCTCTGGGTTGGATTAACCGCCCCGAGTTGCTTAGTTGTCAGGATCATGATCATAAAAGATATCGCCTAACAGGTTTTTTATTGCATTCGGATTCGCTGACTGCACTGAACTTTATGAGGTACTGCGGTATGATTCACCGCATGCCCGACTTCCAGAATATACTGGCAGAGTAGATTAGAGGTTTAATTCAGAGCTTGCCGTCCGAGTTGCCAATAAATAAATACCATCCATACAAGGACTCGAAGGAGGTTTATTCAAGCGGATGAACAGCGTAAATCCAATCCCCAAAGACCCAGAGCCTCTGAGAACAGAGAAGAAATAGACCATGGATATTTTCGAGAGGCAAGTGAACCATGGGATTAAATGAAAGGGGGACAATAGAGAACCAGATGAAAAAGAAAACCTGGCATCGAACCGATCCTCCTGCGGAAGTGAGGTGCGCGCCCCGCGCCGCACACCATAGGCCGTTAAATTCTACAACGAATTGACTCGGAAATGAGAAGAGGCACCTTGAAATTCGACGAATGCCAAACCAGGGGTGTCGGAATCAATATTTTTCATATGTGGTAAGTAGGAGGGAGAAGGGGTGGGAAGGTATATCATCGCGTGATTTAAAAGGCTCCTGACAATCCATCGATGTACCACCAGCGTAGATGAGGCTGTTCACGACAACAGTGTCCCGGTACAAATTAACCAGATTCCGACATTGTAGTTGAAAGCGTCGAGAAGTGTAGGATTAAACTCGAACAGGTCAGAAAGTACATTGCCAATTTCCGAGCCGATACTTGTTCCAGTCGGTCGGACTTGGATATCGTCGTAAGGCTGCCATCAAACTCCCAACGTGGTATGCTTCTCGATCTGTGGCATCTCCTCAGTCGCTGAAATCAGTGTCCTGAATCCAGTATCGTGAGGCTGATTTGAAACAAGAAGTATCAGCGGTGGTCGGATAACAGGCGGTTATATTCCAGACCTGGTTGGATTTCCCCGCGTTTCCGTTTAGCAATGAATAGCTCCGCACGGACCCAGAAATCTTCGCCTCCCTCGACGCCGACCTTCCAATCTTCGACGTAATGCTCGTTCGGCAGACACATGAGAACGAAGCGCAGATCATCGACTCAGTGGTACGCCTCGAGGCCAGGTGCGAATGAGCTCAATCGCATGTTGACCAAAACGCAGAGTCGCGTGCAATGCCGGAGAATGGAGGTAAGGAAAGGCGAGTATCGGGTGTTTAAATCGTTTACGGACAGGTGGGTGAGCGCCGGGAATTGATCAAAAGGCAGCTCCGTCAGGAATTCAGTGTCGGAATCCCACAGGTCAAGATGAGTGAGCGTTCGAAATAGGGGGCGGGCGGGGTCGACGGGGGAGCGATCTAAAAGGTGCGACAAACTGACAGAGAAGCGGTGCAATTTCATGGCTTCGAGAGCAGGGAGAATTTCAGGAACGGGGTGAGAGAATGTGAGATTGCGGATTCCACTGCAAAGTGAAAGAATACGCAAGCACAATTCTTTCAAATTTTTAGAATGATTCTCCCACTGGCAGTCGAGGAAGTTTTGCAAGTATTTCGCGAACTTGGAAGGATTTATCTCGATTACAAGACGGAGCACATCTGGATCCAGTTTCCAAGTGGGTGCGAGAATGAGGGTGCGGCATAGAAGCGGTTCTATCCTAGGCAAGAAGTTAGAGGCTTGGGGCTCCTCTGCAGGCTAAACCGACAGTTTACCACACACAGACGCGCCGTGCGACACGGACGAGTTGGGGCATCGACTGGGGAATTTCGATTGCCGCAATTTCAAAGATTTCTCGCTCAAGTTCGGGCGGGAACGCAGGAAGGATCGAAACGTTCATGAGAGGCAAACAAAAAAATGAATTACGACCGGGAATCCCATATTTATGGAATTTGGAGGTATTTGAAGTAGGATTCAACGTCTCACACATTCTCGTCATATTTCAACGTCCCTCGGCGCCGTACTTGGGAGATCATTTAGGGGGTCGAACACATCTAGTCTCTCCTAGACAGACGCTACAACCTGTGCCTCACATGTTGTAGTCTGTTACAGGGGGTACCCACTAAAAAAATCGGCTACACGAGGTCGGAAAAGAGACTAATCGGTGGGCTTGAACCTGATGACAGAATCACAAAATTTATGAATGCTATTACAAGAGTTAGGGCGCGTTTTTCGATATTTTTGTGATGCATCCATGTTTAGAGCATCAAATTAAAAGGCTCTTCCGGCCAAGTTTCTTCCTCCGGAGATCAGAAACGCGATGCCGAATATTGCCGTATGAGCCACGTGCCAGAGCGAGTATCTCGTTCCTTGACGAAGGAATAAAGGCAAAATATTCTAAACACCCAGTTATATTCAGACTCAGGGTTAAAGCGACTTTGTCTCTTCAAGTTCTTCATGGCGCAAAGCTCCAATAGCTAGACTAGAATTGAAAGTCCGACGATTGTGTAATAAGGGCGGGCAGACGTGGTAAACCACAAACTAGAACGCATCGCGATGCGGTGGTTCCGGGAGGTTAGGTGAGTCGCTTCATACCCCTTTATTCACCCTAATATAGCATCCCGACAAAGTGAATATTGGCAGGGATATTGACACAGTCAGACTCGCTGGGACTCAAAATGACCTGGAAGGACGGATCTTGGTAGGCCAAGTCCGTATCTGCGAGCCCCAATCGTCAGTCAAACTCTGCGAAACTTGGAATGAAATTCCTGCTCACAGAAATTGAATGTTACCGACAGGTCTAACGGGTTCTGATTTTGTAACAGCACGGATCCAGCACCATTGGATGGTTCACCTAGGAGAAAGGCAACAATCAACAATATCAAGTTCAACGAAGGCTGATGGGGACCTACACTGGCCATCGGTGTACTCAACGGCTTGCAGCTGGGTACCAACACAGTTCGACGAACTGAAAAAGACCCCACTTTGCGCTGATACCGCGACGACACTCGCAAGGAAAGCAGTGATTTTGAGGGTGGAAAACAACATGTTGAAAGTAAGTTGAAAGTCTGCATATCGTGGACGAGCTTAAATACCTGAAGGTTCCGAATCCGACGCCCCACGCTCTTCCATATCTCCGCAGTAGGCCCCCGGTCACTTGCGGTTAGGTCGGCCACCCCATAAAGCAAATCAACGCTCGAAATCGCGATATTGGGGTCCGTTTTGTACGGTAAATCAGGTGGAAAGGTAAATCTGGGGGGTCGGAGAATTTTTTTTTGGGCAATTACGAGGTGTAGAGCCACCGGTGTGCAAAATTTCACCTCTACAGGGAGATTTTTTGGCCAAATCGGTCCGAGATAAGGTCAATCAAGGTCCAAAGAGGCAAATTTCGTAAAGTAAATCAACGGCAATGTGGAGGCCAGAGCGGACCGACCTAAGCGTGAGTGATTGGGGCCTCCCGTAGCTCCCAATACAGTTCATCATTATCGGGCTTAGAGCTACCGTGGCACGGCTGTACATGTTTGATACGTGCCTAGCCCCGAGCCATTCTCTCGGAACCATTTGTAAGGGTCTTGGAATATTCCGGACATGCCCCTTACATGTACTAGTTAAATTTACGATACACTCCGAACTCTCCGCATTTTCACGACATTACTTATGATTCTCATCATATTTATCCAGATTTATCCTAGTTCATATTATTAGATTACTCATACTCCAATACTCTTGTACTTATATAGCACATGGTTCGTCGTAGTTCTCTTGGTCGAATCAACACCAGTTTCGGGATCCTTCTTCTCACTTGAGACTCCCTCTTTCTTTATTCTCTTTTCCTTTCCAGAGACTCCAGCTCCTTTCCCCTTTCGGAGTCCCTTGCCCGTTACACCGTTGTCCCACATTCCAATACATCAACCACGCAAAAACAATGGGAACCAATGCTTTGATACCCGGGCGCCAGACTAGGTTCCGAATCCGACGCCCCACGCTCTTCCATATCTCCGTAGCTCTCAATACACTTCGTCATTATCGGGCTCCAGAAGGGTACCCGCCGTGTAGTCTCGCTTGTCTAACTACGGTCGATTACGAACACAACTGGCGATACTTCCCAGCGTAAGTCACCTCGATGGCGGCCGTCCAATACCCAACCGTCCCGGCATTCCCTTAGCAACGCGATTGGGATGAAAAACGCCCTTCTTTTTAACAAACTCCGCAATGGTGACTTTTTTTGAGTTTCTCGGAGCACTTCCCCAAGAGCACATTGATGGATAGGGCCGACGTATCAAGCGATGCTACGCGGTACGCGACTAGATCGTTAAGTTTCCCAGGCTTTGATCCGGCCGTGGTTGGAATTAAAGGTTCCAGTGGTAAGTACTTAGAGCAGATGAGAGGGAAGATGGAGCATTTACATAAGTACACACATTCAGGGTGTGAAATTGTCTTTGTTTGTCGGAATTTTCTTTCAGAACGATGCTCCTCGCTCCTCGTGTCAAGAAAAACATGTATGATACCAGGATCAAAGCAGGAAGTGCACATTTCATATTGACGCATTTGCAGCGGTCATTTGTTTTGGACCCTCTCAGAGCACTTCCCGAAGAGCACAAATCATCATGACACACGAGACTGCGCAGAACTAGTCGACTTCAAAATCGCGAGGGAAGAAATATAAGCTATTCAGAGGCCACAAACAGGACTATTCCCAAAATTGAGGGCAAATGTAGGCTCGAAACCAGCCTCAATAGCGGACCACGCACTTGAAAGATAGTCGTTCACAAGTGCTATGCTGTAGAGGCTGGAGTTTGATAAGAGTAGCGAACCTAGTCTGAATCTACTGGCACCGGGCTGACCTTGATTTCCCGTGATCAAATCGTGACTGCACGTGAATTCTCCCACGGGCCCAATGCGGAAAACACCCTCGCGAACCGTATCTGGGCAATATCTCAAAGAACAGTTGTGTAGTTTACGACATGAAGTGTCCAAATGAGTTCATTATAGCATTCAAATATTTTTTCCGGTGCAAAAGCATCATGATCAGGGCTCATTTATCAAGGTACCAGCTAAATTGCCGGTTTGGCTCCAAGCAAATCAATTTAAAGCTCAAACGTGCAGCGAAAAGCTCTAGGAAGTTTATGGCTGGTATTGACTGCGATTTGAGTCATCTATATGCTGATAGACAGTGCAGCACGGTGGAAATGGGGTCTCATCCCGATTCAGCCCATGGGAGAGTTCACGTGCAGTCACAAGGTCTGGTAACACCGGTGCCAGTAGAATCAGACTCCATATTGAAGTTTATCGACTAATATAAACTTTGTGGAGTCTGGCTACGGGAGACTATAGCGAACCGTAGGTGCCTCGGAGTTTGAAAAATATGATGGACATCCGTTGGGATCTTTTAAATCGATTTTTGAGGGCCTTCTTTTGTAAAGGTCGAGGGAAAATCATTGTGAGACGCTATGATTTTTATAAGATATGGGCGAGTTATAAAGGACCTTGAGGCATTTTTTTCAGGGCTTTTTTGGGTTGTGCAAGCAGTGAGATATCAGTGATGGGCCTGCTTGAATTTTCAAACTCCGAGGCACCTACGGTTCGCTACGGTTATAAAGTCCTAACCTAGGGCAAATGAGAAGAGGAGGAAGAGAATCCACCGGAATATGGGACGGCACATGCTGTCAACATAGCCTCGGAACGCAGTGAAAGGACGCACCCTGCAGTCCTCGCATGCGGGCGGTTTTCTTCGTTTCATATTGCTAGTAGCGGTGTTTGAAATCATCGCTCCTGGATGTGAACTGTGACATATATAAGATGCAGGCAGGGCCCAGTAGGTACATAGCCGTACATATTACTTGACCGAACTTAAGATCTACCGAAACTTAAGTTGCAAAAGCGGTCTGACTGCCAAGAACTTAAGGAAAGCTAATAATGTATTTGAGTTCCCGCCGAGTTCGTCCCAACAAACGAAATTGAGTCGGCGGCGCGCTGGGCCTGGGAAAGAGATGTCACCGCATGATATAATGAGCTCAAATGAGGAGAGGAGGAGAATCCACCGGAATCAAACCGGAATATGGGACGGCACATGCTGTCGACATAGCCTCGGAACGCAGTGAAAGCACGCACCCTGCAGTCCTCGCATGCGGGTGGTTTTCTTGGTTTCATATCGCTAATAGCGGTGTTTGAAATCATCGCCCCTGGAGGTGAACTGCAGCCAGTGGGCTTTCATGTCCGTGAGAACTCTGGGAACTCTCCGGACTTGGAACGGTTATTGCCAAGGATGTGATAATATCGGCTCATTAGCGATCGCCGAGGAGCCCAAGTCACTTGCACTTGGCATTATAACTCTGGAGAGCGACCGAATGCATTTAACTCGCAAAGCATTCGGTGGTCCGTGATGCCGTGCCCGTTGGAGATGTCACACTGAGGCACGAAGCTCTCGCGGTCGACGATCTCAGGAAAGCCAAGGATAATCACGTAAGCTACAACATCGAGTGCTAACACAGCCAAACTGATCTGCAGTGTGGCCTCCACAGCTGCACCGTGGGATACATGTTCAAAGTGCCAGTCCGACATCGGACATCATGAATCTCTAAATCATCAGATATCACGTCCATCTGCATCCCATATGTTCGCCCTGCTTTGATCATATCTGTGAAGTCTTTCCCCATCACGTCATCCCCCACTTTGGGTGTCCACGTCTGGAGGTACGTGTTCAGTCTCATCCCTACATCGACATTGATATCTCCGGCTTGTATCTTTTTCGCAAGGAGTTCGTTAGCAACGAAGCACCATAGCGGCCTGTCTTCACTGAAGTTTAGGTAATGGCTATTGCCTTGTTCCTGCTGACTATATCAAGTAGGTCTGTTCCACCCACATCAGCTGGTGCGGGGGGGGGGGGGGGGGGGGACAAGCGGAGTATGCAAGTGTACGGGAAGAGCTTGACTCTCCTCCCAGGAAAAAATCCCCGGTGTCCACCAGTCCACAGAAGCAGCACAACTTTGATATAAAGAGGAGACCGAGTCTTATTCGATTCCTCCTATATGCACTGATAAAGTAAAAAAACTCGCCAAATCTTTTGAAATGGCTCAGACCTGAGTGGAACGGGTGACTTTCACCTTGCAACCCCGGATGCAATCCATGGAGAGGAGATGCTGGACCATCCAGCTACTGAGCCATATTCCATCCTTTTGACCTTGAGTAAATCCCTTCCTGTTCAGCCTGTATTGTTGGCTAATTTAACTCATCACCACGGTCAACTGCAAATCTGCGTGTTAATAAAACTGGCATCGATGGCAGAGGTAGCACAATAAATGAATAAATAAGCAGACTACATACTGGACAAAATGCTATGACCTGGACATGACATGGCTTGCATATCGAGAACAGGTGGGTACGTAATGTCCAAATATATATATACATGGGGCTGCGGAAAGTTGGAGAGAAAGAACAAGTGACACACAACCCTGTCTATCCAAGAACCAGGCTGTAATTCAAACTAAGACTCCTTGCCCCTTGTCCCCGAAATTGCCTAGTTGAGCCAATTGGTCTTCTTCCTCTTCATCATCCTCCGCAATGTATGTCTCCTCTGGAGCACTAACAGGCGCATGCAATTTTGGAAGGTGTTGGGGTTGTTCCTCGTTCTTGGGCGGGGCAGCGGGGTTGACCTCTGCCAGCTTTGCATCAATCCTGGTTATATCCTTCATCTGGGAAGACCTTTCAAACAGGGGTCGGGCTGTCTTCCACAATCCAACTGCCTTGATGACCTCTCCATGGTCTTGCAGGATATCTGCAATTCGAACCATGCAATCTGCCTGCCAGTGATGGACATCCATGAATGTGAATCCATCAAGAGCAACCTTGAATAGGCTGAGTGCTGTTTCATCATCACCTTTGGCAGAATAAATCTGGCCAAAGCATCGGAATGCATGCATTGTCTGATGCTTGTCCTTGCACTTCAATGCCAGTCCAAGGAAGGTCCCGGTCCATCGCAGTGTAGTTTGGATATCATTCATGTCAGTGGAAAAATCACTAAGTCTTTCAAGACCATGGAGTGCAAGTTCTGTTGAGATGTCCTGAGACAGTGCGAGACATTTTTCGATCATTTCTCTTGCAGTCCCAAGAGCCCCATCTCGAAGACAGAGTTCAGCAGCTACATAATCAGCTATCAAACTTGTTGCTTTGGCTATAAAGCCATATAATACTTTCAAATGAAACTGAGCCAGGTCTAGATTTTTGCGAATGTGTTTTGATTCGGCACCAGTAGCAATATCAATGCCAGCAATGTTCAAGTTTGCTGTGATGGCACTACATGAAGTTGGCTGGCAGCTGGATGCATTGATGACTTGAAGTTTGCGAGATTCCAGATACTCGGATTTGATGAGGTGGATCTCAGCCTGATGATTGAGGACAAGAAGACCCAATATACTTTGTTGTTGACCACATGCAGTCAACATTTCCCTGGAAGTTTGCAGAAGCTGTTGAGCATGCCAATAGTTGGACAAATGCATGTGACATTTTGCTTGGAGGCTGAGAGCCCATGCTTGCATATAGATGTCCCCCATGTGCTCAGCACATCTATGTGACTCCTTGGCATGTGTGAGTGCATTCAAGGGCTTTCCAGTAAAAATCATGAAATCACACATGTTGTTCAAAGCACGTTGGCCAACAATGTTGGGGTATCCAATACTTTCTGTCAGACAATAGGCTCTTTGAGAATACTCGAGGGCTGCAACACAATCTGACTTTGCTCCCCAGAAGTAAGCTGCCAGAGCACAGTACCATCCAGCTGGTATATAAATTAGTCAGGTGAACACAATGACAGTGATTGTGTCTTACCCTGTTCCAGTGGATCTTTTGATTTGAAATGCTGAGTGCCTAGGGTGATGTTGCTATTGAAATCCAAGACAGGCAAATATCGAGAACTATTCAGTAGCTGAATAAGATATTCCCCAAAAATTGGATTGTCTTTCCAATGCAGCATTTGCCCTGAAAGCTGGAGCACAAGGGGCAAATATGTGGTTTGAACACGATCATAGAATTGATTGAGAAGCAGGATGCTCCTAAAGTTCTGGACAATATCAGTCCCCTCTTGTTCAAGCCCATCACAGAGAACAGTGTTGAAGTTCCCCAAATTCCGTAAAATTTGAGGGCATATATATGTTACATCAAGATTCTTGACTTGGTACCAAAGATCAAGAACGTGATAGAAGTGCTCCCGTAGTTTTAGCTTTGAGGGATTTGCTGGAGGATGAGTATGGAGGATATGTTCTCTTATTGGAACCAGAACTTTGAGATGTTGATCCTGGCCAACAAAGGCAAGGGCTGTTCGAATCAGAGTGGCCTTGCAAGCCAGAATGTCAGGGATTGGCAGTTTGGCCTGCACCAAATCAGCATCTGGAAGCCCATCTGGTAGCATGGACAGAATGCTGAGCAGCTGCTGAGCACCTGGGGTCATCCGAGAGCTTGTGTAGGACAACATGATGGAGATGTCTAGGCTTGATCTCTGGTCATACCCATCGGAAAGCATCCGAGTACTTTCCAATTTCCACCGAGAAAGTGCCTGGGCACATCCCTCAGAACCAGCAACACTGGAAATGAGGCTGACTGCCAGTGGAAGATTCCCAGTCAGTTCAAGGAGTTCTTTGATGCTACCGTCATCATGGCCATCATCAGTAACATCCATGAAGGTCTGTCAAGCAGCCACATTGGAGAGTGGCTCAAGAGGGGCCAAAAAAGGTCTGGTCCATTTGACTTTGGTTGGGTACTCGGCACCTCTGAGGGTGATCTACAACAAGTTTAAAATATTATCAGAAAAACTCGCAAACATCACCCACCATGACACCCAAGTGGAGGACATCGGTTAGAAGAGATAGAAACTCTTCGACTTCAGAGCGAGATACCAGGGATTCCCAACAAGTCTCCAGATTGTCAAGGACCAGAAGGGAAGGAGGAGCATTGGCAAAATAATGTGCAACTCATTTGGGCATGTGTGAGCCCTTCTCCAACCCAATATGATCTGCAATTGTTGCCGCGAGCTCAATGCAAGTGGGGCTCGAGTGGCATGGAACAAAGTATCGATGTGGATACTTGGCTTCCACCTGTTGATTATAGAGGGCCATGGTGGCGAGGCTGGTCTTTCCCATGCCGCCTGCACCAAGGATAGCAATGCGGGCTGAATCCTGGATCAGGATATTCACCACCTCCTGGAGCTCAGCTTCCCGGCCATGGAAAATTTGTGGGCAGGGTGGAAGTAAACTAAAAGATCCTGAGCTGTTCAAATATTTAACAAGACTGATAGTGTTTACAGTTTAGCTCACCTATTATTCCCTAAGCTTGCCAGAGTTCCTGTCACCTAACAACTATGAGCTAAGAACATTAATGGACATAGGTTCTACTTACTGAGGAGTGATCAGAATTGGTGAGGTCAGAGTCAGTCTCCAAAAGGGCAATAAGCTGTTCATGTTGTTCCTTTGCATCCTTTTTCATTTGCCCCATTTGGGACATGGTTGAACCTGTAATTTGAGCCTGTAATGAATGTCAGTGATTTGAATATGCATTGGAATCCAATTTGTCTGATATACCTTGAAGATTTCAACCATCCTGCTGAGCTCCTGCTTGCACAACTCCAGTCTTTCTACAGCCTCAGGCTGTCTAAAAAGTCCCTTTATTTTCCCCAGAGCCCCTTTTTGTTGCCTATTGAGAACTGTGAACAGCTTTTCAAGTGCCCTAGGGTAATATATTAAATGAATGCAATGTCATCATCGAATGGTGCTCACTCTGTGAATTTTGTAATGTCATACAAGAGTGCTGTTGGGAGGACCCCTTTGATTTGTGAAGTTGAATGAAACTGGATAATGATACACAGGATTTGATGAATCTGCTCCATAATCTCAACATATTCATCCTTGTTCGATCTGGTCCTCTATTTTTTGGTTTAATATTGTCCTAATGGTCAGAGGAACCGGCTTACCTCAATACACTTCGAAATTGACAAGCACAATGCTGCAGTCGAGCCAAGGAAAGGCACTTTGGCTGTTTCTGCAATGTTCTTGGCAGTAGTCGCAGCCAGGATGATATATTGGATGAGATTCTTGACATTTGCTGTAGTAGGCATGGTAGGCATTGTGACGGGGGGATGTGCAGTTGGTCGGGGCATATATATATCTTTGACTGTGTTTCTTACGTGCATTATAAGCATGAGATAAATTAAATGACATGACGTGTCTGTTGACATTTCACACTGAAAATAGATCTATCTTTAGGTGCTATCTTTCAAATGTAGCAAATGACCTATTGAGATTCAATTCTGTCATTACAGACATGCCTACCTCGCCTCTCGCCACTGCACCAATATCAATCTGCAACCCGTGTTCGAGATCTTCTTCGATTACTAGTCGCAGCAGATGAGCCAGCAGTTCATTACAATTGTGAAATGGCACATGAGCTGAGGTGACGACATTTGGATAGATTGCATGTCAAAAATAGCACATAAGTACCCCAAAAGAACCTCGGTGGGTCGACATCTAGCCATATCCGCAATTATACGGCAGAGAAGGCCGCCCAGTCAAATGGCGGGTTACAAATAAGACTCCGGACGTCAGAACGCACACCTGGCGACCGATTACTGACAAAACCGCGAGTCGCAATGCGCCCATAGGGAGGGCCAACATGCTCGACGGCCGGAGCAGATGGGGAAGACACAGGCAGAAGAAATAGAGCTGTGAAGAACGAAGAATGAAGGGCTGCGCACCTGTAATAAAAACAGAGTCCAGGAAAATGTCTGGATAACCAAAAAAAAACCAAAAAAAAAACAGCGTTGAGAAAAATCATTCAAACCGCCGAGGACCAACATACCCCCTATGCGAGAAGGGAGCTCGCATGCACGGCGGCGCCCCAATTAAGAGAGAAGCTCCCAACACCCACCCTCCTGTTCAATCTCACACTCGTCCCCGCGTCGCTCTTCGCTCCCCCGCATCCTCCCCGAATACATCACCTCTGCGTCAAGCGCTCCACCCAATATTCGCTCGCCCCCGCTTGAAACGCTGAACGCAGATCGAACGGGTATACACGGAAGTGCGCGACGTCGGGAGGACGCAATCGCGTCGCAGGTTCGGCATACCGCTGCAGAGAACATCGCGCGGGGGAGGGGGGGTGCGCGACGAGGCGGATGACGGCGGGCCGCCGGTGACGGTGCGTGTGCCGGAGGGTACGCGCGTGGAAGGCTGGCGCACGGCGGATACAGTGAGGGAGACGGGCGGTGGGGCAGGCGGCGGCGGGCGTGAACGGGGGAGCGTCGGCTAGCGGGATGTCATGGTAGTATTCGTGTTCGTGCTAGTGCTTGTGCTGGTAAGCGTAGATGTAGCTGCAACAGACGTAGCCTTAAATGCGGAGTTACTCGCCAGTGAGCATTACCTATTGTCGAGTCGAACGGGGCCCTCCTGCGGCAATTGGCAGCTACTTTTCGAATTCTTTCCTGCAAGTGTGTGCCAGGTGTGGGCCGTACACAGGCCTTTTCTAATACTACCGACATGGTTGTTTTGTTGAAAAAAGATCGAGAAGCGGTGCCACACCACTGAGTTTCATAAGTGAACGACTTGAAGATCTGTCAACACAGGGTGCGGGGGAAATGAGGCAGGGACATCCATTTGAGAAAGACTGGAAGTAACAAGGAGCACGAGAGGGGGGGTGCAGGAGTCAAAAAGAAGAAGAAAAAAGCCAAATGGATCGGACGCCCGGAACTTGGCCTATCCCCGAGCCTTCGAACGGGGCCCTCCTGCAGAAGCTCCGAACATAATCTAGAAGAAATGCAGGTGCGCGCTCCGTGCGCTATAGACCGTTGAATATCAGATACATAAGGGGAGTTTTGTTGACGAGGAATGAGCCCAATGAGAGTCGAAGACAAGGGAGCAATCAAATTATCAAACGCCGCAGCCAAACCCGCGCAAACTCTTTCCTCATCGCGTCCTCCCGCCATGTCCGCCTCGACACCCTCCTACGCGCCGCCTACCATCCGCGCAATCACAACCCCGCTCGTCGCGCGCGCTGCCCCGTCCATTCCATGCGCTGTGGCCCTGTATGTCCCGCTCGCCCAGCGCGTCCTGCGCCGCAGCCTCACGCACACAATATTCCTGTACACTCTTCTGTACTCCCTCGTGCATGCCTGGGCCTGGCTTTTTTTTTCATCCCAACAATACCCGCAATAATTTCACCGCGACGAGTGTTCTGCGGTAGTTGGGTATGGGCCTTTTTGGCTGGATGGGTGGCGTGCTGCCCGTGCTGCTGGTGCGCAAGGCGTTCTTGCTTCCTTCGCCGCGCGGGGCGATCTGGCGGCAGTGCTGGTTTCCAAGACACTGCGCTATGGCCCGTCGCTATTGGTCGTCGGCGGGTGGTGGCAGTGCGGAAAGTCTTGGAGCGGGGCGCGCGGCGCGAAGGAGAAGGCGCGTGAAGAGGGGTTGCGCGTCGGTTTTCAGTCGGGCGTGTCGGCGCGTGCCAGAGACCTGTGTCGTGGGTGGTGGTGCGCAAGGTCGTAGAGCGGGCGGCGCACGTTCGAGAACTGGCGGCAGTGCTGGTTTCCGAGTGGACTCGACACCTCGGCTCCGCCGTCCGAGGGTGAAGCGGGATGTGCGACGTGCCAGAGAGCGGGCGGCGGCGTCAGTGGGCCGAGAATAACGAAGGGGTGAGCGGTTTTCATGTCGTACGTCGAGCTAGGTCGAGCTGGGGTGACTCGATGCTGCAGTCGAAGGCGAGCGCGGATCCTCCGGCGTGATGCCTACAGAGGGCTGCGGCGTGTGTGGCGGGTGGTGCGTAGGGTGGTGCGAGGGGTGGCGCGCAAAGGAAGGGGCGTGGAGGGCGGGTATGTTCCGGCGGGGTTCGAGAGATGCGCCTTACGCGATGCGTTTCGGTGCTTCACTCTGCACGACTCGCGTGTCGTGTTGCACAATTTCCATCGAGTGTTCTCATTCACAGTTCCCCTTCCAAATATGCTCGTCATTGTAGTTGAAAGCGCCCACGAGTGTAGGATTAAACTCCAGTACAGAACTATCAGCCAACGCGAAAGGTACACATGCTTCAAACTGCAGCACCCTTTGGCCGCTCAGTCGCTGAAATCAATGTCCTCAGTCCATTATCGTGGGGCTGATGTGAAGCAAGAAGCATCAGCAGCCGTCAGATAACACACGGTTATAATTCCAGACCTGGTTGGATTTCCCCGCGTTTCCGTTTAGCAACGAATAGCTCCGCGCGGGCCCAGAAGTCTCTGCCTCTCTCGACGCCAACCTTCCAATCCTCGGTGTATTCGTCATTGGAAAGCCACATGAGAACGAAGCGCGGATCATCTACTGAGTAGTGCGTCTCGTTGCCAGGTTCGAATGGGATCATCTGCATGTTGACCAAAACGCAGAGTCGGGTGCAAAGGCGGAGGGTGGAGGTAAGGAAAGGTGAGTATTCGGCGCCTAAATGGTTTACGGACAGATGGGTGAGTGCTGGGAATTGAGCGAAAGGCAGCTCCGTCAGGGATTCAGTGTCGGAATCCCACAGGTCAACATGGGTGAGCGTTCGAAACAACGGGCGGGCCGGGTCGACGGGGGAGCCTTTTACAAGGTCCAACAAAACGACGGACAGCCGGCGCAATTGCATGGCTTCGAGAGCAGGCGTCATTTCAAAAACAGGGAAAACCAAGGTGAGATTGCGGATTCCACTGCAAAGTGAAAGAATACGCAAGGGCCATTCCTTATCAGCATGCTTGTTCTCCCATGCGAGAAAGTTCCGCAAATATTTCGCGAACTTGGCGGGGTGCTTCTCGACTGAAAGACGGAGCGTATTTGACCAAGGGGCTGTGACAATGAGAGTGCGATATGGAAGTGGTTCTATCCTAGGCAAGAAGTAAGAGGCATAGGGTTCCTCCGCAGGCTCAACCGACAGTTTACCACACACAGACGCGTCGTGCGACACGGACGAGTTGAGCATCGACTGTGGAATTTCAATTGCCGCAATTTCAAAGATTTCTCGCTCCAGTTCGGGCAGGAACGCAGGAAGGATGGGCGAGTTCATGAGAGGCAAGAGCAAGTCGTGTTGATGCCATCAATGGCATCATGTCACATCAATGGCGCACGTGTCTCCCGCCCCTGTTTGTGCAGACGCTTCGTTCTCCGACCAAGTGGTGGCCGTGAGGCCCAGAATCCCAATAAATTGGACAGCGGGAGAGAGCTCCAAGGATGCTCTCCGGCTCAATGCGGGGGCCCTGTTGCGGATACCCGAACATTGGCCCTGTATACTACGTAGTAATTACAATTATGACTGTGTTTACTGGACAAAAATGTCGTGCAGCTCTGTGCAACTCTGTTTTTGGCTATGCAACTCTATGCAGCTCTGTGCAACTCTGTGCTAGGTCGTGCAACTCAATGCAATCACTGTGCAACTCAATGCAGTCGTTGTGCAATTCAATGCAATCGCTGTGCAACTCAATGCAGTCGTTGTGCAATTCAATGCAACTCCATTGTGGTTCAAATATTACAGTTGCTTTGAAAATTGCACAAGACTGCACAAGGCAGCATAGAACATCATAACATATAATTGCACAAGACTGCACAGGCATTTGCATTACGTCGCACAAGTACTTGCATAGAGGTTGCACAAAGCTGCACAGAGCTGCACAGAGCTGCACAAAGCTGCACAGAGTTGCACAAAGATATTCCCAAATATGGCAAATTAGGTTGAAATTCTCCCGATTCTAGGCCAAAAGAGGTAATAATAGTAGTTTACTGCCCAGCGCCCACCCCTTCCTTCTGTACACCGTACTGGCCATCCCATCCATTGACCCTATCCCACAACTTGAGAGACATGTCAGTGTGAAAAACCAGTGAAGCACGAATTCCCTGGAAATGGAGGTTGAAGTGGGTCAACCGCGCGGATAAGAAGAGCACCATATCTCCAGCGTGGAGATCCAATACCGTTCCCGCCTCGTGAAGAACCAGAGCACCCCCCACACAATTCCTGGTGAAGGGTATGACCACGCAATGGTCCTCATCATCCAGCTCGTCCGTGTGGGCGTCAGAGCAGCCACCCATGTTGACAACAACCCCACCATATGGTGCAAACGGGCACTTCTCATTACCAGGGAGAAATCGAATACGGGCGCTCAATTTTTCTACCAAGTCTGGACGATGGACAGAGATCTGAACTCAACCATCAGATATGAGTGGAGATAATGACAAAAAAAACGCACATTTTCCGCCAAGAATGACACGATGTCGGCGAGATTGCGTTTGAGGAGGTCGTAAGCAACTGGTTCCCTCACCATTTGCTCCAAAGGATGAGGAAGGCGTTGGCCATGATTGACCCGAGTAACCTTTTCTCTAACAACACAATCTGGGTGGGCGTCCTTGGGTGCTTTGGATCCCTGCAGCTTCAAGTCAGCACCATTCAGCTCGTAATACAACGACACACTCACATCCTCGGCATATCGATTGTAGACAGAGAAATGGATGGCTTCAAACGTGTAATCTTCCGCTCTTGAATCTGTATCAACTAGCCCATCTCCAAGTGCGGTGCTCAGCAAGGCAGGAATGGCGTCAATCTTCTCTCCGAGGACAGTCCTCATATGAGTGACCACCAGTGCCAACTGGACACCGTCTTCCGCTTCTATCGATATCGTGTTTTTGAATAAAAAATTATCAACACTTGCAAGCTCAGAATGCGTCCAAAAAGAAATTACCACTCGCCGCAGATGTCGGTATCAATTCGAACGTACTTTCCTTCTGGTTTATGTCCGTCCTCATACATGGAGCTCATCTGGAAAATTGAGTGAGATGGGAAATTGAAAAGAATATTGAAAAGCGGCATACATTGGTCTGGTATTCCCCCAGGTCCTGCATGCGCGGAGCCTTCTCAGCGTGCTCACGGAACTCCGCAGTCTTTTCCTTCCGATTATATTTGTCAACAGGTGATTCGTATTTCTCTGGTAAGCGAACATTGGTCTTGATCGTTACGACGGGGGCAATTCTGGAGACTTTCGGAGATATCATCGGCTGTGATTTCAACAGATCCCAATGGGAAGAACGAGAACGCTGTTTGAATGAACTGCAAAATCTATTAACCAAGTCACAGCCAGAAAAAGCAGACTTACTTGTGTTCGAGCAGGTCTGTGAGAGCGTCGTTTAGCTCCAGGTTGGAGAACCTGATCTCGACATCCTTCAGCTGCATATGCGACTGCAGCTGGTTGAGCTTGTAAGCAGTCTTCCCAAATACGAGCCCATCACGGAGCGCCTTGTTCTGATGAAGTCGTTGAATAACTGGGATTATGTATGCGATTACTGTTTCGCTCCACGTATCCCCAGCTGACATGGTTGGGTCAATATTCAAGTTGAGCTGAATACACGCACTACTCACCAGAAGGATCTCGCAGAGTGTTTGCGGCACTGTCAACGTCAGGCCACAATACCGATCCAGCCCCAATTTTTGTTCGAATACCCAAGGCAGCTATCAAGATCAGGACGTAAAAAGTGCCTGAATACGCAGTTGGCCAACACAAGAGGAAACAATAGGAACTAAAACTCACCTCCGCCCGCAAAAGCCAGCAGCCTCGTTCCTTGCTGCTTGTAAGTAGCCAGACTGGAAGCCGCAATTCCCGCCGCTTTTGCGATAGAAACATCTGGTTTGGTTGATCTAAGGTAGCATTAGCCAAGAACCTCATCTTCTACCAAAAATGACCTTTGCGATGCCAGGCGCAATTGAACCAAAGCCATGATTAGGTCGAACTCGTTCCTGGCATGTTTTACATGGGGACGGTGGCAGTTTTTAGCCATGGTGACACAAAAGTCCTCGCCGACTTCAACGTCAACAGAAGACGCCTCCGCCTCAGGGGATGGGGCTCCTGCTGGTTTGCACAGTTGCGCAACCAGCAGGTCTACACTGGCCTGACCTTCCTCTGTGTGCGCGGCTGCTAGGTAGGCTAGGAGCTGCCCTCCCTGGGCTAAGGCTTTCCTCGGCCTCTTTGCCACTATAAAATCCCCGCGACTGCGGTATCAACTTCAGTAATTGAGAAGAAATGAAAAGCCATGTCTGCTCACTCTCCCTTTCTCTTTCTCTTTTTACCAACGTCGACATATTCACCGTCCTCTGCAGGCTCAGACCCAGTATCACCGAGCTCAGACCCAGTATCCCCAGGATTGGGCGTCCCAGAAGCCTCGGAGGCTGCTCCACCCCGCAATCTGAAAGGACATGGCCTACCCCCATTCATGGCTGCCCTCGCCCTTTCACTTGCTTCGGCGTGCTTGTTACTCAAGGCATTCTTCCTACCTCGTGATGACGCATTCGCCTTTCTCTTGTCACATTTTCCTCCGTCTTTAGCCTTAGCCTTGGCAGCAGCAGCCCGCGTAACGGCACCACCTCTGAGGCGAACAGAGACGGAGTTATTGGAATTGGGCAAATAAGCGTCATTATCACTAGAATTTCCTGCACCGAGGTTTTTTCCAGTAGAGGAGCTGCCGAAGGTCTCGGCAGTGTGTGAACCGTCTGCCTCAGCAGTCACGGGGGAGGGAGAGGCCGATTCTGAGTGAGATCTGACGAGTATATTTCTGAAGTTTTTGAGAGCAGGCAGGTTTTTCGTGTTCCATTGGGGGAATTCAGCTAGCAGAGCCTCTACAAGCGTTGCGGGAAGGGATACTCTCGCTCCTGGATCCATAGAAAGAGCCGACGCGGAGGCAAAAGGCAAGATCGCGGAGGCAAAACCGTCGGGTGTCACGTGTCACGCGTCACATCGAGCTCTCGATGAATAGGCGCCCGTCTGCCTTTCTCCTACTCGCTAGACTAGCCCACGCCTTCGCCTCAATGCTACGCCATCCCTCACCACGTTCAAGCTTGAGATGGAGGCGCGCACACGGCCGGGCTCTGCGCTCACCCGGCTGGGCTGCGTGCGTGGGGCTGCTGGACATGCGGCCAGCGTCGCGCTCATGGTGTACACGCAGAGTGTGCCGCCGGGCGTGTATGTGTTTCCGAGCGTGGGGGCACGCGCGCACGCAAAACCCTATCCCAACGTCGGTTCTCTTCCCGGACTTTGTGCGACTAGAGGCATTAAATTGTAAGGGGCTCTTTTTTCGTCCCTTTTATTTGAGTCCCGCAGTCTTTCTCGATACTAATCAATAGCTTCTCTAGCTCACTTGTCCAGCCCTCCCGCGACGTGCAAGCACCGGCGCCGCATGATTCGCGACGATGCATCCGACTCTGCCGCCATCCGCACCACGATCCATACCCATTCGCCGCGGCACGACTGGACACAATGTAGAGACTACCTCATGAACGAGGATATCCTCAAACGTGCAGATTGTTTTTTCTCACAGCTCCTCGCGAGACCCAGGTGGCTGCGGCCCTGGATCGCTAGTCCTAGACATCAGGTACGCCCTTCTCCGCTTTCCCCTCCTGCCTGTCACCCGCACACACCGCTAACCGCTCCTTTGTTTCTTTGTCCAGCTTCCTCTGTGCAGCTGTGCGGTGCGCCGATCGAGAGCGAGAGCGAGCGTTAGAACACAAACGCGTGAATGCCCATCTCCGCGTACTCCATGCGCATCCACGTCATCCCGGACCGACATGCTTTGAGCCCTCGCCCACCAAGACGCATGCATTGACTCGAGCGCGACACGCCTTCCGCAGCCCGAACTGCCCCCCCGGCATCGCAATTCTGGCTTTACGACTCGCATGCGCTGCCGATGGCGGCGTGGACTCGAAGCTGTGCCCCACACCCCGCGCGCGTCTTTCTTCCCCCGCCCCAATTTCGCTCGCGAGAGCGGGCTTGAAGACATATGCACATGCGGACCTGTGCACCTTGTGCCCGTTTTTTTTTGCTACCCCCGGCCCGCCGCGGTACCTTGCATGCCAGGCGCGCGCGCGTCGAAGGGTAAGCCCGATACGAATCGATGCGCATGAGTGGAGACGGCGTATGCGTATACAAACCGCTGCCTGTGCGACTCGAGACGGCACAAGCTGCATGCAAGCGTCGCGGGCGCGGTTTGCTGTGAGAGCGAGTCCGAAGACCCCCCACGCTGCGTGCCAGCGTGCAAGCCACAACGACGCCGCGCACGACTCTAGGCGGGTCCCGAAGGCGTTCCTCGCGAGCGAGCGCGCCAGCAGACTGGGCACGGTGCGAGCACGTCGCGCCAGTGCAAGTCGATACGAGGCTGCGAGCAGAGTCCACAGACTTGCCGCGGGTGCTCGAGTCGAGCGTACTTCCCGAGCGTGGCCTTGCAAATGTGGGCGCGAGCGCCGAGTGCACTTCGAAAAACGTGGGCGTAGGCGGTACTACAGAGTCGGACTTACCTTGTGGTACGCCCTTTCTCGCCTTCACATGCTGCCGCACTGAATTTTCTGTAGAAATCGAGTTAGTTGTGAGTGTGAGCTGCGAAGAATAAGACGTACCGGTGAGGTGCATGCCAATTTTTTTTTTTTTTTTTTTGGGGGGGGGGGGGGATGGAGCCCATTCGGGGCTCACCGACGTGCGCGAGATCGAGCCGTACTGTGACTACTCCGCGAAGGCGTAGGCCTCGGCAGCTAGAGGCCGCTCCGAGCCGCTCCGAGTCGGCTGCCGCAGAACGCAGCATCTGCGCACACGGCGCCGATTCGAAGGGAACGTGCGGGATTGGGCGCGAGACAAGACGGAGAGAAGAAAGAAAGTAAGGAGGGCGACTCACCAGCGTGAATGCGTGTCATGAGAGGGGGGCACCGCCCGGTGCCCGCGTCGGGAGTTTGCTCCCCACAGCCACAATGGCGCTCCCCTGGGCACCCTTTGCTCGGAGTGCGCTCACCAACGCGCCCAGGACCTCACGCGTCTACTTCCTCTCCTGTAGGACGGCATCATCCCAGCAACGCGGTTGCATGTGCGTATTGCGTGGATTTTGCCCCACCCCACGGTCATCGCCCCCACGGGGCTCGCGCCTTCCCCACCGACGAGCGCTGCACGCGTTGTTACTCCCCGCGGCTCCGCTGCCGTGCCTTGCGCGTTTTTCTTTGCTGCGCGCCGGTACCACGGATATGGGACCGGCGATTCGTGCGCTCGCTGGCGTGTGCTCACCCACCCACACGCTTTTTCCCTCTCGCTTGGGACGGCAGCATCCCAGCCTCGTGTAGCGCATACTTTCGTCCACTGACGCGTTGTTTGTTCCTCAAGGCTGCACTGGCATGCCTCGCACATCTTTCTTGTGCTGCGCGCCGGTATCGTGGGCGCTAGTACGTGATGCGGGCTCGATGCGCCTTGTCCCCGCACACACCTCTTTCTTTTGCACGCCCACCTTGCGCACGCGGGCCTGAGCGTTGTGATTTATCCGCTCGCTGGTCTCACGGGTGTGGGCTTGACGGTACGCGCGCGCGTCGCAGGCACGGCTGCGGGCTGGCGGATGGCACAGGCCTGTAGATGCGTGCCATCGCCCTGCGCGTCTTGAGTTCCCGCCGGCGCCTTGCGCGCCTCTTTCTTGTGATGTGCGCCGGGATGGCGGGTGCGGGCGCAGGCGTGGGCGTGGGCGCGGTCGCAGGCGCGGCTGTGGGGTGGGGGATACGTGCGTGTCGGCGGGCGGGCTGGGGGATATGTGCGTTCGCGTGCGCATGGAGATGCGCGCGGTCGGTGGCGTCAGGGTGCGCTTGGAGATACACGTCGTCACCCGCGCCCGTTCTTGTGCTGCGTGCACGCCGGTATCGCGGGTGTGGGCTGGCAGATGCGACAAGCGCACCGTCCCACCGTCGCGCTGCTGGGCGAGTTCCTCGTACTCGTGCGGTTGGGGTGCAGGGGCGGGGGAGGCCAACGCGGTCAACAGAGTCGTATGGTGGGTGGGGGCGTCCGGGGGCGGTGGTGGCGCTTTTGAGCAGCGGGATTATGAGTGCGGCGCGGGGGGCAGATCGGATATGAGCAGGGGCAGGGGCAGGGGGAGTATGCCGGTGGCGGTGGTGGCCAGGGGAGGCAGGAGGGGGTATATTGGCGTGAGTGGATTTTTTTTTCTTGTGTATTCGCGGGCGTGCTGACGCCTTTTTTTTTTCGTGCCAGAGCTATGTGGACGCGACGGACGACGCAGACGCATACCGGGAGTGCATGCATGCCCTGCTGGTGCAGTGGAACGACCTGCCGGACGTGCCCATCCCAGTGCACACCAGCACCAACGCATACGCTGCACTTGAAGCGACACGGCCGGGGTTATGTTCCCGGTGGGGGCGAGTCAAGCCAGGAATACGCGGAAGGATGGGAGTACTGGAAAAGCGGTTGCAAAACAAGATACCTCTGCTTGTAGATAGAATACCTGCACATACGACGAGTTCATAGCTGATAATTTAGTTACGCCGGTACTGAAAATGCGAGAACGTCATCTGACGTAAGTGACCGCAAACTTTTCTCGCTCTTTGCGCACAGAATCAATGCCGAGTTGCATAGCTGGTCAGCTCTGTTATTGGCCACCAAAGCAGTTCCACTAATCCACGACATAGCACCGGAGCTGCTCTGCCATGTTCTCCGCTATCTCACAGTGATGCCAGACTTTACAGAAGAGCGGCTCAAAGAACTCATCAGAGTCAGCCGTGTTTTCCGTGCTGAGCTTCACCCATTTCTGTTTAGGCATCTCAACTTCACCAGTGTATCCAAAATGATTGCGCTATTCGGGATATTTAGAGATTGCACCGTGCCGCTTGCCCATGGAATCCGGACGGTCTGCTTTTCTTTTAAACTCGCATTCAGCGGTCTTCAGGATGTGTGGTCTATCTGGCGTGAAGCTCTGCCGGGAATGTGTAACCTCCACACGATCCTAGTGCGTTGCATACACCCGGACCCCTTCTTTTTGGAGCATTTCCTTGGTGAGGCTCAGCCTGAACGCATATCTTCTCTGCGGAAGTTGCATATCTGGGCCGTTAACGAGGATAATAAAGAAGAGGTGTGCGTTTACTCTCCCATTTGTATTTGCTCTCATGGCGGGCCCCCAGTTTGAAGACGGAGAGCGTCTCCCTGATGGATCTGACCCGGGGCCATGGCAGTCCACCAAGTGGGCAAACACCCTCTGCAGTCCACGGCTCTCTCACCTTCGATATCTCATCATCTCCACCCCTGTTATGCCGTTTTGGCCTCCCACTTGGACCGCCGTCGACCGCCTCCATACTGCGTGGTTCAAGGGTATTCCTGAGCACTCCCAGCTTCAGAAGGTTATAATCCGTTGTGGATCCGCTAACGACAACCTCCGCATCTCCGAGTACACCGAGGAGGCCCTACTGGGAGACGAGATTCCGGACGGCTTGGTTGGCGGTTATTGTTCCGAACGCGGTCTGAGCAACTTCTTCCCCACTGTAGCATGGACGAGAGAGATGGGGAGCACACCGAGCAAATGGTGTGAGGCGGACGACGCAGACTGCCCAGATTCGAGATCACACCTATTTTTCGAGTTTCCTGCAGACAAAGACAGTACGGTTTTCGGGCATGAGGACGTTCTCACAGAGGTGTACAAGAGGCCACTTTTTAACACAGGCTATCTTAAAAAACGCCGTTGCTAGTTTTACAATGTTTTCGTCGCACTGAGAAAATTGCCTCATTTAGACTTGTTCTCCTCTCCCATGCCCGAGCAAGTACAATTGCGAAACATACAACAAGCCTATGGGGAGCTTGAAAATCGGGTTCGGACTGCCCTTCTGACCCAGATGGGAGACCAGAGTCGCTTGCAACTTCAGATACGGGATTGTGCGCGGTTTTTGTCTTCTGCAGAGCAGGTCGGTCTTTCCTCTCCCACTGCTGGCTTCCGCCCACTCAACCAGCTTTTCTCTTGCCAAGCACGAGGGCCTATTTCCACCGGCAGAGTTTGATCAGTTGCGGCGGAGCCTCGCGACAATGATGACTTCTTTGGAAGAGGCTGCCTTCAGATCCTCAGATCCTCTGGAAGTGCCAATGCTCTCTGTAATGCGTCGAGACGCCTGAGGGGCCTTTCGATGCTGAAGCAGTCTCAATGCTCGACGTACAGTTGGCCCAGATTGTAGACACTTCTTCTACTGAGATGGGAGTGCGTAAGCTCATTTGGCAAGAGGCTCTAGCACTATGTAACTCTTTTTACGAATAATAAATGTGATCGATTGATACCGTTTCAATTTTCATCACGGTAACGGCCTTTTCAGCCTTCATGAGCAATCGGCGAGGCCAACGTACAGTGTGCCCTCCTCTTCCCCCCCAGTTCCAGGCTATGTCCTTCACAGACCGTGAAAGGGACCCCGAATATCTTCATTGGGCTGAAGCTCACAAAAGAGAGGACAGCGACGCTGGCTCCCCTGGCCCGGCTGATATGGGACAGACAGAAACTGTATTGGCTCCTGCTCGTGTCGCCAGTGGGGCCATCCGCAACCCCCTGACCAGCCGCAGCCGCCTGCTCTGGGCCTCTGATATGCCTGCCGAGGATGAAGCCTCCAACACTCCGGTGTTTAATGAATCCGCATCTTTGGATCTGGTCGCTCCTCTTCTCACCCAGAGAGTGACTCTGTTGCAGGCGGCTAGTCCCAGCCCTCCCCCGCGCTTGGAGGAGGCTACACCGCCTCCCTCGGGTCCATACGTCGAAGCCGCCGAGTCAGGTAACTGGAGCTGTTTTTGTGTCATAGAAATTATCTTACCACTATGTCGCAGATGTGGCAGAGACTGCCCCTCAAGATGTGGCTGCTGATAACGAGCTGTTTCAAGATACGCTTCAGCTGTTGGAAAGGCGTTATGGGATTGCTTATAAACCTGGTGTCGCAGCAGCTGAAGTGAAAAAGGAGCAACCCCACTTCAGCCCAGATGGATCGACCAGCTACATCTTTGCCGGCCTTGTGAAGGATGGGAGGGGGTTTGTCTGTGTCCACCCAGAGAACAAGCTCAATGGCAGCTCCACTGTCGGGAACCTCATTAGCAGCCTTCAGCTCAACAGCCGATCTTTCAAGACGTACTTCCGCAAATGGAAGCTCACTGAAACCCAAGTGGGGCTTTCACAAATCCCCAAGGAACCAGACGATGAGTTTGCATTGGATGCCCGCAACGGTTATCGAGATGTAGGCAGTTTTATGGCCGCATCTGTATCAAATATACCAGCGCCGCCTGCAAGGGACTCACCAGAGCTGCGACAGCTGAAGCAAAGCATCTCAATTAATGATGATGCCCCTGTATATATCCTGTATTTCTTCCACAAGGTCAGTACTTCCCCTCTTGACCGCTTCAAATTCTCACATACTACTGCTTTTCAGGACGAGATTCAGGAAGTCAGTGGTCCAAGCACCGGCGAAAACACTGTAGGAGGCACGGCCCCGGGTCCTCTTGGCCCAACCAAAGCCTATCTGGATGCAAAATTTCACAGCTTCTGGGTCACCCAGAAAGCCGTGGCGGCCAGTGCTTACTGTGTTACCTACAAGCATTTCCAGTTCAGACGCACGGTGATCACGATACTGGAGGAGCTGGGGATGACGTGGAAAGCCCAAGGTTGGCCGGATCCCGTTCAGGTGCAATACGAAGGAACCACTTTGTCCGTCGGACATGCAGAGGTGATCACCTGGCTGCCTTCTGGCCCTGCAGTCAGCTCATTTCGCAACTATTACCGTGACTTCGAATTGTGCGTTAAAGCCATCGGCATCTTGGATATGCTTGTGAAGGACGGGGAGATACTCAGTCGCCAGGAACAGAACATACACAAGTGCCTGCACCTCTTGTTCAGCGATCCCCGCAAGGACATTAGGATCCCCCCCGAATTCCAGCCAGTGGCGACCTTGACTAGAGACAATTGGGTGGCGGACCTTAAAGCGATCACTGGCCTATAATTGATATTTGATGTAATTGGCATAAATACACGATGATGCCCTATAGAAGGTGTTCGGCGGTGCCACAAGAAAGATCTATGGGTCCTGGGTATAGACATAGGTCACTAGGAAATTATTTGAGCAGAAAAAAGTTTACGATTTTCTGGAACATATTTATAGCTGAGCGGGAAGTATCACGGTCGACTGGTCTTGACACCACCAGGCGAAAAAGCTCGATGGGGCGTGTGGGATGATGCTGGGAATAAGGTAGAGCAGTTAGAAGACATTGTAGGAGCAGGAACTCGAGATGAAACTTACGAGTTTCTGGAACACACTCATACCTGCGCAGGAAGAATTGCCACCCACTCGTATGGACACCACAAGGCGAAAAACGTCGAGGGGGTATGTGGGGCAGTCCTAAACCTGAGGTAGAGCGGTTAGCTGAAGGTATTTGAGCAAGATTTGAGAAAGAAACACTCGCCTCTGTGGAGCGTAATTATAGGTGCGTGGGAAGCAGCGCCGGCAACTCGTCTAGACTCCAGCAAGCGAAAAACATCGACGGACCTGGGGGGGCAAACCTGAGATAGAGCGGTTAGATGAAGGTATTTGAGCAAGAATTGAAAAAGAAACACCCGCCTCTGTGGAGGGTATTTATAGGTGCGTGGGAGGCATCGCCGGCAACTCGTCTGGACTCCAGCAGGCGAAAAACATCGAGGAGCCTCGAGGGGCAGTCCTAAACCTGAGGTAGAACGGTTAGATGAAGGTCTTTGAGCAAGAATTGAGAAAAAAAACACCCGCTTTTGTGGAGGGTATTTATAGGTGCGTGGGAGGCATCGCCGGCAACTCGTCTGGACTCCAGCAGGCGAAAAACATCGAGGAGCCTCGGGGGGCAGTCCTAGACCTGAGGTAGAGCGGTTAGATGAAGGTCTTTGAGCAAGAATTGAGAAAAGAAACACCCGCCTCTGTGGAGCGTAATTAGAGGTGCGTGGGAAGCATCGCCGGCGACTCGTCTGGACTCCAACAAGCGAAAAACATCGAGGGACCTCAGGGGGCAGTCCTAGACCTGAGATAGAGCGGTTAGATGAAGGTATTTGAGCAAGAATTGAAAAAGAAACACTCGCTTTTGTGGAGGGTATTTATAGGTGCGTGAGAGGCATCGCCGGCAACTCGTCTGGACTCCAGCAGGCGAAAAACATCGAGGAGCCTCGAGGGGCAGTCCTAAACCTGAGATAGAGCGGTTAGATGAAGGTATTTGAGCAAGAATTGAGAAAGAAATACTTGCCTCTGTGCAGCGTAATTATAGGTGCATGGGAAGCATCGCCGGCGACTCGTCTGGACTCCAGCAAGCGAAAAACATCAAGGAGCCTCGAGGGGCAATCCTAAACCTGAGGTAGAACGGTTAGATGAAGGTATTTGAGCAAGAAATGAGAAAAAAAAACACCCGCTTTTGTGGAGGGTATTTATAGGTGCGTGGCAGGCATCGCCGGCAACTCGTCTGGACTCCAGCAGGCGAAAAACATCGAGGAGCCTCGGGGGGCCGTCTTAGACCTGAGATAGAGCGGTTAGATGAAGGTATTTGAGCAAGAATTGAGAAAGAAATACCTGCCTTTGTGCAGCGTAATTATAGGTGCATGGGAAGCATCGCCGGCGACTCGTCTAGACTCCAGCAAGCGAAAAACATCAAGGAGCCTCGAGGGGCAATCCTAAACCTGAGGTAGAACGGTTAGATGAAGGTCTTTGAGCAAGAATTGAGAAAAAAAAAACCTGCCTCTGTGGAGGGTATTTATAGGTGCGTGGGAGGCATCGCCAGCAACTCGTCTGGACTCCAGCAAGTGAAAAACATCGACGGACCTGGGGGGGCGGTCCTAGACCTGAGATAGAGCGGTTAGATGAAGGTATTTGAGCAAGAACTCAAGAATAAACATATGAGTTTGTTCAGGGCATTAATAAACTGAGCTATACAGCTGCAGAAGCGATGCCGCCGATTCGTCTCCGTGAAACAGGTCAAAAAAGGTGGGCAGGAGGCTCGAGGATATCCGGGATGTGAGGTACAGGCTTTGCTTGGACCGATTTGACCAAGAACCGGAGGAGAAATATACGACTTTCCAGCGGACGAGAAACGTGCATTGCACTGGAGCTAGCCCAAGGAGGGCAGGGCACTATCAGCTAAAGGCGGAGCCTGCACAGATCCTCGTAGTCGCTTGAATGCGGAGCTGTGTGTGGCTGGGTAGAAAGACAGTGAAGGAGAAGAACAAAGACTCAAAAATTGATGCCGCTCGGCGCTAATTCATCGGTCGCTCGATGGTTTAGCGCCCATATTCAGTCAAAGACTAGATTTATTCGTGGGGGATCGTATTTACTTAACTAAATTCGATTAAAATCCCCGCCCTTCAAGGAAGTCAGCTTGGACATCCAGACATCGAAATCCGTAATGACGGAGGCGTCCAGCAGGGAGCAGGGCTCCAGCAAGACGTTCTTGAGCCAGTCATTCAAATAAAATTCGACGCTCTGAGAGCAAGTGTGCCACGAGACAGTCGGCTCTCTAAACTCATTCTCCTGATTCAGGAGAGAATCGCGTACATCGATCTAGATGATTGAGAGTGTGAAAAAGGATTCTCGCTCCCACAAGTGACCAATAAATAACCTACCCTCAATTGGGCGCCGTGGATGGGAATCATTTGGACTTCGGTGAGAGAATAAAGGAACATTGTGCTTCGGATTGTGGTGCTGTCGCTGTCCTGCCTGTATCGCTCGAGGGAAATGATTCCTTCCTTTGCTCGAAGATCAGTTCCGAGTAGCTGAGGAGGGAAGCCCCTCCCTCTAAGCCATCGAAAAAACCTCCATCGAAAGAGTCTCATCATCGACAAGGAGATGTGCTTTGCCTCGGGTGACTGATACTCAGACGTGGTGTCCAATACAATGTTGAGCCTGGATATGAGTTGCTCAGGGTCCTTGATACGCCGGTCGTAAAAAGCCGCTATCATTTTTGCGCATTTGATGGGTGTGGTCCAGCACTGAAATAAAAAACAGTGAGCTGCTAGATCACTTGTAAGAGGCGACCCTTACATCGCCAGTGTCCATCATATTATTGAGCTTGATCTTGAGGCCACGGCGGAAAGTGATAAACTCGTTATGCTCCCAGGGCCGCATATTGCCCCAAAAATAGGCGTATATAACACGGCGATGAATTTGTGCATGCGTTTCTTCAGATCTGGGGCTGGTGAAGACGAGAATCTGTGAAATAGTGGGAGATCAGAAATGGTTGGTAGCCAGCTTTACGCAAAGAAAATAAAATACGTTAGCTTCGCCAAAAATAACAGCCAGTTGGAGCCCTTTATGATTCTCGTCCTTCCCAGGATTCTGGGGATTTCCAGTGACAACGAAAATATCCTCCGCCTTTATGTTGTACCAGGGCTGGAGGGTATGGGCGGTGGGAGGATCGAGGTGGTTGATGTAAGCAAGTGAGAGCTCTTCAACGCAGTTGGAAGACTCCGTTTGCGTCGCCAGAAACAGCACAAAAGGACACAAAGGAAGAGGGGCGACACCAAGTTGGACCATGCAAAGGATGGCGCACCGGGCATCAACAAAGAACTCTTTGCATCTTTCGGTATCAGCCAAATAGGATTCTGCGCAAAAGGTGGGGCGGTGGAAAGTGCCACTGAGCGCCCACCGAGCCTGTTTAGCATGCTGTAGAATGGCTTCTGGATCGGTGTCTGGACCGGTTATCCGCAGCGATACACCATTGGTGAGCACGGCTCTCTCAGGGCCATCACCATGAGCCAGCGTGGCCTGGTCATCAATGTTGCCACTGGAGGAAGAAATTCAGAGACCTTTTGGGGGACTCGATCTAGGGACTTACATGGAGTAGGTAGCCCCTGGAGCGAAATATTGGAGATCCGAAGGTGCAGCCGCAGATTCCCCACACACGACTTCAGATGGCAGGACAAAAGGCGTACCGAATTCCTGATGACGGATCGCGCTGAAGATGGCGAGATTGAGGGCCTCCACTGAAGGCCCTGTGAGAGAGATGGAGGTTGTATTGTCCCTGACGTAGCCACGGATTTCCGTGCGCCACTGGCTGATATCAAGAGGGGATCCGCGGCGCCACTCCATGAGTGGAGGAATGGGTTCAAGGACCATAGGCGGTGAAGCCGCCTTTCTGACCACGGCGATCGCTGTAGGAGTGATCTCTTGCTTGACCTAGACATTTGTGCGAGGAATTATATCCAGGGGCATAAAGTCCGAATCGTCGCTTTCAGTAGTGTCTTGAGATATATCCTGCAACTTGTGAGTGAGATGCAGATAAATGGCGGCATGGTGTAGCTCCCACAATAGTTTCGACGTCGCTGTCTGGCAAAGTACGCCGCCTGGTTGGAGGCCGTGAGTCATGATCATGCTCCTAATGCATATGTCTTAGAAAAAAGTGTTTAGAATATACAGGAGACAGACCACCCGGGAGCGTTTGCGGGGCGCCCCATCTCCTGTGCAGTTTGGGAAGCACTTGGGAGTCAGACCTTCCATGAAAGGTAGCTCCGCCCAGACCCGCCAGCCAAAGCAGCGGTGGCGTGAGCCTACTGCCCATGTCGACATAGGTTGCTCGCGGTCCACTGGGGTTGTGGGGCCCCGGATATTAGCGTGTTTGCGCAGGAGCCACTGGAGCCACCCAGTGGCTTTCGGGCCGTGCGCGAAAATAGCAGGCGGGTGGCTCCACGGAGCCATTGACGTCATATTTTGGCTGTGGAGCCATCCAGTTGCGCACAGCCAAAAAGCCACCACGTGGCTCCAGTGGCTTCTGCGCAAACTCTCTATTACCAAATTTCGGGCCTGCTGAGGGTAAGGAAGGATTGCGATATTGCTGGGCGCTCACGTACCAATGAATGCAATATGGATCTCCTTGTTCTCTGGGTGGGGGATTCGCTTAGACACTGCATGCAAGACTTCCTCATTGAACAGGCGCCCGAAGATGGAGTAAGGGGTGAGAGCTCTGTTCTGCTGCATATTGTTCGACTTCACCTCCAGCAGGTGCCAGGGCAGGCTGGAATAAGCGTCTCCAGCAACGGAGGCAGGGGAAGGGTCCTTGGTTATACCGAAGTTATGGCGATCTAGGTGTTCGTTGATCTTTGAATCCAGAAGTTGCCAGATGGGAGGAGAATTGTTGGCATGTACTGGTAGAACGATGTCGAAAGAGAGATCCCAGCGGCTGAGATACCGAAGAAGAGGTTGGGTTTCGCGCATGGTATGAAAGCGATACTCTGGGCTGTCATTTGTCGGCTCTTCTCCCTCGCCGTGCTGGGATGTGGGCGCACTTGAGTACAGAAGCAGGGGCAGAGAAATGGCTTACCGTAAAAGGCAGCAAGCAAATTAGATAGGTACGTTCACTTCACCAAGAGCACCATCTTTGTGCGAGCCTTTCTTGAAAGGGTTTTTGACTGTAGTACTTCGTTTGACAGGTTGGCCTTGGATGCCAGAGGGGCCGGCGATAGCAGCATTGGCAGTGCGGACCGTTGGACGGGTATTGGTATGTTGAGGAAGATTGCAAAGCCGGCTCTGCTCCCTATCTTGCAGAGTGCCCCTATTAGGGACGGGGGGACAAAGTCTCCGATAGGGGGAGGGACGAAGTATTGAGATGATGGAGGGGGCTGGAATGAGTGGCGATAGATCTGAGCCGGAGGCGCAAGACGGCGATCAGGATCAGGGTCCGGCTGCCGGGGACGGGCAGGGTGGCTGAAGCGAAAAAGATTAGAAGTGGTAACTGGCCAACAATAAAATTGGCTGACGCATGGTCTAGGGGAACGTGGTGGGTCCAGGGACTGCTGCATCTGCAAGAGGTGGTGGGAAGCCAAAGTGGATATGTTGGCTGTAAGGGATTGAAAAGATGAGGGAGAAGAGCGCTCCAGAAGGGACTTACGGCGTTAAACCCAAGACAGTGTCCATCCACCGTTCCTCCCCTCCTCATGGCCACATTAGGATCTAAAAGGGAGGAGTGCACGCTGTACGGGTGGGTGCATGCACAAATATCTTGTTCGTTTGAAGGCTGTGGTTGCCTTGACATCAGTCCTGAGACAAAAAGGGGGTGAGTGGTGCTTGCCTGTGTGGTCATTTGTCCGCCAGGGAAAAAAATTGCCGTTGTACAGGGGCATTGGGTGCAGGCCCCACGGGCATCGAGAGGGACAGAGAAGATGCGATCACACTGTGTGAGGATCGGCAGTCACAAGGAGGACCAAAGATAAGTTCTTGACAAAATTTGCGGAGTAGACAGGGGCTTTTCAAAGTTTGATGCAATGTTGTGCATTACGTTGTGCAATCTTGTGCGGTTGTGCAACCTTGTGCAGCATGTGATGTGATGTAATGCAGTGCGATGCATTGTTCTTGTGTGGTCGGAATTGTGCCTCTTTATGCATCACTATGCAATTGATGTGGTCGAGGGGGCACAGCGCTTGTAATGGAGCTGCACAGAGTTGCATTGAGGTTGCACAGCAGTTGCACAAGGTTGCACAAGGTTGCACAGAGGTACACAGAGTTGCACAGCCAAAACAGAGTTGCACAGAGCTGCACAACATTTTTGTCCAATAAACACCGCCATATACAATAGCAATATAAAATTATGTGGCCCAGACTATGAATGCGGTCATGAAAATTGAAAGCGGATATCTAGTTGGAAATGAAAGTGATCAGTGAAGGGTGGGAGGGAGGCCAAAGAAAAAAGTGCGTAGCGGTGGATGAGGGCAGCTTGCCCTGTGTGCGGACATGAGGGATCGAGACAAGAGAAAATCTGATCTCCGAAACGGCCGCTGTGCACAAACCCTATTCGTCCCGATCACTCGTGCCTCGTTCACGGGAGAACGCCAACTTTCCGTCTTCATACCTCTGCCAGCTGCTGGGTGTCGATCTAGCAAGGAAAGAGCTCTGTGAAATTTCCAAAAGTTATAACTCGCTGCTCTTGATTTCTCTCCCGCTTCTCTGTTGCCCTCCACCTATGTGTCCTGTCGATCAACCTGCCACGCACTGTGGATGTCCGACAGTTCGGGCTCGACTCGGTAAAGAAATTTGAACCCTTGTCAGCTCCAAGCACAAAACTATTTCCTGCAATTTGGAAAATTCACTTCCTCTGGCTGTCTTCTCGCGTGCTCGGCGTACAAAATAACCACACAAGAAATGTAGACATAGTTGCCACAAAAAATTAATTACAACCGGGAATCCCGTATTTTTGGAATTTGGAGGTATTTGAAGTAGGATTCAACATCTCACACATTCTCGTCCTCTTTCGACATCCGTCGGCGCCGTACTTGGGAGATCATCTACCGCCTCATCCCGACACTTTGAATATTGCTAGGGATATTGACACACTCGGACTCGCCGGGACTCAAAATGACCTGGAAGGACGGATCTTGGTAGGCGGCCAAGTCCGTATCTGCGAGCCCCAATTGTCAATCAAACTCTGCGAAACTTGAAAATGAAATTCCTACTCACAGAATGAGAATGTTACCAATGGGTCTAACGGGCTCTGATTTTGTAACAGCACGGATATAGCACCATTTGATGGTTCACCTAGGAGAAAGGCAGCAATCAACAATATCAAGCTCAACAAAGGCTGATGGGGACCTACACTGGCCATCGGTGTACTCAACGGTTTGCAGCTGGGTACCAGCACAGTTCGACAAACTGAAAAAGACCCCACTTTGCGCTGATACCGCGACGACACTCGCAAGGAAAGCAGTGAGTTTGGGGGTGGAAAACAACATGTTGAAAGTAAGTGGAAGGACTGAGTATCTTGGGCGAGCTTAAATACCTGAGGATAGACTCGGACAAACACCGCATTCAGCGCCTAACTAGCTGACCGATTTGGGAGCTCTGGAGCTGTTGGTGGCTGAGCTTAGCTGAGGCTATGTCTCGGCTAGCTCTCGGCTGATTATGAGCACAACTAGCGATACTTCCCAGCGTCATCCACCTCGATGGCGGCCGCTCAATGCCCAACTGTTCCGGCGTTCCCTTAACAATGCGACTGGGATAAAAAACACCCTTCTTTTCAACAAATTTTGCAATGGTGAGTTTTTAATTTTTTTTTCGAGTCTCTCGGAGCATTTCCCCAGAGCACAGATCACCATGACACTCGGAGCATTTCTTGAGGAGCATAAATCACCATGACACACAAGTGCACGTTTCATATTGCGGTCCTGATCTAACCTAAAAAGGTGAGCCAATTGGGGATGAAAAAGATGCATGGCAGCTGCCGCATCGACGACCCCCCAATTTGGAGTCGACGATCAACATAATGGGCAAAAAGACGACGGAAACACGGAATCGGCGGGAAAAAGAGCAAGGTCACGTTTCAAATCGTAGATTTTGAGGGCCCAGTTTCTCGCCCTACCGAGGGTAACAAGAATGAGACTGTACGACCCTGTAGGGGAGCAACGGTCACGGTCACGATGGGGCCGTTGCGTTGCTTGTTTTTGGAGGGGTCACGGTCACTGTGGACTTGTTGCCTGAAAAAGATCGTGACCTTTGAAAATAAATGGTCAAAAAAATCCCAAAGGCTTAGAAAACATTTGAAAGGGGCCTAGTGCAGGTATATGTTCTCCATTACCTTTTTGGAGTCCTGAAACAAAATTTATAACAAGCTGAAAGTGCCAAACAAAAATTATTTGGTTGCCTCTTCAAGCAACGGTCACAATCGCAGTGCCTCCGTTGCCTCAAAATGAGGCAACGGACATGTCACGGTCTTCAGGCCGTTGCTCCCCTACAGGGTCGTACAGTACTGTGTCGGCATGACCTTGCTTGTGCGATTAAAAAATATCCGGACCGCGGTCACTCCAAAATCGCGCTGGAGTCATTATTTCATAACATAATGGACTCTCCGCCGGCTGGGCACTCTCTTCTGGTCCTTAGGACGAATTGGCGCGAGGTAGTCGGGATGGATGCACGACTTTCACTTCGCCGGCCGTTGGGAGCTAATACTGCTATTTAGTTTCCGTCCCATAGAAAAAAGAATCAGAACCTCCAAAATATGGATGCAATGGCGCAACTCATTGAGCAGAGCCCGTAGAACCGTCTAACGGGGCACAGCGCGCAGTCTTATAGTCTCGAATGCTGCGCTCATTCCTGACTCTTGTTGAGATTCCTGTTTTCTTTGCTTCTTAAGGAAACAATAAATCTATCGAGGCGATACACTCAGAATTCTTGCTGAGATTTAGTGGCTTGATGGTGATGAGCTAAACTTTGAAGCCGTTTGGGTAAACAAAATTACGTGTCCTGCGGAACGTTACGGAACTGAGGGTAAAGCGGATCAAGCCGCGTGGGCGATCTGTGGTGCCATTAATATTAAGAGTTTGGTGGAAGTACATACAACTTTAGTAGCATAGTCATTGGGTGATGACTATTGATGGCACAAATACTTATTGATGGCGTGAATGCCTATTGATGTTCAATTCCCCTTTAGGCGATGTGCCTCACACTCAGTTTAAACAGTGGAATTCACATCAGTTTTCCTTCATTTGCGGAAGTGGACCAACCATTCAATGCCCCTCCCCTCCCTCGCTGCGCTCAGGGGGTCCCCCAAGCCGGGGCATTTCAGGTTGGCACACTAAAGCCTCGTTCTGCTTAAATAATGTCCCTTGACATTCACTCTAATCAATCCGAACCCGAACCCTAACCAAACCCTAACTCTAGCCCATATAAACCCGCATCCGCTTGCCCTAACTGCTCGAAAGTGGAATTATTAAGCTAATACAGATAAATTGATGCCATCATATGCAGTTGATGTGATAGGCATTCGCGCCATCAATAGGCATTGGGAAGCCATCAATAGGCATCCGAATGCCTATGCTACTAAAGTTGTCGTGCCTCGGCGCAAAGGCTCCAATAGCTAGACTAGAATTGAAAGTCCGACGATTACGTAATAAGGGCGGGCAGGCGTGGTAAACTACAGACTAGAACGCATCGCGATGCGGTGGTTCCGGGAGGTTAGGTGAGTCACTTCATACCCCTTTATTCACCCTAAAATGCCATCCCGACAAAGTGAATATTGGCAGGGATATTGACACAGTCAGACTCGCTGGGACTTAAAATGACCTGGAAGGACAGATCTTGGTAGGCCAAGTCCGTATCTGCGAGCCCCACTCGTCAGTCAAACTCTGCGAAACTTGGAATGAAATTCCTACTCACAGAAATTAAATGTTACCGACAGGTCTAACGGGTTCTGATTTTGTAACAGCACGGATACAGCACCATTGGATGGTTCACCTAGGAGAAAGGCAGCAATCAACAATATCAAGTTGAACGAAAGCTGATGGGGACCTACACTGGCCATCGGTGTACTCGACAGTTTGCAGCTGGGTACCAGCACAGTTCGACAAACTGAAAAAGACCCCACTTTGCGCTGATACCGCGACGACACTCGTAAGGAAAGCAGTAATTTTGAGGGTGGAAAACAACATGTTGAAACTAAGTTGAAGGTCTGCATATCGTGGGCGAGCTTAAATACCTGAAGGTTCCGAATCCGACGCCCCACGCTCTTCCGCGTCTCCGTAGCAGGCCCCCGGTCACTCATGCGGTTAGGTCGGCCACCCCATAAAGCAAATCAACGCTCGAAATCGCGATTTTGGAGTCCGTTTTGTAAGGTAAATCAGATGGAAACGTCCCATACTGCGTCTGCCATAAGGTAAATAAGGGGGGTCGGAGAATTTTTTTTGAGTAATTACGAGGTGTAGAGCCACCGGTGTGCAAAATTTCACCTCTACAGGGAGATTTTTTGGCCAAAATCGGTCCGAGATAAGGTCAATCAAGGTCCAAAGAGGCAAATTTGTAAAGTAAATCAACGGAAATGTGGAGGCCAGGGCGGACCGACCTAAGCGTGAGTGATTGGAGCCTTCCGTAGCTCCCAATACAGTTCATCATTATCGGGCTTCGAAGCTAGCCGAGAGCTACCGTGGCACGGCTCCACGTGTTTGATACGTGCCTAGCCCCGAGCCATTCTCTCGAAACCATTTGTAAGGGCCTTGGAATATTCCGGACATGCCCCTTACATGTACTAGTTAAATTTACGATACACTCCGAACTCTCCGCATTTTCACGACATTACTTATGATTCTCATCATATTTATCCAGATTTATCCTAGTTCATAATTAGATTACTCATACTCCGATACTCTTGTACTTATATAGCACTTGGTTCATCATAGTTCTCTTGGTCGAATCAACACCAGTTTCGGGATCCTTCTTCTCACTTGAGACTCCCTCTTTCTTTATTCTCTTTTCCTTTCCAGAGATTCCAGCTCTTTTCCCCTTTCGGAGTCCCTTGCCCGTTACACCGTTGTCCCACATTCCAATACATCAACCACGCAAAAACAATGGGAACCAATGTTTTGATACCCGGGCGCCAGACTAGGTTCCGAATCCGACGCTCCACGCTCTTCCATATCTCCGTAGCTCTCAATACACTTCGTCATTATCGGGCTCCAGGAGGGTACCCGCCGCGTAGTCTCGCCTGTCTGACTACGGTCGATTACGAACACAACTGGCGATACTTCCCAGCGTAAGCCACCTCGATGGCAGCCGTTCAATACCCAATCGTCCCGGCATTCTCTTAGTAACGCGATTGGGATGAAAAACGCCCTCCTCTTTTAACAGATTTTCGCAATGGTGATTTTTTTCGAGTTTCTCGGAGCACTTCCCCAGGAGCACATTGATGGATAGGGCCGACGTATCAAGTGATGCTACGCGGTACGCGACTAGCTCGTTAAGTTTCCCAGGCTTTGATCCGGCCGTGGTTAAAATTAAAGGTTCCAGTGGTAAGTACTTAGAGCAGATGAGAGGGAAGATGGAGCATTTACGTAAGTACACACATTCAGGGTGTGAAACTGTCTTTGTTAATCGGAATTTTTTTTCAGAACGATGCTCCTCGCTCCTCGTGTCAAGAAAAACATGTATGATACCAGGATCAAACCAGGAAGTGCACGTTTCATATTGGCGCATTTGCAGCGGTCATTTGTTTGGACCCTCTCAGAGCACTTCCCGAAGAGCACAAATCATCATGACACACGAGATCGCGCAGAACTAGCCGACTTCAAAATCGCGAGGGAGCTATTCAGAGGCCACAAACAGGACTATTCCCAAAATTGAGGGCAAATGTAGGCTCGAAACCAGCCTCAATAGCGGACCACGCACTTGAAAGATAGTCGTTCACAAGTGCTATGCTGTAGAGGCTGGAGTTTGATAAGCGTAGCGAACCGTAGGTGCCTCGGAGTTTGAAAAATATGATGGACATCCGTTGGGATCTTTTAAATCGATTTTTGAGTGCCTTCTTTTGTAAAGGTCGAGGGAAAATCATTGTGGGACGCTGTGATTTTTATAAGATATGGGCGAGTTATAAAGGACCTTGAGGCATTTTCTTCTGGGCTTTTTTGGGTTGTGCAAGCAGTGAGATATCAGTGATGGGCCCGCTTAAATTTTCAAACTCCGAGGCACCTACGGTTCGCTACGGTTATAAAATCCTAACCTAGGGCAGATGAGAAGAAGAGGAGGAGAATCCACCGGAATATGGGACGGCACATGCTGTCAACATAGCCTCGGAACGCAGTGAAAGGACGCACCCTGCAGTCCTCGCATGCGGGTGGTTTTCTTCGTTTCATATCGCTAGTAGCGGTGTCTGAAAATCCTCGCTCCAGGAGGTGAACTGCAGCCAGTGGGCTCTCATATCCGTGAGAACTCTCGGAACTCTCCGGACTTGGAACGGCTATTGCCAAGGATGTGATAATATCGGCTCATTAGCGATCGCCCAGGAGCCCAAGTCACTTGCACTTGGCATTATAACTCTGGAGAGCGACCGAATGTATTTAACTCGAAAAGCATTCGGTGGTCCGTGATGCCGTGCCCGTGGGATACATGTTCAAAGTGTATAAAAGTCCACCGCTGCAGTGCGAAAAGAACAAAAAAAAGCCAACTCAAAGTCCAACTACCATACCACCATGCAGCTTTCACTCTCGTTCCTCGCCCTCGCTCTCCTATCTTTCTCTGCTTCTGCGGCGCCTTCTGCGAACGAGACTGAGCCCACCAACGACTTGGTCAAGCGCTCCGTCCATTGCGAGACCAGCGGGGGCAGTCCTGACACTGGAGACGCCCGCGCCGCCGCGCAATGGCTCCAGAATATCCATCAGAATAGTCCCGACACTGATAACTGCTGTCAGAATAACGCAGGGGGGTCCCTCTGCACTGTGGCCAACATCGTCATTAAGCCTCTTCTGAATTCTAGTGGGCATCTGCTCGAATAGCATCTTCAGCTTCCCCGCTGCATGTCCTGCGAGGAGGCTGGGAATGGACTGCTCGACATTGCGAATAGCTGCCCGTCCTTTGGGCGGTCCGGGGGATGGGCGGACGCCCCTTTTGCATTGCGCCTGATCATGTACCATTCGTAAAAGTTACAACAGCGTGCAGCTGCTCCGTCACTCATTTTGCTAGTCCTTTATATTTTAGTAGTTAAATGATCCACTTTCACCGCTATCATATCATTTAAAAAAATAGTCTAAAACAAAATGTTGAACCTTCAAGCTTGATTCAATCTTCTGTTAAGATAATATTTGTTCGGTGTCATTAATCCGGGGTTGATGCTTCGCAGCAGCAGAGAGAAGCGAGACGAATGGGGTTGCTACTCCGTCCCTGGCATCGTTCCCCGCACCCGCGCTGCCCGCCGCCAAGGCGCTGTCCAAGTTATTTTCTCTGTGTCTCCGCGATCAAGCCCACCATGCTTCTCTTGTGGCGGTGCCGCCCTCATTCCTTTTGGGGCGTTCTCGCCATCGTTACGCGCACCCTCTGCGCGTTCGCGGCGGGGAGCTGTCGATCCACTTCACGCATCTAACCAAGGAATAATGATATGGAGAGATGCACTTGGAAAAAGTCTTAACACGGAGCACGAATGAGAGAGGAGCAGGAATCAACAAAAAACACCATCCGAATGCCTTATGGCCTATCTACCAGTCGAACGGGATCCTCCCACAGATTTGGGAAACGACAAATATAACTAGTTGCCGCAGGTGCGCAGCGTACGCTATAGGCCTTGAATACCAGCCATATTGGGGTTGTTTTGTTGCAAAGAAAGAGTGAAAGGTGCCGCCCCCGAAACAATAATTTGAAAGAATGAGCTTCAAGACCGAGATCCGAAGAGACGGGGAAATGAGGTGGGGACCTAAAAAAAGGTTGCCATCAGCAGGAAAAAAAGCAGGGGTGCAGGAGTCAAAATAAAATGAGTGAAAAAAAAAAGGACAAAGATTGTGGTGGCACATGCAAAGCACATGGCCTTTCTGGGGCCCTCCTGCAGAAACTCGCAGGTTTGCGCGTTGAATACAAGATATATAAGGGGAGTTTTGTTGACGAGGAGTGAGTCCAAGACAAGGGAGGAATCAAACGCCGCAGCCAAACACACGCAAGTCTCTTCCTCCTTCACCACTGCTGCCATGTCGACCTCGACGCCGCCCTACGCGCCGCCTGCCATCCGCGCGATCACAACCCCGCTCGTCACGCGCACCGCACCGTCCATCCCATGCGCTAAGGCCCTGTATGTCCCGCTCGCCCAGCGCGTCCTGGCCACCGCCTCACGCACACAACGCTGCAGGCGTACGTGTTCCCCGCGCTCGGCGTCCTGGCGCTGCATGCGACGCTCGACGCAACACGCCGCTCTTTGTGCGCTCGCGGAACACCCTTGGACGCCGCACCCCGTGCTCCTGTTTCTCGCAGCCACCCGAACCGTCCTCGCCGCGCTCCATGCCCTGCACGCCGTCTTGCACGACGTTTTCGTAATTCCGTTTCGGGATGGCGCTTGCTGCGCTACCCCGCACGCCGCATCGTGCGCTGCCCGCCGCTCGCAGACATCGCACATATTTTTGCGCGATTCTCCGTGTCGCGGTGCCGCAGCCGCCGTACCTTTGCTGGTGTCAGATGACCCTTGGCTGGAGTTGCTGCATGACGCAGAATTGTTCGTGCCGAAGGACGCGCCGCGCTGCGATTGCATGGCGCGGGGGCGCAGTGGGTTCTTCGCGATGTGTCCGCGTGACGCGGTGCGGATGTGTCTGGCGAGCGGGCGCTGTGCCCCCTCAATGCTCTGTCCTCGCGTGCGCGGGGGCTCTTTCCGGCAGCTTCTCTCACGCGAAGCTCGTTTGCGTGTGCGCGGTTCTTTACCCGACGCGGTGCAGACGTGTCTGGCGCCGGCGCCGGTGGCGTACAGCGCGCTGACGTAGGGCGTGCGAGCAGCGCTCTGGTGCACAGCGGCGTATGAACTGGCTTGCGGCGTCGGGGGTGATGCGCAGCTGCTTGGATCGCGGCGGGCTCGGGGATCACGTCATGTGCCGTCGCGCGTCGGTGTCGGTGTCGGCGGATGGCAGAGACGCGGGCGGCAGCGTGAGTGGTGGTGCCCAAGATTGGATTAGCAATAACAATTGATGCTGTACAATTTTCTTGGTCAATTTGCCTGGGGGTTGGATTAACCACCCTGAGCTTCTTAGCTGTCAAGATCGTGATCCTAGAAATTGTCTTAGGTCTTTACTGCATTCGGATTCACTGACTGCACTGAACTTCATGAGGTATACCGCAGCGTGATTCACCGCATGCCCGACCAATATTAATGGTGCTTCCCAACATACTGGCAGAGTAGATTAGAGGTTTAATTTAGAGCTTGCCGTCCGAGTCGCCAATGAACAAGTACCATAAGCGGATGATGAACAACGGTAAATACAATCCCAATTAAAGACCCAGAGGCTCTGAGAACGGAGGATCATTTGACCTTGGATATTTCTCGAGAGGCAAATGAACCACGGGATTAAATGAAAGGGGGAAATTGAGTGAGTACCATATGAAAAAGAAAACTCCCCACCCGTGTCGAACAGGGAAGTGAGGTGCGCGCCCCGCGCCGTAAACCATAGGCCGTCAAATTCTACAACGAGGATTTGGAATAGACTCGGAAATGAGAAGAGGCCCCCTGAAATTCGAAGAATTCCAAACCAATGGGTGTCGGAATCGATATTTTAATATGCGGTAGAAGGTGGAAGGGGTGAGGAAGGTATATTATCGCGTGGTCCAAAAGGCTCCTGACGATCAATTTAAGTACCACAAACGTAGATGGGGTTGTGGGCGACAACAACGTCCCGGCACAATTTCCATTCAGTGTTCTCATTAGCGATTTCCCTTCCAGATTCCGCCCCTCGTTGTAGTTAAAAGCGAAGGCGAATGTAGGATTAAACCCGAACCATTCAGAAAGTAAATCACCGATATCCGAGCCAGCTACTCTCACTTCTCGGACTTCTATCATCCAAACACGGAGTGTTTGCTGCATGGCCGCTCAGTCGCAGAATCAGTGTCCTCAATCCAGTATCGTGAGGCTGCATTGAACAAGGCGTATCAGCAGTGGCTAGATAACACGCAGTGATATTCCAGACCTAGCTGACCTCTCCCCGTTTCCGTTTAGCAAGGAATAGCTCCGCACGGACCCAGAAGTCTTTGCC
The DNA here is from genome assembly GCA_029282285.1 of Mycena rebaudengoi. Classification (NCBI taxonomy): domain Eukaryota; kingdom Fungi; phylum Basidiomycota; class Agaricomycetes; order Agaricales; family Mycenaceae; genus Mycena; species Mycena rebaudengoi. The sequence continues at coordinate 446,366 of JARJCX010000059.1, forward strand.
TCCATCGACGCCGACCTTCCAATCCGCGACGTAGTCCGCGTTCGTAAGACACATGAGAACGAAGCGCGGATCATGGACTGAGTGGTGCGTCTCGTGGTCGGGTTCGAATGCGATCATCCACAGGTTGACCAAAACGCATAGTCGCGTGCAATCGCGGAGGGTGGAGGCAACGAAAGGCGAGGATTGGGCGTTTAAATGGTTTACGGACAAGTGCGTGAGCGCCGGAAATTGAGAGAAAGGTAGTGTTGTCATGTCGGAATCCCATAGGTCAAGATGGGTGACCAACAAAATGACAGACAACCAGCGCAATTGCATGGCTTCGAAAGCAGGTACCATTTTGGAATGGGGGAAAACACTACGAGATTGTGGATGCCACTGCAAAGGGAAAGAATGTGCATGAGAAAATCCCTGTCAATAGGCTCCTCCCATTCGAGTAAGTTCCGCAAATATTTCGCGAACTTGGCAGGGCGTATCTCGATTGCGGTACGGAGCGCGTCTGGGTCCCGTTCCCAAGTGAGAATGAGGGTGCGATATAGAAGTGGTTCTATCCTTTGCAAGAGGTTAGAGGTGTTCCTCGAGATGCTAAAACGACAAATTATCAGACACAGACGCGTCGTGCGACACGGAAGTTGGGGCATCGACTGGGGAATCTCGATTGCCGCTATTTCAAAGATTTCTCGCTCAAGTTCGGGCAGGAACGCAGGAAGGATGGGTGAGTTCATGGGAGGCAAGAGCATGTCGTGTCGATGCCATCAATGGCCTACGTGTCTCCTGCCCCTTTCCTTCGCTCACTGCCCTGTCGGTCTAGTAAGTAAAGAGTTCTGTGAAATTCCCAAGGGTTATAACTCGCTGCTCTTGATTTCTCTCCCGCTTGAAGGCTTCTCTGTCGCCCTCCACCTATGTGTCCTTTAGATCAACCTACCCCGCATCGTTGTGGATGTCCGACAGCTCTTGGACTCGACTCGACTCGATACAAGAAATTTGAACCCTTGTCAGCTCCAAGCACAAGACTACTTCCCCGAAATTTGGGAAATCACTTCCTCCGGCTGTCTTCTCGCGTTCTCGGTGTACAATAATAACCATACAAGAATGCAGACATAGTTGCCACAAAAAAATAAATTACAACCAGGAATCGTATTTTTGGAATTTGTAAGTATTCGAAGTAAGATTCAACGTCTCACACATTCTCGTCGTGTTTCAACATCCCTCGGCGCCGTACTTAGGAGATCATCTACGCAGCCATCCCGACAAAGTGAATATTGCCAGGGATATTGACACACTCGGACTCGCCGGGACTCAAAATGACCTGGAAGGACGGCTCTTGATAGGCCAAGTCCGTATCTGCGAACCCACTCGTCAGTCAAACTCTGCGAAACTTGGAATGAAATTCCTACTCACAGAAATTAAATGTTTTCAATTGGTCTAACGGGTTCTGATTTTGTAACAGCACGGATACAGCACCATTGGATGGTTCACCTAGGAGAAAGGCAGCAATCAACAATATCAAGTTCAACGAAGGCTGATGGGGACCTACACTGGCCATCGGTGTACTCAACGGTTTGCAGCTGGGTACCAGCACAGTTCGACGAACTGAAAAAGACCCCACTTTGCGCTGATATCGCGACGACACTCGCAAGGAAAGCAGTGAGTTTGGGGGTGGAAAACAACATGTTGAAAGTAACTTTTGAAGGACTGAGTATCTTGGGCGAGCTTAAATACCTGAAGATATGCCCCACTTGGGACTCGGACAAACACCGCATTCAGCGCCTAACTAGCTGACCAATTTGGGAGCTCTGGAGCTGTTGGTGGCTGAGCTTAGCTGAGGCTATGTCTCGGCTAGCTCTCGGCTGATTACGAGCACAACTAGCGATACTTCCCAGCGTCAGCCACCTAGACGGCGGCCCAACCGTTCCGGCATTCCCTTAACAATGATAAAAATTAAAACACCCTTCTTTTCAACAAATTTTGCAATGGTGATTTTTTTCGAGTCTCTCGGAAAATTTCCCCAAGAGCACAGATCACCATGACACTCGGAGCATTTCTCGAGGAGCATAAATCTCCATGACACACAAGTGCACGTTTCATATTGCGGTCCTGGTCTAACCTAAAAAGGTGAGCCAATTGAGGATGAAAAAGATGCATGGCAGCTGCCGCATCGACGACCCCCCAATGTGGATAGACTCGTAACCAGTCTGTAAAACAATTGCCGAAAATATGTGGCAAGCACTTCGGTGTTTTACAGACTGGTACATCTCGGGAAAGGGGATCGAGCTGCCAACGGAGTTTGAAATTTTGGCAGGTGCCGTGATCGGCCGAGAAGCGAGCGATCAAAAACGATCAATTCTGCCCCAAAGTTGATGCCCTTTCCATCTCTTCCACATACAATTACAAATATTCTGAGGAGGCAAATGTGTTTATTTCTAGCATATAAAAGTTCTTGACAATTCGAATTTGGTTCATGGGCAAAGTGCAAGAGAGAACAAGGGCCTCAGCAAAATTTCAAACTCCGCTGTCAGCCCAATGCAATTTCAAAGATTTCTCGCTCAAGTTCGGGCGGGAACGCAGGAAGGATGGGCGAGTTCATGGGAGACAAGAGCAAGTCGTGTTGATGCCATCGTGGGCTGTGCCAAGTCTGCCATGTGATGCCATGCCCGGCCCGGCCCGCCAGCTGCTAGGTGTCGATCTAGTAAGTAGAGAGCTCTGTGAAAATTCCAAGGGTTATAACTCACATTCTTACTAGAACCACGCTGCGAGGATAAATAGGGGGAATAACAACCATTCACCAGGTATTCACCGCCGTTTCCCGCTTGGAAAAATTCTGTAAATGGGCCGAAGCAAGGCAGGGAGAAAAAAAAAAGGGAGAAAAAAAAAACGATTGTCAACAAAAATGTCTATGGCCTATCCCCGAGTCGAACGGGGTCCACTGCTTACAGCTTGGATGACTCGTAGATAGAGCAGGTGCGCACCGTGCGCTATAGGCCGTTGGATACCATCGTTATGCGGAGGTTTTGTTGCAAAGAAACTTGAGAAACTATATCGCACCTGAAAATGATTTCATACAATGAACTGCAAGACCGAGAGCTCAGGACATTGAATTTGGGGGAAATGAGATAGGAATGTGCAGCTGAATAGGGCTGTACGTACCACGGAGCACGAGAGTAGGAGTAGGACCAGGAGTCGGAAACAAAGAAAAGAAAAGAAAAGTTTCACCCATATCAGAACTATCGCCTATCCCCGAGTCGAACGGGGGCCTTCTGCCTACATTGCAACTATATTTGGCAGATATGGCAGGTGCGCGCCACACGATACTAGGCCGTTAATACCACCCACTTGGAGGGTGTTTTGTTGAAGACAAAATTGAGAACCGCTGCCGCACTTGAAATAATAATTTCATGGAATCAATGTTGATATTCAAGACCGAGTGGAGACGAGGAACAATGGTGTCGGGATATGCGCCCGGAAATGGATTGTGAGTAACACGGAGCAGGGCAGGGGAGCAAGACCCAAAATAAAATGAGTGAAAAAACGATTGTTCGAGAGTATGTAGCCTACCCCCGAGTTGAACGGGGCCCTCCCCCAGAAGCTTGGCCCCTATGAAAGCCATGCAGGCGCGCACCATGCGCTATAGGCCGTTGAATACCACTCATTTGGAGGGTGGTTTATAGCAAAGAAACGATGGCAATGCCACACCATAAGTTAATAGATATCATAGATCTAGAATGAATTTCAAGACAACAGAGATTTGAGGACGCTGAGTTCGGGAAAAGCGAGGCGGGAATATACGGCCAGAAAAGGGCTGTAGTAAGCAACTGCAAACAAGGCAGGGGTGCAGGAGTCAGAAAGAAAGAAAGAAACACAGATGCAATAATTTGCAAAGGGCCTATCTCCGGGTCCTCCCGCCTGAGAATGATTTGAACAGGCCATTAAGATTGAGCAGGTTTGCTCCGGCCTCAAATACCACTTATATGAACAGTAGTTTATGGCAAAGAAAAAGGAAAAGGTGCCGTACCGAAAATACATTTCACAGAAAGAATTTCTTTCAAGGCCGAAATTTGGAGACAATGACTGCTGGAGAGCTGGTGTCGAAATATTTGCCTGGAATAGGGTTGTAAGTGGTAGGAAGCAAGACAGGGAGCAAAAAAGACAAAAAAAAAAGACAACGGCAGAGTAACATGGCCTATCCCCGAGTCGAACGGGGTCTTCCTGCAGAACCCTCTCGCTCTACTAGATTTGGCAGGTGCGTGCCGTACGCTATATGCCTTGAATGCAATCCATATTACGCCCTTTTGTTGGAAAGAAGAATAAGAAGCGGTGGCGCATCTGAAAATGAATTTCAGAGAATGAACTTCCAGACCGAGAAGACACCGAATTCCGGGGAAATTGTACCGGAGTGTGTTCCCGGGAAAGGGTTGTGAGTAGTGGTGACACAGCACAAGAGAGGGTCTTGAGCCGGAGCCAAAAAAAAAACGGGTGCAACAAAAGCCACCCAATTGAGAGGAAATATGGCCTATCCCCGAGTCGAACGGGGTCCTCCTGCAGAAGGGTTATTCAAGTTTCCCACGCACAGTTGCCGCAGATGCACACCATACACTATAGGCCGTTGAATACCACTAATAGGAGGGTGTTTTGTTGGAGAAAGCAATACCGCAACTGAAACAAATTTCCTGGAAGGAGTCATTTCAAGTCCGAAATCTGAAGACACTGAATTTGAGAAACGGATATATGTTTCTGGAAAAGGTATGAGGAACAATGGGGGTCAGAAAAAAAAGATATGCAAACTTGATCATGGCCTAACCCCGAGTCGAACGGGGTTCCCCTGCAGATTATGCGAGCAACAGCTTACTGACGTGCCGCGGGTGTGCCCCCTACACTATACACCTTGAATACTACCCATTTGGAGAGTATTTTGTTGGAGAAAGATGGGAAGCCGGGCCGTATCTGAAATTGAAATTGATGGGACAAATCCTAAGGTCGAGATATCAAGATATTTAAGTCGAGGAAAGTGGGTGGGAGATGCTCCTGGACATGGGCTGAAGCGGCGGGAAGAAACGCAGGCAAAAGGCAGGAGCAAAAAAGAAAAGAAAAACGGAAAGGGTGCGTGGAATGGCCTATCCCCGAGTCGAACGAGGGCTCCTGCAGAAGGATGAAGCTAAAACTCAAAGCAATGCAGGTGCGCACCATGCGCTATAGGCCTTGAGTACCATCCATTTGGAGGGTCTTTTGTTGAAGAAAATCGACCTTGAATGCGCAACCCTGAGCGCTACTTGAAGCTTTAATCCTAGGAGCAAAGAGAAGAGCTGAAGAGCTCGAAGTTTGAAGCTGATATATTTTAGAGTGGTGCGTAGGAGATATTGGATGCTGAGCTGTAACCAGGTGAAGCTTGAGACATGAAGCAGAGGAATGAAGCAACAATAGGGGGGGGGAAGAGGGTTCTGAGGGGAGAATGGCCTATCCCCGAGCCCGCCTGCAGAATTTATCTAATCCACATCAAAACGCTGCAGGTGCGCACCAAGCGCTATAGGCATTTGATACCAGATATATGCGCAGTACTTTATGGCAGAGAAATTTGAGCAGCGGTGCTGGGCCTGATATAAAATTGATGGAATGAAGGGCAAGTCCAAGACCGAGATTTGAAGAGACTGACTTGTGGGAAAGTGAGCCGCGGATTTTGCGGCCATAAAGGTTGTAAGCGAAAGGAGCGAGGCAGTATGACGTTCCCGATGTTGCAAAAATCAAACTGCGCGCGCGCGAACTCTGCGCGAGTTTTTTTTTTGATAAATCTCTGAAAACGTACCAATAGACTCCTACTATGCTATACGTATGAGTCTGGCTTGACCGGACACTAGTGGCTTGCGCTGAAGAGTGGATGAACGATTTGATCTGATTTGTCATGCAGGAGGCTGCAGCCAAACAGAGCAAATCAGCCACGCTTCAGTCCTCAATCCGACAATCCTAAACGACGACTTGGACTGGATACTCCAACCATCAGCCTTCAAGCATGGCAAGCGTCTATGACGTTCCAGGCGTTGCAAAAAATCAAAACTGCTCGCGCGCGAACTATGCGCGAGTTTTTTTTTGGGGGGGCAAATTGTAATACTGGCACTAGTAGACTACTGGGAACTTATATAGTAGAGATATATACCGCGCCAGTAGGCCCCTGTGCGAACGTATTAGGAAGACAAAGAAACGAGTTTGATCATATTTTTAGCGACGGATCAACCGTTAGCCGAGACCCTTATCCTAGCTCAGCCTATTGAAGACAACGCGTCCGTCCTTAGACCTGCCCGCGCTCCCTAGAAGAAACTTGCCTCTATTGACGCGTATTTAACCTATGCTTCAGTTTTGTGCCAAATGCTTTCCATGCAGGACACGCCTCTCATCTCAGCCTGCGATACGGATACGATTCGCTCCGCAGGCAAATAGGTTTTTCTGCAGAACCGCGCTGGTGGAGAGCAAACGCAGACCAAAGCACAGACCAAAGCCATCCCCAAAAATTTAAGATCCCCGGGCCCGTGCGGGCACAGGCTCAGCTATTCCACCCTCTTCACCTCACCTGGCTGCTGAGGCACCTTTACCGGGCCAGAGCGTAAATCCTCCCGACCCATCTATCCGGAACCATGACCTATAAGTGGTCATAATTCAATCTGCAGTCATCGTCGAACCCCCTTCAGGTCGCCGGTTTTGTGAGCTGCAGTGTGTTCCTCTGAGCCGCTGCCAGACCATTATCGACACTGGTCTATGGGTCCAGAAACGGTACTTGGGATAAGCCCGAACAATCCTTGATATCCGGCACGCAAAAGCATGGGAGCTTACAGAGGTGAATAATATTCGATGCACCATGCCGCTCGCGAATTTCTCGGACTAAATATGGACAGCGTGTACGGCGGTGGATTGCAGGGTTGGATGAACACAAGATGAACAAGTCCAAAAGTTGTAGAGGCGACACTTCGTGATGCGTATGTGTATGTCGCTAACGGCTGGATAAATGCATCGCCTGCTCAGCGACTTTGCTGGGGAATGGTTTCGTTCAATGGCGCCGTATTCATCGGGTGGAAGATCCATAGGCTAACACCGTTCATGATGAACAACTTTCTCCATTATCCGTTTCTGGCAAAACTCAAACGCTGTTAACCAGCGTGTTCAGGTTGGCACTCAGGTTACAGTATATGGCGTAAATACTAAACCGTATCCACAGCCACGGAGTTTTTCCACTTCGCGTTCAATAATATGGCACTCGCGTCCGGGGTTTGGTACGTCGTCGACGCCAGATCTGTTAGCTTGATTTTCAGCTGGTGAATATAAGCATCCTTGTAGCAATGTACTTGTCCAATCAACAGGCGAAGGGCTCGTCTGGCCGCCTCGAATCAACCAATGCCTACCACCTTTTGCTTTCTATTTAAGTAGTGTGAATATCGAACGCATCCCTCCAACCGTTTTTGTGACCTCGTCTGCTATACAGCCGGTCTGTTTTCATCACTAGTAGATCATGCGTACTGGATCAGAATATACAAGGCGCTTACAGCGACGATGGTGAAAGCGGGGCAGGCCAGGGCAATAAGTACCAGCCGTCACCATAATGCCAAGTCTCGGGGCCGCGGGCGCCTCTACTCACTAATCACCATCTGCGCGCTCTCGTCTCCAGATGTTTTGGTGAATGTCATGCTGATAAGTAATCCCGATTCAATATGCTGTCTGCGGGCTGGTGACTCTGGATATGATTGGACTGGCTAGCAAATGGCGGTGACCTATGTCTCGTGGATGAATATGTCCAATTCTAAAATTTCTCTGTCCGCAGGAGGTTTGATCATGCGGCGCATCTTGGAGGTGCGCTGTTTGGGGTGTTGTATTACATGTATGGCCCGAAGATTTAGGACTTTTTGAGGGGTTGAGCCGCGGCGGAGGCGGCGCCGTATCACATTGTGGATCGCAATCGACCTACTGCGACGACGCGGGGAGATTATATTGAAGGATATATGAATTGAATTACCACTTCTCGTCAGAATGGCGGACGTCACGTACAACACGGCGGTTTTTCCAGCGCTGGTGCGGACACAGAAGAAACTCATGGAGGCGGACAGCAGACGACCGCGGGTGATAATGGGATACAAGGAGCGCGACGCAGGAGAGCGAGAGTTGTGAGCGATGGCTAAAGAAGCGGGGATTGACTTTGAGCTCATTGCAGAAAAGCCCGGCAGCAGCGGAAGGGCAGTAGAAGTGTGGAAGGCAGCAAGACAGACTGAATTTGAGATGTTAAATACACTGGAGGTAGAGTAGAATATAAGAATAAAAGAACAAGAATCTATGAGCGCTCGCCGCGCAGCCGCCGGGCCAGAGTCAAGTCTTTGGGCTGGATAGTGATCACTTGGCGTGGATGGCGGCGAGATTAGTGTCTTCGAAGAGCGAGACGAGGTAGGCCTCTCATGAGGCTGGAAGGGCAGCTTGCGGATGAGCAGCTCGGTAGACACTCGGTAATGTCTGATTTCACGGAGCGCGACGCTTCCAGGCCGGAAGCGATGGGGCTTCTTGACACCACCGGCGGCGATCTGAGATGCGATGAGAGGGTGAAGACGCGTAAAAAAAAAAAGGAAGGCGAACTCACAGCTATCTTGCGTGCGACGGAGGACTTGGCTAAGTCCTTGGCATCTGATGGTTATCCAGTCCAAGTCGTCGTTTATTGGCGCGCTGTGAGGTGAATAACAAGAGGCCGTTGTTTGAGATGTACAGCACGCCGGGGACGCTAAAGCTAGGACGACTCGAGGAGGAGGAGGACGACGAAGAAGACAGGCCGGCGATGAAGAGGAAGAGGACGGCGTCGCTTAAGATTACGCTCGACGAGGTGGACGGGACGGACGTAGACACGCCGACGCCCATCAAGACAGCTGCATTCGATTGCATGCTTCTTTGCGCGGTCTGGGTTTGCGTCGTACTGCTCCTGGACGAACTCGGAGTGGTTTATTTTCTTGAAACCTGCGCCGTCGGGAAGCTTATCAAAGATGTAGCAGAGGAAGATGCCAAGGGAGAAGAGGTCCCATAGGAGGGTTACTGGGTCTGTTGATTGGCGCGAGTCGTCTGGAGATGCGAGAGAGAAGTAGAAGGGAAAGCCGCTGATCTGCAAGAGGCGTGCCCGGAGGGCCGAGCATCGCTGGTAGAGAGAGACTGGCTGAGACGCTGCGGTGTTGAGAAGGGTGTTGTTGGGAATGGGGGTGTCGACGGGTAGACCAGCTTAGTGTTGCCCACGGCCCGGCTCGGCCTGAAGCCGCCGGCTTGGGCCCGGCCTGACAAGGCCGGGGCTTGACAAAACTGAAGCCCAAGCCCAAGCCAGCAAGGCAGGCTTCAAGCCCCGGGCTTGTGGCCTAGGCCGGGGCTTACTAGGGTATTTTTTTTTGCCGCTGTGCAGACCGGTTATTGCTTGAGTGTAAGGTTGAACTGGTCCTCGGAGGTGCAAAGGAGGTGGGGAGGCGACCGCAAGTGGTCTATTCATCGCTAATTGGCGTAGCGGTGTTCTAAATTCGGACCGCGAAACGACAATCAGGCTTACGTAGGCAAAAGACTTAGGGAGAAAAAATGTCCATAGGGAGATTAGAACTTACGACCACTGAAAGAGCAGCAAATGAAGAGAAGTGTCAGAGCACACTGGGCTAGAACGGTTTTTAAAATACATCTTCTATCGGTAATCCCTAGTCACGCGTAAGCCCGGGCTTGGAGGCCCGGCCTGGGCTTCAATATCTGAGGCCCAAGCCCTAGGCCGGCTCAAGCCCGCTGCAAGGCCCGGCCCGGCTTGGGCTTTACCGGGCTTGGCTTGGCCGGCCTGGGGCTTGAAGCCAGGCCACGGGCAACACTAGACCAGCTTGATCCGCCGCCGTCGCCAGTTTTTGGTGCTTCCGCCCGGCGCACCAGTATGAGGTCGTTGACATCGTCCCAGTATCGCCCACGTCGTCGTCAGATTCGCAGATAGTGGGGGTGACAAGACGCAGGTAAGTACTGTATCGAGACTCGAGAGTGACTGATTTGCTCTGTTTGCCTGCAGCCTCTTGCATGACAAATCAGATCAAATCGTTCATCCGCTCTTCAGCGCAAGCTACTGGTGTCCGGTCAAGCCAGACTCGTACGTATAGCATAGTAGGAGTCTATTGGTACGTTTTCAGAGATTTTTCAAAAAAAAACTCGCGCAGAGTTCGCGCGTGCGCAGTTTGATTTTTGCAACATCGGGAACGTCATAAGGCAGGGGTGCAGGAATTAGGGCTGCCACCCGTGGATTCACGGCAACGGCCCGTGGAAAAACGGCCGTGGACTGCCCTAAAAAACTCCTGACGGCACGGCACGGGCAACGGCACGGCCGTAACGGGTCGACGGCATGTTGAAAATATACATGCACTATGCCTTGTATATATATTATCCTGAAGGTCCCTTCTGCAACCTTTCACTATCTGTAGGTGTTTACCTGCTTCAGAGTCGAAACTATGGCCAGTATATAGTCAGAAACGTAGTTTTGAACATGTTTCGTTATTCAAACTCCGACATCAATTCGCGGCAAATTCCGGTACTTCAGTTGTTCGCTTATCTGAGGTAGAATAGCGCAAAGAAAGTAGATTATAATAAGCTACATACCTCATTTAAGGGCATATTAAGGACCCGGGAGGCCTCAAAGGCGGATACAAGCGGTACAGTGAGCGTGGGAACAGAAAAGCCGTTCCACGGCCGTGACGGCCGTGTTTTACGGGCCGTTTTACGAAGGGAAAAATCCTCGACGGCACGGGACGGGTACCCGTGCCACGGGTGCCGTGGAACCGTGACCACGGCAACGGGCGGCAGCCCTAGCAGGAATCATAATAAAATGAGTGAAAAAAAGAACCTGGACCATCCGGGGTGTGGCCTATCCCCGCGTCGAACGGGGTCCGCTATCAGAATCTTTCGGATATGGAGCGAGAAACTAATACAGGTGCGCGCTGTGCGCTATAGGCCGTTGAGTACCAGATATATAAGCAGAGCTTTGTTGAAGTCAGAAAACAAAGGAGGAATCCGACGTCGCAGCCAAACACACACAAACTCTTTCCTCCGTCGCATGTCGACCTCGACGCCGCCCTACGCGCCGCCCGCCATCCGCGCGATCACGGCCTCGCTCGTCATGCGCGCCGCTCCGCCTATCCCGTGCGCTGAGGCGCTGTATGTCCCGCTCGCCCAGCGCGCGCTGGCAGGCTGCGCCGCTGCCCCACGCACACTATATTCTTGTATACCCTTTTGTACTCTCTGCTGCACGCGGGGGCCTTGTCTTTCACTTACCACAGCAATACCCTCAACAATAACACCGCGATCAGTGTTCTGCGGTGGCTCGGGATGGTTTCTTGGGCTGGATGGGCGGCGTGCTGCCCGTGCTACTGGTGCGCAAGGCTTTCTTGACAGGTTTGTTTCCTATTTATCCTCTTTCTAATTTATTTATTGACATGAATACGCTGTAGTGGCACACACTAGCGCCCCCTCGCCTTTACTCCTCCTGCACAACTCTTTTGCCACCCCCGCTTTGCGCACCCGCACCCTGCGCACACTCCAGGCGTACATGCTCTCCGCGCTCGGCGTGCTGGCGCTGCATGCAGCGCTCGACGTTCACACGCCACTCTTCGTGCGCTCGCGGAAGCACCTCTGGACGCCGCACCCCGCGCTCTCCTCGCCGCCACCCAGACCGTGCTCGCGGCGCTCTATGCCCTTCGCGCTGTTCTTCGCGACGTGTTCATCATTCCGTTCCGCGTGCGTCGTCCCTGCCTTTTTTGCTATCATTATTTGACGCAAGCCACTCCCGCGCGCCCCACACCTGGCGCCCTCCTTGCGCCGCTGCTCCTGCCAGCCCTCGCTCTCCCCATTGCGTTTCTTCTCCTGCTGCCGTGTTGAGGTGGTTGCCCCTTTGTGCGTTTTCTTATTTCTTTTGTTCGCGTTCTGTGCCTTTCGGGCAATGGCATGATGGAACGCGTCTTCTGATTTCCCTCCTTTGTGATGCCATACCGCCTGTAGTCGCCCATATTCGTCGCCTGCCCCTTCCTTCCCTTACCCGCCTACTCTGTTTTCTCGTCTTAATCTCCCCAATACTAACTTCCTCCTTCCAGCCCCCAGCCCCCTCCCACGCTGCCTCTTCGGCACCACGCCCGTCCTTGCGTGCGGCCTTCAAATCCAAAACGCCCTAGCCAACGGAAGGTGTGTGTTACGTTCCTGTTTCCTTCCTCCCCGTCTTTCGTCTTTCTTTCCTTCTCTTTCGTTTTTGGTCGTTCGCGTGTCGTGTCTCTTTTCCTCGTTTTCGTTCCTTGTCAGGCGCGAACACTGCTCCCGACAGCGCGGATCCCCTGCGTGGCTTTGTTCCCCGTCTGCGTCATGTCGGAGCTGGTACGGTGTCGGTTACGAGTCCTAAACTTGTTTAGGTAATCGTTCTATATCCATCCTCTTACCCTCGGATTTTGGTCGTTTTTCAGACCCTGAATTTTGACTTTGCATGGAAATTACCACTTTACTGGGTCGGAATTCGGTCCTTTCGGTGGTCGGGCCATGTTCCTTTGGCTTCTCTTCTTTCTAATGTTAAGTTTTACATCATTATTCTTGGTGCTGGATGGAATGCGGCTGAAGACTTTTGAGAGAGCTAAAAGATGTGTACCTTATTCTGTTTGAAAGAATTCAAACTCCGCTTAGCCTGGCCAGCATTAACACACCATTTTCGATATACTTGCACCTTTGTTTGCCCGCATAACGGACTGGAAATTGTGTGTAATTATAATCAAATCTGTAAACCCGCTTACTTACTCCCGTCACGTGCACATGTTTACTTACGGCCGTAGTGCCAAATACGCTCGTGCTTTTCTTACTCTACCCTCATCGCACCTCGCTATAATCTGTACTCTCTGGAATTCCATACCCGCAAAGGGGTCTTATTCGTATCTCGGCTTTCTCTCAGCTTTATTCGTTCCTCTTCCCTTCGGTATTCTGGTCTCAGGTGAGCCAGGATTCCATTTTTTTACGAATACCTGCTCTTTTGCCACCGAGCAAACGGCGAGTACGAAACCGAGCGTCCACGCTTGATTTCGACTCCCAACCGACCCACTGTTGAGCCGCCGAGCTCGTACCGTCCTCACGGCCACCGTGCTACGAGAAAAACACTACCCTGACTGCCACGTCACAGAACTGGCGACGCGAAAACCCTCCATGGTGAACTCGCTGCTCACCCGCAGCCAGTCCAAGGTTTCCACTGCCCCCACCCTCTCTGAACGCTCTCTCACGCCGCCATCTCCCCTGACTCCGTCTCTACCGTCGACGTCGTCCATTAGGCCACCGACGCCACCTTCACCACCCACACGCACCGAGACTCCGCCCCCACCCCCACCGGTGCGACCACAGCGCCGCGCCATAATCGACTCGGACTCCGACTCATCGCCCGCCCGCATCATCTCCTCCCACTCCATCGCCGCCATGTCCAAAAACGCGACCGTCGAAGCCACCGCGGGGAAACCGCCGACTCTCCACGAAGGCGACTGCACCCCCGCCGTGATCCGCTCCTTCGAACTTAACTTCACCAACTACTGCACCCTGAAGGCTGTCGCCAGCGAGGACCAGACCGCGGTCGTCGTCGGGTGTTTTCGCGACCACCGTATAACGGACTGGCTCTCCATCGAGACGGAGAGGGAGCGTGTTCTCGCGATGGACTTCCCCTCCTTCATGAAGGAGCTCCGAGAACGCACCCTCCCCGACGACTGGGAGCGCACCGCCCGCCTGAAGCTCCGCGGACGCCGCATGGCGGACAACGAGACGTTCTGGGACTACGCCACCAACGTCCGCGCCCTCAACTCCCTCCTTATCAACACCAAGTCGCATCTTGACGACGACGAACTGCTAAAGCACATCGAGTCAAATATGCTCGCTACCCTAATCGAGGATTACGAGGCCGACGCCGTCGCGCAGACCGCCGACACCCTTGAGAAGTGGCTCGGTGAGGTTAGGCGTCTTGACGTCAAGCGCACCAAGAACCGCCAGCGCATCCTCAAAGAGCTCGCGGAGGAACGTGCACGGATACAAGCCGAGGACCGCAAACGCACCGCTACCAATGACAACAACGATCGTGCCCAGAAGCGCAACAACAACAACAATAACACCAACAACAGCACGTCCTCGAACAACGCCTCCTCCACCGGCACATCCTCGAACGGCACGAAAAGGTGCCCGATCCTTACCGACGCCGAACGTGCGCTGCTCGACGCGAATCACGGCTGTCGCCGTTGCCGCAAGCCGTTCGTCAAGCATCGTGCGCAGGATAAGTCGTGCCCTTTCCCTCCCGGGGAAGGGTACCGTCCACTGACTGCCGCCATCTGCACCGCCGCGCTCAACGCCCTCTCGGCCGAGGATCTCGCGCATTTCAACGTCACCCGCCCGAAGCCTACAGCCGCCGTCGTCGACTACAACGCCGTCGCTGCCGTCCTCCCCAACATCGACGACCCAAACGATAGCGGGACTACCGACGGTGATCTGTCGACACGCAACGTGAGTTCAGAACATCTCATTTGGGACTTCTTTATGGAGGGCCCAAATTGCGAGTTACCTGTACGAGTACGCGGACTGATGGACGACGGCTCCCATCTAGTTTTGATCGACGACGTCGTCGTCGACAAGCTTGGACTACGCCGCTTTACCCTACACAAACCTGAAGTCATCGGTCTCGCACTCAACGAATCACCTACGCCCAGCAATGTCACCTTAACCGAATATGTGAAGTTCCACGCAGTGTCGCGTGATTTATCTTGGGAATCGGTTACGGTACGCGCCGTCATCGCTAAGGGTCTTTGCGCACCCGTAATTCTTGGACTACCCTGGCTTGAACGTAACTACATTGTGATAGATCACCACGCACGTACTGCCGTCGATAAGCGTACGAATTATAATCTGTTTAACCCTGCACCTCCTGCCCCTCCCAAACCCCCCTTGGTAAAATTGCGCGATCGTCTCAAGAAGACGAAGGCGGACCACAAACTTCTCGCTGCTGAATTGAAGGTCATCTGCGACGCTCGCCGACAGAAGATGGAAGAAGATGACGCCTTCGAACATGTAAAGGACGTCGACGTCGTGGCTGCCGTACGCGAACGTATTGAAGTACTTGCTGAGTGGGAGCGCTACCAGCTCCTGGGCGATGACCTCAAGAGAAACTACAAGCAACTCTTCGAGCCCATCCCCCACGCCGATGACCTGCCGACCGACGTACTTTGCGAGATAAAGCTCAAGGACGCTAACTTGGCGCTCACCAAACGAACATACCAGAGCCCCCGCAAGTATAAGGAGGCCTGGCAGACTCTTATTCAAAAACACCTCGACGCGGGACGAATACGGCCATCCAACTCCCCGTACGCCTCTCCGGCTTTCCTGATACCAAAGGCAGACAAGATGGCGCTCCCTCGATGGGTTAATGACTACCGAATTATCAATGGCAATACAATTCGTGATGAATTTCCGCTCCCACTGGTCGACGACATTCTCGCCGACTGTGCAAAGGGCCGTATATGGTCTACCATTGACTTCACCGACAGCTTTTTCCAAACTCGCATGCACCCTGATTCAATTCCTTACACTGCTATCAGTACTCCGTTGGGCCTTTACGAATGGCTGGTCATGCCAATGGGCCTCCGGAACGCCCCGTCCGTCCAGCAGCGCCGTGTCACCGCAGCGTTGCGGGAACACATCGGTAAAATCTGCCACGTCTATCTAGACGATATCGTCATCTGGTCGGACTCAGTTGAAGAACACAATAAACATCTGGAAATTATCTTTGACTGCCTCCGAAAGAACTCCTTATACTGCAACGAAAAGAAAACGAAACTCTTCCAACTTCAGATAAATTTCCTTGGCCATGTCATTTCGCAACGCGGAATTGAGGCTGACCGGTCTAAGATTGAGCGTATCTTGGATTGGCCGACACCGAAATCCTCAACAAATGTTCGCGCTTTCCTGGGACTGGTCAGGTACATCGCAAGGTTCCTTCCTAAGCTGGCGGACCATACTGTTGTCCTCACTCAACTCACGACAAAAGCCGCCGACAAATGCTTCCCCGAATGGGGCGCCAAAGAACAGCTGGCTTTCGATTCTATCAAACAAATAGTTGTGGATATCGCAACGCTCACCACTATCGACCATGCCGATATGGGCGAGAACAAGATTTTCGTTACGGCCGATGCGAGCGATAAACGCTCCGGCGCGATCCTATCCTACGGGCCAACCTGGGAAACCGCACGCCCGGTGGCTTTCGATTCAATGACCTTCAAGGGCGCAGAGCTCAACTACCCGGTACATGAGAAGGAGCTCCTCGCAATCATGCGCGCCTTACGCCGGTGGCGATCCGACCTTGTCGGCGCCCCCTTCTTCATCTACACTGACCACCGTACGCTTGAAAATTTTGAACAACAACGTGATCTCTCTCGCCGTCAAGCACGTTGGATGGAGTTTATGGCCCAATTCGAGGCAAAGATTGTTTACGTCAAAGGCGAAGATAACACGGTCGCAGACGCTCTCTCGCGTACTGACTTCGACCAGAGCTCCGAGGCAGAACGCGAGGCCACGGTGCCTTTTGAAGATGAATTAGACTCAAACGCTGTAGCTTCCCTCATTTGCGTCTCGGACTCGTCCCCATTCCACGCTGCCCGCTGTCTCTCTCGTACTCGCATTCGCCCAACCACAAATACTGGCCCTAGCCTCGCCTCAATCTGCTCAGTAATGAACGTCTGCGCTGACGATGGCCTTTTGGACACAATCCGTCTCGGTTACACCACCGACAAATGGTGTGCCAAGTTCTCTGCTGTCGACGACAGCGTACCAGGCCTGCGACAGGAGAACGGCCTCTGGTATATCGGAAACCGTCTAGTCATCCCTAGAGCCGGAAATATACGCGAAACCTTATTCCGCTTAGCACACGATGCACTGGGCCATTTTGGTTTTGATAAAACCTACAAGGCTCTACGTGACGAGTACTACTGGCCCAACATGCGGCGGGACTTGGAGGAAGGTTACATCCCCTCATGCGCCGAATGCCAGCGCAACAAATCTCGCACTACAAAGAGATCCGGGCCTCTGCATCCGCTACCCATACCTGATGCCAGAGGGGACTCCGTTGCCATTGATTTCATTGGCCCCCTTCCGCTCGATCAGGGTTTTAACTGTATCGTCACCTTCACCGATCGTCTGGGAGCCGACATCCAGATAGTTCCCACTCGCACAGACATCTCCGCACCTGATTTCGCGCTCATTTTCTTCGACAAATGGTACTGCGAAAATGGCCTTCCTCTTGAAATCATATCCGACCGCGATAAACTTTTTATATCCAAGTTCTGGAAAGCCCTACACGATCTCACGGGCACCAAACTAAAAATGTCTACCTCCTTCCACCCTGAAACCGACGGCTCCAGCGAGCGAACGAACAAGACTGTAAATCAACAAATCCGCTACCACGTGGCCCGAAATCAGAAAGGCTGGGTCCGCTCCCTTCCCCGTGTACGTTTCAACATGATGAATTCCGTCAACGCCTCAACGGGCTACTCGGGTTTCCAACTACGGATGGGTCGCTCCCCTCGCATCGTTCCCCCCCTTGTCGCCGATGCCACCCCTCGTACGCTCACAGTAGACGAGGAGACGGCACGCGAGATCATACAACGACTGGAATCCGACATAGCCGAAGCCCAAGACAATTTACTTGCTGCAAAGTTCACCCAAGCCGAGCAGGCTAACAAACACCGTAACCCTACCCCCAACTACGAGGTCGGCCAACGCGTCAAGCTTAATACGGCTAACCGCCGAACGCAATACCTCCGCGCCGGTACGGGACGCTGCGCTAAATTTATGCCGCGATTCGACGGGCCCTACACTATTACAAAAGTGCACAAGGAATGCTCAACAGTCACCCTCGATCTCCCTGGCCAACCTTCGGTTTTCCCCGTATTCCACACATCGGAGATCGAACCTTACATGGAGAACGACGCCAATCTTTTCCCCGACCGCGAACTGCCACGCCCCGGACCGATTGTCACGCCTGAAGGGCAGGAAGAATGGCAGGTTGAGGAAATCATCGATGAACGCCCACGCGGCCGCAGCCGACAATACCTCGTACGCTGGACAGGACACGGCGCCGAAGACGAACAGTGGCTCCCAGGCGCTCAATTACGCGATAACGCTGCACTCGACGATTGGGAGGCGCGGAAGGAGTCGGAATCGGGTTAAATTTCCTTCTTGCGGCCAATGCCTCCGCGCATCGCTCAACGCGATATTGTACGTATCCTACCTATTTTACGTTTCTTTTCTCTGGTTGTTTTTGACGAGGCATGGACTTCTTCTAAGACGGGGAGAGTGTAAACCCGCTTACTTACTCCCGTCACGTGCACATGTTTACTTACGGCCGTAGTGCCAAATACGCTCGTGCTTTTCTTACTCTACCCTCATCGCACCTCGCTATAATCTGTACTCTCTGGAATTCCATACCCGCAAAGGGGTCTTATTCGTATCTCGGCTTTCTCTCAGCTTTATTCGTTCCTCTTCCCTTCGGTATTCTGGTCTCAGGTGAGCCAGGATTCCAAAATCCTCTACATTTATTTTGGGTTTTTAAACCCAAGTATATAAAGAGTTCTTTGCTCTATTTTAGCTATGGCTTATGGATTTCATGGCGGTGACCACAAATTTCTCCTGCCTGCTTTAACTGACTATGATGGTTTATAATACATAAATAAAGGTCTTCATCTTAATATTCTAACCCTAAACTGTATGACTCAAGTGCCATTGTCCTGCCGGATGAGTCGCTGCAAAGCGGAGTTTGAATTCTTTATTTGTTTCGAACAAATATGAGATGGGCAAAAATTAGATGGGCGAGATGAGCCAAGAATTGAGCACCCCTTTTATCAATATTTCAAAACAAGTCAATCAAAATTGACAAGGCTTTTAACCTTCTACCATATTAGATGAATTTTACACATTCTGCTCGGAAGAAATCGGGTACCTTGGATTTTTTCAGCCAGAATGACCTCTGCACACGATTTCCATATTTCCGTTTCTTCAGAACATTGTAATTGAGTGGAACGAACCGTGAGCGAAGCGGCTTCCTTCAACTGTGACCTTTGTCACATGTTGCAATATTAGATACTTGTACCTATATATTTTAATTTACCTAAAAATCACTCGAACATTCGTTGAACAGCGGTGTCGTGAACGATTGGATATTTCGCTCGTACTGTGCCAACTGGATTACGGTACAGGTAAGACAGTATGATTGGCTTTTCGCAAAGGGAATCACTGGTTATCACAGCGGCTTGGATTTGTAAAAAATGGCATGTACTGTGATTTAAACAACCGAAATAATCGGCTTGTATTGAGCAAACTGGCTTGAATTCCGACCAGAAATTGGCTGGAGGTAAAGAGAAAGACATGATATGACGTTCGCCTTCACCAAATCTTCGGGACGGTCGTACCCACCTTTTTGAGAATCTATACACTCCAATCAGTCTAATTGAGGAGACATTTCAGTCTCAAATTCGCGATTTCGAAGGGTTCAATTCAAGTTGGGCAGTTTGAGTGCCCTGCAGGAAGAGTCTCGTTTTCTAGCGGGGATTGTGAGTGTATTTATTAGGTTTTCTGAAATACATGGGTTGCATAACTTGTTGTGTTGAACTCGCCAGCTTGTTAGATTCGTAACCAGTCTGTATACAATTGCCGAAAAAAACTTATTTTTGGTATTGGTTAGTAGTTATACCGAAGTGCTTGCCACATTTTTTCGGTATTTGGTTGCAGACTAGTAACGAGTCTACCGGCTTGTGCACGATCAGGGTGCAAACATGGAAGGTGTTATTCTAAGTAGTTGTAGTTTCACGATGTGTGATGGACAGCATTTTCGAAGGCGGCAGCGCTGCGGCAGCATCTGCTGGGGAAGTTGACGTTGAAGTGTTGAAAGCCGCTGTGTATGCGGTGCCTGTTGCCTTCGGATTACATGCTGGTACTGGTTGACACACTTGGATTGATATCAGCCTTCTAAGAATCGGATGCAATACAGTGACGAGTCCAGCTTGAAGCTAGGTGTTAACTGGAGTAAGATGCTTGCCACCTGGCGTCTAAGACCGCATGAAGGTTCATGCGAGCGTTTTAAATAGAGGCGGTAAGTAGTTGGGAGCATCGAAGTAGCCTTAGGCGCCTAGGCGCTTGTTAGGCGCTTGTTGGGCGCTTGAAGCACATGCTTATTGAATTATGATGTAAGCCTGCGGATTTCTTTTTTACAAGTTCAACACGGACCCGGTCTCATGGCATGGGTCGGCCTGCGGTGCGAATTTCCGCACTATTTCTCTATTGTCTCCCTGGCCGGCTAAACCGTCCAGAGGAAGCGGAGGAGCGACGCAAGCAGGAGGTACCAAAAATTTGTTCTTTTTATATTAAACGCTGACTGCCATCAACATTGCAAACGTACGAATTTAATTTCTCGGGTACAACGGGCATCAACAAGAAGCAGGAATGAACGGCGGGGACCTGGTATCAACGTGCGCCACAAATGCAGCGCACATGCAACTCCTCCAACAGAAACATGAGTCATAGCGCTCATACCTACATACCTTCCATGCAGCCGCATTCAAAGCTAGCTAGCGCTCTCTAGCGCTGCAGAGCACTGCATAGGCACTTCTGGTTTTCCTGATGTCACCCATTGTGATCGCTTTATCGGCGACAGGAGATTTGTTATAAGACATGGTCAAATGGTCTGTTTTGTTTCTTGCATATGCCTGTCGACCAACAAACTCCTTGGAATATCAGATCGTACGATGACGACGTCGACACGGCAGACCAAGCGAGGCCCTTTCTCCCCGAGGCGGCGGGCGAGCTCAAAGCCGCTTACCAGTACGCGCGGGTGGCCACTCTCAGCAAGTACATACCCGCGCTGAACAAGGAGATCCCGTGGGACGGCGTGGCGGAGCGGTCGCGGATACTCAAGAGACAGCTGGCCGTGTCGGTGCTCGTGCTGGCGGCAAACTTGGCTGGCACCATCTGGGTGAACACCACGTACCCGCCGGATCGCCGCGGCATCGGCACATTCCTGTACGGCGACTGCACGCGCATCTCCCGCATAGGTACGGCCATCCACGTCGTCCTGAACGTCCTGTCTGGCTTGCTCCTCGGAGCCGGCAGCTACTGCATGCAGCTGCTCGTGGCGCCAACTCGACACGAGGTCGACATCGCCCACGCACGCGGTGCTGCGTTGGACATCGGTGTCCCAAGCGTCACGAACCTGCCGCACATCGACCGCAAGCGCCTGGTTGGGTGGTTGGCGCTTGCGGTCACCGCGACGCTACTGAATTTCTTGTGAGCAGTGCCCCCACGACTACTATTGTTATGTGTTGTAACTTGATGATGTGTTTTTGTAGTTGGAACTCGACCATATTCACCTCCGTCCCTGTGGTTTCAATCCCCCGTGCCATGGCTACAAGCGATTTTCTGGAGGCGGGGGATGACTGGCCGAAGACCGATCACCTGTCGCATCTTCCCTGGTGGCACGTACCTGCTGCAGGTTGGGACGATGGTGTGACCTTTGATCTCAGCCCAATATACTCAATGAAGACAAAGGCGATGAACATGACTCGGCTGGAGCCGAAGGAC
The DNA here is from genome assembly GCA_029282285.1 of Mycena rebaudengoi. NCBI lineage: Eukaryota > Fungi > Basidiomycota > Agaricomycetes > Agaricales > Mycenaceae > Mycena > Mycena rebaudengoi. The sequence continues at coordinate 467,990 of JARJCX010000059.1, forward strand.
TGTATTTACGAGTCGCTTGATCCCCTGAGCTCTACGAGGTCCGTGTTGGTGGTTGCGAAAAACATGACGAGCGCGCAGAACAACGGCTCCTCACTGCTCGACGGCTGGACGAGCGGATGGGACTTCTGGGACGGCAGCGACGACTGGCTGTGCACCGTATACGACTTGAGGGAACACGTTTACCTGAACCAGAAGCAGCAGATGGTGTGTAATCAACGATGGGCCGACAGCCTCGGTAGTGAATGGGCCGTGGCACTGGGACCGAGAGGATCCGGAATGCCGAATATCCTTGTCGACTACTGTCTCGTGGGCGACGCGGCCGACAACGAGGGTAGATGCGGACTCCACCATAGCATGCAAATTATGATCGTGGTCTGTGCCTGCACCGTGGTGGAGTTCATGCTACTTCTTTGGACCGCTTTCTACTTCCGCAAGCGAGGCAACTTGAAGGCGGGGCTGGCGGGGAAGCGCCAGAGGAATCTGGTGACCATGGGAGACGCAATTAGCGATTTTCTGAAGGAGCCTGACCTGCGCATTACGACACGGGGTGGATACAAGCTGAGCGATGCGAAATGGGTCGAGTGTCGAGTTTCTTGGTTCAAGGTTATTACCCTTCGTATGTGGGCTTTTTCCATCGTACTGTGAGTATGCTTGCTCATCCTACATTTCCCATACTAACACCTGGGTCAAGATTTGCGATCGTTTTACTAGCTGTTCCATCCGGCGCTATTGGATCTTACATGGCGCACCTGGGATCGATGGGCGTGGGCATGGACCTGGCGTCAATCTGGCGGCAGGGCTTCAAGCCTCACGCTTACGGGATAGGTCACTTGCCCTGGGTGACTGGCCACCGGGCGGGAGTAGCGGACCTGATTGGAAACATCCTCGTGGCCAATGCGCCGCAGGTTGTCGTGAGCTTCATCTACCTCTTCTACAACAACATTTTGACGCGGCAGCTCGCGGCCGACGAGTGGGTGCAGTTCGTGCGCCCGAGCGGCAAGAAGGCGCTGCGCGTGTCCGCGCCTGCCGGCATGCAGCGGTCCAGCCACTTCCTCTCGCTGCCGATGCGGTATGGCGTCCCGCTCATGGCTAACTGCATCGTACTGCACTCGTTAATATCGCAGGGCATATTCGTCTTTCAGACGAGCTCTTTCAGTCCCGGGCCCGAAGGCGTGCGTCTCCCCGAGTTCGACGACGTGACGTCCAGGGGCTATTCGGCGCTGGGGATCATCCTGGCACTCATAGTGGCCACGATCTCGGTGCTGGTGCTTATCATCCATAGTTTCATAAGGGCGTATAGGGATATTCCGCCCGGGTTCCAGTTACTGGGTTCGAGCAGCGCTGCAATCGGCCTGATGTGTCAGCGGCCGGAAGGCGATACGGATGCGCATCTTTTCCCTGTGCGCATGGGTGTCGTGTCCGACCCAGAGACCGATAAGAAGGGGGTGGCGGGCAGATTGGTATTCTCAACCGACATTGATCTTAGGCAGCCAATGGCGAACGAAAGTTATATACAGCCCATCTTAATGCCACCGTTGCCACGGTCAAAAAAGACCGAGGCGGCGATTCCCCTGCAGAACCGGGCGGTTGTCGGCCACAATGTTCAAATCGGCGAATCTACCGAGCCCCTCCTGGATGGTGTTCTTTGCGACATCGTCGCGGCGCGGGGTGGTCTCACCCCCCCTGCTTTATTGGAGGACTCGAAGATTGAGCACATTGTGCCCATGAACGTCGGCAAGGCGTACAACAAGAACAAGGAGGTTGCCCAAGCTTTTGAGACCTTTCCCATCTCCAACGGTATTTCGGTGCAGAGCGCTGATGTGGATTTATAGCTGCCCCGTCCTACTCCCCGTCTTACACGGACCTGACTGTGCGTACTGTACATACCAGGCCACACTCATCATATGTTATCCAGGACCCTACCCATTTAGTTGCATAATTCTCGATGTAGATTCCGTGCTTCTGTTTACATTTGAACACCCCTTGTGCTGAACACAGGTTTCAGCCAAGGGGCCGTCGGAATAAAAAAACTTTTCTTTTTTCTTTCGCTGTATGAAGCGATGCCGCTCCTGAAAATAAATTTCTTTGCGTGAATTTCAAGGCGAGATCTAATTCATCTGCAGACGCTGAATTCGGTGAAAGTGAGAAATAATTCTCCAGAGAGATGTACCTGGACAAGGAATAATAAAATGGAGAGAAGATGCTCCTGGAAAACAGCTGTAAGCGGCCGCAAGCAAGTGAGTAAAAAAAAAAGAGAAAATAAAACTTGATTTTTAAAAAGGTCCCAGATGCCTGTATCATGGGGGTTTTCCTGCAGAACTCACCGAAATATAAATTGCCGCAGGTGTTCGCCGTGCGCTCTCGGCCGTTGAATACAGCCAATTTGGAAGGGTTTTTGTTGAAGTGAAATGGTTCAGTCTGGTTCAGGTTTGAACCGAATTCCGAACCGAACCTTGCCAACGCTAGAAATGAGAACGAGATTGAAACGACTTGAAGATGCGGATCTGTTTAGGTCGGTATGTGCTCCTGAAAAAGAGTTGAGTCACACGGAACATGAGCGAGGAATAAATAGGAGCAGGAATCAAAAAGAAAGAAAAGAGAATTAAATAGTAGGGCTGCCGCCCGTGCCCGTTCCGTCAGGCATTTTTCATCCACTCCGACGGCCCGTTGAAACACGGCCGTGACGGTCATCCAACGGCTGCAGTTTTCCCACACTCTGAAATGCTGATACGGGGGTATATTTCCTTGTGATAGACTATAGGGACACTAAGCTTAGCCCGGAAAGTATTATTCTCCGCCAAATGTCATATTTTGAGGTTTAGGTTGGTTCACGGCATTTGCCGCGAGTGATGGCGGAGTTTAAATTTAGCTCGGTAAGCAAAGAAACAGCTTTCTCACTGTAGAATGCGACGTATTGAAGTGGTGGAACACACCTAGACATCCAAAAATACATATAGCTTGTACATGAGTCAATCCTACATTGATATGCACGAAATTAAATTTCAACCGACCCGTGTGCCGTTCAACACCCGGTACGGCCGTGCCGTTGACCGTCCCGTCCCGTCAGGATTTTTTTCGACCACTCCACGGGCCGTAAATCGACGGCCGTTGCCGTCACGGCAACGGGCGGCAGCCCTATTAAATAGTTCGCTCGCCAATGGCCTATCCACGGGGTCCTCCTGCCTGAGATGAAGTGCATCAAGGCAGGTGCGCAGCGTACACTATTATAAGATGCCTTTGATACGAGACATATCAGGAGTGTTTTGTCGACAAGGAATGAGCCCCGTGAGAGTCGAAAACAAAAGGACGAACCCGACGCCGCAGCCAAACACTATAGGAGAGTCTTTGACTTTCCGCCCCCGTACTCGTGACTAAGCATTTCCTTATTTGGAAACTGTATCCACGTGGTCTCGGCACTGCAAGAAAGTTTCAAGTCCTGCTCTGATGTTACGCGTCACTCATCCCCACTTTTCCTTCTCCTCCCATCTGCCAAATTCACCCTCGGCTCCCCCACTCTGACATTCCTAATATGGAAGTCTGGTCCGGCGCCAGCACTACAAACATTGTTTGAGTTTACTTGCAATAGAATGCTGGTATAGTGGTTATATCTCACTTCATTTATTTTCCCTTAGTGTTGTAGGCTGTAAGTTCGATTCCCGTTAAGTACATATTTTTGCCTTTTTCACACAACGAAAGGCCTGTGCTCGCAAGGCCTATCCCCACGAGAGGCCCCATTTCAGAGAGAAAGCGCGGACGAGTCTTTAGCGTGCCCACCTGAGATGCCCCGGTTCGGGGGACCCCCCGAGCTTGCGAGGGAGGGGAGGGGCATCGAATGGTGGGTACTCTTCGCGCACACTACGAAATGCCTAGTGAATCCCCCTCTTCGCGTGTTTTTTCACTTATAAATCAACAAGACAAAAAAAAACCACTTCTGTTTTTTTTTCCTATGGATACAGACAATAAAAACCTCCTCAAAGACGTTCACTCAGGCATAAAGGTGAAATTTGATCGTATTTGTAAGAATTTCCTTTTTAGGGTGTCAGAGTGGGGGAGGGCAAGGGGATTTCATCTGCCATCGCTGCCACCCCCCGCCCCTGCGTCGATACGTCTGTCCAATCACCCTGATGGCGCTCTACACTCTGCCGGCTGCCTGTACTACTCACCCACGACCCTGGCTGGTGGCGCGCCCAGTGCGCGCAGCCGCTCGTGCCACCACCGCGAGACGACGAGGAGCGGCAGGGTAGCACGCGTACTTCACGCTCCTGTGGAGGCCATCCACCTTCCAACTGCTGTTCCAGGGTTCTTCTCGTCATGTACACCGAGGTGAGTTACTTGCTCCGCGTGCCACAGGGTATTGGTCGTGTCGTGAGTGGGCGGGCGGGTGTGCTGCACGTCCTCGATGTCGGGGGATGAGGATCGCAACCGCTGCATGCAGCGTGTTCCCGCAAGCACGCATGGATACTCAGAGGTTGTTCATGGAGTATGACGGTATTTATCGTTAAATATTATGTACTGCCTGTGATGGACATTGAAAGCTCAACAATGTAGTCTAAATTGAACATCGGACACACAGCAATGTACTTTCGAACCATGAACATCCACACCAAATGTACATTGAACAACGCACAATCCCTCTATTTGTACATTCCACATTGTACTCTCCACTTCTCACAACTTACATTCCAACAATGCACATTTCACTCATCACCTTTGTGGAATGTACTTGTGGATGTGCCACCAACTCACTTTCAACATGGTGTATGGAGCCTTTGTCAAATCTACTACACCCATCAATATAAAGGACACAATCACATGGCAGATCACCAAGATCATCCAAGAAATTAGCCGAACCCAAGGCTTCGACCCAATCTCATCCCAATCCCAATCCCAATCCCAAACCAGTGTCAAGGATTCCAAAAGTCGGCTATCATTGCTTGGCAGCGCACATTTCAAGCCAATATACAGCCCATCATTCACAGCTCCATCTTGCACTTTCGTATCTCTTCCCCACTTTCTTCTCTTGCTCTCGCAGCCTCTCGAATATCTTCAACATGGCAGCCTGTAAGCCAAAATTCCTCTGAATCCACCCTGACATCACCGCCCAGCTTGGCGACATCTCCTCTCCCTGTTTCCGCCTGCGCATGTTTGTTCATGCCAGGACTGGCAGCCCCTTCCTCAACCCCGACGAGGACACCATTTGCACCATGTTTGTTCTCTCTGACGACTCCAGCTATGAGCTTGAACCTGCCCAATACATGTACAACATGGCTCAGGGAATGGTATCATGCCAGACCTGCCTTTGTAGCACCTGCTTCTCCATGTCCCAGTTGATTGACCTCCACACAGCAACCTATCCCACATTGGATGAGGTGACTTTTGAGGATGCGGTCGACAACTGGCTCTTGCTCCAGATTCTAAATGGCATTGGCAAGGTGTCGATGCTTTAGCTAGTGGTCTCACTTTCCCCCACTCACACTTTCATTTCCTTCTTTAACTATTGCTGGTGTTGTCTCACTTTCTTCTTTTGCACCTATTGCTGACTCTTGCTTTATATTACTTAAACTTCACTGTTTTCGCCCCATGTTCTCTGCGACTGTCACTGACTCTTGTCTTTGTTCTGTTAGTTCGTTACAATTATGACCTCGATCCATATTAATTAGCACTGACTCTTGTCTTCGTTTTGTTTGTTACAATTACCCTCACTCTATATTACTTAGACTTCACCAGTGTGGTCTGCCATAAATCATGAATGTGGCTTTGGAATACAACCAAATTCTTGCACAAGATGAGCCGGTCTGGTTCCACTTGTTAGGCGGAGCTTTCAAGTGGCTGAACTCCAAGTTCTGGGTGGAGTTTCAAAACATCTGATCAGCCTTGATTGTACTTGATGCCTGATCTTCCACTTCTCAAAGAACTGTCCCTCACATTTGTGAGTCCTGTGTGAGCAGACTCAGTAAGGGAAACCAGTTATTCCAGGTCATTGACAGTTAGAATCTGTGAGGCATGCAAAATGTGAATATTTTAACAGGTGATGGGAATGCCTGCTCGTGACACAATAAATTGATGTTTGAGGGATTTATGGTATTCATATGTACTTCAAAATCTGCAAAGGGAGTGGAATGTGCACTCCTTCTGGTTGTTTGCACAATATGCGAGTAATGCAGCAATCAGCTGGATGTCAGGTAAATTACTGACAAGAGGACATGTATGAACAATAATATAGCTCTGGGTTTCTGCATGTAAATTTTGGGAGCTTATTTGAGGTTTAAAGCAATGGAAATGGCAGAGATATTGAGCAAACAGTGATTCTCTCACTGGAGATCATGTGATCACAATTTGCGGCAACTCCCGGAGCTTGTGTCGAATCGAAAATAGATTCGACACAAGCTCCGGAGAATGCCGAGTTTCTTGTGCTTGGCATCTTGCTCCATGTGAGAAGCAACCGGCTTGCACAAGATGATATCTTCCCCCCTTCCAAACACCAAAATATTGTGGTTCCTGCTGCAGAACAAGCGACCTCTCCAGTGCAGTACACAATCAAGGATATTATTAATCATCAAATCATTGAAGGTGAAGTGAATGCACATCTCCTCTCATTTCTTGAACGATCTAATTATGTTTTGTTCCAGACAATTTGGACAGTCCGCATTGATCAGGATATTGAGCCAGTTCAAGTATCTGGGAACAGTTCCCCATGGTGCATATTTTTTGACCGAATCACTTCGTATTCTAAGTAATGCTGTTCATGGTTATATCATCCCTGCAATTGCGGCAAAATAGCTGCTTTCCTCATTGCCAACATATCCCTCACTTCATCTGTTTTGCACGCTTTGCATGAGCAAGTCATAAATAATGATGTGCCTGAATCCACGGCCAATGCTGTTGTCACTGCTGAGCCAGTGTCCCAGCCAAGTTTGTCAATGGATATAGACTCTGCACCTGTCCTTTCTACTCCTTCAAATCCTCCACTGATGTCCACATCTGTTTCATCAATAAATCTAACTACATCTGAAGTGCATCCCACTGATCCTACTGCTGCTAATCCCCAGCCTGATTCATTTGGCTCAGATCCAGCCTCACAGAAACACTTGGGCAGAATGCCTCTCATAGCAGGAAACATTTTATTCCTTCATTTCGTTTAACACTGGTGACAAATCCGGTGAGGTCGATGGACCCGGAAATGATGAAGACGAGCCTGAATATGAAGACAGTGTCTTTGAGATTGCAGGTATTGTAGGCTATTCCAACACAGAGGCAGTGAGCTCACAATTTCATTGTCTGTCTTCAATATTCATTCACAATCTTTCTCTCAGGTTGGACAGTGTTGGTTGGTCTGCTGGAAGGATCATGATAACGAGGAAGATTCTTGGGAGCCAGCATCTCAGTTTTGATAAGCATGGCATCCCCTCAAATCTCCGATTATTGACAGGTGATTCCAGCCAGGCTCAACATGGTTTTGAAGCATTCAATACCTGCCATGGCATCACTGCTGTTGACCCAGATCTGAGCCCACCCCTGGAGGCAGTATCTGAGCAAGCAGATTCAAAGTCTGAATCTGGGGAAGATTCTGGGGAATCTGGCGACTCAGATGGTGAATATACTGGGACAGCGAAGTGAAAGTGGGGCAAGGGCAACAAGAACAAAAGAGGTAGAAAAGCCACCGAGGGGAAGCCAAGAGCTGGCAAAGCCGAAGCAATTGATGAGGATGCTCTGGTGACATCGAGTCCCAAGGCAGCGAGCTCGAGAATCACTCTTACGGATAGATCCAGTGAAACAAATATATGAGTGCATTTGTATTCGTCGGCATGTATACTCTGTTCCTGGCCCAAACTCTTTCTGGCATCATGATGGTCAACATGGTATGCTTTTACTGTCCGAGTACCTCTTATTCAACTTAGTCATTCTTCAACAGGACTCATTCAGTGGGGGATTGTCATCCACGGGTTTATAGATGGATGTTCCCGACTCATTACTGGGCTGCACGCTAGTGATAACAACACCGCAATGACAGTCCTGGATATCTTTCTCGCTGGTTGCTGAGAGTATGGTGTCGCATCACGCCTTCGGGGCGATCACGGAACTGCAAGTATCTGCGTCACTGCATGGATGGAAACATGTTGTGGAATCCGAAGAGGCTCCTACATTTGGGGAAGGTGAGTAATCCTTGTACTCTTGTTTTGGTGAGCTAACTGCGGAGCTGCAGGCGTGTTCACAACATTAGAATTGAGCATCTTTGGGTCGATATCACTGTGCAGCTTGGGGCGACTTGGTCCGAACGTTCACCATCCTCAAGCTGCGATATGGGCTTGATATCAATAATATCAGCCATATTTGGCTCCTTCATTTCCTCTTCCTCTCGCCGATCAACAGCCAGATCGCCTTCTTTGCCAAGAGCCGGAACCAGCACCTTATTCAGATTCACCACAGCCCAACCACTCCCCTGCTGACATGTTTGTATTTGACATGCTCGCTCATGGGGTGCATGGGAATCAGCTTCTGGCTGAGGAAGAATATATGGACGAAGAAGAGCTAGAAGTTTATGGTATTGACTGGGCAGGCCTACGCGACGATAATCTTCTGACATCACAGAGGGAGAACAATCCCGTCGCAGAGGAGGCAGCTTCTTGGATAGGCAGAGTTGGGCCACCACCACTTACCGAACTTAGCAGTGTTGTCATGGAGGCACCTGCAGGCATGCTCAACAATGATCAAGTTTTAGACCTGTATAATGCGGTCGTACATCTGCTCGGCAGTGCAGAGGATGACGACTGCATTGCATTGTGGACCCATGCGCTTGTGCATGCATGTCGAATACTCCCAGATTTATTTTAAAGAATATATTACCATGAATCAAAATTTACTTCAACATGCTGAACACTTATCTTCCTCTGCGGTGGATTATACATCCCCAACAGTACAGTTGGGATTGATCAACGGGAATGGGAATGATGGACATGTTTGGGAATTGATTGGTTTGATGTAGGATTAGATGGGATTGATTGGCGGTGAGCTGAGGCTGGGTGTGCTGGTTGTAATGCAAGTAAACACCCCATTTCTGAGGTGAAAAGCACATGCAATGCAGGTTGGACCTTGCAAGCACAGTTGCAAGTTGGACATCTCAATGTGAGCACTGGAATGTATGCTGTACATTGTCCACGAGCCTCACTCACGTGCATTGTAGAATGTACATTTGAGTTGTAAATGTGTACAAAATGCAGTGGCAGTACATTTTCTGTTGCTTGGGTGGGCAGTTGAATGCTGCCCCGTTGATGTACATATTATTCAACGAAAAAAGCTTTTATAATGGAGGCCCTGTGCCGCTACAACCAGATGTTTCCCGCTCGTGGTTTACGACAAGATTCAAAAGACACCGCACTACCTTTAATTACTCCGCATGAATAAAAAAAATACTTTTACATTTTTGTCTTGTTCGTATTTTCTGTTCCATGCCACCAACATGCCACACAACTGAGTGACAACCTCACTGTGACTTGCAATCTAATGAACGGAATAAATCAGAGTATTGTGGAGACTGCATGCCGCTGCTGCTGACTGATCCGTTCCCAATGCGGCGTTTCCTTAAAAGGAAACACGGGGGCGGAAAATAGAAAACTCTATAGGAGAGACTAGCCAAACACACGCAAACTCTTTCCTCCTTCCTCCAATCCAGCTGACCCACGGCTCCCCCACTATGACTTTCCTTATATGGAAATCTCGTCCGGCCCCAGCACTACAAGCATCAACTAAGCCGACTGAGAAAGGAATGCTGGCTGACTGGCTATAGTACTGCCGCTTGCTTTGATTGGGTTCTCGTATGTCGTATGTTCGAGTCCCGTATAATGTTTTATTTTTCTCTTTTTCGCACAAAAAAGCCTTTCGCTCACGAGACCTGTCCCCACGAGAGGCCCCATTTCAGAGAGAAAGCGCGAACGAGTCTTTAGCGTGCCCACCTGAGATGCCCCGGTTCGGGGGACCCCCCGAGCTTGCGAGGGAGGGGAGGGGCATCGAATGGTGGGTACTCTTCGCGCACACTACGAAATGCCTAGTGAATCCCCGCCTTTCCCCCCGTTTTCCCCTGGTAAATCAACACCAGTAATAAAACAACATTGTAAGATATATTTTCATTGATACTAAGGATGAAAACTCTATTAAACACGTTTACTTGAGCAGAAAAGTGAGATTTGATCGTATTTGTAAGAATTTCCTTTTTAGGGTGTCATAGTGGGGGAGCCCAAGGGGACTTTCCAATCCGACCATGTCGACCTCGACGCCGCCCTACGCATCGCCCGCCATCCGCGCGATCACGACCTCGCTTGTCACGCGCGCCGCCTCACCCATTCCGTGCGCTGAGGCGCTGTATGTCCCGCTCGCCCAGCGCGTCCGACTTACGACTGCGCTGCCGCCTCACGCACACAATCTTCCTGTACACTTTCCTCTATTCCCTCGTGCATCTCGGGGCCTGGTATTTTTTTCACAGCAACAATACCCACAATAATATTTTCGCGACGACTCTGCTTCGGTGGTTGGGTATGGGCTTCTTCGGCTGGATGGGTGGCGTGCTGCCCGTGCTGCTGGTGCGCAAGGCGTTCTTTTTTCTTTTTTGTATATGGTGGCTAATATATTATATGGCAGTAACGCACACCAGCGCTCCCTCGCCTTTACTCCTCCTGCAAAACTCTTTTGCCACCGCCGCCCTACGCGCGCGCACCCTGCGCACGCTCCAGGCATACACGCTGCTCCACGCTCAGTGTGCTCGTGTGCTGCACGCCGCTCTTTGTGCGTTCGCGGAAGCACCCGTGGACGCCGCACCCCGCGCTGCTATTCCTCGTAGGCACACAAACGATGCTCGCCGCGCTCTACGCCCTGCGCGCGGCGGTGCTGCGCGACATTTTCGTCATTCCGTTTTAAGTACCCCCCGCGCTCCTCGCGCTTCTTCTCCTCCCCGCGCCAGCCCTCCCTCTCGCACTCCTCTTGCTTGCGCTCCTCGGCCTCGTCCTCAGGTGGTCGCCTCTTTGTGCGTTTTTTTGTTCGGGTTCTCTTCCCATACTCATCTGCTCTGCCACAGTCCCCCTCCCCCTCCCCCTCCCGCGTCGCCTCCTCGGCACAACGCCCGTCCTCGCGCGCGGCCTCCAAATCCAAATTCAAGACGCCCTCGCCCTCGCTAACGCCAAGAGTACATACGGGAGGTGTGTATCGTGTTCCTCTTCACTTCCTCCTTCCTCTCTTTTCGTCTTTTGTCTGTCCTCCTTCCTCTCTTTTGCTCGTTCTCTGTTGTCTTTTTTTATTTCTTCGTTTTCATCCTTTGTCTGGCGCTTGGCTTTGTTCCCCGCGTAGCGATGACCATCGCGCTGCAGTCTCATCTGCACCGCTGCGCGCGCGCCGGTGCTGTCGTGGTGTAACTGCCTTGTCCCCGCCGCGGACACGCTTTTTGTCTGTCGCACACGCACACACCGCAGACACGCTTTTTTCTGCACCCGAAGGTGCTGATTGCGTCGGGTGCTGGGTGCGTCAGGGCGTTTCGTGGTGCTGCGTCGCAGTGTGGCGGGATGGCCCTGGTTCACAGCTCCTACACCAACAGGCGCGCGTTCTTCCTGCGCCTGGCGCGGTACGGGTTGCGTCGGGCGCGGCTGGTTGCGTCGTGGCGCGGCGTGGGGCATTTCGTGGGGCGTCTCTGGCGCGAGACGACGCTTCTTCCTGCACCAAGAGATGTAGGCCCAGCGCGGCACGGGGTGCGTCACGGCGCAACGTGGGGGCGTTTCGTGCCGCGAGACGAGACGACATTGATTCCTATCTGCTGCTGCTGGGCCCCAGCGTCGTGAGACGACGCTGGGTCGCGGTGTCGTCCGACCCTGGTCCGCGTTGCCGTCCGACGCTGCGTCGTGGTGGGCCTGGATCAGCGCGCTGCGACTGGGGTGATCTGGCGCGGCGACGTGGGGCGTGGGGCACTCGTGGCGCTCGAGATGGGCTGATTTCCGAGCGGACGCGACCCCTCGGTATCTTCCGTCGCCGTTGTTGCTGGTGCCGACGCGTGGGGGAACGAGGCGGCGGGGTAGCCGAGGCGCATCGTGGGCCGTCGCGCGTCGCTCCGCCGCTTCGGCGGGTGCCAGAGACGCGGGCGGGGATCCGCAGTATTAGCGGATGCTAGAGACGTCGGCGCGGTGTGGCCCGCTCGTGTCCTGTCTGCTTAGCGTCTACGTCCGCCGCGTCATCGTCATGTCAGCGTTCGTGCATTGGCGTTGGTGGTGGTCATGTGCCGTCGCGCGTCCGGTGTCGGTATCGGCGGATGGCAAAGACGCGGGCGGTTAGAGTGGAATATAATGAGTAATAACAATCGATCTTTTACAATATATTCATTTTCTTGGTCATTTTGCCTCTGGGTTGGATTAACTGCCCCGAGTTGCTTAGTTGTCAGGATCATGATCATAAAAGAAATCGCCTAACAGGTTTTTTTACTGGATCCGGATTCGCTGACTGCACTGAACTTCATAAGGTATACTGCGGTGTGATTCACCGCATGCCCGACTAATATTAATGGTGCTCCAGAATATCCTGGCAGAGTAGATTAGAGGTTTAATTTAGAGCTTGCCGTCCATACAAGGACTCGAAGGCGGTTTATTCAAGCGAATGATGAACAGCGTAAATCCAATCCTCAAAGACTCAGAGCCTCTGGGAACAGAGAAGAAATAGACCTGGATATTTTCGAGAGGCAAGTGAACCATGGATTAAATGAAAGGGGGGAAATTGAGAACCAGATGAAAAAGAAAGCCTGGTACCGAACCGATCCCCCTGCGGAAGTGAGGTGCGCGCCCCGCGCCGCACACCATAGGCCGTTAGATTCTACAACGATGAGTTGGAAGAGACTGGGAAATGAGAAGAGGCATCTTGAAATTCGAAGAATGCCAAACCTGGGGGGTGTCGGAATCGATATTTTCATCTGTGGTAAGTAGGAGGGAGTGGGAAGGTATACGTGGCGCATCTGCAAGTTACTAGCCGGAGAGCTGGCGGTGCCGATGGTGGTGCGCGCTCGGTTTCGCGCCGTTGTCAGCCGCCGATCGGTGGTGGTGATTGGAGCTGGATTTCGTCGGGGATCGCGGCGGGGGTCGGCGAGTCGCGTCCTGTGCCGTCACACGCCGGTGTTCAGTATCGACGCGCGCCTGTCGCGTCGGTCCTCGGTGTCGGTGGTGAATGTCAAAGCCATGTGTCATGGGTGGGTAGTGCGCTAAGGAGGAAGGGGCGCGTGTGTACGGTGTCGTCCGTCGCTATTGGGCGTCGGTGCACAGTATCGGGAGCACGTTCTGGGCCGTCGCGTGTTGGTCGTCGGTGTCGGTAGTGTTGGCGCATGGCAGAGACGTGCGCGGTGTGTCGTGGGTGGTGCCAATACTGGTGCGCCGATCCGCGGAGGGCGGGTGTGTTCCGGCGTCGTATAGAGGTGCGTGCGTGGCGTGTTGCTAGAAGCGCTGATTCCCTCGGGGGCGGTGAGTGGCTGCTTGGCTCGCGGCGGGGTCGGCAAGTCGCGTTATGTGCCCTCGCGTGTTGGTGCGGATAGGAGAGACGCCAACGACGGCGTGGGTGGTGATGCCCACGAGTGGATTAGTAATAACAATCGATACTTATAATTTTCTTGGTCATTTTGCCTCGGGCCACCCTGAGTGTCGGGATCATGATCATAAAAGAAATTGCCTAACAGGTTTTTACTGCATTCGGATTCGCTGGCTGCACTGAACTTCACGAGGTATACCACGGGCATTTACCGCATGCCCAACTTGAACCAATAATAACCGTCGCAAGGCTGCCATCAGACTATCGTCCCAACGCAAAAGGGTATGCTTTTCAATCTGCGGCATGGCCGCTCAGTCGCTGAAATCAGTGTCCTCAATCCAGTACCGTGAGGCTGAATTGAAACAAGAAGTATCAGCAGTGGTCAAATAACACGCGGTTATATTCCAGACCTGGTTGGATTTCCCCGCGTTTCCGTTTAGCAACGAATAGCTCCGCACGGACCCAGAAGTCTTTGCCTCCATCGACGCCGACCTTCCAATCCTCGACATATTCGTCATTGGAAAGCCACATGAGAACGAAGCGCGGATCATCGACTGAGTAGTGCGTCTCGCTGCCAGCTTCGAATGGGATCATCTGCATGCTGACCAAAATGCAGAGTCGCGTGCAATCGCGGAGGATGGAGGCAAGGAAAGGCGAGGATTGGGTGTTTAAATGGTTTACGGAAAGATGGGTGAGCGCCGGGAATTGAGCGAAAGGCAGCCCCGTCAGGAATTCAGTGTCGGAATCCCACAGGTCAAGATGGGTGAGCGTTCGAAATAAAGGGCGGGAGGGGTCGACGGGGGAGCTTTCTACAAGATCCAACAAAACGACGGATAACCGGCGCAATTGCATGGCTTCGAGAGCAGGCACCATTGTAGAATCGGCGTAAAACCATGCGAAATTGCGGATGTCACTGCAAAGCGGAAGAATACGCAAGGTCCATTCGTTATCAGAATGAGTCTCCCAGTCAAAGAAGCTCCGTAAATATTTCGCGAATTTGGCAGGGTGTTTCTCGATTGCAAGACGGAGCGCATCTAGATCCAGTTTCCTATGGGGTGTGACAATGAGGGTACGATATAGAAGGGGTTCTATCCTGGGCGAGAAGTTAGAGGCTCAGGGTTTCCCTACACGCTAAAACGACAGATTACCACACACAGACGCGTCGTGCGACACGGACGAGTTGGGGCATCGACTGGGGAATCTCGATTGCCGCAATTTCAAAGATTTCTCGCTCAAGTTCGGGCGGGGATCGCAGGAAGGATGGGCGAGTTCATGGGAGGCAAGAGCAAGCCGTGCTGATGCCATCATGGGCTGTGCCTGCCATGCCCGGCCCGGCCCGCTGAGCGTCCTTTTCTTTCATGACTGGTGGGATGGCCGCAAGCAGCGAGTCACAAACCAAAATTATATTTTTAACAATACGCGCAGCTCGCTCGCCGCGCTTCGCGCGGGCCCTCGCTCGCTGCCATTTTTATTTTTATTTACGAAAGCAGAGCGTAGCCGAAGGAAGTCCACGTGCATCTTACATAACGTCTTTTGCAATCCTGGACATGGGAAGACACAAAGCTTTCAAAACAACTTTTGGTTTGTGAACCTCCACTCCGCCCACCGCCAGCTGCTAGATGTTGATCCAGTAGTTCTATGGAATTTCCATGGGTTATACAAATAACTCACATCTTGTCAGAACTTGTCTAGCGGCCCCCCATCCGACATCGGACATCATGAATATCTAAATCGTCAGATATCACGTCCATCTGCACCCCATATGTTCGCCCTGCTTTGATCATATCTGTGAAGTCTTTCCCTATCGCGTCATCCCCCACTTTGGGTGTCCACGTCTGGAGGTACGTGTTCAGTCTCATCGCTACATCGACATTGATATCTCCGACTTGTATCTCTTTCGCAAGGAGTTCGTTAGCAACGAAGCACCATAGCGGCCTGTCTTCACTGAAGTTTAGGTAATGGCTATTGCCTCGTTCCTGCTGACTACATCGAGTAGGTCTGTTCCACCTACATCGGCTGGTGCGAGGGGGGGTTCACAGAAGCAGCACAACTTTGATATAAAGAAGAGACCGAGTCTTATTCAATTCCTCCTACATGCACTGATGAAGTAAAAAAAAACTCGGCAAATCTCTGAAATGGCTCAGACCTGAGTGGAACGGGTGACTTTCACCTTGCAACCCCGGATGCAATCCATGGAGAGGAGATGCTGGACCATCCAGCTACTGAGCCATATTCCATCCTTTCGACCTTGAGTAAATTCCTTCCTGTTCAGCCTGTATTGTTGGCTAATTTCACTCATCACCACGGTCAACTGCAAATCTGGGTGTTAATAAAACTGGCGTCGATGGCAGTGGTAGCACAATAAATGAATAAATAAGTAGACTACATACTGAACAAAATGCTATGACCTGGACATGACATGGTTTGCATGTCGAGAACAGGTGGGTATGTAGTGTCCAAATATATACATGGAGCTGCGGAAAGTTGAAGAGAAAGAACAACAAGACTGAAACACAAACTCTGTCTATCCAAGAACCAGACTGCAATTCAAACTAAGACTCCTTGCCCCTTGTCCCCGAAATTGCCTCGTTGAGCTAATTGGTCTTCTTCCTCTTCATCATCCTCCGCAATGTATGTCTCCTCTGGAGCACTAGCAGGCACATGCAATTTTGAAAGGTGTTGGAGTTGTTCCTCATACTTGAACAAAACAGCAGGGTCAACCTCTGCTAGCTTTGCATCAATCCTGGTTACTATCCTTCATCTGGGAAGACCTTTCAAACAGGGGTTGGGCTGTCTTCCACAATCCAACTGCTTTGATGACCTCTCCATGGTCTTGCAGGATATCTGCAATTCAAACCATGCAATCTGCCTGTCAGTGATGGACATCCATGAATGTGAATCCATCAAGAGCAACCTTGAATAGGCTGAGTGCTGTTTCATCATCACCTTCGGAATAAATCTGGCCAAGGCATCGGAATGCGTGCATTGTCTGATGCTTGTTCTTGCACTTCAATGCAAGTCCAAGGAAGGTCCCGGTCCACCGCAGTGCAGTTTGGATATCATTCATGTCAGTGGAAAAATCACTAAGTCTTTCAAGACCATGGAGTGCAAGTTCTGTTGAGATGTCCTGAGACAGTGCGAGACATTTTTTGATCATTTCTCTTGCAGTCCCAAGAGCCCCATCTCGAAGACAGAGTTCAGCAGCTACATAATCAGCTATCAAACTTGTTGCTTTGGCTATAAAGCCATATAATACTTTCAAATGAAACTGAGCCAGGTCTAGATTTTTGCAAATGTGTTTTAATTCGGCACCAGTAGCAATATCAATGCCAGCAATGTTCAAGTTTGCCGTGATGGCACTACATGAAGTTGGCTGGCAGCTGGATGCAATGATGACTTGAAGTTTGCGAGATTCCAGATACTCGGATTTGATGAGGTGGATCTCAGCCTGATGAATGAGGACAAGAAGACCCAATATACTTTGTTGTTGACCACAAGCAGTCAACATTTCCCTGGAAGTTTGCAGAAGCTGTTGAGCATGCCAATAGTTGGACAAATGCATGTGACATTTTGCTTGGAGGCTGAGAGCCCATGCTTGCATACAGATGTCCCCCATGTGCTCAGCACATCTATGTGACTCCTTGGCATGTGTGAGTGCATTCAAGGGCTTTCCAGTAAAAATCATGAAATCACACATGTTGTTCAAAGCACGTTGGCCAACAATGTTGGGGTATCCAATACTTTCTGTCAGAGAATAGGCTCTTTGAGAATACTCGAGGGCTGCAACACAATCTGACTTTGCTCCCCAGAAGTAAGCTGCCAGAGCACAGTACCATCCAGCTGGTATATAAATTAGTTAGGTGAACACAATGACAGTGATTGTGTCTTACCCTGTTCCAGTGGATCTTTTGATTTGAAATGCTGAGTGCCTAGGGTGATGTTGCTATTGAAATCCAAGACAGGCAAATATCGAGAACTATTCAGTAGCTGAATAAGATTTTCCCCAAAAATTGGATTGTCTTTCCAATGCAGCATTTTCCCTGAAAGCTGGAGCACAAGGGGCAAATATGTGGTTTGAACACGATCATAGAATTGATTGAGAAGCAGGATGCTCCTAAAGTTCTGGACAATATCAGGCCCCTCTTGTTCAAGCCCATCACGGAGAACAGTGTTGAAGTTCCCCAAATTCCGTAAAATTTGAGGGCATATATATGTTACATCAAGATTCTTGAATTGGTAGCAAAGATCAAGAATGTGATAGAAGTGTTCCCGTAGTTTTAGCGTTGAGGGATTTGCTGGAGGATGAGTATGGAGGATATGTTCTCTTATTGGAACCAGAACTTTGAGATGTTGATCCTGGCCAACAAAGGCAAGGGCCGTTCAAATCAGAGTGGCCTTGCAAGCCAGAATGTCAGGGATTGGCAGTTTGGCCTGCACCAAATCAGCATCTGGAAGCCCATCTGGTAGCATGGTCAGAATGCTGAGCAGCTGCTGAGCACCTGGGGTCATCCGAGAGCTTGTGTAGGACAACATGATGGAGATGTCTAGGCTTGATCTCTGGTCATACCCATTGGAAAGCATCTGGGTACTTTCCAATTTCCACCGAGAAAGTGCCTGGGCACATCCCTCAGAACCAGCAACACTGGCTATGAGGCTGACTACCAGTGGAAGATTCCCGGTCAGTTCAAGGAGTTCTTTGATGCTACCGTCATCATGGCCATCATCAGTAACATCCATGAAGGTCTGCCAAGCAGCCATATTGGAAAGTGGCTCAAGAGGGGCCAAAAAAGGTCTGGTCCATTTGACTTTGGTTGGGTACTCAGCACCTCTGAGGGTGATCTACAACAAGTTTAAAATATTATCAGAAAAACCTGTAAACATCACCCACCATGACACCCAAGTGGAGGACATCGGTTAGAAGAGATAGAAACTCTTCGACTTCAGAGCGAGATACCAGGGGATTCCCAACAAGTCTCCAGATTGTCAAGGACCAGAAGGGAAGGAGGAGCATTGGCAAAATGATGTGCAACTCATTTGGGCATGTGTGAGCCCTTCTCCAACCCAATATGATCTGCAATTGTTGCTGCGAGCTCAGTGCAAGTGGGGCTCGAGTGGCATGGAACAAAGTATCGATGTGGATACTTGGCTTCCACCTGTTGATTATAGAGGGCCATAGTGGCCAGGCTGGTCTTTCCCATGCCACCTGCACCAAGGATAGCAATGCGGGCTGAATCTTGGATCAGGATATTCACCACCTCCTGGAGCTCAGCTTCACGGCCATGGAAAATTTGTAGACAGGGTGGAAGTAGACTAAAAGATCCTGAGCTGTTCAAAATCTTTAACAAGACTGATAGTGTTTACATTTTGGCTCACCTATTATTCCCTAAGCTTGCCAGAGTTCCTATCACCTAATAACTATGAGCTAAGAATGTTAATGGACATAGGTTCTACTCACTGGGAGCAATCAGAACTGGTGAGGTCAGAGTCAGTCTCCAAAAGGGCAACAAGCTGTTCATGTTGTTCCTTTGCATCCTTTTTCATTTGCCCCATTTGAGACATGGTTGCACCTGTAACTTGAGCCTGCAATGAATGCCAATGATTTGAATATGCATTGAAATCCAATTTGTCTGATATACCTTGAAGATTTCAACCATCCTGCTGAGTTCCTGCTTGCATGATTCAAGTCTTTCTCCAGCCTCAGGCTGTCTGAAAAATCCCTTTATTTTCCCTAGAGCCCCTTTTTGTTGCCCATTGAGAACTGTGAACAACTTTTCAAGTGCCCTAGGGTAATATATTAAATGTATGCAATGTCATCATCAAATGGTACTCACTCTGTGAATTTTGCAATGTCATACAAGAGTGTTATTGGGAGGACCCCCTTGATTTCTGAAGTTGAATGAAGCTGGACAATGATACACAGGATTTCATGAATCTGCTCCATAATCTCAACATATTCATCCTTGTTTGATCTGGTCCTCTATTTTTTTGTTTAATATTGTCCTAATGGTCAGAGGAACCGGCTTACCTCAATACACTTCGAAATTGACAAGCACAATGCGGCAGTCGAGCCAAGGAACTTTGGCTGTTTCTGCCAGGTTCTTGGCCGTAGTCACAGCCAGGATTGTATATTGGATGAGACTCTTGACATTTGCTGTAGTAGGCATGGTGGGCATTGTGACGGGGGAGGTTCAGTTGGTCGGGGAATATACATTTTTGGCTGTGTTTCTTACATGCATTATAAGCATGATATGAATTAAATGACATGACGTGTCTGTTGACATTTCACACCGAAGATAGATCTATCTTTAGGTGCTATCTTTCAAATGTAGCAAATGACCTATTGAGATTCGATTCTGTCATTACAGACTACCTTGAATTTAATAACACAATCTGCTATGGCTTAGCGTGGCTGTCCGCAGATCGTGAATAGCATCTGCAGGCCGAGTCAAGCTGCCGCCTTCACTCATTTGTGTGGCGGCATCCAGAATGAAAATCCACCATGCCCCTCACCACTGCACCAATATCTATCTGCAACCTGTGTTAGAGATCTTCTTCGATTACTGGTCGCAGTAGCCAATAAATTATAAAATGGCAGATGAGGTGAGGTGACGACATTTGGATAGATTGCATGTCAAAAATAGCACATATGAACCCAAAAAGAACCCCAGTGGGGTCGACATCTAGCCATATCCGCAATTATACGGCAGAGAAGGGCGCTGAGTTAAACGGCGGGTTACAAGTAAGACTCAGCGACACCTGACGACCGATTACTGACAAAACCGCGAATTGCATGGGCGCCAATAGGGAGGGCCAACACGCTCGACGGCTGGAGTAGATGGGGAAGAGACAGGCAGAAGAAAAAGAGCTGTGAAGAACGAAGAATGAAGGGCTGCGCACCTGTAATCAAAACCAGAGTCCAGGAAAATGTCTGGATAACCAAAAAAAAGAAATCGGTGTTGACGAAAATCATTCAAACTGCCGAGGACCAACATACCCACTATGCGAGAAGTGAACTTGCATGCACAGCGAAGCCCCTATTGAGAGAGAAGCTCCCGACACCCACCCTCCTGTTCTCTCTCACATTCATCCCCGCGTCGCTCTCCGCTCCCCCGCATCCTCCCCGAACACATCACCTCTGTGTCAAGCACTCCACCCAATATTCGCTCGCCCCCGCTTGAAACACAGAATGCAGATCGAGCGGGTATACACGGAAGTGCGTGATGTCGGGAGGACGCAGTCGTGTCGCAGGTTCGGCACACCGCTGCAGAGAACATCGCGCGGGGGAGGAGGGTATTCGACGAGGCGGATGACGGTGGGCCGCTGGAGACGGTGTGTTTGCCGGAGGGTACACGCATGGAAGGCTGGCGCACTGGCGCACGGCGGATGCAGTGAGGGAGACGGGCGGGCGGGGGAGCATCGGCCAGTGGGATGCCATGGTAGTATTCATGTTCGTGCTAGTGCTTGTGATGGTAGGTGTAGATTTAACTGCAATAGACGTGGCCTTAGATGCAGAGTTACTCGCCTGCAGCGGCTGCGGCCAGAACCCCGTCTCGTGCACAGGAGCTTGTGCGGGTGCTCTAGATCTCCGGTGTCTGCGGCATCTTCGTCTCCAAGCTTGCGCTTCAACGAGGGCTAGTTGGTGGCTGCATCGGGCGAGGCATGCCACCTGGAATAATAAATCCAGCAAAAAGTGGCAATAAGTGAGCATTACCTATTATCGAGTCAGACGGCCTCCTGCAGCAATTAGGGGCGCTCAAATAAGAAACACGCCGAGCGCTGAGACGCCGAGGCGCTGCTCGGCGTGATTTCTGCGATCAATTATGTTAGTTCATCAGATGATGATCAATGATGGTTGCTAGCTTGATTCACTTGATCTATACCTTGGGGCCGACGCGCGACATGCCCCGACCTTGCCCCGACCTCCGCCCCATGCCCGCCGCAACCCCGCCACACGGAAATTATGGTTTGGCACCAATGAATAAGATATCACTATAACTTTGAAGCAAGCCTCTTAATTCTGGATATGTCTTGAGTTCAAATCCTGCCCCAAATCACTCATCTGCGTGCTGCGGAGTGTGCCGGAGACTGCCTGACGTCGTTGACAGTTGCCCCGATGCAGCCCGATGCTGGCTCCGAAGCGGGAGGTACGTGTTCCACTATTTCGGTTTTGATCATCTTTTGATGATGAACTGACATAATTGATCGCGAAAATCACGCCGAGCAGCGCCTCGGCGTCTCAGCGCTCGGCGTGTTTCTTATTTGAGCACCCCTATTGGCAGCTACTTTTTCGAATACCTTTCCTGCAAGTGTGCGCCAAGTGCGGGTCGTATGCAGGCCCTTGCTAATACTACCGACATGGCTGTTTTGTTGAAGAAAGATTGAGAAGCGGCGCCACGCCGTCCTGGGGCCTGAATTTCATAAGTGAACGACTTGAAGATCTGTCAACACAGGGTGCAGGGGAAATGAGGCAGGGACATCCATCTGAGAAGGGCTGGAAGTAACATGGAGCACGAGAGGGAGGTGCAGGAGTCGAAAAGTATAAGAAAAAAGGCATATTAAATGTGCATTTGGACCCTCATATTTCTCTTCTATATTTCAATATATAATATACTGTAGTAACACACACCAGCGCCCCCTCGCCTCTCCTCCTTCTGCAAGCCTCCCTCGCCACCCCCACTTTGCCAACCCGCACCGCACACTACAGGCGTACATCCTTTCCGCGTTCAGCGGGTGCTGGTGCTGCACGCTGTGCTTGACATTAGCATGCCGCTCTTTGTGCGCTTGCGGAAACAACCCTGGACACCCCACCCCACACTCCTCTCTACGCTCTGTGTGCAGGTGGCAGTGCTGCGCGACATTTTTGTTTTTCCGTTTCTGGTACCCCCAGCGCCCCACACCCCGGCAGCCTCCTCACACTGCTTCTCCTCCCCGCCCACGTGCCCCCCCTTCCTGATGCTGCTCCCCCTCCTGATGCTGTTCGTCCCTGTGCTACGCTGGTTGCCTCTTTATGCGTTTGTATTTTGTTTCCTTCATTCGCATTCTCCGCCTTTGCATCCCCAATCATATAATCTAACACCCCTCTTCCTCACCTCCTGCGTCGCCTCTTCGGTGCAACACCCGTCCTCGTGCGTGGCCTCTAAATCCAAATCCAAAACGCCCTTGCTAATGCCTGTTGGAGTTACGAGTTGCATGTGCGCTGCATTTGTGGCGCACTTTACTACCAGGTCCCCGCCGTTCATTCTTTCCTTCATTTCTGCTTTCCTGTGGCTGCCCGTTATTGTATCCGAGAGGCTAAATTGGTACATTAATTACTCTAGAATAGTATTTGAGTACCGTAGACGACAAAATATTCCCCGCGCGTTTGCAACGGGTTCACTGCTAATATTGGATTGCTCTCTTGATTCCAACACAAACGCGCAAGCATAACCCTCTCGCCGTACCGCCACTCAGTCGCCTGCTAACTGTCTGGGGCACTGTTTCATTGTCGTTACCCCCGTCCGCCCGTGGCTCGTTGTCTAGGCTAGGCTCCCTCGTCTGCTAGCGCTAGGCATAACCACACATCACTCAGCGCTCTACCATCCCGTTTTATATTTTCCGGCACTATGTCTGACGAGCCATCTCGCGCTTCGTTTCCCAAACTCAATGACTCTAACTACGGCACATGGGCGATCATGATGGAGGCATACTTGACGTCGAAGGGCCTCTTCACGGACATCGTCGAGATTAGCGTTGATACGGAGACGAGCGATGGAGAATTGCGTCCTCAGGACGAGATTAGCGCGGAGATTGATGAAAAGATGGAGAAGAGGTTGAAAAACAAGATGGCGCAGGCTCGCTCCGAGATGATTTTGCGGGTGGAGCCTGGCCAGTTGGCGCATATGCGCTCGAAGGATCCCTTGGTGGTATGGCAGGATCTGCAGACCGTGCACTGCGCTCGTGGATTTGCTGCTTCGCTTGCTCTGCGCAAGAAATTCCTGTTGATGAAGATGTCGAAAAACCAGTCGATGACGAGTTGGATTGGAGAGGTGAAGGAGCAGGCTTTCAACATGACAGAGGCTGGGATGGAGGTGTCGGAACAGGACCAGATTCTCGCCATCACTGGCGGCCTCCCCTCCTCTTACAGCGCCACCATTGCTACCCTCGACAACACGCCACCCGCCACTCTCACTCTCGATTATATCACTTCCCAGTTACTCTCTGCCGAAACCCAGAATGGCTCGCGGCCCGTCGCTAGTGCTCGTCTCTCCCCGTTCCCCACAAACGAAGCGATGGCAGTTCAGCCTGTCCTGCGTTGCTATATCTGCGATGAGACTGGCCATCTCAAGCGCAATTGCTCTTATCGTGCAGCATTGGAGCTCATGAAGAAGAAGGCCGGCGAGGCCAACTTGGTTATCGGCCTTGATGATGATTCGGACGAAGACAACGATGCCTTCTAATTTTTTTCTCACGATTGGACGCTGCCAAGTTTGCGGGGGTGCGCGCCCATGTCACTCGCGGGGGTGTGTTGGAGTTACGAGTTGCATGTGCGCTGCATTTGTGGCGCACTTTACTACCAGGTCCCCGCTGTTCATTCTTTCCTTCATTTCTGCTTTCCTGTGGCTGCCCGTTATTGTATCCGAGAGGCTAAATTGGTACATTAATTACTCTAGAATAGTATTTGAGTACCGTAGACGACAAAATATTCCCTGCGCGTTTGCAACGGGTTCACTGCTAATATTGGATTGCTCTCTTGATTCCAACAATGCCAAGAATACATATGGGAGGTGCGTACTGTAGTATTACAATCAAATCGACAGGGGGTGTAATGCGTGACGCCTTTTACCAATTCAACAATTCGACAACTCCCCAAGTTGCAGGCAAAAATTCGACAGACTCCGGAAACGACGCTAGCATCTTAGAAATTAGTATGTGTTGAGTATGTGACCACTCAGATATATCGGTAAGTCGTTTATTCACAGAATTTGTGCCTGTGTACCATCACTTTCAGTATCTCCTCTCCAACAACACAACTCATGAATTGCCACTTATCCATACCACCTGAAATTTACTCTGACCTGATCCCACCCAACAACTTGTCTGTCTGGGACCTCGCCGACTTCCCTCTTGCCTGTGTAACTCTGACAGGCGCCAGGCGGAAAATAGGGCACACCGACTTTTTTGTATGCAGAAGTCCCACTGCCACAAACCCAGGTGATATTCAGGCAATCTTGGCTCCTACTGACAAGCAAGTCAACGAGTTGTACAACTATGTGATGACCAAATTGGTCTCTCGCAGCCTGCTCCAGGTGCATTCATCATTTGCTGCCTGCATATTGGCTCAAAGGAACCAACGAGGCCAGTGGGAAACATCGAAGGAAGCCAAATACACGCTATGCGAATTTTTTGGCGCCATCACGAGGATGACGACTCGGATAACGAGGAATATTCGTAGATACAGCACTTGTGACACTACAGGGGAAGTATGGAAGATTTTTGACGATTTTTGGGCACCATGGGGGAATTTTTGGAGGGATTTTAGCGAACCAAAAAATCAATTCGACAACCGCCTGGGTGACGTTGTGAGCTCTCACTTCGCTCGACCTACCAACCAAGCACCGGATCTCAATAAATTACCACCTATCAACCCCAGCGGTCATCCATACAATCCCACTCAGTCAAATACATCACTACAGCTCGAGCATACCACCAAACACTTGTCATCACACCATCCCGGGCCCCTATCTCCCATGCATGACGAACAACAATCCAGATCTCCACTTATTCTCAGACACGTTCCCCCCCAGCTCCATCTCCCAGTTCCATCTCATCTAAAACCCATGTCCGGATGTTAAAATCTCACAAACACCCCTCGTACTAAATAAAAAAGGTATGTATGGTTAATCTGCCTGCCTCCCTCTGCTTTTCAGCAATGGGAGGCAAACATATTAGCTGTACACGGTCCTAGCACGGTTCGAACGCGCATCTCTCATTTATCAGCATCATAAGCCACTAGACCATAGGACCATTATATTTCTAAAGATCGGGTGAGCCACCGATGGATACGATCAGGGTCTTCACTTATTCTCAAGCCATGCCCCTCCACCTCCATCTCCCAGTCTCACCTCATCTAAAAACCATGCCCGGAGATTCAAATCTCGCCAACGCCCCTGTGTCTTAATAAAAAGGTATGCATGGTTATTCACCCACCTCCCTCTGCTTCAGCAATGGGAGGCAAAGAAATGAATAAGCTGTACATGGTCCTAGCGCAGTTCGAACATGCATCTCTCTGTTATGAGTGTCATAAGCCGTTGGACCATAGGACCGTTATATTTCCTGGAATCTGCGGGACAATGGGATAGTGCACTACAGGGCCAGGCACTTGGCATAGGACCTGGTGATGGGTTAATATCGTTCAGGAGGGACTATGAACCCGACTGTAAACACCAACCAGGCATAAAGGGCTTCGTTTGCGTGTGTCTTTGCCATCTCGGCTTTGCTGGAGACCCGGGATACACGATGTCATATTGTATGACATAGAAGGCGACTCGTGCGACCCGGGGCACGCTGTGGGGCTCCCACATGCATGTATACGCCCCAGTGAATGCTACCGAGCAGGGACGACACAAGATCATCCGGAGATACGCTCTGGTGAGAATGACCACCAGCAAGAGTTCACCGACCTCCATTATGTATCGCCAAATGCGGCAACATCACCCAGAGTCCACTGAACTCTTCGCCTAAAAACCAACCAGCGACTCTTTCCATGATACCTTCCACACATATGAGGACACCCACACTATGACTCTCGATCTCGCTACACAACGCTCGCTGCGCAATACCCCCACAAATATTGTCGACTTCCTCGCCCCAAACGATCCTACTTACCAAATCTGGATTTAGCTCCGAGAGTTCGCTGAACTCTTCAATCCATCACGATAACCTTGGCTCTCGACGAATGGAGAACAGCGCATATAACTCCATCCGCATCCAGAACACGTTCACACACCGGACCACGCACTGTGACCCCCAGTTGCCCTTGTTTCTCGGACGTATTGACTAATCCAGACCTCCTCCGTACCACAAGACCTCCCAATGGAGCACGCTGCGACATGGGAACGGTTTGGACATCCACATTTGATATTGGGCAGTGCTCCACGCAATCGCCAAGCCAAGAGGTTGATGAACTCTAGGGATTTTGGCGTGAAAAGCCTCAGAGTTTGCTGAACTCTCCAAAATCTGAAACCCAAACGAGCGGCGAAACACATGATATGTCAGGGACGGTCCTGGGA
The DNA here is from genome assembly GCA_029282285.1 of Mycena rebaudengoi. Taxonomy (NCBI): domain Eukaryota; kingdom Fungi; phylum Basidiomycota; class Agaricomycetes; order Agaricales; family Mycenaceae; genus Mycena; species Mycena rebaudengoi. The sequence goes on from JARJCX010000059.1 coordinate 494,797, forward strand.
GTGGTTCTGGAAGGAGATAGAGACGAGATATAAAAGGCTTTGGATAGCATAGCAGTAGACAGACAACTACGGAGCGGTTTTCCCCCACTAGCCTCTAGTGTACCAATCCTCCTCAATCAAATTGTCCCCCCCCCCCCCCCCCCCCCCACACACACACACACCTCTACAGTTGAAAGACTCTCACTACATCATCCTCTGAGCGCTTCATATGAACATTCATCCACCACACACACACACTCATCTCTCAATAATTTGGATCGCTGCAAATATCGAGGGCGCTGTTTGTTAGAGCCGTAACAAATCGCAGTTTGCCTGCTCAGCAACATTGCTCCGCCATCATTAACGAGTTCTACCCCCGTTGACAAGCGACCTGTGTCAAGTTACCGTAGCCGACCCACCTTGGGGAAAGCTGTTTGTATCAACTTCCGTCGCATGCAAAGGGGAAAGACAGTTGTAGAGAAGATAGCTCGGGGCTTGATTATTGTCCAGAGACTAGGCACACGTGGTTGAGCCACTCAGGACAAGTATTTTCATTGTACACCCTCTTTATACACTAACAACAGGACTACTCGGACGTTCCCTCATAGCCTACCACATCCTTCACAAATCCACCTTGCATTAAAACCTTCCAGCAACCCCCAGTGGCAGAACAAATGTCACCTTGTTGGATACAGCTTCCACAAGTGGCACAACAGTCTCTCTCACAGTGCCAAGAAGACTTTAGACCCAGAGCATGCCAAGACCACTCACTATTAATAGGTCCAGACGTCCCACAACGACTTAGTGGCCACACGATCCGGAGCACGCCAAGAACATTTTGTACCACACGACCCGGAGGAACCTGTTAGTCGACAGGTGATTCCGGGTCCTCCTAACAAGGCAATCTATTTTCAGCCCCAGGCGACCAAGGTGGCTATGACAGGCAGGCACGGGTGAGGAGTCATATGGTAGGAGAGGGGGACCCAGGAGAGGGAAAACTATAAATACGAGGATCATTCTTCACATAAATCATCACTGAGTTCCCCTGTATTTCTCTAGTTTACGCTAGCAGAAGGATAAGAATACACCCAACTATAGAGCTCTCTGGTCATCCAGCAGGCTCTCTTGTGAAACATCTCCCTCCGCTTCTCGAAGCACTCACAGGATCCTCCCGGATCGCATCCTTCACCCAAAAACACTCTGGTTTGAGGAAAACGATACTTGTATACGGAGACGCTGCCGTTGCAAACTTACTCACAGTACGAAATCAGGGCGCGTTAGCCTTGACCCAGCATCCACGCTACCATGGTCAGCCTTTCTTTCCATGGACAAATCCTACCAGAAAACTCCACCAGCAACATACAACATCCGGATAGTCCTCAGACACTCTCACCTGAGCATATCACTTTATTCGCCTCGATCAACGACCTGGATCCCCTTGTATACGTTGCAAACAGGGTCAGAGACAAGGAATTTTCCCTCTGGTCACTGTCTTTAGTGATAAAACAACACAAAAACAATAAATCCTCTCGAGTCCGGCACTACTCGTGCTCCCACATCGCTCTGAAACGATTGTAGGGACTGCAATAGGTCGATTGGCACAGGAGAAGGCCTAGTATCGATCCTCTTCATCGACATACGAAGCAAAGTATAGCTAAAAACACCTGGAAAAGCAATCCAGGTGCTCTTTAGCTCTTAATTGTTATATTCCGGCCACACAAACACCTGGAATAACCACCAGCAGATCTGATATACCTAGTAGCACCCCCATATGCATTTAATTAGACCTGCTTGGGGTAACCCATGCACTAAAAACAAATTAACTACACCATTCACAAACTTGCTACACTACACTGCCTTGATTATTTCCCCCAGAGGATGTACCTTTCTGAAACTCGCAGACCCACTTGCAGTTACCAGAACCACAGTCAACATCACAACGTGTGACATGGTACCAATATTCCACATCGACAAGTACCCGCGTGATGTGTGACTATCGATCTGATTGTAATATTACAGTAAAGGGGAAAACATGGCGCAGGAACATCATTGATTGAGTCTTGAGCTCATCAACAATTGGGGGTGACCGGGCTTTGAGGTGAGTCAGAGCTTGGCCAGGGCCTCATTGGATGCATGCCGCATGATGATTTTTCGGCCATTGAGAACAGTGATTCTGGGGCCTGTTTGCGCAGATCTGCTAGCGATTCGACCTTGCCAACCTGAAGCCAGAGCTCGCGGACTTGAGCAACAATATGCAGGACTTCACTGAGATCATGGAAGAATACACCTTTGGTTTAAGTGGTCTGCAAACTTTTGCGTGATAGCACATCAAACGCGGCACTGAGGCCGTGCCAGGTGCTGTTTATGGAGGGAATTTGCGAATGCGATCTGGATATGTAGCCATCCAGGCGGTACGACGAGCCAATCCAGTCGATCAAACGAGTTGTTGTCCTCTGCACAAAACCTAAAAAAATTGCGAACTCGGTCAACCGTCAGCTGATCCCCAACCCATGCCATCACCCGATTTGTTTCTGCATTTGGGGGGTTTTTAAACCAAGTTGTCGAAGCCACTTGTCGATGAGTCTGGAATTATCGTCGTAACTGGCCTCGGGAATATCAACTGTGCCCAATAAATACTGAAGCACAATGTGTTCTTTGCCGCATTATAATGGGACTGCGCTGGTAATACTACCTACCCACCTACCCACCTACCTACCATTTCTCCAATGACCAATGGCGACCCCTGGAAGAAGTTTTCGCACTTACCACCGTTCTGCTACAAGTGTCCTAGTTCAAACTGCCCTTCTATCCCTATTATTGAAGCTATTGTTTTTTGTGGCGCATATGAAGCCTTTTTTTGGTCGGTCCGTTCTCAAGTCCTTGCTGATCATGGCCAGCGATTTACTGTTGTTTGTATTTTCACCTTGGCTCCACCCGGCATGAAAATATTGCGTGTGGAGCCGTCTGATTCTTGAGCACTCCCAGCACCATCCCTCCCGAGGGATAACTCTTGAGATATAACTCTCTTCAAGTGGTTTTTTGGCCTATCACTGCTTCAGCAGTCACATGCACCTGCAAAGGGACAGACATACAACAGCTGCTGTAACCTGGTGGATAGCGGCGGTTTATACCTGGGAGGAGAGTCAAGCTCCTCCCATACACTTGCGTACTCCGCTCGTGGTCAGGTCCTACGGTCACGGTGCTGCCTGTTTATTTGTTCATCAGCTCTCTTGTCACCGAATCGTGGCTTCCAGAAAACAGCTGTTAATTTTACTTGACCTAGTTTTCATATAGCTTTTGATATGCATATGTGTCGGTATACAGAAATTCAAGAATTCTGAGTAGTACTCCGCGAAAGGTAATTCTTGCACCCATATGTCATTTTTTTTTTTGCGTGCAGCATGCTGATATATTTTCAAACCTTCAAGTTGCCACCAATACTAATCATTCACAGGATTCTCGAATGGCCGAGAGAATGGCGGCTATGAGCATACAGATGGTTCGCATAAAACCCGCGGAGAGCACCAAACGGAGGCAGCTCTCGTCGGACGAGACGGATGGCCCGGGAGGACCAAGACACTAATATGCGGCCGATTTTCAACTTCTTAAACAACACCAAACAAGTAGCCGAGTAGGCAATCATTTAACTACCTTCATTTTAATTTATACATGCCAATAGTCATTTTAATTTCGCTCGGGCTGAACTTGAAGTGCAATAGGCAACGAAACATAAGAATTAAATTGGCATTCACAAGGCAAAGTAATCTGCTCTGGACAAGCCTAGGAGTATCAAATCCCGCACCTGCCTGACAGCAACTATTCCGCACCCGAACGAGAGGGAAGAGACGCACTGTATGGCCCTGTTAGCAACGGAGGGCAATGGAGGGTGAGCAACGACACGTGATATTATTTATTGATTATTTATAACCTTTTTCGGTAGTCAGTACCACAGCGGCTGAAGGTCAAGGAAAGAAACAACAAAGGATATAAGCAGTGCAGGCTTGCGATCATGGATGCCACACGGGATGATATTGGCAGTCCGCGAAAAAAAAAAACGGCCCGCGAATTGCACGCACCTTTCAGCCGTGGCGGCACGTTCTGAATGTACGAAAAGCAGTAATACAGGTATTTGTGCAGTGCTTTCTATAAACCCCCACCCCCCTCTCTCCAGCGATTTTTTATAAAAAAGGGGAGACCATTGAATGGTGAAATGCTATACCCAGAACAGACCGGAGATCAGACCAGTCCGGAAGAAGTCCCTCTTGTAAAGACATCTCATAGTTTGGTCAGGACCAAGGTATTCCAAATATTTTGGTGCATCTAGATAGTCAAAGTACACGGTAACATATGTCTCTCTTAAATTAGAGGACTATATTCAATGGTTGTTGAGCTAGAGCCTCGTATTGAGGGAGGAAATTGGCGTGGGGGATAAAGGGTCTAATAAACGGTTAGTAGGTCGCGAGGAACCTTCGCACGAAGAGGAAGCAAGGAGGGCTGGCCCAATCGTATTTGGTAGCACAAATAACAACACCAAACACATAGTATAGTCAATGGCTTGAAAAATAATTTGTCCTAGACTCTAATCAAATTTACTGTTCATTTTCGGATTAAATGATTTGAGAAAGCATCAGACAGGGTCGAAATTGACGAGGTCGTTACCTAAAAAGACAGCAGTCGATCTAGGCTTCTCGGTCATTGCGCTACCAAGGCTGTAGTTAATCGTGAATAGAATACTCTGGACAGACCCCACACCTGATTGAATGTATTATTTATGGATTGTTTACACACAATATAAGGACGCAATAGTTGTGCAGGATATGGCCGAAGCGAGGTTGGTCAGCAGGAGATGGAGATGTAGAGACTCCCAGCACACAAACACATGGCGAGATAGTTGACAAACCTAAGAAATATGCTGCACAAGTCATGTATTTCTAGGCCGTAAAAACCATGCCCGCAGAAATGTAATGAAAAAACCCGTTGGATGATTCCGAATGCGATGCCAAAAAAAAAATTTACAATGTTTGCACATGTTGTTATTTTTCACCGAGTAGGGGGTATTTTTCCCCGAGTACGTACACATGTACAATGCTCAGCCACTAAATACATTAGATTTTTGTCTAATAAATATAGTGGCAGTGATAAAAACGACTTCACACAGCCACTAAATAGTCCCTCACAGTTTTTTGTCACTGACCCTAATTAAGGTCCCCCGAGATATGAAAGGGACGATCCTTATTACATAAGTACTCGTAAAATGTCAAGAAGTTTATGGCTGTGATGATCCTTGTGTTCCGATCATTTCTGCAAACTTGCCGTTCGAATGTCTGTACTAACGGCCATGATTTTTCTGTAGATCAAATAATTGATTCGAAAGAAGCAAGATTGTGCTGTCTTGCTACTTTTCTATTGTTGTGGCGGAAGAGAATTTCACTGGTAGGACCGCGCGACCCCTGATCATTACATCCGAATTTGCGACCCCTGTTTTGACCGGAATCAATTTCATTTCAAACTGCTCAATCCTTCTCTCCACAATGAGGATTGCTCACATTGCTGAACCTTTGATTTCAGCTCTCTGTCTACTATGGATGACTGCGGTCATTCCTGATTCAAATACTCGGCTCTCTAGCCGGAAACTGTGGGAATTAATCATAGAGGAAAAAAAAAAGTACGAGTCCTGCCATGCAAAGCAACGGCCCTATCCCCCAAGTGTATTCATTTAGAAACCACTTGCGCTCAGGCACTTAACGCGACGGCTAAAACAACCGCTGTAGCGGAGCTCCGGCATCTTATATACAATAAAGAAAGCTAAAAGAAAAGACTCTTCACGCACAACAAATCGGCGCATCCTCGAGATGGATTGTGTGATCATAATCCGCCAAAATCTCGTTCTTTTTCCCCCAGTCCTGTATCGGCTGAAATTTCTTGCATGAATGCGGGATGCGGGCCTTTGGTGTGCTCTGGTTGAGATGCGCGTTCCACTGCCATCTGCAAGAACAGGTTCAGTTTTTTCTTTTCTTTTTGGCTTTTTCTCTAGAACAGCGAGGAGACAAAGACTGACACGATGACGCTCGTATCGCTGTGGCACATGATGGAATTTCGTAGCCAGTCGACACAGTGGCTGATATGTTTGCGAGATGGCTCACTCGTCTTCATGTTCAAATCTGGGTAATAGTCAGGGTCGAGGGCCTTTGTGGGAAATAACATTCAAAGGCTATAAGTATAGGTGTTGGGTTTATAACCGCAGGGAATCCTTACCTTACGAATCATATTCTGGACAGTGCCTAAGTCATCGAGGAACCGACACTTAAGCACCTAGGACGGACCAAACAATGTAGCTCATGAAATACATTCAATCCCGCGATGTAGAACCCAGGATCGGGGCTCGTTTTATTGGGTAATCGTTCTGCCTCGTGTTTTGGGATGCGGGAAATTCCGACTATATGGCAATGTTTAGTTCACAATTTTTGCTCCCCACCAAAGCCAAAGTTGAAATCGAACCCGACAACCAACTCACAGTTGTACAAATCGTCCCATTTCTCATCCAGCTCGGGCGAAGATGGTATTTGAAATGGCGACAAATCCTTCTCGAAACTAGTGTCATACACGACAAGTTCTTCCTCCACCAGATGTTGTACGGGTGCTTCACGGAGCGGTGAAAAATGAGTTTCGCTTACAAGATATGCGTACAAATATGTACAGTATAATCGCGATTGAGGCATCCGACACGATCTCCCGCCTAGCATAGCGACTAAACCAATACCTTGGACGCATATTATGGAGAGTAGGATTGAAATGAGGTATCTTCGAAATAGAGACTGTGGCCGAGGCTCAGAGGCGCGTCCCAGTGGGGCCTCCTGGTCGTCTGGAGCCTCGTTCGGGAGAATCGCATACTTAAATCTAGTGGTGGGCATTGCAGAGAGCAGTGGGTGCGGAAATGGGAGGGGCGTTCAGCGACCTGCGACAAGATCTTGATATGGCAAGATTTTGACTGCGCTTTACCCAAAATAGTCATTTACAACGCTGTGGAAGGGGGGAATGCCCGGCTTGTAGGTTCGATAAATGGGTTGGTGATCCGGTAGCCGTAGAGTAGATTCTGAACATAAATATAGGAAAGTGTACCTGAGGCGTAGAGTGCAAAAAGAGCGACGAAAGAGAATAAGGAATTCCAAAAATGGTGTGTAACGAGTGCGAGTGAGGATCGTGAAGAAATGGTGTTTTGATGGCAAAAAGCCCACTGACAGCTTTCCAGAGAGGAAGGGGCGAGGTGCGTCGATGCAGCCTCTGGGCGCTTGCCCTGCACTGGCTGTTGAGATGGTGGTACAATGGTGGAATTGCACGGTGGGTACTATGCAAACAATGAGGTAATGACAAATAGGGGTTTTACTATAGTAGAGCCAAATGGTCGATGTGCAAAGGATTCCACACGTCGGCCATCCGACCCTACCACAGTGCGGGGGATTTCGATGTCGACCCTGACATCGGCTCAGAAAAGGGAAGGAGGAGAATGGCCGCCTGAAAGTGAAACGAGACCAAGACTGGTACAAAACGGAGGTAACTAAATGTGAACAATGAGTGAGTAATAAACGAATCAACGAAAAGATGATAAAGAATCCAAGATCTGGTCCAAAATGCGATAGAAAACCTTTCGAAGATTGGGAGAGGACGGAATCTCGTAGCCAACATTTGACCGATCCATTGCGTCGATGAGTCTTCTGGTTTCGTGACGAAACTGTGGGCAGACGAAGAGGATATCGAATAAGTTTAATGTGATGTGCGGGGAAAGATTCTCGGACGAAGGAACTGTAGTTGGTTTCGAATCTGGAAGGGGAACGCGAATGGGAAGATAAATGGGAGGTGAACGAAGGCGCTCGACGGGTGGGAAGTGCGGTATACTCGATGCAACACTGCGATCTGAACGGCCAATAGGACATGGATGGACAATGCTAGGATGCGACCCGTGCGGGGGATTTGAGTTCGATGTGCCGCGGTCTGGGCTCGAAATGCGACGTGGAGTTTCGACTGGTGAATGTGGTGTGCGCGGCCGATTTAAATTCGCGATGGGGACAGCGCTCGGGAAATGATGGGCGACGGGTGCGCATGGAACGCGAGGAACGTGCGGGGGATTTAATTTAGGACTGCCGGGCGATGTCGAAGGGCTACGAGGCGAAGCACGAGCAGGGCGCGAAGAGGTGCCCCGAGGAGACAGCAAATGCGCCGCAACTCCGCCGGGATGTCGAGTCATGGGGAGTGGCGAACCGTCGAAGGAGACGAGACGAAAGTCGAAGTTGAACATAGCGAGCTTGTTGGCGATGAGCTCGAGGGTCCGCGGGCAAAACCGAGGGTGCAAACGATGTCTACCCGTTCCACCGCACACGAAACAGCGGCGCGATCGCTTTTTGCGACGGGTAGAAGGCGAAGGTGAAGTATCGATGTTGGAATATGAAGTGGGAAGCGTGAGCGCTGGCGCAGATGATGCGCGAGTAGAATGCAGTGCGATGTAGGGATGTGGAACGCGAGTTGGTCATCCTGACTAGTTGGCCATTGGTTCAAATAAGGCCATGAAGGTGTTATTCTAGGCTTTGGCGTGAATTGTATCTTGAAGGGCATTGTCAAAAAAAATTGAGGCGGAAGAATGATGCCGTTATGGGAGCTTTCGTCATTGCTTGATAGGTACACATGCCGACTTGAATTTTGACAAATTCCTAGTCCAGTAACGCGGCTGAACAAATTCCTGCAATCCCCCTCATCTCTGGGTAAAGAGCTTGTTATGCTGGCCAACCCTGGATTCTCTTTTAAGTTCCGGATACCTCTACTTCACCGCATTGCTCCTTCACCGTTGTCGACTTTCCTCCTACCAAAAAGGGGGAAACATGAGTCCAGACGATTTTGTGGCCGAAAATCATTGGTATTCGCGACAATATTGATTGCTACTGAAATGGATGGTTTTAGAGTCCACTAAAATTAGAGCACCTAGAAACAATAGAATCAGCACCAGACTCAGGTGCACTGATATCTTCACTAAAACCAAGTGAATGGGCGACAATTGTCGTCCAGACTCAAAATATTATGTAAGACTTTTAGTTCGGACTAGTATGATTTGGTCCAAAAATTGGGCCTTCATTGCTACCCGCGCTACATTGCCATGATGTTACTAAACAAGCCACAAAACCTAGACAATGTCTTGATCATTTTGGATTCTCTACCCCCCTACAAGAAATCTTGGACTCATACCCCGCCGTTCCCATGCTACAGCACCTTCCAAAAAAGGCACATTTTCACACTACTAGGCCTTTCCGGTCTTGTGCTACCATCTTGCAATACTCATACCACCTACTGTACTATTACAATCAATTCGACAGGGGGTGTGACGCGTGACCCGAATTTCCAATTGGACAGTTCGACAACCCAATATTTTGGCGTGACGCCGGAAAAAAAATCGACAAATTCGACAATATTTTGGCCGAAATCGAGCTTTTTTGTGAGGGGACGACGATTTCTTGCGTGACGAACCGTCTGGAAGATTCGACAACAGCCCGGGTGACGGGTGACAAACCACCAAAGTTCAACATCGACAGGTACCCGCGTGACTGTCGATTTGATTGTAATAGTACAGTATTGCGTTCCTCTTTACTTCCTCCTTTTTCTCTTTTTGTCTTTTGTCCGTGTCTTTCGTTCGTTCTCTGCTGTCTTTTTTGATTTCTTCGTTTTCGTCCTTTGTCTGGCGCGTGGCTTTGCTCCCCGCTAGTGTTGGGAAAGTTCGGTTCAGTTCGGTTCAGAGGCTTTTTTCCCGAACCCCGAACCTGAACTTCGGTTCAGGTTCAGACATTTGCCGAACCTTGAACCTGAACTCGAGTTCAGGTTCAGTTCAGGTTCGAACTCGGTTCGAACCCTGATTTTGTCCCCGTCCAAAATGTCAAATTTTGAGAGAAAGAAAGCAAAAATCAGAACTGTGTTTATACCGGCCTTGTCATTTGCTCATCTCCCACAGTCATTCAGGCCATCCAGACCACTAGAATCATAATCCAGAGCAGCTGTCAATCACGTGTTGAGGCCTTATTCCAATCAAACATGCAATGTACAACACTCAACAGCTATTTGTACCCAATGTGCACTCGGAAATGGTTATATCATGTTATACCATCGAATTTATAAGGTCATGGCGACTGAAATGCACCCCAAAATGACTGAAATCACTCAGAAAAATGGTATTTCGGTTCGGGGTTCGGTTCAGTCCAGCAGAAAATATTCTGGCCCGAACCCCGAACCTGAACTTCGGTTCAGGTTCAGGGATTTGCCGAACCTTGAACCTGAACTTCGTGTTCAGTTCGGTTCGGTTCGAGTTCGAACCGAAAGTCTGAACCGAACTTTCCCACCACTACTCCCCGCGTAGCGATGGCGATCGCGCTGCCACCTCATCCGCCTGTGGTGTCGGGGCGCAGCTGCCTTGTGCCCGCTGCGGACAGCCTTATCCGCAAACACACTTTTTTCTGCACCCGAAGGTGCTGATTGCGTTGGGTGCTGGGTGCGTCGGGGCCTTTCGTGGTGCGTGACAACGCTAGGCCGCAGTGTGACGGGATGGCCCTGGGTCGCAGCTCCTACAAGACGACGTTGATTCCAATTTCCGGTCTGCTGCTGCTGGGCGGCAGTGACGTGAGCCGACGCCGGGTCGCGGTGTCATCCGACCCTGCGTCCGACGCTACGTCGTGGCGGGACTGGATCAGCGCGTCGCGGCTGGGGTGATCTGGCGCGGGGCGATATGACGACGTGGGGTGCGGGGCGCTCGTGGCGCTCGAGATGGGCTAATTTTCGAGCGGACGCGACCCCTCGGTATCTTCCGTTGCCGGTGCCGACGCGTGGGCAAACGAGGCGGCGGGGTAGGCGAGGCGCATCGTGGGCCGTCGCGCGTCGCTCCGCCGGTTCGGCGGCTGCCAGAGATGAGGGCGGGGGTCTGCAATATTAGCAGATGCTAGAGACGTCGGCGCGGTGTGGCACGGGCGCGGTGCACTCGTGTCCCGTCTGCTTGGCGTCTATGTCACGTCCGCCGCGTCATCGTCATGTCGGCGTTCGTGCATTGGTGCTGGTGGTGCGAAGTGGTCATGGGCCGTCGCGCGTCGGTGTCGGTGTCGGCAGATGGCAGAGACGCGGGCGGTTAGAGTGGAATATAATGAGCAATAACAATCGATCCTTTACAATATATTAATTTTCTTGCTCATCTTGCCTCGGGGTTGGATTAACCACCCTGAGTTGCTTAGTTGTCGGGATCATGATCATAAATATTGGTACACAGATTTTTATTGCATTCGGATTCGCTGACTGCACCGAACTTCATCATGAGGTATACCGCGGGCATTCACGGTGTGATTCACCGCGTGCCCAGATACTTAATATCACAAACATTCTGCTGAATTAGAGGTTTAATTTAGAGCTTGCCGTCCGAGGCGCCAATGAACAAATACCATCCATATAAGGAGGTTTCTTGAAGCGGATGCTGAACCCTACTAGCAGTAAATACAATCCCAAAGACCCAAAGGCACTGAAAACGGAGCATAATTTGACCATGGATATTTCCTGAAAGGCAAGTGAACCACGGGATTAAATGAAAGGGGGGAATTTGAGTGAGTACTAGATGAAAAGAAAACTCCCCACCCGTATCGAACAGGGAAGTGAAGTGCGTGGCCCGCGACGTACACCATAGGCCGTTAAGTTCCACAACGAGGATTTAGAATAGGAATGAGAAGAGACACCTTGAAATTCGAAGGATTCCAACCCAAGGGGTGTTGGAATCGATATTATGTGGTAAGAGGTAGCAGGGGTGGGGAAGGTATAGTATACTAGCGTGGTCCCAAAGGCTCCCGATAATCAATCCAAGTACCACAAGCGTAGATGGGGTTGTGGACGACAACAACGTCCCGGCACAATTTCTATTGAGTGTTCTCATTAACGAGTCCCTTCCAGATGCCGTCGTCATAGCTACAAGCGCCTCCGAATGTAAGATTAAACTCGAACAGTTCAGAAAGTAAATCACCGATTTCCGAGCCGATATTCCAGCTACTCTCACTTCTCGACTTTGATACCGTCGTAAGGCTGCTATCAAACTATCATCCCAACGCAAACGAGTAGGCCTCTCAATCTGCAGCATGGCCGCTCAGTCGCTGAAATCAGTGTCCTCAATCCAGTACCGTGAGGCTGAATTGAAGCAAGAAATATCAGCAGTGGTCAGATAGTACGCGGTTATATTCCAGACCTGGTTGGATTTCCCCGCGTATCCATTTAGCAACGAATAGTTCTGCATGGACCCAGAAGTCTTTGCCTCCTTCGACGCCGACCTTCCAATCCTCGGCGTACTCGTCATTGGAAAGCCACATGAGAACGAAGCGCGGATCATCGACTGAGTGGTGCGCCTCGTTGTCAGGATCGAATGGGCTCATCTGCATGTTGACCAAAACACAGAGTCGGGTGCAATGGCGGAGAGTGGAGGAAAGGAAAGGCGAGTATTCGGCGTCTAAATGGTTTACGGACAGATGGGTGAGCGCCGGGAATTGAGCAAAAGGCATCTCCGTGAGGAATTCAATGTCGGCATCCCACAGGTCAAGATGGGTGAGCGTTCGAAACAATGGGCGAGCCGGGTCGACGGAGGAGCCTCCTATAAGGTCCAACAATACGACAGACAACCGGCGCAATTCCATGATCTCGAGAGCAGTCACCATAGCAGAATTGGCGTAAAACAACGTGAGATTGCGGATTCCACTACAAAGTGAAAGAATACGCAAGGGCCATTCTTTATCAGAATAATACTCCCATGCGAGAAAGTCACGCAAATATTTCGCGGACTTGGCAGGGTGTATCTCGATTGCAAGGCGGAGCGCATCTGACCAAGGGGCTGTGACAATGAGAGTGCGATATAGAAGTGGTTCTATCCTAGGCAAGAAGTTAGAGGCTTAGGGTTCCTCGACAGGCTAAACCGACAGATTACCACACACAGACGCGTCGTGCGACACGGACGAGTTGGGGCATTGACTGAGGAATGTCGATTGCTGCAATTTCAAAGATTTCTCGCTCAAGTTCGGGCGGGAACGCAGGAAGCTTAAGGATGGGCGAGTTCATGGGAGACAAGAGCAAGTCGTGTTGATGCCATCATGGGCTGTGCCATCACCAAAAGTGTCAAAAGCTTCTAAGCACCCCGTGACCTCGGCAAGTGCCGTTAAGGCTTGGACGCGACTTTCAAGTGTCCAATAAGCCTTTCGCCCACTTGGCCAGCAGCTTCAAGGCTCTCCGCTACATTTTAAGTGCCCCCTAAGCTGCTATTAAGCCTTGACTGCTAAGCCACATAACACTGTTTTCACGCGACTTTTTCGATCATTTCGGACTCTCCTCTCACTCGCCGCTCGTCTATCTGGTGTCTCTGGTACAAAATCTTGAGTGCGACGTCTATGAAATACAGAAGCATTGCTGTACTCGGGGTCTTTATTTTATCGTGGCATGTAAAGCCTAAGTACTTGTCCAGAGCTCCCTAGGTGAGCACTTATTTTCTTGGTTTTGAGTCTCCCAGACTGATTTAACTTTTCGCAGTTTCCCAGTGCAACTCATCAACTCGGGATCTTTCAAGATCCTCTCAACCAATCCATGCTAAATTTTCAGCACTATTTGAACGCGACTTCACCTCTTATCGCGCCGCCTGGCTTGCCAATGTGACCGGCACACTTCGGAGTATGTAGATTCAGTTCCTTAAACTCAACGTCGCTTTGTTTTATTTTTTTCCGGTTCAATTACTGCAATGCCTTGACCGCCTTGGAGCGCAATCTCATTGAGTCAGAAACATCCAAGAACACTTTGCAAGGTATTGACCCTCAAAATTTCCGACTGACTTGCCTTCGTACTTTTTCAGTTTAACTCTCTGCTTGTCTTGAACGAAGTCAGGCACCTTAAAATCGGTTTCAATCGACCTATACAAATATACTTGATGCACTTTGAACGCTATTCTGCCTTTAAACACGCCGATTGACCCAAGGTCTGTAATTGCAACTCCGAGTTCATTTATTGTACTGACTTACTATCTTTGGCAGTTGTTTTGTGCCTCAAGACATCGTCCTAAAGCGCCGGTATCCTCGTCATGAATATCTTATCAACATTCTATACGGTTGGAATAAGGTGTTGCGCCAATATATTTTTTTTTGTGGTCAGTCCAAGTTCAATTTTATTTCAGGCTCAACCTCTTACTGTCTTGCTTGTAGTGACCTTCAATAAATTGTCCTCAAGCGACGATGTACTCGTTAGTAATGTCCTGTTAGCGTTATATACGACTAGAATATTTTCTTTATGGTCAGTTCAACTTCGGCTTCAACTCACCCTTCCCTCTTACTGATTTGATTGTAGCTCACTCACGCCTCCAACCATCGTACTAAAGCTCCCATATCCTTGACAGCAAGGTCCCATTAACGTTATATACAACTGCAATACACCATTCAACCAGTACTGCCTTTTCCGTGGTCAGCCCACCTTTGACTTTATTTCAAGTTGAATTCTTCCTAACATTGTCTTGAGCTTCGAATACTTCGACCTACACTGGGAGGATATGCACTAATTCCAGACCAGAACATGCTAAAGGTATCCAATGAATATTTACAATATTATTCAAGTTTGTGGTCCCGGAATATTCAAGATGACTTTTAAATGTTTCTTGAATAATTGGGGGCAGAATATGCTAGGGATTTTTAAAGTTCCTTTCAGTTTTGTTGAGGATACCTTCAGTGTAATCTTACTCAAACCTTTCAAATATCCTGGCAGGGAATACCTGAGAGATCATTTAAATAAATCACCCATGTTTCATGGCAGAAAAATGAAGGGTATTTAAAAGATGTCTCAAGTATGTTTTAGATGGCGTTCAGAGTGTGTTCTAGATATCTTTCAGTTTAACAGCCCCGAAAAAATGGAAGATTTTTAAAATTTCTTTTGCATATGTTTTTGATAATCTTCAAGATAACTTTCACATGTGCAGCCCTGAAAAACAAGAAGATATTTAAAATAGGTTCAGGATACACACCAGAATAACTTCTACATATATTCTCTGTTCACAGGTCAAGAATATCCTAAACACATGTAAGAAACTGTGAAGAAATATTTAAAATGTGTTCAGAAGATTCTCCTGCTGGACTTGAGGAAGGCTTTTCAAATGTTTCCCCAATGTTTCCAGGGAAGCCTTTAGCATAATTTTTGTGTTCATAGAGGAGGCTCTGTGCCTGAACACACAAGGGATATGGAGTTCAAATTTAAAATGTTTTGCACATAACTTGCACCAGAACATGCAAAAGGTATTTAATATAGATTCTGAATGATGTCTTGAATGTCTTTTCAAATATTCCTAAAGTGCGTGCCACCAGAATATTCATTGGGCATTTAAAATGATTCTAAGGTCCGCCATGCTCAATGACATTGATTGCGACACCCCACACAAACTTGGACGACCCCGGCCTCAGTGTGGACTGAGCCCCAATCTGATTATGAGGCATGCATGCCCCACGGCCTGCCTTCACCAGCGCCGACGCCCCACACAACCTTGGGGAAACCCCGGTGTCAGCATGGGAAATACCCTCCCAAGGAAGAGGCAGATTGGCATGCACCCGATCCCCTTTACCAATCCCATCAAATAGAGAGGGAAAGCAAAATACGTAGTTGTAGAGCATGTCATACCAGATGGAGAAGATGACACCGAAGATATCGTAGACAACAAAGACCTCGAAGACCTCCTCGTTCCGGAGAACAGCACCATGCATGTGGACTCCCCATGTCGGACATGTTTCTTGGGGCGACTTTGTCGATGCCCAGTGAGCTTGGTGCCAACAAGTTTTTTTGCAGTGGTGATGTGGAACAGGAACCACGAGCGTGAGGAGGCAACTTGGCATTTGGAGTGGGTACAATTCTGGAACTTGAGCCAGACATCTCCAGCGGAGGTGTTAGAGCACATTCAGCCTTGGTCCAAGCTCTGTGCAACTCGCCGAAGCTCCACCGAGAGTTTTGAGCCAAGCTGGGGACTCAACGGTGTTCAGCGGAGCACATTCAGCCTTGGTCGAAGCTCGGAGCTACCTGCCGAAGCTCCACCCAGATTTTTGAGCCAGGTGGGAGACTCCACAATGTTCGGCGGAGCACATTCAGCTTTGGTTGAAGCTTTGTGTGCCTTGCTGAAGCTCCACCACCCCTGCCGAAGATGTCTGGCTCAAGTTCCAGAATTGTACCCACTCCAGCATCTTCGGCTGGGATTTTTGAGTCAAGCTGGGCTGGAGCAGTGTTGCATTTTAAGGGCTTATTAAGGCATTTTTTTTTATATAAAGCCTTAATATGATATTAAGGGCTTATTAAGGGTCAAGGTTTAATTAAGCCTTAAGGGCAAACACGTGATTTTTGAGGCATTCAGTGAACACTCAGTAAATATTTATTGGACTGTCTTTCACATATCATAGTCATCTCCAGACACCAAAAGAGCTCTGTCGTTGGGCTCTTCATCACTTTCTTCTCCGGCAAGGAGCTCCATGAGCAGTCTTTCTCATGTGAACTGCGTCAGATGCGGTCTTCCAACTGGCTTTGCCACCATTCCACCAAATAGTGTCGCCAGTGAGCGCGGAAAGATAGAGCTGCGTGAATGTCCGCCTTGGGGAGGCTGTGGTGCCTCCTCATCCTCATTCTCCTCACTCTCCTGCGTGGCTTTCACCCACTTCGCCATCTCCACACACCAATCAGCCGACGACTTGATCAATTTCGTGGTTGAGGGGCCGTCACTTTCATCTTCCAACAGATCGGCATATCGTGGAACGGCCAGGAGCCCTGCGGCCCTCATTGAATTGTGGACACTGTGAGCGGCCCTTTCATCCACCAGCCCCGCTTCACAGTTAGCAGCACGAATGTTCGCTCCGAGCTGATTAGGAGAGTGGGTGATGTATAAAGATGGTGCAATGAAACATACCTTTGACATCTTGTGTAGTTTATCGGTCTTGAGACAATTATGAAGACGGGTTTTCTTGACTTTTATATCAGAGAAATCACATTCATTTGGTGCTTGATTCATTCTGAATCTGAAGTTGTTCCCAGACCAACAGGGGATCGTCCGGCTGAGTAGAGAGCAGGTTACATCAGGTGCATGCACCAATGAGAATTAAATATGCACATGCTGCTTCTGAAACTCTTTCTTGTGTGCTTGCCAGGCAGCAAAGTTGCCGGTTCCTGCCAAATATTGCATGAACGCTGTCGGAACAGCCTTCTCTTTCTCAGCATCCTCCTCTGGATCTCACAGGGTATCTCTTAGCCTTGAGTGAATACGTCGATAGAGCTATAAAAAATCTGAATTAGCTCAACACAGCAGATAAAATATGCATACACACCGAAATGATTTCCATGTTTAAGGTGAATACATTTAGCCCAGCTTTGTCACCAAATCGCTCAAGACACTCATATGGATTCAAGATGAGGCAGAAAATAAACAGAGGCTGGTCCAATGCTGCCCAACGCTTCTCAAGCCACACAAGCATACCTTTGGACACAGTCTTATTGGAGCGCTGTGCAAAATGATGATATAGGCCTGCAAAGGTCAGTAGAACTTGGTCGCCTTGCATATTATTGGCTTGATTAATGTTCATTGCATAGCAAATTGGCTCTATGTCATCAACAAGTGTCTGCAGCGAGGGCCAGAACTGGGTATTCTCGAGCAGATTGCACTGAGCATTGGCAGTTTCGGTTATTTTCTTTACTGCCTTCCGGTTTTGCTCATGTCCGAGCTGCGCTTCAATTATCTCTTCCTGGCGAAGGTATGCTGCATGCCGGAGGGAGCTTTGAGATTGAGGAGACAATGAAAGGCCACATAATGTGTTGTCCACCGGGTGATGTTTGCAAGAGGATACACGAGCACCACAAAATTGTTCTTGGGTTGCGCATCATCAAAGATCTTGCGCACACGGTCATGAGAAAGAATCCAATGAATAAGATCTGTAGCCTGTTCAGCAACCACAGAAGCCTCCTCATTAACCGCTAAGTAGTTGCTGAGGATAAGTTGTCCCTTGGTTGAATGAGAATACTGGAAAATATACGGAAAGAATTTGTGGCACTCACTTGATGGGCACAACAAGGAATGACAAATATCCATGGCTGCTTCAAACCAAGATCTTTATGGCCTCGTTTGGCTACCCCCATCGTTATTGTAGACAAAGACCATTGCATAGAAACTGATCGTGGACACGTTCTATCTCTGCCGAAGTAAATGGGATGTTGGCACCACCAGTTCTGGCTGCTTCATGGCCTTCTTGACATTGCGAAACAACCTCTTTTGTTTTTTTGAGGTTGGTGCAGTGTCTGACTTGTCATAGGTCAAATCCACAGATGTGGTCGACCCTTGATCTGTGCAGCTTTTCCTTTGGCCACTGATGACCCATATGGGCACGGTTCAGATGTGCAATCATGGCAGACTTCTCTCCGTGGACATGGCCTGATTCTTCATGAGCTGGTGGTCATTGGTCAATGATGGTGAGAGTGGGAATTATGTATGGGATTAGACATACCTGCTGTAAATGCCGCCTCCTCCCATTTGAGTCTGTCCTTCAATACTAAATCTGTGTTGTTTGGGGGGTCTTCGACACATCGATGATGGCGGATGCAGCCTAGACAGTAGGCTTCATTGATGGATGCATTTTGTTTTGGGCCTTTGAAAAAGAACTTCCAAAGAGCTCCCTCTTTTGGAGGCATGCTTGAAGTACCAGGTCCTTTGATGCAAAAAAAAAAAGAGATGCCATGTGGAATGATGCACGTGATGATATTAAGGGTTAAATTAAGCGCGCAGTTCGTTATAAAGCCTTAACATTAAGGCCATATTAAGCCTTAGCCTTAATTAAGGCTTAACCCTTAACTGCAACACTGAGCTGGAGACTCCACAATGTTCAGCTGAGCACATTCCACCTTGGTTGAAACTTTGTGCCACTCGCCGAAGCTCCACCGAGGTTTTTGAGCCAAGCTCAAGAGTCCACAATGTTCAGCGGAGCACAGTCAGCCTTGGTTGAAGCCTTGTGTGGCTCACTGAAGCTCCGCCGAGATTTTTGACCCAAGCTGGAGACTCCACAATGTTGGGCAGAGCACATTCAGCCTTGCTCGAAGCTCTGTGCTACTCGCCAAAGCTCTGCCGAGATTTTTGAGCCAAGCTGGAGACTCCACAATGTTCGGCCAAGCACATTCAGCCTTGGTTGAAGCTCTGTGCTTCTCGTCAAAGCTCCACCACCTCTGCCAGAGGTGTCTGGCTCAAGTTCCAGAATTGTACCCACTCCAGCATCTTCAGCTGGATTTTTGAGTCAAGCTGGAAACTTCACAATGCTCGGTAGACCACATTCAGCCTTGGTCGAGGCTTTGTGCCACTTGTCGAAGCTCCACCGGATTTTTGGGCCATGCTGGAGACTCCACAATGTTCGCGGAGCACATTCAGCCTTGGTCGAAGCTCGGTGCTACCTGCCAAAGCTCCGCCGAGAGTTTTGAGCCAAGCCGGAGACTCGACAATGTTCGGTGGAGCACATTTAGCCTTGGTTGGAGCTCTGTGCCACTCGCTGAAGCTTCGCCGAGACTTTTGACCCAAGCTGGAGACTCCACAATGTTTGGTGGACCACATTCAGCCTTGGTCGAAGCTTTGTGGGACTCGCGGAAGCTCCGCTGGATTTTTGGGCCACGCTGGCAACTCCACAGTGTTCATGAAGCACATTCAGGCTTGGTCAAAGCTCTGTGCCACTCGCCAACGGTCCGCCGAGACTTTTGACCCAAGCTGGAGACTCCACAATGTTTGGCAGAGCACATTCAGCCTTGGTCCAAGCTCTGTCCATCTCGCCGAAGCTCCACCGAGATTTTTGACCCAAGCTTGGGACCCCACACAATGTTTGACAGAGCACATTCAGCCTTGGTTAAAGCTTTGTGCCACTCGCCGAAGCTCTGCCGAGATCTTTGAGCCATGCTGGAGACTCCTTATTATGCCCGTTTGAGGTTTGTCCCCTCCTTACTATTTATTTATTCTTTACTTACTGGTGTCGTAGTAGTATTCCTATTAGGTTTGCAATACAGTCGTTCACCCTATTGTGCCTGTCTGAGTATTATTCCTATTAGTGGAGTCTGGCTCAAAACTCTCGGCGGAGCTTCGGCGGGTGGCACAGAGCTTCCACCAAGGCTGAATGTTCTCCACCAAACACTGTGGAGTCTCCAGCTTGACTCAAAAATTGTAGCCAAAGATGTTGGAGTGGGTACACTTCTGGAACTTGAGCCAGACATCTCTGGCGGAGGTGGTGGAGCTTTGGTGAGAAGCACAGAGCTTCGACCAAGGCTGAATGTGTTCCGCAGAACATTGTGGAGTCTCCAGTTTGACTCAAAAATCTGGTGGAGCTTCGGCGAGTGGCACAAAGCTTCGACCAAGGCTGAATGTGCTCTGCCGAACATTGTAGAATCTTGAGCTTGGCTCACAAATCTCGGTGGAGCTTTGACCAAGGCTGAATGCGCTCTGCCAAACATTGGGCAGTCTCCAGCTTGGGTCAAAAGTCTCGGCGGAGCTTCGGAGAGATGCAGAGCTTCGACCAAGGCTGAATGTGCTCTGCCAAACATTGTGGAGTCTCCAGCGTGGGTCAAAAATCTCGGTGGAGCTTCGGCAAGGTGCACAGAGCTTCGAGGGGTAACCAAATGAGGCCATAAAGATCTTGGTTTGAAGCAGCCGTGGATATTTATCGTTCCTTGTTGTGCCCATCAAGTGAGTGCAACAAATTCTTTCCATAAAATTTCCAGTATTCTCATTCAACCAAGGGACATCTTATCCTCAGGGACTACCTAGCGGCTAACAAGGAAGCTTTTGCAGTTGCTGAACAGGCTCCAGATCTTATTCATTGGATTCCTTCTCATGACCGCATGCGCAAGATCTTTGATGATGCACAACACGAGAAGAATTTTGTGGTGCTCGTGTATCTTCTTGCAAACATCACCCAGTGGAAAACACATTATGTGGCCTTTCATCATCTCCTCGATCTCAAAGCTTCCCTCTGGCATGCAGCATACCTTTGATGGGAAGAGATAATTGAAGCGCAGCTCGGATGTGAGCAAAACCGGAAGGCAGTAAAGAAAATAACCGAAACTGCCAATGCTCAGTGCAATCTGCTCGAGAATACCCATTTCTGGCCCTTGCTACAGACACTTGTTGACGACATAGAGCCAATTTGCTATGCAACGAACATTAATCAAGCCGATAATACACACAGCGACCAAGTTCTACTGACCTTTGCAGGCCTATATCATCATTTTGCACAGCACTCAAATAAGACTGTGTCCAAAGGTATGCTTGTGTGGCTTGAGAAGCGTTGGGCAGCATTGGACCAGCCTCTGTTTATTTTCTGCCTCATCTTGAATCCGTATGAGTGTATTGAGCGATTTGGTAACAAAGCTGGGCTAAATGTATTCGCCTTAAACACGGAAATCATTTCGGTGTGTATACATATTTTATCTGCTGTGTTGAGCTAATTCAGATTTTTTATAGCTCTATCGATGTATTCGCCCAAGCCCAAAAGATACCCTGCGAGATCCGGAGGAGAATGCTGAGAAAGAGAAGGCTGTTTTGACAGTGTTCATGCAACATTTGGCAGGAACCCACGACTTTGCTGCCTGGCAAGTGCACAAGGAAGAGTTTCAGAAGCAGCATGTGTGTATTTAATTCTCGTTGGTGCATGCACCTGATGCAACCTGCTCTCTACTCAGCCAGATGATCCCCGGTTGGTCTGGGAACAACTGAAAAGCTGCCCGGATGTAACTGAACTTGCGCACCTTGCCAGTCTTCTGCTCAGGTTCAGAATGAATCAAGCACCAAATGAACGTGATTTCTCTGACATAAAAGTCAAGAAAACCCGTCTTTGTAATTGTCTCAAGACCGATAAACACAAGATGTCGAAGGTATGTTTCATTGCACCATCTTTGTACATCACCCACTCTCCTAATTAGCTTGGAGCGAACATTCGTGCTGCTAACTGTGAAGCGGGCTGGTGGATGAAAGGGCCACTCGCAGTGTCCACAATCCAACGAGGGCCGCAGGGCTCCTGGCGGTTCCATGATATGCTGATCTGTTGCCCCTCAACCACGAAATTGATCAAGTCGTCGGCTGATTAGCATGTGGAGATGGCGAAGTGGTTGAAAGCCGCGCAGGAGAGTGAGGAGAATGAGGATGAGGAGGCACCGCAGCCTCCCTAAGGCGGACATTCATGCAGCTTTATCTTTCCACGCTCACTGGCGACACTATTTGGTGGAACAGTGGCAAAGCCAGTTGGAAGACCGTGTGCGATGCAGTTCACATGAGAAAGACTGCTCATGGAGCTCCTCGCCGCAGAAGAAAGTGATGAAGAGCCCGACAAAAGAGCTCTTTCGGGGTCTGGAGACGACTAAAATATGTGAAAGACAGTCCAATAAATATTTACTGAGTGTTTGCTGAATGCCTCAAAAATCACGTGTTTGCCCTTGAGGCTTAATTAAACCTTGACCCTTAATAAGCCCTTAGTATCATATTAAGGCTTTACAAAAAAAAAAATGCCGTAATAAGCCCTTAACATGCAACACTGCTCCAGCCCAGCTTGACTCAAAAATCCCAGCCGAAGATGCTGGAGTGGGTACAATTCTGGAACTTGAGCCAGACATCTCCGGCGAAGGTGGTGGAGCTTCAGCAAGAGGCACAGAGCTTCGAGCAAGGCTGAATGTACTCCGCCGAACATTGTGCAGTCTCCAGCGGGCTCAAAAATCTCGGCAGAGCTTTGGTGAGCCACACAAAGGTTCAACCAAGGCTGAATGTGCTCTGCCAAACATTGTGCAGTCTCCAGCTTGGCTCAAAAACCTCGGCAGAGCTTTGGCGAGTGGCACAAAGTTTCAACCAAGGTGGAATGTGCTCTGCTGAACATAGTGGAGTCTCCAGCTTGACTCAAAAATCCCAGCCGAAGATACTGGAGTGGGTACAATTCTGGAACTTGAGCCAGACATAAAGCTTTGACCAAGGTGGAATATGCTCCGCCGAACATCATGGAATCTCCAGTATGGGTCAAAATCTCGGCGGAGCTTCGGCAAGTGGCACAAAGCTTTAACCAAGGCTGAATGTGCTCCACCAAACATTGTGCAGTCTCTAGCTTGGGTCGAAAATCTTGGTGGGGCTTCAGCGAGTAGCACAAAGCTCTCCGCCAACCATTGTGCAGTCTCCAGCTTGGGTCAAAAATCTCGGTGGAGCTTCGGCAAGTGGCGCAGGCCTTTGAGCAAGGCTGAATATGCTCCACCGAATGTTGTGAAGTCTCCAGCTTGACTCAAAAAATCCCAGCCAAAGATGCTGGAGTGGGTACAATTCTGGAACTTGAGCCAGACATCTCCGGCGGAGGTGTTGGAACTTCAGCGAGAAGCACAGAGTTTCAACCAAGGCTGAATGTGCTCTGCCACACATTGTGCAGTCTCCAGCTTGGGTCAAAAATCTAGGCGGAGCTTCGGCAAATTGCACAAACGCAGTCATGGACCCTGCCTTTTGGCGAGTGGCACAGACCTTCCACCAAGGCCAAACATTGTGGAGTCTCCAGCGTGGCTCAAAAATCTCAGTGGAGCTTTGACCAAGGCTGAATGTGCTCCACTGAACATTGTGGCGTCTCCAGAGTGACTCAAACATCTCAGCGGAGCTTCGGCGAGTGGTACAGAGCTCTCTGCTAAACATTGTGCAGTCTCCAGCTTGGTTCAAAAATTTCGGCAGAGCTTCGGCAAATTCACAAAGCTTTGACCAAGGCTGAATATGCTCCGCTGACGATTGCGAAGTCTCCAGCTTGATTCAAAAATCCCAGCCAAAGATGCTGGAGTGGGTACAATTCCAGAACTTGAGCCAGACATCTCCGGCAGAGGTGTTGGAGCTTCAGTGAGACGCACAGAGCTTCCACCAAGGCTGAATGTGCTCTGCCAAACATTGTGGAGTCTCCAGCATGGCTCAAAAATCTGGGTGGAGCTTCGGCGAGTGGCACAAAGCTTTAACCAAGGCTGAATGTGCTCTATCAAACACTGTGCAGTCTCCAGCTTGGGTCAAAAATCTCGGCAGACCTTTGGCAAGTGGCACAGGCCTTCGACCAAGGCTGAATATGCTCCACCAAATATTGTGAAGTCTCCACCTTGACTCAAAAATCCCACTCGAATGTGCTCCGCCAAACATGGTGGAGTCTCCAGCTTGGCTCAAAACTTTCGGTGGAGCTTTGGTGAGTGGCACAGAGCTTCCACCAAGGCTGAATGTTCTCCGCCGAACATTGTGGAGTCTCCAGCTTGACTCAAAAATCGCAGCCGAAGATGCTGGAGTGGGTACAATTCTGGAACTTGACCCAGACTTCTTCGGCGGCGGTTGTGGCACTTCAGCAAGAACCACAGAGCTTTGACCAAGGCTGACTGTGCTCCACCGAACATTGTGGATGCTGGAGTATTGGCTCGATGCACCATAAAGTCAGTATGCAGAACCAGTTTCCGCATACATAAACCTGCCCCTGTAATACTGTACTAACCTTTTCCTGATGTTCCTTTGTTTTCTTACCTATGCGGGCATCTTTGCCCACTTCACGTATACTGCTGTTGACACACAGGGACATTCCTCGGTCATTCACCTTATTGTGCCTGTCTGAGTATTATTCCTATTAGTGGAGTCTCCAGCTTGGCTCAAAACTCTCGCCGGAGCTTTGACGGGTGGCACAGAGCTTCCACCAAGGCTGAATGTTCTCCGCCAAACATTGTGGAGTCTCCAGCTTGACTCAAAAATCACAGTTGAAGATGCTGGAGTGGGTACAATTCTGGAACTTGAGCTCGAAGCTCTGTGCCCCTCACTGAAACTCTCTGAGGCCGGGGTTTCCCCAAGGTTGTGTGGGGCATCGGTGCTGGTGAAGGCAGGTTGTGGGGCATGTGTGCCTTATAATCAGATTGGGGGTCAGTCCACGTTGAAGCCGGGGTCTCCCAAGTTTGTGTGGGGTGTCACGATCAATGTGATTGAGCATGGCGGACCTTAGCATCATTCCACTCACCGAAGCTCCGCCGAGATTCTTGACCCAAGCTGGACACTGCACAATGTTTGGCGGAGCATATTCAGCCTTGGTGGAAGCTCTGTGCCACCTGCTGAAGCTCCGCCAAGAGTTTTGAGCCAAGCTGGAGACTCAACAATGTTTGGCGGGGCAAATTCAGCCTTGCTCAAAGCTCTGTGCCTCTCGCCGAAGCTCCTCCACCACCTCCGCCGGAGATGTCTGGCTCAAGTTCCAGAATTGTACCCACTCCAGCAATCTTCAGCTGGAATTTTTGAGTCAAGCTGGAGACTCCACAATGTTTGGCAGAGCACATTCAGCCTTGGTCGAAGCTCTGTGCTTCTTGCCGAAACTCCACCACCTCTGCCGGAGATGTCTGGCTCAAGTTCCAGAATTGTACCCACCCCAACATCTTCGGCTGCGATTTTTGAATCAAGCTGGCGACTCCACAATGTTCAGCGGAAACATTCAGCCTTGGTGGAAGCTCTGTGCCACCCGCCAAAGCTCCGGCGAGAGTTTTGAGCCAAGCTGGAGACTCCACTAATAGGAATAATACTCAGACAGGCACAATAAGGTGAACAACTGTATTGCAAACTTAATAGGAATAATACTCCGACACCAGTAAGTAAGAGACTAAATACATAGTAAGGAAGGGACAAACCTCAGACTGGCCCAATAAGGTGAACAACTGAGGAATGTCCCTGTGTGTCAACAGCAGTATAAGTAAGGCGGGCAAAGATGCCCGCATAGGTAAGAAAACAAAGGAACATCAGGAAAAGGTTAGTACCACATTACTGGGGCAGGTTTACATATGCGGAAACTCGTTGGCGCGTCGAGCCAATACTTCAACACTCCCCCTGGAGAGAATAAGCCATAAAGTATCAGTAGAGTGATATAAAGACACAATAGAATTGACCGTGAACAAGGGGAAAAGGAAACTCCCCATCATGTTGAGCACCTCTGCTCTGCTCCCATCCGCTCCCCTACTCCATCAAACCAAGTGAGCGCACAATAGCGAGATGCGCATCACGGGGCAGGACCTTGGTGAAGATGTCTACGAGATTTTCAGCTGACGCAACATGCTGAATCTTGATATCCCCGGCAGCCATGTGCTCATGGCTATAGTGTTCATGGATATCAATGTGCTTCACACGTGCATGGCCCTTCGCGTCGTGCATGAGTGCAGAGGTGCCCAGGTTATCGCCATAGAGGAGGACCGGGCGCTCTTGGGACATATGCAGCTCATTGAGAAAACTGTACATCCACATTGCCTGCTTCGAGCTGCACGTCAGCACCACGTACTCTGCCTCTGTCGTTGACAGAGCAACTGTGGCCTGCTTCTTCGACGACCAGGACACCGGGCCACCCAACATCATAAAAACCTTGCCAGATGTCCCTTGAGGTATGTGAGCGAGTGCTGAACAGCCTTCCAGTGCGCAGGGCAAGTATTCTGGAGGAAGGCGGCAAGGCAGTTAACCGAGTATGCAATGTCAGGTTGGGTGGGGTTCGCGGTGTGCAGGAGCGATCCGACAGCTTTGTGGTAGAGTTTATCAGCCATGAAAGTGCGGTCTGTGGTTGTGGATGGGCTCTGAGTGGATGTGAGCTCAAAACTGACAGCGAAAGGGGTGGATTTTGGGTTGCAGTCTGCCATGTTGTAGCATGAAAGGATGCGTTCAAAGTAAGGGCACGAGGAAATGGAAATCGTTCCCGTGGCCTTGTTGTACTGGATTATGTCTCAAAGTGTGATGCGGCTGTGCAAGTGTAGTCCTTGTGCGTGGAGTCATCTGTGTCGAGAGGCTGCAGGAGGAGGTATATCCTCTGCGCTGTCCTCGGCTATCCAGAGCTCTGTGCCGATTGGGCAGAGGGATTAGTGCAGCAGCCCGCAAGGAGCCACTGCACCTTAAGGCACCTGTGGTTCCTCCTCGCAACGCCCGTCGTCCATTATGACCATCAGCTAGCCCGCTTGAAGGGCCTGGGAGGCAGTTGGACATGTGCCTAGACAATGAGTGGGGGCCAGAAGGTAGACAGAGCGTGGAGTCACCCGTTCAGCTCATGTAGAGGGTGAAGGTGGGTGTTGTGGGCAAGTTATGGTGTTCTATTTGTACACGATCAAAGTACAAATACGGTAAATAAAGTAACTAAATTTTAAGTACAAACTAGGTAAGTAAGTATGAATATTATACAACTATTACTACTGTATCTTTGGGCTGGTAAGTGTGTCGCTAAACCGCACGCTATCACACAAAGAAGTCGACACCTGGGAGCTGCATGAAGCCCTTGGCAACCAGACGAACCTTCCACTTGATGATGTGGCCCTCAATGTCATACTTGACTGCATACACCCACTTGCAGTCGATGACATTCGCACCAAGAGGCAGATCCATGAGGACCCAAACCTCTCGGCCGACAAGAGACCTGTACTCCTTCTCCATTGGTGCCATCCAAACCTCCAGGAGCTCCATAGCCTCCCGAAAATTCTTGGCCACTGTTGGAGTCAAAATAGTGAGAGCAGCAACCGCCTGGGTCCTTGCACGCACATTCGGGGTCTTGCGACCCGTAGCCCAATCGGCACCGGCAGCTTTCGCCGCGGATTCAATGGCCTGTGCATCAATGGAGTCTTGGATGGCCTTTGAGGGAATGCGAGCGCACATGGAACAACGAAGGAGAGGGACAACAGCAGCAGCATCTGCATCAGGAGTGGGAGAAACTTCATCAGTATCTTGCTTGGCAGAAGGAATGTGAACATGTGGTTCGTCCCCAGCCTCCAGCTCGTCTCCTCCAGCTATATTTAAGTCTCCCCCTGCTGGAGGAAGCAACCGATGTCCCAATCCCTCCTCGAAGAGCACATGGTGTGAGTTGAAGAACATCCGAGTCGTGGGATTCCAGAGACAATAGCCGGCAGTCTTGTTGAAACCAATGAGGTGGGCTTTGATGGAATGAGGGTTGAGCTTGCCCCCCATGGCTTCAATGGGTATGATCTTGGCATACGCGACCACACTGAAAACGCGAAGGTGAGAGATGTCAGGCTTGCTTCCATCATACATCTCCCATGGTGTCTTACTGCCAGCTCAACACTTTGGGTGGAACCACTGCAAGTATGCCGATACCTCAAACACCAGTGGCCACATGCTCTTCGTGAAACCTGAGTCCGCCAACAAGCACCGCCCAAATTAGACAGTCGTCCTGATCCCACGCTCCCCTGGCCCATTCTGCGACGAAGAATGCGGGGTCGTTACCTCAATGATGATCCCCTTCTCACTGCAAAAGTCATCCCACAATTCATTCATCTGCTCGTGTCCACCATCCACCCACACTCTCTTGATCTTCTTCCCTGTCTGCGTCTCGACCTCCGCCACGTAGAGCTTGAATTTCACCAAGGTATTCACCGCGGTCTTGTGGGGTAGAAAAAATACCCATGGGGCAGCACAGCGTCCTTCAACAAGGTGCATTAGCCAATGCACACCACCGATGCCGATCACTTGTGCTGAACCCACAAATCCATGTACGTGCACTCCCCCACTTCTTTCTCCGGCTTGTGAATGCCATCCAACGGTCGACGCGCATGCTTACCAGAGATGCAGTCTTCACATAAGCCATCTGTGCCGCCCTCGCGCACATGGAGGCCGTTGACGTGCTTCCCTGATAGCAGTGCAGCCAGGGCTGAGGCGCCAATATGACCGAGCCACCGGTGCCACAACCCTTTCATAACAGGCACATCTCTCAGCTTTGCCACCTATGCTGCCGTCCCTGGGACCTCATCGAACTCCAAGACATACATGCCATTCAGAGGCACCATTGGGCTTCTGGAAGGTTGCCTTTCCGCACCCAAATTCGACCGAATACCCCTTTGCGTTGAGTTTTGAGAGTGAGAGGAGATTTGAGGTGATGTCGGGGATATGGATAGCTTCAAAGGTGATCTCCTTCGTCTGGCCCTGGTATGTGAATTGTTTGTGCACCAGACCTGTTGCGAGAATCTAAAACTTTGACCCTCAGCTGCAGTGCCCTCATGCAACACCAGGAAATACTCCACAAAGTCTGCGTGCCTCGTGAAGCAGTGCTTAGTTGCACCTGAGTCCACCACGACAAGACTCCTCTGCCCCATCGCATCTGCAACAAATATTTTGACCACAGGATCCCTTGGGCCGCCATCGTTGTCGTGTGGATTATTTGTTATCCGTGAGTTTTGCTGGGAGTGACTTTATTCGGGCAATTCCCACTAGATTTGATCAAGTGAGAGAGTTTCCTTGTAAGGAGGAAAGAGGTGAAACACTTAAAGATTAACTAAGTTTCTCACGAGGCTGTGTTCGGGGCGTGGAGAATGGAATCTGCGGAAAACTGAAGAAATAGGGGTCGGACAAGGTTTAACTGTAAACCTCTCAGATGTGGCGGTTTGACGTGGACCTGGCAACTGTGCCTAGTCGGTAGGTTCGATAAGTTCGGTACTTGAATGCGACCTGTCCAGATGACTTTCGCGAATCAAGGGCTGTGCGTGGACCTGGCAACTGTGCCTAGTCCATAAGTTCGATAAGTTCGGTACTCGAATGCAACCTGTCCAGATGACTTTTGCGAATCGAGGGCTGTGCATGGCTCGTCTTTGCTTGAATGTGACCTGTCTGGTTGACTTTCACGAATCAAGGGCGTGAGCGTAATAAAATCTGTACTCGAATGCAACCTGTCCAGATGACTGTTGCGAATCGAGGGCTGTGTGTGGCTCGTCTTTGCT
Organism: Mycena rebaudengoi; assembly: GCA_029282285.1. Taxonomy (NCBI): domain Eukaryota; kingdom Fungi; phylum Basidiomycota; class Agaricomycetes; order Agaricales; family Mycenaceae; genus Mycena; species Mycena rebaudengoi. Next base: position 524,539 of record JARJCX010000059.1, read on the forward strand.
TGAATGCGACCTGTCCAGATGACTTTCGCGAATCAAGGGCGTGAGCAGATATAGTCCGTGGCTCGTCTTTGCTTGAATGCGACCTGTCCGGTTGACTTTCGCGAATCAAGGGCGTGAGCATAATAAATCTGTACTCGAATGCAACCTGTCCAGATGACTTTTGTGAATCGAGGGCTGTGCATGGACCTGGCAACTGTGCCTAGTCGGTAAATTCGATGCGTGGGAAGAAAATTTTGCTTGAATGCGGCCTGTCCGGTTGACTTCCGCGAATCAATATTCAAAGACGGTTGAAGAGATAGTTAGAATTTCTCAATAACTAGGTATACAACCGTAGATACTGGGAAAGGAGAGAACTAGCTTAGTCGATGGGGTTGTTGGTTGAGAAAGCTGTCGGGCGATTAGTAGTAGTTGAAGAGTGCGGATAAGTATCTGGCGTAGATTCAGATTGGTAGTAAGTAGTAGTTAGTGGTAGGGTTGTATGTTTTGGGTAATCTTTTATCTACAAAATCCTCTTTCTTATATACTATTCTCGTGGGAATTTTTCGACTGTGCCCCCAGTCTAGGTTACTGTGCAGACTGTGCACAACTGTGCCATCGACTGTGCATAACTGTGTGATTGACTGTGCATAACTGTGCACGACTGTGCCATCGACTGGGCATGACTGTGCCATCGACTGTGCATAACTGTGCACAACTGTGCACAACTGTGCATTTGACTGTGCATGACTGTGCCATCGACTGTGCACGACTAAGCTGCTACATACAATTTCTTGCCTTTTCTTTATGTCACCCAAATTTCCCACGCCCCTATATTCCAATTATTATTTATCGTAAATTAGTAAGCATGTGCATTTCCTCTTTATACCAAACATCTTGGAGGTACGACATCGTCACCATGCTTTTGACCCAAGCTGGAGACTCCACAATGTTCGGCAGAGGACATTCAGCCTTGGTGGAAGCTCTGTGCTACCCACCAAAGCTCCGCCAAGAGTTTTGAGCCAAGCTGGAGACTCCACAATGTTTGGCAGAGCGCATTCAGCCTTGGTCGAAGCTTTGTGCCACTCACCAAGGCTCCACCGGATTTTTGGGCCATGCTGGAGACTCCACAATATTCATGCAGCACATTCAGCCTTGGTCGAAGCTCCACCAAGATTTTTGACCGTGCTGGAGACTCCACAATGTTCGGCGGACCACATTCAACCTTGGACGAAGCGCTGTGCTTCTCGTCGAAGCTCCACCGAGATTTTTGACCGTGCTGGAGACTCCACAATGTTCGGTGGACCACATTCAACCTTGGTCAAAGTGCTGTGTGTCTCGCCAAAGCTCCAACACCTCTGCCCGAGATGTCTGGGTCAAGTTCCAGAATTGTACCCACTCCAGCATCTTTCACTCATGGAGTCTCCAGCATGGCTCAAAAATGTCAGGGAAGCTTCGGTGAGTGACACAGAGCTTTAACCAAGGCTGAATGTGCTCTGCCAAACATTGTGCAGTCTCCAGCCTGGGTCAAATATCTCGGCAGAGCTTCGACGAGAAGCACAGACCTTCCACCAAGGCTAAATGTGCTCTGCCGAACATTTTGGAGTCTCCAGCTTGATTCAAAAATCCCAGCCGAAGATGCTGGAGTGGGTACAATTCTGGAACTTGAGCCAGACATCTCTGGTGGAGGTGGTGGAGCTTCAGCGAGTGGCACAGAGCTTCGACCAAGGCTGAATGTGCTCCACTGAACATTGTGGAGTCTCCAGCTTGGCTCAAAAATCTCGGCACGAGTGGGTACAATTCTGGAACTTGAGCCAGACATGTCTGGCGAAGGTGGTGGAACTTCAAGCAAGGCTGAATGTGCTCTGCCGAACAATGTGGAGTCTCCAGCAGGCTCAAAAATCTCGGCGGAGCTTTGGCGAGCCACACAAAGCTTCGGCCAAGGCTGAATGTGCTCTGCCAAACATAGTGCAGTCTCCAACTTGGCTCAAAACCTCGGCGGAGCTTTGGCGAGTGGCACAAAGTTTCAACCAAGGTGGAATGTGCTCTGCTGAACATCATGGAGTCTCCAGCTTGACTCAAAAATCCCAGCCAAAGATATTGGAGTGGGTACAATTCTGGAACTTGAGGCAGACATTTCTGGCGGAGGTGGTGGAGCTTTGGCGAGTGGCACAGAGCTTTGACCAAGGCTGAATTTGCTCCGCCAAACATTGTGGAGTCTCCAGCATGGCTCAAAAATCTCAGTGGAGATTCAGCGAGTGGCACAAAGCTTTAACCAAGGCTGAATGTGCTCCACCAAACATTGTGGAGTCTCCAGCTTGGGTCAAAAATCGTGGCGGAGCTTTGGCAAGTAGCACAAAGCTTTAACCAAGGCTGAATGCCATATAAGGCCTCACAAAGATTTTCCCAACTTAGAAGCAACCCAGAATGTTGGCAGATATTTATGGACACATAATATGATCCTCTTGCATTTCACGATCATGTGATGCTGCAACTTGGCCGCGACAAGGTGTCATTCAACTGTCCTTCTTCAGACACCCAACTTTGTTTGAGACAACTATCTGGGAGAATTTATGACTCTTTTGATTGTTATGATAAAGACAGGAATTTAAATGTGGGTGTGGGATGTCCTCGGATTTGTCTACAGTGTTGAATGGTGCATTTTGTACATTTCCTGCTGCTGCCACAAATAATAAAATTTAACATGCAGGGTGATCCAATAGAAATGACAAAAGGAGTTCCCTGAAAAATTCTAAAAATAGAATGAGCTATTCCCATCAGACTAGGAAAACCTGTCTGATCTCTGAAGAGATCACACACATTCCCTGAAGCATTGCAATGGATGTGGATCAGTAAGGGAGACTCAAGCTTGAAGCATAAAGTTTCAGGTTCCAAGAAATGAACAGTCTTTAATGGGGAATGTCGGGGACAGCAGAGATTATTTTGGGGAGGGCCTCTGTGGACCCACAGGGATTTCTTGTGAGCCTCGACATAAGCCCCTATTTTTCAATGTAACGTGACTCTGATTGTGTAATCCCACTCTACCCCGTTGACACCAAATGAACATGAACACTCCCCAATCCTTTCCTCCTTCGCCTGCCTCCTGTCTCGAGTCGATGAAGTGACCATAGCCTCTCTAAGCTGCACCTCGCCTGTGCAAATTTAAACATGCTGTGAGGAGGACTGTAGCGTCGCTTTGGAAAACGAGGTTCCAAAAGCGACTTGTTCTTCCTCTGGGGGTTTTTTTTTCGTTTAAGTTGGATTTGTTTAGATTTTGTGGGAGAAGATAGTTGAGCAGTGTTTGTCCATGGGGATTTGTTGGGGGTCAAAAATGGGGAATAACGTGAAAAATACCTTGTTCAGATGTGCACACCGTGTGCGCTACTCCAAGACAATATCCAAGTCTCTGCTTTGTCTCTCTTCTACCACCTTTCCCCTTTGAACTGGGTGATAGTTGATTCGACTGGCTTTCCCGAAGGTGGGATAACCGCAAATGGCTTGACGAGGGCCTAACGGCTCAACGTGGGTACGGCTCGTGAAGGATGTGAGTGTGCCAGTTGTTGTCCAAGGTATCCGTGATTTGGTGTGAGACACCTTTTATTCGTTCCTCTCTGTGTGAGCAGCAGTTTGCGAGGTATAGGGGACAGGTTAGTGCATTTTTAGATGTTCAATATATTGAACCATCTGGAGGATGTGCAGTCAAGTGTCTTGCGACAAGTTAGTGGGTTAATGGTGTGTGTGTGTGTGTGGGTCAACAGTATATTGGGGGGAATCGGTTTACACTAGAAACTAGTGGGGGAAAAACCGCTCCAAAGTGGACTGTCTACTGCTTTGAGACCCAGATCCTTTTATACTCTGCCAATAACCCCTTTGGACCTTCTCTACATGTCCACAGTCCGCTCCCTCGCTGTTCCATAACGTTCTAGCCCCACAGTGGTGTGCTTGCACTGTGTTTCATCCCACCGAGTTATGGTGCTCGTCGGAGGAGGTTGCCTTTTTGGGCCCAAAAGTTGTTGGGATGCGATGCCCAACGAACTGCTACCTTCCTAATCTGTCCAAAGTCCGTGTGGATACGACTTCCTGAGGCTGAGAAGGAGTGAAACATGTGTGATATGTCGGCATGAGCATGTTGGAAGTGCTGTGCGCTCCGGCGGTCGATCTTGTTATGGACGAAGGTGCTCCCATCTGCCAGATGTCGTTGGAGTTGCGCCGTCCGTGATGTGAGATGCGAGAATGGCATCCGAAATGTGTAAATGTGGGGAATGCTGGGTGTGGTGAGCGTGTGTGGTGAATCTGGGGGTTGTGGCCGTGTCATCATATATGCTGGGGTGGACACAGTGCATGTGGCAGCCCCACAATGCGTGCGTGCACATTTACCCCAGAGTGCCAGAGCTGGCTGGCTTACCAGCTGCCACATGTCGTACCAGCAACCACATGTGCTACCCCCTCTTCATCCTTTCCTTGCCTGTCCTCATTCTTCAATTTGTTTTTGGTGTGCAGATAGCGGCCTTCCACTGCCCTCCGCATTCCCTGTAACCTGAACTAGCCGTGGTACACCATCGGGGAAGTATTCTTGACAATGTGTAATGCAAGCCAGGAATAGATGCTCCGCTGAATATGGTGAAGTCTCCAGCTTGGCTCAAACATCCCAGCCAAAGATGCTAGATTGGTTTCTGAGCCAGACATCTCTGGCAGAGGTGGTGGAGCCTTGGCGAGAAGCACAGAGCTTTGACCAAGGCTAAATGTGCTCCACCAAACATTGTGAAGTCTCCAGTTTGACTCAAAAATTGCAGCCGAAGATGCTGGAGTGGGTACAATTCTGGAACTTGAGCCAGACATCTCCGGCGGAGGTGGTGGAGCTTAGGTGAGAAGTGCAGGGCTTCGACCAAGGCTGAATGTGCTCTGCCGAACATTGTGGAGTCTCCAACTTGACTCAAAAATCCCAGCCGAAGATGCTGGAGTGGGTACAATTCTGGAACTTGAGCCAAACATCCCTGGCGGCGGCCGCGGAGCCCCAGCGAGTGGCACAGAGCTTCGACCAAGGCTGAATGTGCTCCGCCAAACATTGTGGAGTCTCCAGCATGACTCTAGAATCACAGCCAGCGATGCTGGAATGGGTACAATTATGGAACTTGAGCCAGACATCTCCGGTGGAGGTGGTGGAGCTTCGGCGAGAAGTCGACCAAGGTGGAATATGCTCGGCCAAAGATTGTGGAGTCTCCGGCTTGGCTCAAAAATCGTGGCGGAGCTTCGGCAAGTGGCACAAAGCTTTAACCAAGGCTGCATGTGCTCCACCCAACATTGCACAGTCTGCAGCTTGCGTCAAAAATTGCGGCGGAGCTTCGGCGAGTGGCACAAAGCTTCGACCAAGGCTGAATGTGGTCCGCCGAACATTGTGGAGTCTTGAGCTTGGCTCAAAAATCTCGGCAGAGCTTCGGGAAGTGGCACAGAGCTTCGACCAAGGCTGAATGTGCTCTGCCGAACATTGTGGAGTCTCCAGCGGGCTCAAAAATCTCGGCGGACTTCCGGCGAGTGGCACAGAGCTTCGACCGAGCCTGAATGTGCTCCGCCGAACATTGTGCAGTCTCCAGCGTGACTCAAAAATCTCGGCGGACTTCTGGCGAGTGGCACAGAGCTTTGACCGAGCCTGAATGTGCCCCGCCGAACATTGTGCAGTCTCCAGCGTGGCTCAAAAATCTCGGCGGAGCTTCGGCCAGTGGAATGATTCTAAGGTCCGCCATGCTCAATCACATTGATCGCGACACCCCACACAAACTTGGGCGACCCCGGCCTCAGTGTGGACTGACCCCCAATCTGATTATGAGGCACGCATGCCCCACGGCCTGCCTTCACCAGCGCCGACACCCCACACAACCTTGGGGAAACCCCGGCCTCAGCGTGGGCAACACCCTCCCGAGGAAGAGGCGGATTGGCATGCACCCGATGCCGTTTACCAGCATGTCGTAACAGACAGAGAAGATGACACCAAAGGTATCGTAGACAACAAAGACCTCGAAGACCTCCTTGTTCTGGAGAACAGCACCATGCATGTGAACTCCCCATGTCAGACATGTTTCTTGGGGTGACTTTGTTGATGCCCAGTGAGCTTGGCATCAACAACTTTTTTTGTGGTGGTGATGTGGAACAGGAACCCCGAGTATGAGGAGGCAACTCGGCATTCATGGTGGTCGACCACAACTTGAATTTGGGATGCATGGACCGCAAATTCGGCGGAGCACATTCAGCCTTGGTTGAAGCTGCATGTTGTAACCTGCATACATCACAGTGTTGTCGGCCCATCACAGTTCTGTCACAGCAGTGTTGTGACTGCTGGCAGGGACTGCTTTTTGTACAATGCCATGAAGTGGTATTGGGGTAAGCCATCCCCCACACTATTCCAGGTCTTGTACGGATTGTGCCAGATGGAGTGCAAATCAATGTGGTCCTGAACTGGATTATGGCTGAGTATGAGGACATGCAATTCAGAGTCATCCCCTGTGTCGGAGAAGGCAGGGTCCATGAGCAGGCTCTGCCGAGATTTTTTACCCAAGGTGGAGACTCCACAATGTTTGGCGGACCACATTCAGCCTTGGTCGAAGCTTCGTGCCACTCGCCGAAGCTCCGCCGGATTTTTGGGCTACAATCTTTGCAGAGCACATTCCGGCTTGGTCGAAGCTCTGTGCTTGTTGCCGAAGCTCCACCGAGATTCCCAAGCCACACTGGAGACTCCACAATGGTTGGTGCAGCACGTTCAGCCTTGGTTGAAGCTTTATGCAATTCGCTGAAGCTCCGTCGAGATTTTTGACCCAAGCTGGAGACTGCACAATGTTTGGGAGAGCACATTCAGCCTTGGTCAAAGCTCTGCCGGATTTTTGGCCCATGCTGGAAGCTGTACGATATTTGGCAGAGCATATTCAGCCTTGGTTGAAGCTCTGTGCATCTCGCCCTTTGCCGGATTTTTGGGCCACGCTGGAAGCTCCACAATATTCAGCAGAGCATATTCAGCCTTGGTCGAAGCTCTGTGCCACTCGCTGAAGCTCCGCTGAGGCTTTTGACCCAAGCTGGAGACTGCACAATGTTTGGCAGAGCACATTCAGCTTGGGTTGAAGCTTTGTGCCACTCGCCGAAGCTCAGCCACCTCTGCCGGAGATGTCTGGCTCAAGTTCCAGAATTGTACCCACTCCAGCATCTTCGGCTGGGATTTTTGAGTCAAGCTGGAGACTTCACAATGTTCGGTGAAGCATATTCAGCCTTGGTCGAAGGCCTGTGCCACTTGCCGAGGCCCTGCCAATGTTTTTGACCCAAGCTGGAGACTGCACAATGTTCGGTGGAGCACATTCAGCCTTCATTGAAGCTCTGTGCCACTCACCGAAGCTCTGCTGAGATTTTTGAGCCAAGCTCGAGACTCCACAATGTTCGGCGGACCACATTCAGCCTTGGTCGAAGCTTTGTGCCACTTGCCGAGGCTCTGCCGGATTTTTGGGCCACACTGGAAGCTCCACAAGATTTGGTGGAGCAGATTCAGTGTTGGTCGAAGCTCTGCCGAGATTTTTGAGCCACGCTGGAGACTCCACAATGTTCGGTGGAGCACATTCAGCCTTGGTCGAAGCTCTGTGCCACCCACCGAAGCTCTGCCAAGAGTTTTTAGCCAAGCTGGAGACTCCACAATGTTTGGCAGGGCACATTCGGCCTTGGTCAAAGCTTTGTGCCACTGGCCGAAGCTTCACCACCTTTGCCGGAGATGTCTGGGTCAAGTTGCAGAATTTTACCCACTCCAGCATTTTGGGCTGCGATTTTGAGTCAAGCTAGAGACTTCACAAAGTTTGGCAGAAAATATTCAGTGTTGGGCGCCGAAGCTCCGCCGAGATTTTTGAGCCAAGCTCGAGACTCTACAATGTTCGGCGGAGCACATTCAGCTTTGGTTGAAGCTTTGTACCACTCGCCGAAGCTCCACCACCTCCACCAGAGATGTCTGGCTCAAACTCCAGAATTGTACCCACTCCAGCTTCTTCATCTGCGATTTTTGAGTCAAGCTGGAGACTTCACAATGTTCGGCGGAAAACATTCAGTGTGGGTCAAAGCTCTGTGCGACTTACTGAAGCTCCACCAACGCCGAAGCTCCGCCAAGATTTTTGAACCATGCTGGAGACTCCACAATTTTCAGTGGAGCACATTCAGCCTTGGTTGAAGCTCTGTGCCACTCGCCGAAGCTTCACCGAGACTTTTGACCCAAGCTGGAGACTCCACAATGTTTGGCGGAGCACATTCAGCCTTGCTCGAAGCTCTGTGCTACTCGCTGAAGCTCCGCCGAGATTTTTGAGCCAAGCTGGAGACTCCACAATGTTCGGCCAAGCACATTCAGCCTTGGTCAAAGCTCTGTGCTTCTCGCAGAAGCTCCACCACCTCCGCCGGAGATGTCTGGCTCAAGTTCCAGAATTGTACCTACTCCAACATCTTTCGCTGCAATTTTTGAGTCAAGCTGGAGACTTCACAATGTTCGGCAGAAAACATGCAGTGTTGGTCAAAGCTCTGTGCCACTTGCCGAAGCTCCACTGGATTCTTGGGCCACACTGGCAGCTCCACAATGTTCTGCACAGCACATTCAGCCTTGGTCGAAGCTCTGTGCCACTCGCCAAAGCACCGCCGAGAGTTTTGACCCAAGCTGGAGACTGCACAATTTTTGGCAGAGCACATTCAGCCTTGCTCGAAGCTCTGTGCTACTTGCCGGCACTCCGCCGAGATTTTTGAACAAAGCTGGAGACTCCACAATGTTCGGGCAAGCACATTCAGCCTTGGTTAAAGCTTTATGCCACTCACCGAAGCTCCGCTGCGATTTTTGAGCCACACTGGAGACTCTTTATTGTGCCTGTTTGAGGTTTGTTCCTTCCTTGCTATTTATTTATTCTCTTACTTATGGGTGTCAGAGTATTATTTTTATTAGGTTTACAATACAGTCGTTCACCTTATTGTGCCCGTCTGAGTATTATTCCTATTAGTGGAGTCTGGCTCAAAACTCTCGGCAGAGCTTCGGCAGGTGGCACAGAGCTTCCACCAAGGCTGAATGTTCTCCACCAAACACTGTGGAGTCTCCAGCTTGACTCAAAAATTGCAGCCAAAGATGTTGGAGTGGGTACACTTCTGGAACTTGAGCCAGACATCTCCTGCGGAGGTGGTGGAGGTTCGGCGAGAAGCACAGAGCTTCAACAAAGGCTGAATGTGTTCCGCCGAACATTGTGGAGTCTCCAGTTTGACTCCAAAATTCGAGCCGAAGATTGCTGGGGCGGGTACAATTCCGGCGAGTGGCACAAAGCCTTAACCAAGGCTGAATGTGCTCTGCCAAACATTGTGCAGCCTCCAGCTTGGGTCAAAATCTCGGTGGAGCTTCGGCGAGTGGCACAGAGCTTCGACCAAGGCTGAATGTGCTCTGCCGAACATTATGGAGTCTCCAGCTTGGCTTAAAACTCTCAAGTGGCACATAGCTTCGACCGAGGCTGAATGTGCCCTGCCAAACATTGTGGAGTCTCCAGACTGGCTAAAAACTCTTGGCAGAGCTTCGGTGGGTGGCACAGAGCTTCAACCAAGGCTGAATGTGCCCCACCGAACATTGTGGAGTCTCCAGTGTGGCTCAAAAATCTTGGCAGAGCTTCGGCGAGTGGCACAGAGCTTGGACCAACACTGAATCTGCTCCACCAAATCTTGTGGAGCTTCCAGCATGGCCCAAAAATTTGGCAGAGCTTCGGCGAGTGGCACAAAGCTTCGATCAAGGCTGAATGTGGTCCGCCGAGCATTGTGGAGTCTCGAGCTTGGCTCAAAAATCTCGGTGGAGCTTTGGCAAGGGGCACAGAGCTTCGATCAAGGCTGAATGTGCTCCGCCGAACATTGTGGAGTCTCCAGTGGGCCCAAAAATCTCGGCAGACCTTTGGTGAGTGGCACAGAGCCTTGCCCAAGCCTGAATGTGGACGACTCTGAATTGCATGTCCTCAAACTCACCCATAATCCAGTTTGGGAGCTTGACTCAAAAATCCCACCCAAAGATGCTGGAGTGGGTACAATTATGGAACTTGAGCCAGACATCTCTGGCAGAGGTGGTGGAGCTTTGGCGAGGGGCACAAAGCTTCGACCAAGGTGGAATATGCTCCACCGAACATCGTGGAGTCTCCAGCATGGGTCAAAAATCTCGGTGGAGCTTCGGCGAGTGGCACAAACCTGTAACCAAGGCTGAATGTGCTCCGCCAAACATTGGGCAGTCTCCCGCTTGGGCCAAAAAGCTTGGCGGAGCTTCAGCGAGTAGCACAAAGCTCTCCGCCAACCATTGTGCAGTCTCCAGCTTGGGTCAAAAATCTTGGTGGAGCTTCAGCAAGTGGCACAGGCCTTTGAGTAGGGTTGAATATGCTCTGCTGAATGTTGTGAAATCTCCAGCTTGACTCAAAAATCCCAGCCAAAGATGTGGAAGTGGATACAATTATGGAACTTGAGCCAGACATCTCTGGCAGAGGTGTTGGAGCTTCAGCGTCAAGCACAGAGCTTCAACCAAGGCTAAATGTGCTCCACCAAACATTGTGCAGTCTCCAGCATGGCTCAAAAATCTGGGTGGAGCTTCGGCAAGTGGCACAAAGCTTCGAGCAAGGCTGAATGTGCTCTGCCTAACATTGTGCAGTCTCCAGCTTGGGTCAAAAATCTCGGGGGAGCTTCAGCGAATTGCACAAAGCTTCGACCAAGGCTGCATATGCTCCGCCGAATATTGTGGAGTTTCCAGCTTGGCCCAAAAATCCGGTGGAGCTTCAGCGAGATGCACAGAGCTTCAAGCAAGGCTGAATGTGCTCCACCAAACATTGTGCAGTCCCCAGCTTGGGTCAAAAATCTCGGCGGAGCTTCAGCGAGTGGCACAGAGCTTTGACCAAGGCTGAATGTGCTCCGCCGAATATTGTGGACTCTCCAGCATGGCTCAAAAACCTAGGTGGAGCTTCGGCGGGATGCACAGAGCTTCAACCAAGTCTGAAGGTCCTCTGCCGTGAACATTGTGGAGTCTCCAGCAGGCTCAAAAAGCCCGGTGAAGCTTCGGCAAGCCACACAAAGCTTGGACCAAGGCTGAATGTGCTCCGCTGAACATTGTGGAGTCTCCAGCATGGCTTAAAAATCTCGGTGGAGCTTCAGCGAGTGGCACAAAGCTTTAACCAAGGCCACATTCAACCTTGGTTGAAGCACTGTGCTTCTTGCCGAAGCTCCCACACCTCCGCCCGAGATGTCTGGGTCAAGTTCCAGAATTGTAGCCACTCCCGAATCTTCGGCTGCGATTTTTGAGTCAAGCTGGAGACTCCACAATGTTTGGCACATTCAGCCTTGGTCGAAGCTCTGTGCCACTCGCCGAAGCTCCACCACCTCCGCCAGAGATGTCTGGCTCAAGTTCCAGAATTGTACCCAGTCTAGCATCTTCAGCTGGGGTTTTGAGCCATGCTGGAGACTCCACAATGTTCAGTGGAGCACATTCAGCCTTGGGCGAAGCTCTAAGCCACTCACCGAAGCTCCACCACCACCGCCGGAGATGTCTGGCTCAAGTTCCAGAATTGTACCCACTCCAGCATCTTCGGCTGCTATTTTTGAGTCAAGCTGGAGACTTCACAATGTTCGGCGGAAAACATTCAGTGTTGGTCGAAGCTCTGTGCATCTCGCTAAAACTCCACTGCGATTTTTGAGCCACAGTGGAGACTCCACAATGTTCGGTGGAGCACATTCAGCCTTGGTCAAAGCTTTGTGCCACTCGCCGAAGCTCCGCTGGATATTTGGGCCACACTGGAGACTCCACCAAAAGTTCTCAGCCGAAGATGCTAGAGTGCCACAACCCTCCCCCATGTCTCAAATTGCTCCGCGGAACTAGCTGGAGTGGCACAAAGTCTTGTCCATGACTCAAAGTGCTCCACTAAATGAGCTGTGTGAGTTTGTAGAGGAATTTGAGGGGATCTACTACCACCACAATGCTGCTCATCTCCACTTCTGCCGCCAGAGCATCTACGTGCTCCTCCACACCATGCCCGAGACCATTCGCATTGGCCCAGGTGGGTATTGCAGCCAATGGACACTTGAACGTACCATTGGAAACCTGGGCGAAGAGATCCAGCAGCATTGCGACACGCGAATCTTGCAGAACGTGCGAAGCACCGCAACCGTGTGAACACATTATCTTCAGCTGGTATTTTTGTGTCAAGCTGGAGACTCCACGACGTTCAGCAGAGCACATTCCACCTTGGTGGAAAGTTTGTGCCACTTGCCGAAGCTCCGCCAAGAGTTTTGAGCCAAGTTGGAGACTCCACGATGTTCGGTGGAGCACATTCCGTGTTGGTTGAAACTTTGTGCCACCCACCAAAGCTCCACGGAGATTTTTGAGCCAAGCTCAAGACCCCACAATTTCCAGTGGAGCACATTCAGCCTTGGTCAAAGCCCTGTGCTTCTCACCTAATCTCCACCACCTCCGCCGGAGATGTCTGGCTCAAGTTCCAGAATTGTACCCACTCTAGCATCTTCGGCTGCGATTTTTGAGTCAAGCTGGAGACTCCACAATGTTCAGCAGAGCACATTCAGCTGTGGTCGAAGCTCTGTGCATCTCGCCGAAGCTCCGCCGAGATTTTCGAGCAAGCTGGAAACTCCACAATGTTCGGGAGAGCACATCCAGCCTTGGTCAAAGCTCTGTGCCGCTCGCCAAAGCTCCACCACCTCCACTGGATGTGTCTGGCTCAAGTTCCAGAACATCTCGCCCAAGCTCCGCTGAGATTTGTGAGCCAGGCTGGAGACTCCACAATGTTTGGCAGAGCACATTGAGCCTTGGTCAAAGCTTTGTGCCACTCGCCAAATCTCCGCAGAAATCTTTGAGCAAAGCTGGAGACCCCACAATGGTCGGTAGGGCACATTCAGCCCTGGTCCAAGCACTGTGCTTCTTGCCGAAGCTTCGCCAGATTTTTGGGCCACGCTGGAAGCTCCACAATATTCGGCGGAGCATATTCAGCCTTGGTCGAAGCTCTGTGCCACCCGCTGAAGTTCTGGCGAGATTTTTGAGCCAAGCTGGAAACTCTATGCTCGATTTTTGGGCCATGCTGGAAGCTCCACAATATTCGGCAGAGCACATTCAGCCTTGGTGGAAGTTCTGTGCCACCTGCTGAAGCTCCACCAAGAGTTTTGAGCCAAGCTGGAGACTTGATGATGTTAGCTGGAGCACATTCAGCCTTGGTGGAAGCTCTGTGCCACTCACCGAAGTTCCGGCGAGATTTTTGAGCCAAGCTGGAAACTCTACACCGGATTTCTGGGCCACGCTGGAAGCTCCACAATATTCGGCAGAGCACATTCAGCCTTGGTGGAAGCTCTGTGCCACCCGCCGAAGCTCCACCAAGAGTTTTGAGCTAAGCTGGAAACTTGATGATGTTAGCTGGAGCACATTCAGCCTTGGTGGAAGCTCTGTGCCACCCGCCGAAGCTCCGCCGAGAGTTTTGAGCCAAGTTGGAGACTCGACGATGTTCGCTGGAGCACATTCAGCCTTGGTGGAAGCTCTGTGCCACCTGCCGAAGCTCTGCCTAGAGCTTTGAGCCAAGCTGGAGACTCCACGATGTTCAGTGGAGCACATTCCATGTTGGTTGAAACTTTGCCCCACTCGCCGAAGCTCCACCAAGATTTTTGAGCCAAGCTCGAGACTCCACAATTTCCAGTGGAGCACATTCAGCCTTGGTCAAAGCCCTGCGCTTCTCACCTAATCTTCACCACCTCTGCCGGAGATGTCTGGCTCAAGTTCCAGAATTGTACCCACTCCAGCATCTTCGGCTGTGATTTTTGAGTCAAGCTGGAGACTTCACAATGTTCGGTGGAGCACATTCAACCTTGGTCAAAGCTCTGCACTTCTTGCCAAAGCTCCACCACCTCTGCCAGAGATGTCTGGCTCAGAAACCAATCTAGCATCTTTGGCCAGGATGTTTGAGTCAAGCTGGAGACTTCACCATATTCGGCAGAGCATCTATTCCTGGCTTGCAGTACCCATTGTCAAGAAAAATAATTTCTTAGTTGCTGAAGCGTTGCGAAAAGTTGCCCTATTTTTATACTTTTTCATTTAAAATAAATCTAAATCTTTTGATATATTTGAAAAGGCTTGTAAAAATGTAAACTTTTCCCCCACCATTTTACCTAGGTCGAAAGAACTCCGTCCTGGATGTGAGTCTGATAGGAATAGCTCATTCTATTTTTAGAATTTTTCAGGGAACTCCTTTTGTCATTTCTATTGCATTACTCTGCACATTTAATTTTATTATTTGTGGCGGCAGCAGGAAATGTACAAAATGCACCATTCAACACTGTAGACAACAAATCCGAGGACATCCCACACCCACATTTAAATTCCTGTCTTTATCATAACAATCAAAAGAGTCATAAATTTGCCCAGATAGTTATCTCAAACAAGGTTGGGTGTCCAAAGAAGGACAGTTGAATGACACCTTGTCGCGGCCAAGTTGCAGCATCACATGATCACGAAATGCTAGAGGATCATATTATGTGTCCCATATATAGCTGCCAACATTCTGGGTTGCTTCTAACTCAGGAAAATCTTTGTGGGGCCTTATATGGCAGTGTAAAGTTCACAAGAGCCCCAAACCTCATCAGTCAGATAAGTTTGGCATGAGGCCTTATATGGGTACCCTGAGTTCTTGCAAAGCACCATAAATCATGACAATTCAGATATAATTGTGCAAGGTTGATTGACTTCCCTAGGCGATTCAGGCCCTTCTTAGCCAATTTCAGGTATACAATCCAAGATGTGTCAAAACATGGTGTATTCAAACTAACTAATGAAGTAGATGTCAGAGGAAACCGGACTAGGGCGCCGCTGCAGTCGGATTCTTGACATGTTGCGCATGGAGGATGCTTGAGGCTACCAGCATCTTCGACTTGGAACAGAAAGTTTCTTGAACTTGCGGCGACTTCTCGTCTTGAGCTAGAACAGGGCATCTGCGAGACTTGTGATTTCAGCATTGTTTGAAGCGGTAGTACAACAGGAAGAAATCTTGATGAGTCTTGATGACTTGAGCAGGGTTGAGATGACTTGAGGTGCACTCTTGAGGTGGAGATGATGAAGGAGTCTTGAGGTGATTTGAGGCGAGGATGTGATGACTTGAGGCAGAGTCTTGAGATGGTGTGAGACAAGGTCTTAAAGAGACTTGACAGGATGCCCAAGGTGTGTGGTCGTCATTGACGGGATAATGGGCCTTTCCAGAGTGCTGGACGTACACAACAAGCAGGTAGGGAGGGTGCACAGAGAGAAGAAAGGGAGCATAGATGACGGAAAGTTGAGGAGCGACGTGGTGGGGAGAATGGGAGAATCTTGGGCACCGCTGCTGAGTTGACGACGCATGGGGCAGACAGTGGATGGCAGCTAGGGTGGCTGTGCAAGCGGCGCTCGGCTGAGCCTTCGCACAAGTGATTGGAGGGTGAGGGGGGAGGTTGAAGAACAGTAAATTTTGCACAAAGATAGGCTTGAACGATTCATGTATATCAAGGTTCGGTGAAAAGTGTGTATTTACAATGTAACCCACTCACCGGAGATGTCTGGCTCAAGTTCCAGACTTCAGAATCTTTGGCTGAGATATTTGAGCCAAGCTAGGGGACCCCACAATGTTTGGCGGAGCAGAATTCAGCATTGATTGGAGCTTTGTGCCCCTTGCCCAAGATGTCTGACCCAAGTTCCAGACTCTAGAATCTTCGGCTGAGATATTTGAGCCAAGCTGGAGACCCCACAATGTTGAGCGGAGCACATTCAGTCTTGGTTACAGCTAAGCTCAAAATTATAGACACAAATGAATTTTAAAGCAAAGATCAGGCCGGACTCGCGCTCCACGAAAAAATCGTCATTTCTGTGGAGTAAGGCCCTTTTTTGGAGTCCTGGCGCGAAATTTGACAGCGGCTGACCTAATTTTGGCTCCTTCCCGAACTTTGCTTGAAAATCATTTGTGTCTATCGTTTTGAGCTTAGCTGTAAAGCTCTGTGCTTCTCGCCGAAGCTCCAACACCTCCACCAGAGATGTCTGGCTCAAGTTCCAGAATTGTATCCACTCCAGCCTCTTTGCCTGGGAGTTTTTGATTCAAGCTGGAGACTTCACAATATTCGGCCAAGCATATTCAGCCTTGGTCGAAGCTTTATGCAATTCGCCGAAGGTCCGCTGAGATTTTTGACCCAAGCTGGAGACTGCACAATGTTTGGCAGAGCACATACAGCCTGGGTTAAAGCTTTGTGCCACTCGCCAAATATCCACTGAGATTTGTGAGCCATGCTGGAGACTCCACAATGTTCGGCAGACGACATACAGACTTGGTCAAAGCACTGTGCTTCTCGCTGATGCTCCACTACCTCTGCCAGAGATGTCCGGCTCATGTTCCAGAATTGTATCCACTCCAGCATCTTTGGCTGGATTTTTGAGTCAAGCTGGAGACTCCACAATATTCAGTGAAGCATATTCAGCCTTGGTCAAAGGCCTATGCCACTTGCCGAAGCCCCGCCAATATTTTTGACCCAAGCTGGAGACTCCACAATGTTTGGCGGAGCACATTCAGCTTTGGTCAAAGCTTTGTGCCACTCACCGAAGCTCCACTGAGATTTTTGACCGCTCCCCCAGATATTTATTTGCACATGTCGTCGGCGAATAGGCAAAAGTTAAATATAAGATTGTAATAATGCACCTGAATTTATTTGACTTGGATCCAGGATGCAGCGGACAAGCGGGAACCACAACATTTCTGGGCATATCCCGTTTTAACACCCGGCAACACTCTCGCAACATGTTCCTGACCCTGAATATTGCTCCCGAAATCTCCTGAAAATCTGGAGTGCCTGCTAGGGGCTTATCAAGAATCTCCGCAGAGCCTTGGCAAGAAGCGCAGAGCTTTGACCAAGTCTGAATCTGCTCCGCCGAACACTGTGGAGTCTCCAGCTTGCCTCAAGTATCCCAGCCAAAGATGCTGGAGTGGGTACAATTCTGGAACTTAAGCCAGACATCTCTGGCGGGGGTGGTGGAGCTTGGGTGAGAAGCACAGAGCTTTGACCAAGGCTGAATGTGCTCCCCCTAACATCGTGGAGTCTCCAGCATGGCTCAAAAATGTCAGGGGAGCTTCGGTGAGTGGCACAGAGGTTTAACCAAGGCTGAAGGTGCTCCGCCAAACATTGTGCAATCTCCAGCTTAGGTCAAAAATCCCAGCAGAGTTTCGACGAGAAGCACAGAGCTTCCACCAAGGCTGAATGTGCTCCGCCAAACATTTTGGAGTCTCCAGCTTGATTCAAAAATCCCAGCCAAAGATGCTGGAGTGGGTACAATTCTGGAACTTGAGCCAGACATCTCTGGTGGAGGTGGTGGAGCTTCGGCGAGTGGCAGAGAGCTTCAAGCAAGGCTGAATATGCTCTGCGGAACATTGTGGAGTCTCCAGCTTGGCCCAAAAATCTCGGTGCGGCTTTGGTGAGTGGTACAGAGCTTCAACCAAGGCTTAATGTGCTCCACCGAACATTGTGGAGTCTCCAGCTTGACTCAAAAATTGTAGCCAAAGAGTGCTGGAGTGGGTACAATTCTGGTACAATTCTGGAACTTGACCCAGACATCTCCAGTGGAGGTGATGGAGCTTTGACGAGTGACACAAAGTTTCGACCAAGGCTGAATGTGCTCTGCTGAAGATTGTGGAGTCTCCAGCTTGGCTCAAAACTCTTGGTGGAGCTTCAGTGAGTGGCACAGAGCTTCGACCAACGATGAATGTTTTCCGCCGAACATTGTGAAGTTTCCAGCTTGACTCAAAAATCGCAGCTGAAGATGCTGGAGTGGGTACAATTCTGGAACTTGACCCAGACATCTCCAGCAGAGGTGGTGGAGCTTCAGCGAGTGGCACAAAGCTTCGACCAGGGCTGAATGTGCCCTGCCAAACATTGTGGCGTCTCCAGCTTGGCTCAAAAGTCTCGGTGGAGCTTCGGTGAGTGGCACAGAGCTCCAACTAAGGCTGAATGTGCTCCGCCAAACATGGTGAAGTCTCCAGCTTGGCTCAAAGCTTTTGGTGGGGCTTTGGCAAGTGCCACAGAGTTTCCACCAAGTCTGAATGTGCTCTCCTGAACATTGTGGAGTCTCCAGGGTGGCTCAAAGATCTTGGTGGAGCTTCGGCCAGAAGCACCGAGCTTTGACCAAGGCTGAATGTGCTCTGCTGAACATTGTGCAGTCTCTAGGTTGGGTCAAAAAATCTCGGCGCAGCTTCGGCAAGTGGCACAGACCAAGGCTGAATGTGCTCCGCGAACATTGTGGAGTCTCCAACGTGGCCCAAAAATCTGGCAGAGCCTCGGCGAGTGGCACAAAGCTTCGACCAAGGCTGACTGTGCTCCGCCAAATATTCTGGAGTCTCCAGCATGGCTGAATGTGCTCCGCCGAACATTGTTCAGTCTCCAGCTCGGGTCAAAAATCTCGGCGGAGCTTCGGTGAGTGGCACAGAGCTTCCACCAAGGCTGAATGTGCTCCACTGAACATCGTTGAGTCTCCAGCTTGGCTCAAAACTCTCGGCAGAGCTTTGGCAAGTGGCACAGAGCTTCCACCAAGGCTGAATGTGCTTTGTCGAACATTGTGCAGTCTCCAGCTTGACTCAAAAATCGCAGCTGAAGATGCTGGAGTGGGTACAACTCCGGAACTTGAGCCAGACATCTCTGGCAGAGGTGTTGGAGCTTCAGCGAGAAGCACAGAGCTTCGACCAAGGCCGAATGTGCTCAGCCAAACATTGTGGAGTCTCCAGCGTGGGTGAGAAATCTGGGCAGAGCTTCAGCAAGTTGCACAAAGCTTTAACCAAGGCTGAATGTGCTCCGCCAAACATTGTGCAGTCTCCAGCTTGGCTCAAAAATCGCGGCGGAGCTTCGGTCAATTGCACAAAGCTTTGACCAAGGCTGAACATACTCCGCTGAATATTGTGGAGTTTCCAGCATGGCCCAAAAATCTGGTGGAGCTTCGGCGAGATGCAGAGCTTCGACCAAGGCTGAATGTGCCCCGCCGACCATTGTGGAGTCTCCAGGTTGGCTCAAAAATCTGGGCAGAGCTTCAGCAAGTGGCACAAAGCTGTGACCAAGGCTGAATGTGGTCTGCCAAACATTGTGGAGTCTCCACCTTGGGTTAAAAACCTTGGCGGAGCTTCGGCGAATTGCACAAATGCACTCACAGACCCTGCCTTCTCGGACACAACTCACCCAGAGTCCAGTTTGGCACCGCATTGATTTGCGCCCCATCTGGCACAATCGGTACGAGTCCTGGAATGGTGTTGGGGATGGCTTACCCCGATACCACTTCATGGCATCGTACAGAAAAGCAGTCCATAATGTTCAGCAGAGCACATTCAGCCTTGGTCAAAGCTCTGTGCCACTCACTGAAGCTCCACCGAGATTTTTGAGCCAGGCTGGAGACTTCACAATGTTTGGCAGAGCACATTCAGCCTTGGTCGAAGCTTTGTGTGGCTCGCCGAAGCTCCGCCGAGATTTTTGAGCCTGCTGGAGACTCCACAATGCTTGGCAGAGGACATTCAGCCTTGTTCGAAGCTCTGCATCTCGCCGAAGCTCCACCACCTCTGCAGGAGATGTCTGGCTCAAGTTCCAGAAGTGTACCCACTCCAACATCTTTGGCTGTGATTTTGGAGTCAAGCTGGAGACTCCACAGTGTTTGGTGGAGAACATTCAGCCTTGGTGGAAGTCTGGGCCACCTGCCGAAGCTCCGCCGAGAATTTTGAGCCAGACTCCACTAATAGGAATAATACTCTGACGGGCACAATAAGGTGAACAACTGTATTGCAAACCTAATAAGAATAATACTACGACACCAGTAAGTAAGAGAATAAATAAATAGCAAGGAAGGGACAAACCTCAAACGGGCACAATAAGGAGTCTCCAGTGTGGCTCAAAAATCTCGGCGGAGCTTCGGCGAGTGGCATAAAGCTTTAACTAAGGCTCAATGTGCTTGGCCAAACATTGTGGAGTCTCCAGCTTGGCTCAAAAATCTCGGCGGAGCTTCGGCGGGTAGCACAGAGCTTCAAGCAAGGCTGAATGTGCTCTGCCAAACATTGTGCAGTCTCCAGCTTGGGTCAAAACTCTCAGCGGTGCTTCGGCGAGTGGCACAGAGCTCCAACCAAGGCTGAATGTGCTCCACCAAACATTGTGGAGTCTCCAGCATGGTTCACAAATCTTGGCAGAGCTTCGGCGAGTGGCACAAAGCTTTAACCAAGTCTGAATGTGCTCTGCCAAACATTGTGTGGGGTCTCGAGCTTGGCTCAACAATTATGGCAGAGCTTCGGTGAGATGCACAGAGCTTACACCAAGGCTGAATGTGCTCCGCCAAACATCGTCGAGTCTCCAGCTTTGCTCAAAAGTCTCGGCAGAGCTTCGGCAGGTAGCACCGAGCTTCGACCAAGGCTGAATGTGCTCCACTGAACACCATCGAGTCCCCACCTTGGCTCAAAACTCTCAGCGGAGCTTTGGCGGGTAGCACTGAGCTTCACCCAAGGCTGAATGTGCTCCGCTGAACATCGTCAAGTCTCCAGCGTGGCTCAAAACTCTCGGCAGCGCTTTGGCAGGTAGCACCGATGATACGCGTGCCGCGGGGGCCGAGTGTAATGTATAAGATGGAAGGTGTGCTCTACTGGTGCCCAAGCGGAACACTGTCTGCAACCGGAGCGTATGAGGCGATTATGTCGGGTACGACTGTCAAACCACTACCACTCCACAAAACCAACAACCAAATATAGCTAGCTTGGCTAGGAGAAGCGTCCAACGCTTAAACTTCCTGGCTATCTCCCTGATGAACGGCTTGTACGCCGTAAGATTGAAAGTTCGGGGTAGGGACCAAGTATTAGGCCGCTTTATGATAGTCCTTCTGTGAATGTAATCTCTTCTCTGCTCCAATCCTCTCTTGACTTCGGATCGTGGTACACTAGAAACGCGCTAGCCTAGCTAGTCGTGCTAATAGCTCTCTGCGATGTGACCTCCTATAGAATTCCTATCCGTGAACAGATGGACCTTCACAAGGTCCTTCACCAATGTTCTCGAAACGCGTACGTGTGTTTTACGGCTGTTAACCGGCGTGTTTATTGTGCTAGCTCGCACTTGTATCCTTCCAACCAAGTCCAACCTCGACTCCTTGTCCTTTTAAACCGCTCTGCTCTGTGTCGTGTATGCGTTCTGTGACACTGCACGCGGACTCTCAACAAGTATGAAACCGACTCTCAACGAGTATGAATCCAAACGCTCAACGCGCCCCTCAACGGGTAGAAACCAACTCTCAACGAGTATCAGCCACTCTCAACGAGTATGAAACCTTGAAACCCTCAATCCCTCAATCCCTCAGTGCACTCTGTGCGTGTTGTTGTGCAAATGAACTTCTATTGAAGGACAAATGGACAGTGGGCTAGATGCGCGCCTTTAGAACGTAGGGGGTCACTATATGAATAGCTACTGCCTCCACTAACCGGGGTACGATCCGCTCCTGGCTAAGATAGTGCCTTTAGAACGCAGGGGATGCTATAAATAGTTCCAGCCTACTAACCAGGGCACCATCCACCACCCTCCTCCCACTTCTCCCCTTGCTTTTATACTACTAACTACATACATAATCACATGAAAGTACGGCGGCCTAGGCCTTGGGTATACATGCCAAGCAAAACAGAAGATAAATAAAATGAATATAATTGGTCCAATCCACGAAACCCCAGCCCGACCCATATGGTTGCTCCATCAGCAGCCACCGAGAAATCTGTTCTTCCGCGATAAGAAAGTGCTTCCGCCATTTCCGAGACCTATATCCCTTAGCCAGCTCAAGGAGTATTCGTCCCCTAGCTATAAGCTTTGAGATACAGTGTCCTAGCAATGTTGCACATCCACCAGCGTTTACTAGGTCCGATTCGTATTCCTACTGTCAAAGTCCGGATATCACCGGTGCTAGATCTGCAGCTGCAATTGCTGATCACGGCTGCAATTGCCGAGTCATAACTCCCAGCCCATAGTACCCGACGGCCCCACCTACTCCGGTGGGTCCTGATTCCGTCATATTGCGCTACTGAAACATCACGTGTCTCGTCACGTCGCTCGGCTAGTTCATATCAACACCTAACAAAGTCGCTAGCTTTGTACTAATTGGCTACTGCATCGGTTTCCTCCTAGATCTTGTTATGTATCATAGTGTAAAGTCGCCTAGGCTAGGCTCCTCCTATAGACTTAGCTTTAACCGGTCAAAACTGAGCTAGCAACCTCATATGAAGCATCGCTAGCAGAGTATCGCCTCGTAGCCCTCATCTAGGCACTAACACCCTCTACGCGCTCGATCCTAGCGCTAGCCGTCTAGTCATGGATGATTGTGCTAGATGTAGGATTTCGCAAAATGCGTGTTTACAGGCATGGCCTGAAATCCGGCTTATCACCGAGCTTTGACCAAGGCTGAATGTGCTCCGCTGAACATTGTGGAGTCTCCCACCTGGCTCAGAAATTGGGGTGGAGCTTCGGCAGGTAGCACCGAGCTTCGACCAAGGCTGAATGTGCTCCGCCGAACACCGTCAAGTCCCCAGCTTGGCTCAAAACTCTCGGTGGAGCTTCGGCGAGATGCACAGAGCTTGGACCAAGGCTGAATGTGCTCTGCCAAACATTGTGCAGTCTCCAGCTTGAGTCAAAAATCTCTGTGGAGCTTCGGCGAGTGGCACAGAGCCTCGACCAAGGCTGAATGTGCTCTGCTGAACATTATGGAGTCTCCAGCTTGGCACAAAACTCTCAGTGGAGCTTTAGCAAGTGGCACCGAGCTTCGACCAACACTGAATGTTTTCCGCCAAACATTGTGAAGCCTCCAGCTTGGCTCAAAAATCGCAGATGCAGAAGCTGGAGTGGGTACAATTCTGGAACTTGAGCCAGACATCTCCGGTGGAGGTGGTGGAGCTTCGGTGAGTGGCACAAAGCTTTAACCAAGGCCACATTCAACCTTGGTCGAAGCACTGTGCTTCTCGCCGAAGCTCCAACACCTCCGCCCGAGATGTCTGGCTCAAGTTCCAGGATTGTACCCACTCCAGCATCTTCGGCTGCAATTTTTGAGTCAAGCTGAAGACTCCACAATGTTTGGCACATTCACCCTTGGTTGCAGGCCTGTGCCACTTGCCGAAGCCCTGCCAATATTTTTGACTGAAGCTGGAGACTGCACAATGTTTGGTGGAGCACATTGAGCCTTGGTTAAAGCTTTGTGCCACTCGCCTACGCTCCGCTAAGATGTTTGATGCAAGCTGGAGACTGCACAATGTTCTGCGGAGCACATTCAGCCTTGGTCGACGTTCTGTGCTTCTCACTGAAGCTCCACTGAGATTTCGAGTCACGCTGGAGACTCCACAATGTTTGTCGGAGCATATTCAGCCTTGGTTAAAGCTCTGTGCTTCTCGCAGAAGCTCCAACACCTCCGCCAGATATGTCTGGCTCAAGTTCCAGAATTGTACCCACTCCAGCATCTTTGGCTTGTGGAGTCTCCAGTGTGGCTTAAAAATGTCAGGGGAGCTTCGGTGAGTAGCACAGAGGTTTAACCTCGGCTGAATGTGCTCCGCCAAACATTGTGCAGTGTCCAGCTTGGGTCAAAAATCTCGGCAGAGCTTTGACGAGAAGCACAGAGCTTCCACCAAAGCTGAATGTGCTCTGCTGAACATTTTGGAGTCTCCAGCTTGATTCAAAACTCCTAGCCGAAGATGATGGAGTGCGTACAATTCTGGAACTTGAACCAGACATCTCTGGTGGAGGTGGTGGAGCTTTGGCAAGTGGCACAGAGCTTTGACCAAGGCTGAATCTGCTCCTCCGAATATTGTGGAGTCTCCAGCTTGGCTCAAAAATCTCGGCACGGCTTCAGCAAGTGACACAAAGCCTCGACCAAGGCTGAATGTTCTCCGCCAAACATTGTGGATTCTCCAGCTTGACTCAAAAATTGCAGCTGAAGATGCTGGAGTGGGTAAAATTGTGGAACTTCAGCCAGACATCTCCGGCAAAGGCGGTGGACCTTCGGCGAGTGGCAGAAAGCTTCGACCAAAGCTGCATGTGCTCTGCCAAACATTTTGGGGTCTCCAGCTTGGCTCAAAACTCTTGGCGGAGCTTCGGTGGGTGGCACAGAGCTTCCACCATTCAGCCTACATTCAGCCTTGGTTGGAGCTCTGTGTCACTCACCGAAGCTCCGCCAAGACTTTTGACCCAAGCTGGAGACTCCACAATGTTTGGTGGAGCACATTCAGCCTTGCTCAAAGCCCCTTCGACCAAGATTGAATGTGCCCCGCGAACATTGTGGAGTCTCCAGCATGGCCCAAAAATCCGGTGGAGCCTCGGCGAGTGGCACAAAGCTTCAACCAAGGCTGAATGTGCTCTGCCAAACATTGTGGAGTCTCCAGCTTGGCTCAAAACTCTTGGCGGAGCTTCGGTGGGTGGCACAGAGCTTCCACCATTCAGCCTACATTCAGCCTTGGTTGGAGCTCTGTGTCACTCACCGAAGCTCCGCCAAGACTTTTGACCCAAGCTGGAGACTCCACAATGTTTGGTGGAGCACATTCAGCCTTGCTCAAAGCCTTGTGCTACTTGCCGAAGCTCTGCCAAGATTTTTGAGCCCAGCTGGAGACTCCACAATGTTCGGCCAAGCACATTTAGCGCTCTGTGCTTCTCGCAGAAACTCCACCACCTCCGTCCCAGCAATCTTCGGCTCAAATTTTTGAGTCAAACTGGAGACTCCACAATGTTGGGCAGAACACATTCAGCCTTGGTCGAAGCTCTGTGCTTCTTGCCGAAGCTCCAACACCTCCGCTGTGCTCCGCTGAACATTGTGGAGTCTCCCACCTGGCTCAGAAATCGGGGTGGAGCTTCGGCAGGTAGCACCGAGCTTCGACCAAGGCTGAATGTGCTCTGCTGAAAATTGTGGAGTCTCCAGCTTGGCTCAAAACTCTCGGTGGGGCTTCAGCGAGTGGCACAGAGCTTCGCCCAAGGCTGAATGTTTCCACCGAACATTGTGAAGTCTCCAGCTGGACTCAAAAATCGCAGCTGAAAGAGCTGGAGTGGGTACAATTCTGGAACTTGAGCCAGATATCTCCGGCCGAGGTGGTGGAGCTTTGGCGAGGGGCCTCTGCACTCATGCGCGACGCGAATGGCCATGCACATGTGAAGCACATTGATATCCGTGAACACTACATCCATGAGCACATGGCCGCCGGGGATATCAAGATTCAGCATGTTGCGTCTGCTGAAAATCTCGCAGAACCAAAGGTGTTGGAGTGGGTACACTTCTGGAACTTGAGCCAGACATCCCCTGTGGAGGTGGTGGAGCTTCGGAGGGAAGCACAGAGCTTCAACCAAGGCTGAATGTGCTCTGCCAAACATTATGGAGTCTCCAGCTTGGCTAAAAACTCTCGGTGGAGTGGCGGAGGTGGTGGAGCTTCGGTGAGTGGCACAAAGCTTCGACCAAGGCTGAATGTGCCCTGCCGAGCATTGTGGAGTCTCCAGCAGGCTCAAAAATCTTGGCAGAGCTTCAGGGAGCCACACAAAGCTTCGACCAAGGCTGAATGTGCTCTGCCAAACATTGTGAAGTCTCCAGCCTGGCTCAAAAATCCATGTGGAGCTTCGGCGAGTGGCACAAAGCCTTAACCAAGGCTGAATGTGCTCTGCCAAACATTGTGCAGTCTCCAGCTTGGGTCAAAAATCTCGGTGGAGCTTCGGCGAGTGGCACAGAGCTTCAACCAAGGCTGAATGTGCTCTGCCAAACATTATGGAGTCTCCAGCTTGGCTCAAAACTCTCGGTGGAGTGGCGGACGTGGTGGAGCTTCGGTGAGTGGCACAAAGCTTCGACCAAGGCTGAATGTGCCCTGCCGAACATTGTAGAATCTTGAGCTTGGCTCACAAATCTCGGCAGAGCTTCGGTGAGTGGCACAGAGCTTTGACCAAGGCTGAATATGCTCCGCCAAATATTGTGGAGCTTCCAGCGTGGCCCAAAAATGCGGCGGAGCTCCGGCGGATGGCAGAGAGCTTTGACCAACACTGAAGGTTGTCCGCTGAACATTGCGGAGTTTTAGGACATGCAATAGTCGTCCCCTGTGTCCGAGAAGGCAGGGTCCATTAGCGCATTTGTGTAATTTGCCAAAGCTCTGCCGAGATTTTTGACCCAAGGTGGAGACTCCACAATGTTTGGTGGACCCCATTCAGCCCTGGTTGAAGCTTTGTGGGACTCGCCGAAGCTCTGCTGGATTTTTGGGCCAGGCTGGAAACTCCAC
Organism: Mycena rebaudengoi; assembly: GCA_029282285.1. Lineage (NCBI taxonomy): Eukaryota > Fungi > Basidiomycota > Agaricomycetes > Agaricales > Mycenaceae > Mycena > Mycena rebaudengoi. The sequence continues at coordinate 550,791 of JARJCX010000059.1, forward strand.
AGTGTTCGCGGAGCACATTCAGGCTTGGTCAAAGCTCTGTGTCACTCACCAAAGGTCCGCCAGGATTTTTGGGCCTGCTGGAGACTCCACAATGTTTGGTGGAGCACATTCAGTCTTGATTGAAGCTCTGTGCCACTCGCCGAAGCTCCGCTGAGATTTTTGAGCAAAGCTTGAGACTCCACAATGTTCGGCGGACCACATTCAGCCTTGGTCGAAGCTTTGTGCCACTTGCCGAAGCTCTGCCGGATTTTTGGGCCACACTGGAAGCTCCACAAGATTTGGTGGAGCAGATTCAGTGTTGGTCGAAGCTCTGTGCCACTCGCCGAAGCTCTGCCGAGATTTTTGAGCCACACTGGAGACTCCACAATGTTCAGCGGAGCATATTCAGCCTTGGTCGAAGCTCTCTGCCACCTGCCGAAGCTCTGCCGAGATTTTTGAGCCAAGCTTGAGACTCTACAATATTTGGCAGAGCACATTCAGCCTTGGTCGAAGCCTTGTGCCACTTGCCGAAGCTCCACCACCTTCGCTGGAGATGTCTGGCTCAAGTTCCAGAATTGTACCCACTCCAGCATCTTTGGCTGGGATTTTTGAGTCAAGCTGGGCTGGATCAGTGTTGCATTTTTAAGGGCTTATTAAGGGTCAAGGTTTAATTAAGCCTTAAGGGCAAACACGTGATTTTTGAGGCATTCAGCGAACACTCAGTAAATATTTATTGGACTGTCTTTCACATATCGTAGTCATCTCCAGACACCAAAAGAGCTCCATCGTTGGGCTCTTCATCACTTTCTTCTGTGGCAAGGAGCTCCATGAGCAGTCTTTCTCATGTGAACTGCGTCAGATGCAGTCTTCCAACTGGCTTTGCCACCATTCCACCAAATAGTGTCGCCAGTGAGCACGGAAAGATAGAGCTGCGTGAATGTCCCCCTTGGGGAGGCTGTGGTGCCTCCTCATCCTCATTCTCCTCACTCTCCTGCATGGATTTCACCCACTTCACCATCTCCACACACCAAACAGCCGACGATTTGATCAATTTCGTGGTTGAGGGGGCCGTCACTTTCATCTTCCAACAGATCAGCATATTGTGGAACGGCCAGGAGCCCTGTGTGGACACTGCGAGCGGCCCTTTCATCCACCAGCCCCACTTCACAGTTAGCAGCACGAATGTTCGCTCCGAGCTGATTAGGAGAGTGGGTGATGTATAAAGATGGTGCAATGAGGCTGTGGTGCCTCCTCATCCTCATTCTCCTCACTCTCCTGCGTGGATTTCACCCACTTCGCCATCTCCACACACCAATCAGCCGACGACTTGATCAATTTCGTGGTTGAGGGGCCGTCACTTTCATCTTCCAACAGATCGGCATATCGTGGAACGGCCAGGAGCCCTGCGGCCCTCATTGAATTGTGGACACTGTGAGCGGCCCTTTCATCCACCAGCCCCGCGTCACAGTTAGCAGCACGAATGTTCGCTCCGAGCTGATTAGGAGAGTGGGTGATGTATAAAGATGGTGCAATGAAACATACCTTTGACATCTTGTGTAGTTTGTTGGTCTTGAGACAATTATGAAGACGGGTTTTCTTGACTTTTATGTCAGAGAAATCACATTCATTTGGTGCTTGATTCATTCTGAACCTGAGCAGAAGACTGGCAAGGTGCGCAAGTTCGGGTACATCTGGGCAGCTTTTCAGTTGTTCCCAGACCAACAGGGGATTGTCCGGCTGAGTAGAGAGCAGGTTACATCAGGTGCATGCACCAATGAGAATTAAATATGCACATGCTGCTTCTGAAACTCTTTCTTGTGCGCTTGCCAGGCAGCAAAGTTGCCGGTTCCTGCCAAATATTGCATGAACGCTGTCAGAACAGCCTTCTCTTTCTCAGCATCCTCCTGTGGATCTCATGGGGTATCTCTTGGCCTTGAGTGAATACGTCAATAGAGCTATAAAAAAATACGAATTAGCTCAACACAGCAGAGAAAATATGTATACACACCAAAATGATTTCCGTGTTTAAGGCAAATACATTTAGCCCAGCCTTGTCACCAAATCGCTCAAGACACTCATACGGATTCAAGATGAGGCAGAAAATAAACAGAGGCTGGTCCAATGCTGCCCATGGCCAACGCTTCTCAAGCTGCGCGAGCATACCTTTGGACACAGTCTTATTTGAGTGCTGTGCAAAATGACGATATAGGCCTGCAAAGGTCAGTAGAACTTGGTCGCCTTGCATATTATTGGCTTGATTAATGTTCATTGCATAGCAAATTGGCTCTATGTCATCAACAAGTGTCTGCAGCGAGGGCCAGAAATGGGTATTCTCAAGCAGATTGCACTGAGCATTGGCAGTTTCGGTTATTTTCTTTACCGCCTTCCGGTTTTGCTCACGTCCGAGATGCGCTTCGATTATCTCTTCCTGGCGAAGGTATGCTGCATGCCGGAGGGAGCTTTGAGATCGAGGAGACAATGAAAGGCCACATAATGTGTTGTCCACCGGGTGATGTTTGCAAGAGGATACACGAGCACCACAAAATTGTTCTTGGGTTGCGCATCATCAAAGATCTTGCGCACACGGTCATGAGAAAGAATCCAATGAATAAGATCTGTAGCCTGTTCAGCAACCACAGAAGCCTCATTAACTGCTAAGTAGTCACTGAGGATAAGTTCTCCCTTGGTTGAATGAGAATACTGGAAAATATACGGAAAGAATTTGTAGCACTCACTTGATGGGCACAACAAGGAATGACAAATATCCACGGCTGCTTCAAACCAAGATCTTTATGGCCTCGTTTGGCTACCCCCATCGTTATTGTAGACAAAGACCATCGCGTAGAAACTGATCGTGGACACATTCTATCTCTGCCGAAGTAAATGGGATGTTGGCGCCACCAGTTCTGGCTGCTTCATGGCCTTCTTGACATTGCGAAACAACTTCTTTCGTTTTTTTGAGGTTGGTGCAGTGTCTGACTTGTCATAGGTCAAATCCACAGATATGGTCGACCCTTGATCTGTGCAGCTTTTCCTTTGGCCACTGATGACCCATATGGGCACGGTTCAGATGTGCGATCATGGCAGACCTCTCTCCGCGGACATAGCCTGATTCTTCATGAGCTGGTGGTCATTGGTCAATGATGGTGAGAGTGGGAATTATGTGTGGGATTAGACATACCTGCTGTAAATGCCGCCTCCTCCCATTTGAGTCTGTCCTTCAATACTAAATCTGTGTTGTTTGGGGGGTCTTCGACACATCGATGATGGCGGATGCAGCCTAGACAGTAGTGCATTTTGTTTTGGGCCTTTGAAAAAGAACTTCCAAAGAGCTCCCTCTTTTGGAGGCATGCTTGAAGTACCAGGTCCTTTGATGAAAAAAAAAAAAGAGATGCCATGTGAAATGATGCACGTGATGATATTAAGGGTTAAATTAAGCGCGCAGTTCGTTATAAAGCCTTAATATTAAGGCCATATTAAGCCTTAGCCTTAATTAAGGCTTAACCCTTAACTGCAACACTAAGCTGGAGACTCCACTATGTTCAGCTGAGCACATTCCACCTTGGTTGAAACTTTGTGCCACTCGCCGAAGCTCCACCGAGGTTTTTGAGCCAAGCTCGAGAGTTCAGCGGAGCACAGTCAGCCTTGGTTGAAGCCTTGTGTGGCTCACTGAAGCTCCGCCGAGATTTTTGACCCAAGCTGGAGACTCCACAATGTTTGGCAGAGCACATTCAGCCTTGCTCGAAGCTCTGTGCTACTCGCCAAAGCTCCTCCGAGATTTTTGAGCCAAGCTGGAGACTCCACAATGTTTGGCCAAGCACATTCAGCCTTGGTTGAAGCTCTGTGCTTCTCGTCAAAGCTCCACCACCTCTGCCAGAGGTGTCTGGCTCAAGTTCCAGAATTGTACCCACTCCAGCATCTTCGGCTGGATTTTTGAGTCAAGCTGGAGACTTCACAATGCTTGGTAGACCACATTCAGCCTTGGTCGAGGCTTTGTGCCACTTGTCGAAGCTCTACCGGATTTTTGGGCCATGCTGGAGACTCCACAATGTTCGTGGAGCACATTCAGCCTTGGTCGAAGCTCAGTGCTACCCACCAAAGCTCCGCCGAGAGTTTTGAGCCAAGCTGGAGACTCTACAATGTTCGGTGGAGGACATTCAGCCTTGGTTGAGCTCTGTGCCACTCGCCGAAGCTTCGCCGAGACTTTTGACCCAAGCTGGAGACTCCACAATGTTTGGTGGAGCACATTCAGCCTTACTCAAAGCTCTGTGCTACTCGCCGAAGCTCCGCCGAGATTTTTGAGCCAAGCTCGAGACTCCACAATGTTCGGTGGACCACATTCAGCCTTGGTCGAAGCTTTGTGCCACTCGCCGAAGCTCTGCCGGATTTTTGGGCCACACTGGAAGCTCCACGAGATTTGGTGGAGCAGATTCAGTGTTGGGCAAAGCTCTGTGCCACTTGCCGAAGCTCTGCCGAGATTTTTGAGCCATGCTGGAGACTCCACAATGTTCAGTGGAGCACATTCAGCCTTGGTTGAAGCTCTGTGCCACCCGCCGAAGCTCCGCCAAGAGTTTTTAGCCAATCTGGAGACTCCACAATGTGTGGCAGGGCACATTCAGCCTTGGTCGAAGCTTTGTGCCACTCACCGAAGCTCCACCACCTCTGCCGGAGATGTCTGGGTCAAGCTCCAGAATTGTACCCACTCCAGCATCTTGGGCTGCGATTTTTGAGTCAAGCTAGAGACTTCACATTGTTCAGCGGAAAACCTTCAGCGTTGGTCGAAGCTCTCTGCCACCCACCGGAGCTCCGCCGCATTTTTGGGCCACGCTGGAGGCTCCACAATATTTGGCGGAGCATATTCAGCCTTGGTCGAAGCTCTGTGCCACTCACCGAAGCTCCACCGATATTTGTGAGCCAAGCTCAAGATTCTACAATGTTCAGCAGAGCACATTCAGCCTTGGTCGAAGCTTTGTGCCACTCGCTGAAGCTCCACCACCTCTGCCGGAGATGTCTGGCTCAAGTTCCAGAACTGTACCCACTCCAGCATCTTTGGCTGCAATTTTGAGTCAAGCTGGAGACTTCACAATGTTCAGCAGAAAACATTCAGTGTTGGTCAAAGCTCTGTGCCACTTGCCGAAGCTCCACCGAGATTTTTGAGCCAAGCTCAAGACTCCACAATGTTCGGTGGACCACATTCAGCCTTGGTCGAGGCTTTGTGCCACTTGCCAAAGCTCCTCAGAGATTTTTGAGCCACGTTGGAGACTCCACAATGTTTGACCGAGCACATTCAGCCTTGGTCAAAGCTCTGTGCCACTCGCCGAAGCTCCACCGAGATTTTTGAGCCAAGCTCAAGACTCTACAATGTTTGGCAGAGCACATTCAGCCTTGGTCAAAGCTTTGTGCCCCTTGCTAAAGCTCCACCACCTCGGCCGGAGATGTCTGGCTCAAGTTCCAGAATTTTACCCACTCCAGCTTCTTCAGCTGTGATTTTTGAGTCAAGATGTTCAGTGGAAACATTCAGCCTTGGTTGAAGCTATGTGCCACTCGCTGAAGCCCCACCGAGAGTTTTGAGCCAGGCTGGAGACTCCACAATGTTTGGCGGAGCACATTCAGCCTTGGTTGAAGCTCTGTGCCACTCGCTGAAGCACCGCCGAGATTTTTGACCCAAGCTGGAGACTCCTTATTATGCCCGTTTGAGGTTTGTCCCCTCCTTACTATTTGTTTTTCTCTTACTTACTAGTGTCGTAGTATTATTCCTATTAGGTTTGCAATACAGTCATTCACCTTATTGTGCCCCTCTGAGTATTATTCCTATTAGTGAAGTCTGGCTCAAAACTCTCGGCGGAGCTTCGGCAGGTGGCAGAGCTTCCACCAAGGCTGAATGTTCTCCCCCAAACACTGTGGAGTCTCCAGCTTGACTCAAAAATCGCAGCCAAAGATGTTGGAGGGGGTACACTTCTGGAACTTGAGCCAGACATCTCCGGTGGAGGTGGTGGAGCTTCGGCGAGAAGCACAGAGCTTCGACCAAGGCTGAATGTGTTCCGCCCAACATTGTGGAGTCTCCAGTTTGACTCAAAAATTTAAGCCGAAGATTGCTGGAGTGGGTACAATTCTGGAACTTGAGCCAGACATCTTCAGTGGAGGTGGTGGAGCTTCGGCGAGAGGCCAAGCTTCGACCAAGGCTGAATGTCCTCTGCCGAGCATTGTGGAGTCTCCAGCAGGCTCAAAAATCTCGGCGGAGCTTCGGCGAGCCACACAAAGCTTCGACCAAGGCTGAATGTGCTCTGCCAAACATTGTGAAGTCTCCAGCCTGAGGTGGAGCTTCGGCGAGTGGCACAAAGCCTTAACCAAGGCTGAATGTGCTCTGCCAAACATTGTGCAGTCTCCAGCTTGGGTCAAAAATCTCGGTGGAGCTTCAGCGAGTGGCACAGAGCTTTGACCAAGGCTGAATGTGCTATGCCGAACATTATGGAGTCTCCAGCTTGGCTCAAAACTCTCGGTGGAGCGGCGGAGGTGGTGGAGCTTCGGTGAGTGGCACAAAGCTTCGCCCAAGGCTGAATGTGCTCTGCCGAACATTGTAGAATCTTGAGCTTGGCTCACAAATCTCGGCGGAGCTTCGGCGAGTGGCACAGAGCTTTGACCAAGGCTGAATATGCTCCGCCAAATATTGTGGAGCTTCCAGCGTGGCCCAAAAATGCGGCGGAGCTCCGGCGGGTGGCAGAGAGCTTCAACCAACACTGAAGGGTTTCCGCTGAACATTGTGAAGTCTCTAGCTTGACTCAAAAATCCCAGCCCAAGATGCTGGAGTGGGTACAATTCTGGAGCTTGACCCAGACATCTCCGGCAGAGGTGGTGGAGCTTCGGCGAGTGGCACAAAGCTTCGACCAAGGCTGAATGTGCCCTGCTGAACATTGTGGAGTCTCCAGATTGGCTAAAAACTCTTGGCGGAGCTTCGGCGGGTGGCACAGAGCTTCGACCAAGTCTGAATGTGCTCCACTGAACATTGTGGAGTCTCCAGTGTGGCTCAAAAATCTTGGCAGAGCTTCGGCAAGTGGCACAGAGCTTTGCCCAACACTGAACCTGCTCCACCAAATCTCGTGGAGCTTCCAGTGTGGCCCAAAAATTCGGCAGAGCTTCGGTGAGTGGCACAAAGCTTCGACCAAGGCTGAATGTGGTCTGCCGAACATTGTGGAGTCTCGAGCTTGGCTCAAAAATCTCGGCGGAGCTTCGGCAAATTGCACAAACGTGCTCATGAACCCTGCATTCTCAGACACAGGGGACGACTCTGAATTGCATGTCCTCAAACTCACCCATAATCCAGTTTGGGATCGCATTGATTTGCACCCCATCTGGCACGATCTGTACGAGACATGGAATAGTGCTGGGGACAGCTTACCCCAATACCACTTCATGGTCAAAAAGCAATTGCACTGCCAGCGGTCACAACACTGCTGTGACAGAACTGTGATGGGCAGACAACACTGTGATGTATGCAGGTTACAACATGCAGCTTCAACCAAGGCTGAATGTGCTCCGCCGAATTTACGGTCCATGAATCCTAAATTCAAGTTGTGGTCGACCACCATGAATGCCGAGTTGCCTCCTCATGCTCGTGGTTCCTGTTCCACATCACTGCCACAAAAAAACTCGTTGGCACCAAGCTCACTGGGCATCAACGAAGTCGCCCCAAGAAACATGTCCGACATGGGGAGTCCACATGCATGGTGCTGTTCTCCAGAACGAGGAGGTCTTTGTTGTCCACGATATCTTCGGTGTCATCTTCTCCATCTGGTACGACATGCTCTACAACTATGTCTTTTGCTTTCCCTCTCCATTTGACGGGATTGGTAAATGGGATCGGGTGCATCCCAGTCCGCCTCTTCCTCGGGAGGGTGTTGCCCACGCTAAGGCCGGGGTTTCCCCAAGGTTGTGTCGGGTGTCGGCGCTGGTGAAGGCAGGCCATGGGGCATGCATGCTTCATAATCAGATTGAGGGTCAGTCCACGCTGAGGCCAGGGTCGCCCAAGTTTGTGTGGGGTGTCGCGATCAATGTGATTGAGCATGGCGGACCTTAGAATCATTTTAAATGCCCAATGAATATTCTGGTGGCACGCATTTTAGGAATATTTGAAAAGACATTCAAGATGTCATTCTGAATCTATATTAAATACCTTTTGCATGTTCTGGTGCAAGTTATGTGCAAAACATTTTAAATTTGAACTCCATATCCCTTGTGTGTTCAGGCACAGAGCCTCCTCTATGAACACAAAAATTATGCTAAAGGCTTCCCTGGAAACATTGGGGAAACATTTTAAAAACCTTCCTCAAGTCCAGCAGGAGAATCTTCTGAACACATTTTAAATATTTCTTCACAGTTTCTTACGTGTGTTTAGGATATTCTTGACCTGTGAACAGAGAACATATGTAGAAGTTATTCTGGTGTGTATCCTGAACCTATTTTAAATATCTTCTTGTTTTTCAGGGCTGCACATGTGAAAGTTATCTTGAAGATTATCAAAAACATATGCAAAAGAAATTTTAAAAATCTTCCATTTTTTCGGGGCTGTTAAACTGAAAGATATCTAGAACACACTCTGAACACCATCTAAAACATACTTGAGACATCTTTTAAATACCTTTCATTTTTTCTGCCACGAAACATGGATGATTTATTTAAATGATCTCTCAGGTATTCCCTGCCAGGATATTTGAAAGGTTTGAGTAAGATTACACTGAAGGTATCCTCAACAAAACTGAAAGGAACTTTAAAAATCTCTAGCATATTCTGCCCCCAATTATTCAAGAAACATTTAAAAGTCGTCTTGAATATTCCAGGACCACAAACTTGAATAATATTGTAAATATTCATTGGATACCTTTAGCATGTTCTGGTCCAGAATTAGTGCATATCCTCCCAGTGCTAGAGTCTTATATACTCAACATATGAACACCATACGCGACTTGAACACACCATTGACTTATTATTACAATTTTCCGTACATTGCTTTATATTCCTTTATATTCACTTTCAGCCCTCGCTAACTTGGTTCCAGTTCACTCAGGCTTTGAGCCATCGACCTGAAGCTGCGATATCGATCAATACAAAAACATGGTGGTGCATACACTGGTGAGCAAATTTTAAATTGCGCTTTACTCAAATCTTTGCCCAACACACATCGTCCCTGAAAACCCGAAGCTGACAATCCAGGTGAGCTTGTATTGATTGAATAGAAAGACGCGCTCTCTTCGCTTGAATGAAATCTCAAAGGGTAACATATATTCATTGCTGTGCGCAAATTACCTTGGTGCAGTGCAGTGCACCCGTCCGCACCGCTGCGATTTCATGGGCGTGTGCGGTTGGTGTTGCGTGCTCTCTGGGAGACGAAGCTCGGCGGCCCGTGTACGATGTTGCGGGGACGCAATCCGGCTTGGGTGCCGAAACGAAGCGGGGGAGGGAGAGCACGAATAAAAGGGGGAGGCCACTCACCACCTGATCTCTGGGCCCCGCGCCGTCAGCGCACCTCCAGCAGAAGGTGAGGCCGCCCTCGTCAGCGGTGGGTACCCGTTCTGATCCGGCAGCGCGCTCGCACTACGGCGAGTCCAGCGCGTGGGATCGGGCTCAGTGTGCACCGCGTCCTGTGCGGCGGGGCCGATGCTTCAACGGCGCATTGATGAGTCGTGGGAAAGGCAGCGCGCGATGTGCGCGCGGATGATGGCAACGGTGCCGAAGCTCTCGCGCGCGGGTCTCCTGTAAAACCAAGTTAGCTGAATGAAAGAGTGAAAAATGCGGTTAGACAGAATGCGCAAGCACCACATTTAAATATTAGTAATACAAGACATAATAAGTAGCAGGAGTCAATCTAGGCGGTATTGGATGAAGAAGGAAGAGGAGCGTCGTAACGAGAGCACTCAAGCGCGAGAGTTCTGTCTCTTTTGAGCAAGATCAAAGTAGCACGTGACGGCGAATCGGACTTTTAAAAGCTGTTGTGGGCAGCGCGTCTCTTGTTCTCGACCACCACCACCTCTCTCCTCTCCCTCTCCCTCCATTTCCACTGCCCCCCACCCCTCCCTCTGAACCTCTGGCTACTCCAGCACCCCCTGTGACCGCCTCCAAGCGCAAGCACCTGGAGGCTATCGCGCAGCTTGGAGAACGAGTGATTCCTGTACCCAAGAACTTGAAGCGCGCAAAACGCGATGCGTTGTGAGCTTATCTACTCTTTCAGATCGCTACAGTCTACTAATCCATCTACAGAGAGAACAAGTCGGGGCTGGACGTCCTCAAGACCGCGGCACAATTATCCGCTGCGCGACCCCGTATCTCGACTTCTTCCGCTACGGATCGCAGGCACGCTGGGTCCCGCCTTCACCTACCGACCCCACGCTATCCAAGGAGTAAGCTTTCGCCCTTTTTTTCTTCCTGCGCGCTACTGAACGTTGCCCACAGCGATTGTGAGCCTTGGCGAATCCAAGTCTGATCGTGGGTTAAACCACTCCATCCTTCGTCGCTACTTGGTACCCGTAAGAAGCTGCTCAGTCCGGCACCGGCGGAGGGGGAGGAGGACATCGCAGATAAGTGAGTACATTTTAATGCGCATACATCCTGCTTCTTTTAACCTTCCGCCACCTCAGCACGCTCAAGATGCTCGTCAAGGGTACGCTCAAGCTCACCTACCACAAATGGCCCGCGCGCTTCTATGCCGACGACAGCTACAAAGCCAGCGACCCGCGAAAGGGGCTCTCTTTCGCAGCGACTTCCTTCTGCGGGTGAGTCCTTTTTCACCTGAATACATGTCCGCTACTGATATGTGCTTGCTAGGCCGGCATATGTGGATGGCGCCCAGCTCTGCGTTCAACGGTGCCACAAGTCTCAAGCATGTCAGCAACGCTCGCCCGGCCGGCGCCTTTCAAGCCCGGAAATGATAGTGTACGCTTGTGCGCAGGTACGTTTTGTCGACATTCCCCGTCCCCACTTCACCACTGATAAATCATCAGGAACGTCTTCAGCACCCATCGCACTACCTCGGGTCCGGGTACCGACGACGCGTCGGATGATGAAGACGGCGACTCCGACGATGAAGCGATCCAGGCCCAGCGCGTCGCTCGTTGTGGTGGAGTAGCTGCTGCCTCGTAATATACCTCCGTTCCAATGCACCGTCTCGTCAGTCACGCCCTAATCTTTCTTATTTCGGTTACTGACTGCCATTGTCCGCCAATTTTTGTTCTCAGACTATCAATCAGTGAGCTTCGTTATCCCTGCGTGATGATCGTTCGAGACTGACGCCTATCATCTAGACGTCCTCGCGATAATTCTCGTGAGTACTGGTTTTGAAAGATATCCTCTTCGCTGACATGTGCTTTATCCAGGTCTCCTTTATTACGCTCTTCAATGGAATTATTATGCATCCTCTCTCGGGTAAGTCAAGCACTATCTTTCTTATCTCAGTTACTGACGGCCATTCTAGTGGACTCGTAACACTTAAACTTGAATGTATGTTCCCTCGCACTCCCATTGTACTGTACTGACTGTTTTTTTGCAGGTTCTTTTGTATCGCTCTGTCGGTTATTATTGTGCATGGTCAGTAACGCGCTGCATGTCTTATTTCGGATTACTGACAACCATCATAGTATTCTGGACCCAACCTCTCACACGTACATTCTCTCTTGTTCCCGTTGTATCGCGCTGACAGGAAGTTCACAGACAATTTGTATTGCTATCACGAAGTTACATTACTTACTTACCGTCCCGCAGATTCAATGCCCTGCTTTCTGTGTATGTTTTGGGCCTTTCGCCGTTTGAGCCGCACTCATATTTCTATATTTCTAATTTCTAGATCGTTGCGCACTGTTTCTTTATCATGCTTGTAGTCTGTAGCGCAATTCAATATATTTTATTCTCTGCTTTTTATATTGGATGGACCCGAGATTGGCATGAGTCAAATAGGGCTTGAGAACGGCTTCAAAGGCGTCAAGGTGCTTAAAAGTGTACTAAGTACCCCCTCGGCTTTTAAGCACCCCTTCTTGGTAACATCCTATTAGGAGTGGCTTGAAAGGGTGGTTCCTGCCCCAGTGTGGCTTTAAAGCACTTCGGGCACTTTCAAGCGGCTTGGAATGTGCTTGAAAGTGTTGGCCCCTTTTGGTGATGGCCAAGTCTGCCATGTGATGCCATGCCCGGCCCGGCCTGCTGAGCGTCCCTTTCTTTCACCTCCACTCCGCCCACCGCCAGCTGCTAGGTGTAAGTAGAGAGTTCTGTGAAAATTCCAAGGGTTATAACTCACATTCTTACTAGAACCACGCTGCGATGTGAACGGCTGAGCCTGGTCAGAATATTGCGAGGATAAATAGGGGGAATAGCAACTATTCACCAGGTATTCACCGCCGTTTCCTGCTTGGAAAAATTCTGTAAATGGGCCGAAGCAAGGCAGGGAGAAAAATAGAAGGGAGAAAAAAAAATATGATGGTCAACAAAAATGTCTATGGCCTATCCCCGAGTCGAACGGGGTCCTACTGCTTACAGCTTGGATGACTCGTAGATAGAGCAAGTGTGCACCGTGCGCTAGGGGTCCTTCTGCCTACATTGCAACTATATTTGGCAGATATGGCAGGTGCGCGCTACACGATACTAGGCCGTTAATACCACCCACTTGGAGGGTGTTTTGTTGAAGACAAAATTGAGAACCGCTGCCGCACTTGAAATAATCATTGCATGGAATCAATGTTGATATTCAAGACCGAGTGGAGACGAGGAACAATGGTGTCGGGATATGCGCCTGGAAATGGATTGTGAGTAACACGGAGCAGGGCAGGGGAGTAAGACCCAAAATAAAATGAGTGAAAAAACGATCGTTCAAGAGTATGTGGCCTACCCCCGAGTTGAACGGGGCTGCCATAGAAGCTTGGGCCCTATGAAAGCCATGCAGGCGCGCACCATACGCTATAGGCCGTTGAATACCACTCATTTGGAGGGTGGTTTATAGCAAAGAAACGATGGCAATGCCATACATAAGTTAATAGATATCATAGATCTAGAATGAATTTCAAGACCACAGAGATTTGAGGATGCTGAGTTCGGGAAAAGCGAGGCGGGAATATACGTCTATAAAAGGGCTGTAGTAAGCAGCTGCAAGCAAGGCAGGGGTGCAGGAGTCAAAAAGAAAGAAAGAAGCACAGATGCAATAATTTGAAAAGGGCCTATCCCCGGGTCCTCCCGCCTAAGAATGATATGAACAGGCCATCAAGATTGAGCAGGTGCGCTCCGGCCTCGAATACCACTTATATGAACAGTAATTTATGGCAAAGAAAGAGGAAAAGGTGCCGTACCGAAAATACATTTCACAGAAAGAATTTCAAGGCCGAAATTTGGAGACAATGACTGCTGGAGAACTGGTGTCGAAATATTTGCATGGAATAGGGTTGTAAGTGGTAGGAAGCAAGACAGGGAGCAAAAAAGACAAAAAAAAAGACAACGGCAGAGGAACATGGCCTATCCCCGAGTCGAACAGGGTCTTCCTGCAGAACCTTCGCATTCTATTAGATTTGGCAGGTGCGCACCGTACGATATACGCCTTGAATTCGATCCATATTACGGTCTTTTGTTGGAAAGAAGAATAAGAAGCGGTGGCGCATCTGAAAATGAATTTCAGAGAATGAACTTCTAGACCGAGAAGACACCGAATTCCGAGGAAATTGTACCGGAGTATGTTCCCTGAAAAGGGTTGCGAGTAGTAGTGACACAGAGCAAAAGGGAGGATTTTGAGCCGGAGCCAAAATAAATGGGTGCAAAAAAAAGCAACCCAATTGAGAGGAAATATGGCCTATCTATCCCCGAGTCGAACGGGGGTCCTCCTGCAGAAGGGATATTGCCGCATTTAATTGCCGCAGATGCACACCATACGCTATACTATAGGCCGTTGAATACCACCAATAGGAGGGTATTTTGTTGGAGAAAAAAGTAAGAAGCAATACCGCAACTGAAACAAATTTCCTGGAAGGAGTCATTTCAAGTCCGAGATCTGAAGACACTGAATTTGAGAAACAGATATATGTTTCTGGAAAAGGTATGAGCACGAGCGCGGAATAAGTAGGAGTGGGGGGTCAGAAAAAAAGAACAAGCAAACTTGATCATGGCCTATCCCCGAGTCGAACGGGGTTCTCCTGCAAATTATGCGAGCAACAGTCCTGACGTGCCGCAGGTGCGCCCCGTGCACTATAGACCTTGAATACTGCCCATTTGGAGAGTGTTTTGTTGGAGAAAAATAGGAAGCCGGGCCGCGTCTGATTGAAATTGACAGGAGGATTCCAAGGTGGAGATATCAAGACATTTAATTCGAGGAAAGTGGGTGGGAGATGCTCCTGGACATGGGCTGAAGCTGCAGGCAAAAGGCAGGGAGCAAAAAAGAAAAGAAAAACAGAAAGGGTGCGTGGAATGGCCTATCCCCGAGTCGAACGAGGCCTCCTGCAGAAGATTGGAGAGACTCAATCCAAGCAATGCAGGTGCGCACCATGCGCTATAGGCCTTGAACACCATCCATTTGTAGGGTCTTTTGTTGAAGAAAATCGACCTTGAATGCGCAACCCTGAGCGCTACTTGAAGCACTGATCCTAGGAGCAAAGAGAAAAGCTAAAGAGCTCGAAGTTTGAAGCCAATATATTTTAGAGTGGGTGCGTAGGAGATATTGGATGCTGAGCTGTAATTAGGTGAAGCTTGAGGCATGAAGCAGAGAAATAAAGCAACAATAAGGGGGGAAAAGAAGGCTCTGAAGGGAGAATAGCGAGCCCGCCTGCAGAATTTATCTAATCCACATCCAAACGCGCAGGTGCGCACCATACGCTATGGGCCTTGGATACCAGATATATAAGCAGTACCTTATGGCAGAGAAATTTGAGCAGCGGTGCTGGGCCTGATATAAAATTGATGGAATGAAGGGCAAGTCCAAGACCGAGATTTGAAGACACTGAATTGGGGGAGGGATTTTGCGGCCAGAAAGGCTTGTAAGCGAAAGGAAGCGCGGCAGGGGTGCAGGAGTTAAAATAAAATGAAAGAAAAAAAAGAACTTGGACTGGCATCCGTGTATGGCCTATCCCCGCGTCGAACGGGGTCCGCTATCAGAATCATTCGGATATGGAGCGAGCAAGTAATACAGGTGCGCGCTGTGCGCCATAGGCCGTTGAGTACCAGATATATAAGCAGAGCTTTGTTGAAGCGGAATGAGAGTCAGAAAACAAAGGAGGTATCCGACGCCGCAGCCAAACACGCGCAAATTATTTCTGTCGGGTCCTTCCACTATGTCGACCTCGACGCCGCCCTACGCGCCGCCCGCCATCCGCGCAATCACGGCCCCGCTTGTCACGCGCGCCGCCCCACCCATCCATGCGCTGAGGCCCTGTATGTCCCGCTCGCCCAGCGCGTCCTTAGTCCTACGCCGCGGCCTCACACAATCTTCACGCTCGACGCAAGCACGCCGCTCGTTGTGCCTGTGGACGCCGCACCCCGGCCTGCTCTTCCCCGCAGGCACAAAACGGTGCTCACCACGCGACGTTTTCGTCATTCCGTTTCGGGTACCCCCCCCCCCCCCCGGCGTTCTTCGCGCCGTTTCTCCTCCCCGCGCCGGCTCTCCCTCTCGTGCTCCTCCTGCTCGCGCTCCTCGTCCCCATGCCAAGGTGGTTGCCTCTTTGTGCGTTTTTTTATTCGCGTCCTCTTCTGCTCTGCCACAACCCCCTCCCCCTCCCGCGCCCCCTCCTCGGCGCCACGCCCGTCCTCGAGCGCGGCCTCCAAGCCAAGAATCCGTACGAGGGCTACGCACGCGTCTCTCCCTTCCCCGTTCTTCGTCTTTTCTTCCACTTTCGGTCGTTTTCTCTTGTCTCTCATCTTTTTCGTCCTTTGTGGGGGCGGACACTGCTCCCGCCCCTGCGCGAATGCTGCCGCCGCCGACCCGCGGAGGCGCGCCTTTCTTTTTTTCCCCCCGTGGCTTCGTTCCCTCGCAGGCCGCTACCGTTTCTTAGAGACGTGTCGTGGGTGGTGCGCAGCGTGATATCGGTGTTGGTCCGGTGTCGGCCTGTGGTGCGGTGTTGTGACTGGACTGAGTCGGCGCTCTGGGGCAACGCGAGGTCACAGTGCCGTGAGACGACGACCCGGGTTCGCGCTGTCGCGAGACGACGCTGGCTCCCGGCTGCTGCTGCTGGTCCGCGGGGCCGTCTGACGCTCCTTCGCAGCGGGACTGGGTCAGCGGGTCGCGACTGGGGCGAGCTGGCGCGGAGCGCTCGTGTCGCAGTTTCGTCATATCGGCGTTGGTGGTGTGCGTTCGTGCAATGTCTGGAGTGGTGGTGCGTGATTCGTGATTCGTGCGCTCGAGAACTGGCGCTAGTGCTGGTTTCCGAGTGGCCGGGACACCTCGCGCTGGTGGGGGGGGGGGGTGTGCAGAGTGGCGTGCGCGAACGAGGCGGCGGAGTCGGGTGCCTCGCGTCGGTCGACAGTGCTAGAGAAGGTGTCGTGGGTGGTGGCGTGCGAACGAGGAGGCGCTATGTCTCCCGGCTGCGCTCCCCAGCTGCGCCCTGCGCGCCACGTCGTCGTGCTTCGCTCTGCGTGACACGTCGTCCTTCATGCTTCAGCAACTCGGTTTCGCGCCGTTGTCAGCCGTCCATCGGGGGGTGGTAGTTGGTGCGGGTGGCGAGCCGGAGATGAGGCGTTGACTGCAGCTCGCCAGGCGTCGAGCCGTCAGGTTCTGCGCCATCGCGTGTTCTGTACTGACGTGCGTAGGTCAACAGAGCCATGTCGTGGAGTGGCGTGGGATGTGCGGCGCAAAGGAGAGGGCGCGGTCGGCAGGGCTCCCCATCTGCACCTTGCGCGCCGCGTTGTCGTGTTTTGCGTCTTCGTTCGTGCTTCTGCCACGCCTGTCGGTGGAGCTGCGCAGCGCATTTCGTCCGCCGCGTCATGTCAGCGGTCGTGCCGGTGGTAGTGGTGGTTCGGTGTCTGGCGGTGGCGCTGGTGGTGCACGTTCGTCCCTGCGGGGTGCCCCTTTTTTTCGTGCTTTGCGAACGAGGCGCAAAATCGAGTCTGCGTCCACCGCGTCATAGTGGGTGCGCGTTTCGTGGCGCTGGTGGTGCGCGTATTGCTAGAGACGCTCTGGGTGCCGCAGAGCTGGCGGCAGCCCTGACTTCTGTCAGAAGTACATGGGGGTAAGCAAAGCGTCGCTACCTGGGAGGTCCCCAGTCCACTGGACTCCTTCTAGTTCCGAGAGGATGGAACTGCGGCTGCAGCGTGTGGTTTCCAATTGGAGAATTTTTGTCCGCAATTTCACTTCCAGGTCCAAGTCCACTGAATGATCGGTCAGGTTCATGGCTGCGCTTAGGAAACTGCAACTTGCACGCTATAGACCGCGGATCCGAGTTGACCGCAATAGTCATGAGGGTCTTTTAGATTGTAGAATGGCCTGGGCTGCGAGAGCCAGGGTAGTTTCTTCCTGGTCGGGGATGAGATGTGATCAAGTCTGGCCATGAATGCTGACCTGTTGCCGCTGCTCTTCCGCTTCCGCCCGCTAGAGAAAGAAAGACCAACATCGTAAAGTTCCGACACCATGTACCTCTGTGCACAGGGAGATGAACGACTGCATGAATGAAGATAAGTACATTGATTCCAGCTCACCTTTCGCTTTGGCCATCCGTGCGCGGTGTCCGTACACGCCTACAAAAATGCTGTAACCAGAGAGCGCCACGAGCGAATATACGGTAGCTGTATGGAGACCTTATTAGACATTGCCTTGGTCTTAAGCTTGAGCGCTTGAATTGGAATATCACGCTTTGCAGTCACAGTCACAAAAACAACTTGAAGAGCAAGAAATTTCATGGGATTAGGATGGTGTTTAAATAATACAAGGGGGTGGGTGGGGATGCATCTAAAGGTAATAATGCATAATAGTGTATGTGTGTGTGCGATTTTTGCGGAGGTATCCTCGATGTCCATTCGCCGCCTCTCGGATGCTTCCCACTCGATTTACCAATGCCTTAGCTCGATTTTGGTGCGGTCGAGGCCAATCTCAAGCCAGGAGTCTACACCGTTGACCGGTGCGCCCCCCTGAAGACCCAGAAATTCTACACGATGGTAGACGTTGGTCGCTGCCGGGTTGTCGAGAGCAACAAAACGAGCGACACTCTCTTTAGTGAGGAGGAGATGTTTGCAGACCCGGCGAACGAGGCGCTCGGCGCAGCCCTTGCGGCGCCAAGCGGGGTTGGTGAACACCTTGCTAGTAGTAGCAACGGTGTCGCTGTTGCGAGTGAACACGACGATGGACGCAATATCCTCGTGGTCATCCCCAGCGCGGCGGATGCCGTGCACCCAAATTTGCTGATTTCGGATGAGGATCGCCGCTTCTGTTATCGAGGCCTCGCGGGTCAGGATAAAGGGGTCCGAGTCAACCGCGAAGTGGTAACAGAGGTCCGCGACCCCCTCGAGGTCACTGTCGACTGCAGGCCGAAGCTGGTAGACGAGCCCGGGCAAGACGGTCATCTGGCGATTAACGAAGGACCGTTTGGTACAGTACGAAAGTTTTGCGTGGTAATATGGATCGTCCTTGTACGCCCCCACACCAGTCAAGGAGGACCAGATCTCGACAAACATGGTCGTCACCGCGTCCGGTGCGAAAACTGAGTAGACGCGTTCGATGGGCACTGCGGCATGCAGCGCCTCGGCGAGACGAACGAGTCGCGGTAGGAGAAAATCAGGGGTAAGGTGGTGAATAGGATGGGTGGTGAAGATGAAAATGGGATAGGCGCCTATGTCGCCGTTGGTGCAAGAAAGTATGAAGTCGACCGCGCCGTGTGAATGTACTGCGATCCAATATTGGTCATGCCCCGCCGTTCCCTGATTTTTCTCTCGAGCGAGAGATTTCAAGGCAATGGGAAGAATGACGTTGAAGTTTTGGGGGCTGGCTTTGAGCGCGCTCCACACCTCATCCGACAGCGAACTCGCGCTGCGGTAGGTAGTGGTATAGGGTTCTAGCAGGGAGGGCATTTTAAGGAGGAGTGAATTCCTGAGGTTATTCAATAGTGAAGGCTTGTCCATGTGGCCATCTGGAGTCAGAATAACAGCAGCTTCAAGCCTCGAGACTGACTGGTCGAGATCACCAAGTCGCTCAAAGCGCTGCCTGAGTGAACTCCCGAGGTTACTGATTAGTGAAGGCTTGTCCGGATGCCCATCTGGAGTGAGAATAACAGCGGCTTCGAGTCTCAAGATCGACTGGTTGAGGTCATTGAGATCACCGAGCTGTTCGAAGCGCTGCCTGAGTAAACTCCCGAGGTTACTGAGTAGTGAAGGCTTGTCTGGATGGCCATCCGGAGTGAGAATAACAGCGGCTTCGAGTCTCAAGACCGACTGTTTGAGGTCATTGAGATCACCGAGCTGTTCGAAGCGCTGCCTGAGTAAACTCCCGAGGTTACTGAGTAGTGAAGGCTTGTCCGGATGGCCATCTGGAGTGAGCATAACAGCGGCTTCAAGTCGCAATACGGACTGGTTGAGACCAGCATCCTCTTGCGTCACATCGGATTCGATATATGCGCAAGTCGCGCCCTTGAAATCGTCGGTGGAGATGGCGTGAGGCTGACAGGCGAATGGAAGGTGTAGTGGGCTTTCGGTCCGCTCCTGGAATAGGTTCACAAGCTGCGCCCGCTCGCGATCGGTGTTTCCGCACTCGTCGAGCCCATCAACGATGATATATGTGTGCCCCAGCTCTCGGGCCAGCTGTTTCGGGACGCCCAGTAAATCGTCACGGGTAGCCTCCATCTGCTCGTTCGACAACGCGTCTGAAATATCGGCAAATGGGGGCCGACCAGTGTCCAGCTACTACGAGTAAGAAACAGAAATAATGAGCAACGTGAAGAGGCTCTCACTTCTAGGCAAACACAGCCAAAAGCATATATATCGCTCGCGGATGTCCTAGAAAACTTATGGTGACCGAAACGTTCCGGTGCGAGTAATTCTGGCGCCATCCAGCGAACAGTTCCTGCCCGATTTGAAGAATGCGTTGCAGCGGTGGCTTCCGACAACGAGGTCAGGCCGAAGTCCGCTAAACAGGCGCTCCAGTTGTCGTTGATTAGAATATTCGCCTGTAAAGAGTGTCAATCTCTATCAAAAAAAATCCACACAAAATATTACACCGCGCAAGTCACCGTGGACAATGTTGCGGGAATGAAGGTATTCGAGGCCTTGCGCAATTTCAGAGAGCTGGAGACCCATATGAGGTGGTAATGGAAGAGCGTAAATTTGAATAACCAACCAGTCTGTCCACGTTGGCTCTCCTGTGGTCATCGAGGTAGCTCAAGGCAGTCCCATTCTCCATCCAGGTCGAAACCATGCGGAACGATGGCGAGAATGAAACAGGAACAATTTCAATCATGGGCAGGATGTAAGGATGTCGGAGGTCTCGCCAGATGAACGCCTCTCGGTAAAAGTTCTACAGGAAGCGGTTGGAACTCCGAGTTCGAACTCTTCACAGAGAAGAGACTTACTAAGGGAATTCGGCGTAAATCCGGATCCCTAAGGAAAGTGCGTAGGTGCTTAAGAGCGCCCGTTTTTCCGGCATAGGTAGCCCGATAAATGTCCGGAGGTGGTCCTAACCATTCTTCAAGCTCGTTGGAGAGGTTTCGGTCGCGACTGAGTTTATCTGTGACCACAGAGCTAGCAGACTTGTCGTTAGAAGCTGCCGAATGCAAATTGTGGTCACACACCTGAGCACGTTCTTTCCGTCACCCGCTGAGTTCAATGAATGAGTTTCGACCACGACCAGGATGAGAAGCCTTACCAATACTGTGGATCCACAGCATCCCCGAAAGGTTTGGTTGCCATTGAACAAACCGTTCGGAATTGAGAAGCCAGTTCCCAGTTCTTTCCTGACGAAGCTCCTGCGTATCTGGCTCTTTTCGCTTCATGGGGGGAGGTGGTCCTACAAGGATAGCGCACTCTTTCGATTGGATTTCGAACGTCACCCCAGCGCCTAACGTCACAGGCAAAAATCTAGTGGGTTTCAGAACACGGTGATATTGGCAGCACTGAGGGTACACACGGAGTAACCGCCGACGATGCCGCAGCGTTCATTTCTATACGCCTCAGTTTTCCACTCGTTATGATCGACCCGGGAGAATGATACATTCTCTTGGAGATGTCGCGTTTCTGTAGTGGGAAGTCGTCGAAGTTCGGGGGGACGCCTTCGGTGTTAATGGAGGTAGACCGCTGGCATGCGCAGAAAATCGGGTCGAATGAATCGTCGGTCCATATGCCCACATCCCCGATACTAACACCGACATGCTGGTATTCGAGAGGGAGATTTTCATTCGGTTCTGGGGTGAATTGGGTTCCGTGTTTATTTGAAGCCAACAAACGGTAAATTTCGTTCGCAGGTCGCAACATGAAAGGAAATGGGCTTCGAGCATCTGGAGTGAGTGAGGGAGGAATAGATGAAGGAGTAGCAGAAGAATCGCTGATGGCTGTGTCGCCATCACATATGGGTGACCTGACCAACTGCGCTTCGTCTTCCTTCGCAGGCTGAAGGACGGTTGGACTCAGGCACGAGTCTGTTGAGTCTGCGACGACCTGCAGCTGTGACGGAGCGATGTTTGTGGTGGTGAATGAACTTGCGGGCAACTCTGACAGAACCTCGGATGTGAAGTCGCGAGTCCCGGCCCAGGTAGTCTCGATGTCGGGCTCGGCAGGCGCATGGTGGTTTGGGGAGCGGGGGATGAGGTCGTTCATGAAGCGCTTCAGGTCGTAGAGCGAGCAGCCTGGGCCATCGGTGCCCTGAATTCCAATGGACAGAGTTCCCTTGCCAGGGCCCGCGGGGGACATAGGGATCCCGGGTAATTCCCGCCCCAAGTTGGTAAGAAGCGGTGGGGAGGGGTCAGTGCCCGTTGGGCTGGAGGGCCACTCGATCGTAGGATTATTGGACCATGATGGCGGCGTTCGCATCTGCAACGGTATCGGAGAGTGAAAGCGTGTCCGTACCAACGGTAAAATGGAGTTGGGGTTTTGCGTGACTGAAAGAAACCTCAGCGACCAGTCAATGTATTAATGATAATCAAGTACAGACCCTTCACCATAATATTTTGTTCCCCGAGCGCGGTTTGGAGGTGTTCCAAATTTGCTGTTTCTATCATCGAAATATCACATTTGAGACTGGGTTGGTAGCTAGGAAAGAATACAACTTACTAAAGGAATCAGGAGCGTCTTCCAGGCTGTCTGGTGGACAGTCGCGACCCGGATAATCAACGGTGGAGTCTTTCAAAGACGAGTTCCAAGTAGGCGAAGTAAGCGGTGGCTGTAAATGCCGATCCATCTGGACATTATCTAGGGCCTCTTGTTGGCCGGACGGAGCAGAAAAGGATTTATTAGCACTGCGAGCTTGGAGGTACACGCCGTCTGGGAAAATATAAAATTTTATTTATCAGATCTAGGGATGATCTACCAGAAGTGGTTTCAAACGTGAACTTGTTCATGATGCGGCTGATAAGCTCGTGATATTCAGGGACCTCGTCGTCAGCCTGAAAGAATTAGAGAGTGAAAATCTGCATGTGTGGATGTCCTACTTCGGTTAGGACGGAATTTAATTCATCGTCGTGGGTAACCGCAACTATTGCGTCGGAGGCCTAACCACGGCTGAGTCTGTAGAGATGGTACGTACAATGAAATCACTCACGCGATCAAGAAGAAATTCATTGATGTCATCCGATGGGTGAGGGAGCTGAAGGACATTCAGTTATCGAGAGAAGTATCGCCATCCCACCCACTCACGCTGGAAACATAGTTCAGTGATTCTCCATCATCCGAAACATTATCACTGCCTGCCGCCGAACTCGATGAGATGTCCCGTTCCATCGTGGAACTAAACTCGGGGCGCGGGTGGGAGTCTGAGAATGGCACAAATGTGCTCTTCGATGATACGTCGGACCATTTGGAGTTGAGGATCGGTACCAACTTCGGTGACCTCCTCAACCGATTAGTGCGCAAGGCAACCTTGAAGCCGCGGACGAAGACGGTCTGGTTGTCGTGCCACAATTCCTCTCCTGGGAGGCGGTATGGCCCAGAATTGACTGAGGAACTGGCGTTCTCCCATTCCCATGCGTAGGACGCTCCCATGGTAGCAACCTGTGCAGCTTTGAGCTTGAGCGACACTCGCCCATCGCCTGACTGATTTTCGAGTGCTGCGACGCTCCATGACGTTGACTTTGTCACGCCAGTCACAAGATACAGGTCACCGCTCCCAACCATGCGACCAAGGTCGCCATTCACGAACTCGTACCAGTTCGGCGCATGTTTCAACGCGTAATCGCGGAATACCCGCATCGCGCGCAAATCCCAACGGGACGCGCCATCCGGCAGCAAAAGGATCGCCGTTTCCTTCGAATTTGTCGAGACCTCGATGACCGCACCCGCCCCAGCCGGTAAAAACCTTTATCGTGATCGATTCAGCAGAACGGAAGAAAACAGATATGGTGGACAAGACCTACACATTGTTTTCAAACCCGACGTCGACATCGAGGCGCTTCTTCTTAATGGTGGAATTCGAAATGTCTGAACCCGGGAGGTGGCAGCGCGGCTCCTCCAAGAGGGAATCATGACGGAGTCTCACTTGCTCGAAGCCCTGAGGGACGCCAGAGCGATTATCCTCAGCGGGTTTGCAGATGTTGAAGATTGGATCGAAGGCGCCGTTTAGAGTCACAATCCCCACGTCTCCGATACAGGTGCCGGTTTGCCGCAGTGTAAATGGTAGATCGCCGGGTGGCTGTGGGCGGAATAGCGGGAATCCCTGAAGCTTTGGGAGCAGGAGGCGACTGTAGAGGGCAGCGTCAGACATTGAGGTTGTTGGGATAGAAAGGTAGGCTGAGATGGCGGGGTGTGTTATCGATCTACCATTTATCGGACGGCACCTTTTATGAGGTCGTGTAGCCTGTTGTGCAGGCTGTGCTGGAGATAAGGGGCTAGATTTCATGATCTATGGGCCAAAAACATACTTGAATCAAACTTGAATGCTGTTGTTCTTATTGTACTTTTCTCACTGTCACTGATGAGTACGGAAGGCATAAAAAAAGAAGCGTGGCTAAGCCCGTTTTTAGTCGATCCACCTCGGCGATTCGTGTTCCTAAAAGCGCAGTTGAAGCTCAAATATTAAGAAAATCCAGAGAGTTGCAATTCATATAGTAATTTAAAGGATGATCCATGTTGGTCATTTGGTAAACGGTTGTGGCCCATCAAAATTATCTTGCAAAAGTGAGACAAAGATACTAGTGTCTATGACGCCTTAGATCATTTAATTTATAGAACTTGTGGCATTGACAATCGTCGTGCGAGAGAAAATCCGTTGAAGTTCTTTTGAAACTTAGGGGCTAAGCAGTAAACAAACCGAAAGAGCCAAGATTTCTTTTACGTTTTCCGCATCATCATGAAAGCGCTGTAACTCGCGTATATACATAATCCTCGAGGCAGTCCAATGCTGTTATTCTTATTTTAACGCAAAATTGAACGTAAAGGGCGTGTGTATGTATATATTATATACGTAAATCACGAGGCAAGTCAACCCTCGGCGCGTCAGACTTGGTCTCTCGAATCAATATCCAGAAGCGCAGGGGCTTATGTCGAATAATTGCGCCTAGGTGCAGTGCTAGAGTAACTGTTGGAGAAGCGTCGATTCTTATGCGAAATGATGAGATGGTTAACAAATAACGACATGCTGCAAATTCAACTTCCAACTATGTACGTTGAACTTGAAGAAGTGAACGAGATTCAAATGAGACGAGTGTTGAATAAGCACTCATTCCGCGTGTGCAGTACGCAAAGGTTTATAACCGGTTCGCTATTATCATCATCATCGGTGTATGTATGTACAAAGTTGTCCATTAAATCCGCGCGGTGCTCCGCTGAATCTTTGCCTCCGCCGCTGTGAAAAAATCTTTGGGGGGTGGTACAGCTACTGTCTATAATTATTTCACTTCCTTTTCCGCTAACTTGTAGACACATATATAGAGTATGGGAGCTCTGCGCCGCGCCCATTGCGTTAGATGAGCGTTGTTCGACTCTATGTATTTTATCAAATTTAAATTTTTAAGTTGGGTCCCTCGTTGGCCTACGATCTACTGCGCTATATCCGAATATCACTAGCACATTTCATGCAGGCACAAACCTTTGTAGCCCATGGCGCGCGCCCAGACCGATTCTCAATTTCACATCAATTAATTGGGGTACTTCCCATGGAAGGCATACTGTCCCAACATGTAGGGAAGCAACGGTCTGGGGACCGTGACAAACCCGTTGCCTATTTTTGAGGCAACGGAGGGTACCGTTATCGTGACCGTTGCCTCCTTAAGCAACGGACAAATCTGTACTGCCAAGTGGCTCAGTTGCAATGTAGGGTTATCTTTCAAATATACCCCCTTCAGACATCTAGTGTTCGAAACTTGAGGCTGCTTTTGTTTTTATTCATAAAAGAAATTACTCGGCGTTAAATCAACGAGTTCTCGTAGAATTAGCGCCGATTCCAAAAAAGGAATTCATTGCCAGGCTTTTTATTGATTGGACTCGACGCTTTTTCACGGACAATGAAAATTCAAATTACCCATTATAGTAAAACCGATCGGCCAGGCCACTTTTTAAATTCCAGCAAGGGTGGCAGCGACTTTTCACTTGCCCTTGTCCTCATGACTCCCCGAGTAGCCCCTGCTAAACCCGTCACTGGCCCACCTCAGGCCCTTATTTCTCGTATCGAGCACCTCAGGGATCTTTTGCACAACCTCCCTTCCTCTCTACCTGAAAAGCCATCTCATTCCTTGTACAACTTCTGGACTGATCCCGAAATCCTGAAAGATGGTGGCCATTTTTCAGCTGTATCCCATGCGCTAGAAGTCTCGTTCGAGACACACCTCCTCAGTCTGCAGGGCAGGCCACTCATCTTCACGGAGCGCGGAGAGCGACTTGACACTCTGATCAAATTCTTAAAGACGGGCGTTAAGCACATGTCCCCTGGAGAGCGGACCACATTCCAGGGGGCATGGCTTGAGCGGCTCATCACTGCCGCTGGCAACTCAGGCGCAAAAACAACGAGTAAAAAGCGTAAAGCTCCAGCTGCCACCAGTGCCACCCACGAGAACCTACCCGCTACCAAAAAATCCAAACCAGCCACCATCGTCATTAACGTTGACGACGATTCCGAGTCGGAAAATCCACATCCCATCTCACTAACCTCCGTGCCACCCACCTCTACCATGCCGTCCACATCGACTCAACCATCAGCGGCAGCGTCAAAGCACAGTGTTGTAGGGAACCCCAAACAAGTCACGATTGGAGCCTTTGGCTGGAAGATAGCAAAACCCGGTGAGGTTGCTGCGTACTGGGCAAAGGCGAAGGTGTCTGGAGCGGACCGCCGAGAAAAACATTGGCAGCGCAGAAGCAGAAAGCAGAGGATCAACAGCAGCGCGAGCGGGATCTTGGGCGTATCAGACAGCAACGCCATCGTGCAAAGCTGAAGGCCGAGGAAGCAGACGAAGAACCTGAGGTTGATCCCGTCCACAACACCAACACCGTGATGATGCAAGGTGCTCTCGCCCAGGGAAGCCAGCCCATCCCAGATGTCGCATCGCTTTCCCGTCCTGCCACTCAAGGCTGGAAAAAATATCGTAGCGGACACCAGGGTGGCGCAGTGCAGGGCCAAGCGAAGAGAGTCTTCTGGTTTGACCCATTTCTTTGGGCAATCATTGAGCCTACCATTCGTCGATGTGACTGGTCTGCTGAGAAGACCGTCCAAACTCTTTGGCGTTCTCACCCTGTGCTTTTTAACCAGCCAGGCAATAAACTCCATCGTGGGACTGTCTGGAAATGGATTGTGAAAGGCGAGAAGTTTACCGACAGCGCGTTACAAAATATGGCCAGCCGCAGATCCCTCAGTGGCACCGGCCGCACTGGCATCTTGACGCCGTATCCCGAGATCGCGGATGAGATCGTGAAGACGTTCAAGGGATTGCGCGTCGCAGGGTGTGTGGTAAACGTCCACATCGCACGCTCCTTGATGATTGCCATAATCGGCAAACGGCGGCCGCAACTTCTCGAATCATTCTCTTGTTCGGAGAACTATGTTCGTGTTTTCCTGGATAGCACACTTAATTGGACATCGCGCAAGGCCACCCGTGCTGCAAAACACATTCCTGAGAATGCCTCAGAACTCTGTGAGCGGACATTTTTCCGCCTTGCTCATGCGATTGAGCACCAAGATGTTCCGGCAAAGGTCAGCTCAACTGCATTCACTCATTCATTGACAATTTATTGATACACTATTTAGCTCCTAATTAACTACGACCAGACTGGAGTCTATATTCGTCCAAATGCCAGTCAAACCTTCGAACTCCGCGGATCGAAACAAGTGTCTGTGACTGGTAACGACGAGAAACGTGCATATACTGTTGGTCTTGCCACCACGCCTGATGGTCCGCTTCCACTGGAGCAGGTCTGGTCGGGAGCAACCACTGGCTCACTTCCCACCGCCAAAGCCGACGGCTACAAAGAAGCTAAGGACCACGGCTTCCATCTTGCATTCGCGAATAGTAAGAAGCGGACTAGTCACTTCTCGACAGAAAAGACAATGGAGGAACTCATTGAACACATCATCTGGCCGTACATCCAGCAAACCATTGCAGACGACCCAGATCTAGACGAGGACCAGAAAGCCATCCTCTACATTGACATCTATCCAGTCCATACTTCGAAACTCTTCCGCGCTTTTGTTTTCGAGAAGTTCTCCAACATCATCCTCATTTATGTCCCCGGAAATTTAACCGGCCTCTTTCAACCGCAGGACGTCGGTATTCAGCGCGTTGCAAAACACCATTTGCGACAGTCTCAATTGAACTATCTTGTTCGTTGTTATGAACAGCAGATTGCCGCTGGAATAACACCCGAGAATGTCAAGTTCTCAAGCTCTTATCCTGTTCTCCGTGATGCTTCTGTTCGCGCATGTGTCGATCGCTATGAGTGGCTAGTGACCCCCGACGGCCGTGATATCATCAAACGCTCATGGGAGATGTGTGTTGTCCCGGACAAGCCACAGTACAATCTTTCTTATGCATGCCTTACTAGCAAGGACACACGGAAGGCCTTGCGCAAATACCTCGAGAACGACACCATTTTTGCAGATGAGATCAAGGCACGTCTTGGTTCGCGCACTGAGCCGACACTACCCAGCGATATTGGTATCAACAGTGATGTTGATATCACCGATGGAGGTGATGTTCCCGCAGCCGAGCAAGACCAAGAAGCGGACGATGTTGACGACGACACCGGAGTTTCGCTTCCGGTGGTCGTTGATCGTGTCCTGCGAGTTCGCGTACAAGACAAATCAGGCCGATGGGTGGCTAAAATTGGAATTCAAGCTGATGGCGAGGCGCGACTCTCAGCAGGAGATGCCGAAGAAGACATCTGGTCATATAATCCTCGAGGAGAATTGTGGGCCAAGAGAGGTGTACCTGCCGACGAATCTGACTCTGAAGGCGAGAAGGAGGGCAGTGGCGATGATTATGAAGGTGCTGGGGACGACTCTGGGGACGACTAGGGGTTAGGAGATTTTTTTTTTACGATTTTTACGATTTTATTCAATGTCACGGTTTTTTTGAGCAACCAGGCCTACCGTTACCGTGACTGAGGCAACGCAACGGCCGGTTCGTTACCGTGACCGTTGCTTCCCTACATGTTGGGACAGTACATCGTTTCTAATTGCCAGATTGGTTTCATTATTTTCGCACTTTCACCACGATGGTTGGTGAAGAGCCGAGTTCATTCAGGGCAGGAAAAGCATTTTAATCTAATATTCGGAGCCGTGCAAGCCGTCGTTGTGCCCCACTGTACCAGATTTGAGTTGAAAATACATTGTCACTTCATGTTGCGCTGTACTGACGACATGTATATCTTTCTGGAGCACATATTATGAAGCTAAGCCAGATCCTGTCCCGGCCCCCAGCAGGAAGTTAACATTATTTAGCGCGGCTTCAAATTCGAGGAGAAAATTAGGCGCATTTATCGCGATTCTGCCAATTTTGGGCACCTTCGCGAAGAATCGTCCAGAGAGTCTGATTCGACCCGAATGAATAAATCAAATTTGGCTTAGTTCACGTGAATAGTACAGTGTGGGTCTCCCAAACAAAACTAGAAAAGGGGATTCGACGGAAAATTAGGGTTACTATTCAGTGTAAGAAATAACAAGACTGTAATGTAATTACCGGCGACCGTTAACGTTCGTCAGCGATATTCCAAGTAAAGTGGTGAATGAACTGATGCAAGAAGGTACGAGTGAAGGTTCATGCAAGTGGTAAATGACCACCACCTAAATGATATCGTGCTCGAACTGCGAGTTTCTGTGCACCTGGAGGTCGGGTAACAGGGTGGACAGGTGCGAGCCCTCTTCGTGGCCGTCAAGGGAGCGTATCTCAACGCGGAATGCGCACTCGAGCCGCGAAGCGACAAAAACACGACAAAGGCGCGTTCGGCGAACTGCAGCTGCTTAGTGCAGACAAAGTGCCGCGGCCGGGGAATACGATAGTCGGGCGTCTGGAATGTAATAGCGCGGAGAAAATTGGGGGTCACGACGACGAGGACGATGCTCTTGCCATTTTTCTGCGACCTGTATAGATGTTCCAACGAGTCAAGTGAAGATAGAGTTGCAATCAGGAATCCATCCGTAATGAGCACCTCGGCGATTCGGAGCACTTTGAGGGACCGGTGGAATCCAGAACGCCCGAACAGTTCGAGGAACGGGGCATGAGGCCATTCCGCGACAGTTGCATGATATTCGGTGGACATCACCCGCAGTTCCTCCAGATTCGGCAGGCTCAGGCTCGCAAAGATGAGTCCCCAGCGGGAGTGCCACATGTAAAAATCGCCCATTATTCTGCAAGAGAAGCGGGATATTGTTGAAGTCCGTGGGGGAATGCACACTGGGAAGTGCTGATTCGCTCTCTCGACGTCGGCCACAAGATGGAAGGGAGACCCGGGGGGTAGCGGAGACGCACAGGATATGGAGCGCGGAATATTCGTGGGTCTCACGTACTTGAATTTAAGTTCAGTCGGCTGTTTGACGGGCGATTTTCGCTAGGAGCCACCGATTGATGAGTGTTTGCAGTCGGGACGCGCCAATCCACGGTACGTTACGGAGATCGATTTCAAGCCTCTACAGAAGTGGCAGTCGCCCCTTCAAGATGGAGAGATCGAGATTCAATCCACCGACTAGGGAACGGCGTCCTGAATACGGGCGCGAAAGTCTCGGGAGTGAAACAAGAATATGTGGGTGAGGATTTCGGAGCGAAAGCGACGAATAGGCGAATAGATTTCTCCCGTCACA
Organism: Mycena rebaudengoi; assembly: GCA_029282285.1. Lineage (NCBI taxonomy): Eukaryota > Fungi > Basidiomycota > Agaricomycetes > Agaricales > Mycenaceae > Mycena > Mycena rebaudengoi. Next base: position 581,122 of record JARJCX010000059.1, read on the forward strand.
AAGCTGCCGGCGGTGGTTGGTGGGGTAGGAGAGAAAGGTAGCTCCGTTTATTTGAATGCTTCACCTCAACTTCAGCTAGCCTTGAACACAATAAACATGGGTCAAAACATAAGTCACGGTGCGGCCTTGACGACCGAGAAAGATAGAGCCCACCACTCGAGCGCAGTGCGGGCCCTTTCCTTATGGTGGTAGAATCAAAGAATAATCTCTTTGATCGGGGGGTCACATGTGCCACAGCAGATATCGGGCTAAAAATTTTGGACATGCATATTATCAAAGTGGGACATCTCATAGGGCGTAAGACGGTGCGCGCTAACGCAGGTACCTGCGCCTCGCCGCCACGCGCCCATGCCGACGGAACCGCAGATCGCCCACCCTTTCGAAGTAACACCCAGATGAATGGATGGCGCTGCAGTCGTACGCCCTCGATTACTGTATCAAATCCACCCACGGGCCCGGGTAGCCCGCTCCTATCGCCATCGTCCCGTCCCGTCTCGGCTCGGTAGTCCACCGACAGCGCGCGCGCGCGCTCGGAAGCCAGCCACGACACGCAGGGCGGAGGAGCAGCACCCCGCGCCGGCAGCAGCCCCGCACGAATCGCGGACACGACGCCCCACCATACCCCCGCAGTCGCATCAGCATCGCTCCGTATCAACGACGCCCCCACCCCACACCCTCGACATGCTCCGCCCACCTCCACGTCCACGAGTCGTCCCCACACGTCCACCCTGCGCGCACAACCGCCCGTCCACTGCTTCCCCTTCCCCATTGCGCTTCCGCCAAACCCCCGGACGCACGACACCGACCCCGCAGGCTCGAAGCCCTACGACAACAAACGCTATGTATGCACGCACGCACGGTTACGCCACCGCACGCGCGCAGGACACCCACACCGACACCGCGCGCAGGCACACTGACGACACCGCGCACAGGATCAAGATCCTCGCGCTCGCGTCGCGCCTCGTCACCCGACGGGAGTTAGGCACACGACCACCAGATCCACAGCGCGCGGCGCGACCGGGTGGACCTACGCACGCACCCTCCACGCGATAAGCCCCCGCCGCCACCCCCGCTCGCTGTTGCCCCCCAACCAGCACGAGCAACCCGGGCGGGCTCGCGAGTACGGGGAACTCGCCCAGCGGCGCGACCGCGCGACGATACGTTCGTCGCATCTGCAAGCCCACGCCCGCGATACGGGCGCAACCAGAACGCGCGCGAGTGACGACGCGGATCCCTAAGCGCACGCCGACGCCGCTGTCCGCCCATGCGCGCGCGAACGCACGTATCCCCCCAGCCTGCAGCCGCGGTAAGCCCGCGCCTGCACGTACGGATCGTCAAGCTCTGATCTGCGAGACCGGCGGACAACAGAAGAAAGGCGCGCGCGCGGCGCCGGCGGGCACAAAAGACGCGCAGGGTGACGGTACGCCTCTACAAGCCCGCAGCCGCGCCTACGCCCACGCCTGCTCGCCGGCGAGCGCACGAATCGCCAGTCGTGATACCGACGTTCCGCATCCGCGATACCGGCATGCAGCAAAGAAAGACGCGCGCGCCGCGAGGCACGTCAGCGCAGCCGCAGGGAGTAACAACGCGGGTGGCGCTTGTCGGTGGGCGAGGCGCGAGCGCCGCGGGGCGATGTCGGTGGGACGAAATCGACGCAATACGCAAATGTAGCCGCAGTGAGTTGCAGATCGTCGGTGGACGAAGGAAGGTGCGAGTCGAGCGCAGCTGGGATGATGCCGTCCCACAGGAGAGGAAGAGACGCGTGAGGTCCGGGGCGCGTTGGTGAGCGCGCTCCGAGCAAAGTGTGCCCGGGCCGGGGGGAGCGCCAGTTTGGCTGTGGGGAGCAAACTCACGACGTGGGCACCGCGCGGTGGTGAGCAGGCGCGCGCGCATGGCATGCACGGTACCGCGGGGGGCCGGGGTAGCAAAAGATTGCGCGCGGGGCGCACAGGTCCGTCGAAGGTGGCGCAGAACGTGTCGGCGACCACGTGCATGTGTCGTCAAGCCCACACCCGCGAGCGAAACTGGGGGCGAGGGAAGAAAGACGCGCGCGGGGTGTGGGGCGCAGCTTTGAGTCCACGCCGCCGATGGCAGCCCGCGCGTGTCGTCAAGCCCGCACCCGCAACACAGTTGAGGAAACATTCGGGCTGGGCGCCGCGGACTCGGAAGGCGTGCCGCGCTCGAGTCAAAGCGTGCGTGTTGGTGGGCAAGGGCTCAAGGCGTGGCGGTCGGAGATGAGGCGGGTGCGCACGGAGCACGCGGAGGTGGGCGTTCACGGAGCGCGCACTCGCTATCGACTGGCGCACCGCCCGTCGATACGTGCAGACCACAGAAACAGGAAGAGAGGGCTGGAAAAAGAAAGAGAGATGCGGTTAGCGTTGGTTGTGCGAGCGGAGGCGACGGTGGGGCGGACGGAATGGGGGAGAACGATTAGGTGAAGGAAGGGGTGGGGTGTGGAGGATGTGAGAAGAGAAGGTGCGGCGCGGGCGGGGAGATGGGGGAAGGAAAGTAAGTGGACGCGTAGGGAGATGCGGAGAAGAACGTACTTAATGTCGAGGACTAGGATGCTACGATACCGCACCGCGAGAAACTGTGAAAACGAAGGGCGTCAGCACTCGACGCGGATTTGAAGAAGGGCGCCGAACCAGACGGAAGGTGGCGAGACCATGTGCGTTGTAGTGTATCGAGTATATCCGCGTTCGCGGTGGTACTGGGCCAATGCGTAGCGTGTGGCGCTATGAGGCGGAGAGGGTAGGACCTGAGAAGCCACTGCGAAGCTACTGATTAGTATCGAGAAAGACTGTGGGACTCGAGTAAAAGGGATAAAAGAAAAGTACCCCTCACAATTTAATGCCTCTGGTTGCACCAGATCCAGGAAGGGTCGAATATCCCGTTGCAGAAGGCCATCCCCGTATCGCAGGACTCGGAGAAGGACGAATATATTCGCGGGCGACGTCAGGCAGAGCACATAGACCAAGTCAGAGGTGCTTGACACAGTCCCTTGTCTGAAAAATCTAGCAGCGAACGAAAGCCAGCAAGTACGCCTCGAGAATCTATCGAGAGAGACAAGAGAGGCAAGCAACAAGGTCACACTCTGGGTCACACGTCACTCAACCAAAATTTCCGCCACCACTGCGCTCAACTGCTCTACTGCTGCCTTCTCACCGCTATCTCTCCTCCTCTGCGTTAGGTCTGAGTTCTATTGCTGTCATCAGTAGCTTTTCCGGGCCCTTCTGCGGCTCCGGCGACTCTCCTCGCTCTGGGTTTTCTCTCAAATTCTCTGGTTTGTCTACAGCCTACGGGGACTCGATACAGAAGCGCTGAAGCAGCCGTTCGATCCACACATCCGCGCACTTTTCGGCGAAGCGAGACTGGCGAGACTCCGGATCTCTGTCAACTACAGGGCTATTCTGAAAGGACTTCGAAAGCGTAAGTATACACCCTCCGACTTGGATTTACAGCGGCGTGCACGAGGGATTCGAATTCGTCGGTACCCGCGCACTGCGTCTTCTTCCCCCGCCACAATTCCCTTGTGTGTACCGCAGCAGGTGATCTCGCTCCCATCTTTAATTCCGCCTGTGCTTATGTCAACGTCTCCTCTCGTCTTACGCCTCGGCGCCTCTAACCCTAGTACTAGTCATTTTGTCCTGCGCCGCACCGCATGCGCATGTCCACATTCGTCTCGTCTCGTCTCTTCTCCATTCATCATTCATATACACATGTTCCTCCCGTCCGGTTCGTCTCATCTCTCTTTCTAGTGCCGCGCATCTCTCTTCATGCGCCTCTCCACCATCCGTATCCCTCCCTTTCAGCTGCGCATTTCATGCCTGGCGCGTCTTTCTTAAGTTCACCCTGTCTCACGCCGTGGTATAAATGCTCCCCATGCGCCTTCATGCATTCCGAGTGTCAATCACAAACTCGACGGCTGGCATGCGCGGAGGATGCGGAAGGTATTAGTGCAGTGGTCCCTAACAAGAACAGTACACTACGTCCATGTGTACGCTATACGCTACCGTCATCGTGGTAGCCTACTGCATACTGATCCTATCTCTTGTTTTATTTTATTTTATTTCTCAGCGATTGTGATCTAAACGCGTGTACTAGAACATCGGGCGCCCTGCCAAAAAATTGACTTAAAATATTCAGTGGCAACTGCACGACTTTTGCGCGCTAAGATATATTATTATTAGGCGCGGATGTAAATTGCTCTGAGCGGCGTTTGTCTCTGTAGGTATGGCATGGGTCCATACCGGTACATGCTGTGAAACAAATCCGAGCCATACATTATGCTGAAAGTCAATCACATACTCGACGGTTGGCATGCAGAATAAATAAATAAAATAAATGCATGGATCCTATCTCTTGTTTTGTTCACTGCTCAGCGAACACTTTTTGGGTTGCCTGAGATGTATAAAATTCGTAACGGTATACTAGAATCGCGCCCAGGCAACTGCACGACTTTTGCGCGCTAAAATTATTATTAGGCACTGAATCCTGATATAAATTTCCCTGAGCGGCAATCTACACGCCAAGAACAGGTGCCAAAGAACAGGCGCCAATCACATACGCCAATGACAAAAAGCTGTATAGCGTGATGCACCACTGAGTGTTGGCACGTTCAACCCTATGCCTTGTCAGTTGTGTGGAATTGTGCAGAGGGTAGCTAGCCTACCCGGTACTGGTGATTCAACACACCACCCAGGGAAAAATTGCAACACAAGTGAAGATATCGGTGATACTCTTATCCTGCTTCTTGATTGACAAATGAGATGTGTATCAGCGCACGGCACTGGGAGACATATAAGAGCCGCCAAGTCGGTTGTCTTGCGACTTGATCCCACCGCACACTTCAATAGCCATGCCAGTGAGTCAATATTTGTTTTCCATTGCTGTAGTCTGAATTTGCGGTTCAAGGAGTCACACTCAATAACCGAGAACAAAACAAATTCAAATGTGGATCCCAGGCCGGTGCGTGCACCAAGGAAGTGAGGATGGTAAGTGTACTGATATATTCTGCCAGGTGGTGGAGGCAAAACCAGTGATATCAGAGGATGAAGGAAAAGATAATTGTGAAGATGTGCATAAATCTGTAAGTTTTGGGAACAACATTAACAGCCAATTACTTGATGATCTGAAGGATGAGAATGCAAAGAACACAGATAGAATGCAGACCGCCCAGCCAAATCCAGATCAAGGAAATGTGAAGGACATCGAAGCTGCCCTGCAGTACAAACAAGCCGCTGTGGCAGAGAATCCTGAAGGACATCCAGACATGGCTGGACATCTCCAGAATCAGGAAACTGCATTCAGAGACCAATATCAACGATCAGGGGATGTGAAGGACCTCAAAGCTGCACTACAGAACAATCAGGTTGCTGTGGCACAGACACTGGAGGGACATCCTGACTTGGCTGGACATCTCCAGAGTCTGGCAGAGTCATTCACAGACCGATATAGAAGATCAGGAGATGTGAAGGACCTTGAGGCTGCCCTACAGAAGAACCAGGCAGCTGTGGAGCAGACAACTGAGGGGCATCCTGACCTGGCTGGACGTCTTCAGAGTCTGGCTGTCTCATTCACAGACCAATATGAAAGATCAGGCGATTTGAAGGATCTTGAAGCTGCAATGCAGAATAATCAGGCTGCTGTGGCAAAGACACCTGAGGGACATCCAGACCTGGCTGGACGTCTTGAGAATCTGGCAGTGTTGTTCACAGACCGATATCAAAGATCAGGTAATGTGAAGGACCTTGAGGCTGCACTGCAGAATTATCAGGCTGCTGTGGCACAGACTCCTGAGGGGCATCCTGACCTGGCTGGACATCTCCAGAATTTGGCAGTGTCATTCATGCACCAGTATAGAAGATCAGGTGATTTGAAGGACCTCAAAGCTGCATTGCATAGTAATGAGGCCGCTGTGGAGCAGACACCTAAGGGACATCCCAACCTGCCTGGATGTCTCCACAGACTGGCAGGGTCATTCCGAGACCAATATCAACGATCAGGGGATATGAAGGACCTCGAGGCTGCACTGCATAACAGTCAGGCCGCTGTGGCACAGACTCCTGAGGGGCATCCCAGCCTGGCTAGACATCTCCTGAGGCTGGCAGCATCATTCAGAGACCGATATCGAAGATCAGGAGATGTGAAGGACCTCGAAGCTGCACTGAAGAATGATCAAGCTGCTGTGGAGCACACACCCAAGGGACATCCGGACCTGCCTGGACGTCTCCAGAATCTGGCAGTGTCATTCATGGACCGATATCGAAGATCAGGCAATGTGAAGGACCTTGAGGCTGCACTGCAGCATGGTCAGGCTGCGGTGGAGCAGACACCTGAACGGCATCCTGATCTGCCTGGACGTCTCCACAATCTGGCAGCATCATTCAGAGAGAAATATCAAAGATCAGGCAATGTGAAGGACCTTGAGGCTGCACTGCAGAACAATCAGGCTGCTGTGGAACAGACACCTGAGGGGCATCCCAACCTGTCAGGACGTCTCCACAATCTGGCAGCGTCATTCAGAGAGCAATATCGAAGATCAGGAAACGTGAAGGACCTTGAGGCTGCACTGCAGAACAATCAGGCTGCTGTGGCACAGACTCCTGAGGGACATCCAGCCCTGGCTGAACATCTCCAGAGTCTGGCAGTGTCATTCATGGACCAATATCAAAGATCAGGTAATGTGAAGGACCTCGAGGCTGCACTGCAGCATTGTCAGACCGCTGTGAAGCAGACACCTGAGGGGCATCCTGCCCTGCCTGGATGTCTCCAGGATTTGGCAGGGGCATTCCTAGGCCGATATAGAAGATCAGGTGATTTGAAGGACCTTGAGGCTGCACTGCATAACAGTCAGGCCGCTGTGGCACAGACTCCTGAGGGGCATCCAAGCCTGGCTAAACATCTCCTGAGGCTGGCAGCATCATTCAGAGACCGATATCGAAGATCAGGAGATGTGAAGGACCTCGAAGCTGCACTGCAGCATGGTCAGGCTGCTGTGGAGCAAACACCTGACGGAAATCCAGCCCTGGCTGGACGACTCCAGAGTCTGGCAGTGTCATTCATGGACCGATATGGAAGATCAGGCAATGTGAAGGACCTCGAGGCTGCATTGCAGAACAATAAGGCCGCTGTAGAGCAGACACCTGAGGGGCATCCCGACCTGCCTGGACATCTCCACAATCTGGCAGTGTCATTCACAGATCGATATAGAAGATCAGGCAATGTGAAGGACCTCGAGGCTGCATTGCAGAACAATAAGGCTGCTGTGGAGCAGACACCTGAGGGGCATCCCAATCTGCTTGGACATCTCCACAATCTGGCAGGGTCATTCATGGACCGATATAAAAGATCAAGCATTGTGAAGGACCTTGAGGCTGCACTGCAGCATGGTCAGGCTGCTGTGGAGCAGACACCTGAGGGGCATCCTGACCTGTCTGGACGTCTCCAGACTGTGGCAATGTTATTCATGGCCCAATATCATAGATCAGATGATGTGAAGGACCTCGAGGCTGCACTACAGCAAGGTCAGGCCGCTGTGGAGCAGGCACTTGAGGGGCATCCAAACTTGCCTGGAAGTCTTCGCATTCTGGCAGCGTCATTTGCAGAACAATATCAGCGATCAGGTAATGTGAAGGACCTCGAAGCCGCCCTATCCAGTTACAGCAACTCCTTTCAAAGCTACACCTCAGATCCTGTACAATCATGGCACTCAGCCTTGAACTGGGCTTCCCTTGCACAGGTACACAGACCGTCTGATGCCCCAAAGGCTTACTCTGCTGCCTTTCATCTATTGCCTGAGATCCTCTGGATTGGCAGCCCTGTATCAGTCCGTCAAGACATGAACATGAGAATCAATGTTTCCCAGGTGACCTCCGGTGCTATTGCTGCCTGCATTGACTCTTTAAACCTCCCACTTGCAGTGGAGCTCCTTGAACAAGGTTTGGGAACCACATTCCAACAGCTGCTGCAGCTGAAAACCAATGTTGATTTTCTGCCCCAAATGGAGGCAGATAAGTTAAAACTTCTGTCTATTGACCTCTACAGTGGAAAGGCTCAACATCCACAGAGGGTGGCTGCAGAGCGAAATACATTGATTAATGAGATTCGAAATCGTCCAGGCCTAGAGAACTTTCTCCGGCCCAAACCATACCGAGATCTGTGCCAAGCATCTCAGCATGGGCCTATTGTTGTTCTCAATTCCCACCATGATCATTGTGACTCAATTATTCTCCTTAACCCGACCTCAGATCCACTTCATCTTGCACTTCCATCAGTGTCTGTGGACCATTTAAAAGCACAAAAAAGCCTCCTCAGACATCTGATCAGAGGGCGTAATGTGAGATCCAGAGAACTACCACAGGCCCGTCTTCATATGTTCCAAGAAGGGATAGAAGTGGGCATGGATGGGTATTTGAGCTGGGTCTGGACTTGTATTGTACAACCAATCTATGTTGCCCTGAATGCTGTGAGTTCTACTCATCTTGTCAAATACATTATTATTCACTTTTTTTTACAGAATGGTATCACTTCTGGCAGATTGTGGTGGTGTCCTACAGGAGATTTCACCGGCTTGCCTCTGCATGCTGCTGACTCTGCTGATCAATTCATACAGTCATATACACCCACACTAGGGGCTCTCCTTGAATCGAACTCCAAGACACCTTCAACCAATCCACCCCACATTGGCCTGGTTGGGGTGACACACACTGGTCCCCAAAGGGACCAAGAACTCCCCGGAGTTGAAGAAGAAATCACTAATATTAGTTCCATTGCTGGAGAACGATACCAGATTCAAAGTCTCATTGGTGAAAAGGCTACTGTGGCTTCAGTCAAGCAGACACTGCATGATTGTGCTTGGATCCACCTAGCTTGTCATGGAGAGCAGAACATCATAGAGCCTCCAAAAAGCTGCCTCCAGCTCTATGGTGGAACTCTGGAGCTCGAGACTATTCTCCAGATGTCCCTTCCAAGTGCTGAATTTGTATTCCTTGCTGCATGCCAGACAGCTAAGGGAGATGCTGCCCTGGTGAATGAGTCCTTTCACTTGGGTGGTGGTTTCGTTGCTGCCGGATTTCAAGGAGCCATTGCCACTATGTGGTCTATAATGGATGAAGATGGGCCAGTTGTTGCAGAAACTGTCTACAGCCATTTATTGGGCAGTGGACACAGGCCACGAGCATCTGATGCTGCAAAAGCACTGCAGCTTGCTGTTCGAAGGCTTCGGGATGCTGGTGTGCCATATGAGCGGTGGGTACCATTTATCCATCTGGGAATCTAAAGCTTTTGGATTTATTGTCCCCTGGTGATACCAATTCCTCCACACTTCATGACAAAAAACTCACCTTTATTTAGATTCCTGCCAAACATGCATCTGTTTGCTTTTCTTTGCCTCAGGATTCAATCTATACAAACATGTTGCAAAACCTTAGTTTTTTAACCACCTCGATGTAGTTCATAGTACCAATATCTTTATTTTCAGGATTTGGGCACTTTCACAGGTGAATTCGGCAACCGGACTCTAGTGTTATCATGCCTCGGATTTGACCAAGCCTGGTATACTCTTCTTCCATACAACCATAATTTCATTGAGATGAGATTTTTTTTGGTGTATTGGTGGTCAGGTATGGAGGCCAGACGAATTTGTGGAAATTTTACTTGTTCTCATAGCCACTTGAGTGCAGCGCAGGCCCTTCCCTTGTGGTGGTAGACATTTCCAATGAGGAGGAGATGCAGAATAATCTTTATCTCACTCTGATCATCCCAGTCATAGGACACATATCTACTTATACAAAAGACAAGGATTATATAATAATGTCTACTGGCCAATCAGCTTTATGCGTTTAGTTTATCCAAGCATGCACAAACATCGGGTCGCTCCGTGGTGGCATTTCTCAAGCATTCAATATTCAGTGCTCATCCCATACTTAAAAGCAAGTGGATAGGCATGTATTTTACAGACAGCAGGGAATTATGTACGAGAATCAGATCTACAAGAACCATATCCTGGATGCACGAGAAGATCAGAATGAACAGGAACCGTGACTTTGGGAAGGGCCTCCAGGCAGCCATCAGGCCTATGTGTGGGTCTTAATGAATTTATTTGACAAGAGAAATTCAGGCCTTGAAAGGTGTTCTTCCATAATCCATTGTGATTTGTGCAAAACATGTTATGCCTTGATCATGCATGATACCACAAAAAGATGTGATGTGAATGTCAAGCAGGAAAAAAACACAATGGTTTCACAGAAGAAAAAAAAGTGAGGTGTCTCTCAGAAAGGAAAAACTACCTACATAGCGGAAGCAACTACTCTTAAAATATCTAGAGAGCTTGAGTTTGCCAAGACAATTTTCTTTGACAATGGTTCAGCCTTATGATGGCTCACATTCATTGGTCACAACCCTCCTTTGCTGAATAGGGTGTAACTGCTGATGCAAGACTCAAGAATCCGGGGATCAACATGTATTGTAAAACGGCATGTATTTTGGCGTAAAATTAACTGCATTATAATTACTGCTGTTGATTAAAACACCATATTGTTACGAGTACATATATTTTCATCTCTTTCACCTTTCCAGATGATCAAAATTTGTGGATTTTTTTTATTAGAGACTGATTGTGTTGAGGGACTTTTTAGTGGCAGTGCCTGATACTTTTAGTGGTTATGCTAAAATTCGCTTCGAGGTTTTCTAATGATAATAGTGGCTGTGCATATGCTCTTGTTTATGTACTCGGGGGGAAAAAACCCCTACTTAGTGAAAAAATAATCACTTGCACAAACACCAACTGAGAAAAAAATTGTCTTCGTGGCTTTTTCTGTCGGCATTTTCCTGAATGGCAAGTGCCACGATTGGCCGTGAAGCAAGCCATCAAAGTCCATTGATTCGGCCCCAAAGTCTGTGGCCTTTCCTGCTCTTCCACTTGCAATGAAAAAATATCTGAGGAGGCACATGCCTCGACAAAGTTTTAAACTCCGATGTCAGCCAATCCCGAGATGTACCAGTCTGTATACAACCGAAGTACTTGCACAGACTGGTAACAAGTATACAGATTGCCTACCACAAAGCCATCAAATTTCTGACTTCTGCATTGATTGCAGCAGGCACAACATCAGTCACGGCATGCAAATACGACTTGCAGTTTCTTTTTCTACATCAAACCCCTGCCAACGTCGCATTCCAGCCCATTATAGTAATGTCTTTTGTTGATCTAAGTGCAACTCTGGAGGCCGTCGGTGCCACCGCGTATACTGGCGCTGCCCAGTTCGTTGACAACAAGGTTATATATTCTCTCCTCACATTCACAACTTCTGATTGCCACAATTTATAGTACTATTTGACTGTTGCAGCCAGCATCCTGACCACTGAAGAACATCATGAAGGTATAGCTTTCTTCATTGTTTACTGACTTCCCGCTAATGTCACCATTATTCAGCCTGGGTTACTTTCAAAACTTTGAACTGAAGTTGAGATGTTTTGGCAAAAAGTGAAGCCAAAGAATCGCCGATCCGAGCGCCAGAGATCAGCGCATCGTGATCCTTGTGGTGTGCTCTTTTCAGTCCAACTGCAGCGGATGCTCACCTACAGCGCGGAACAAATATCTACCCCTACTTCATCATTGATGCCAATTACTGCTATCTGTGGACCCAGTTGATCGACAGTATGGGCTAGCAGGACAGCTTCAAGCTGGTGATGTCCTATTTCAGCAAATGGGAGCGTGTTTTTGAACATTTGGGAATTGATTGTGAGTATTGTTTCCTTTGTCTACCAATCAAAGCTCCTCAATATTCTTTCCCTCCATATATTCCTCCCAATGCCATTCAAATTATGTTTGAGGTCATGTGCTTCTGCAGCTGCAGTGATTCTCTAATGCCATCTGAGTGACCTGATTGCACTAATCATTTGTGCGCACCTCAGTGTTCTGAGAACATTTGATCCTATTGGTACCGGATAGCTCAAGCTGGCTTGACCAAGAGGTCTTGATCTCCTGAGCACTATATAACAGATAAGTCTATTTACACTGCACTTCTACCGATCAACGGCGCTGAACCCTACAACTCGGCACGTTCCGAAAGGGGACATAGCTGAGTATAATATATTTATCCTGACTTATCCCTACATCCTCATTATCACGTTGTCGCATAATGGTAAATAAATGAATAAATATATACCTACATGTGGGGGCCACCACGGTTTACCGGTCTGGGTACGCACACGTGACTGATGGCCGGATTAAATTGCCGGATATACTGATTGTGGTGACCTTGCCATTTTATATTTACAGTCCCTTTGCATCCATACAAGGTACAACTTGGGGTAAAGGGCTGTGGCTACACCCGGCATAGACAAGTACTTATGAGTTTGAAGGGTATATAGAGTATACGGAAGAAATGCTTTAATGATGCCTTCAAATGAGCTTGAATTAACTCCCTCTTATTTTCAAAATGGTTCCACCCACTAAGGATGCAGAAGGCCCAAGATTTGTATTTTTAGTCTTGGCCTGTTGTAAGTCATTTTAATATTCTGATCCCAGTTGTAACAATTATTGAAGCCTTAAAAATATGGGTTATGCTATCAAACGGTTTTACCATACTATAACCCGCTGGGAAGTGGGCCACCCCAGGTAGTGGGCCATTGGCCAATAGTAGCCCAGTCAGTCAGTTTATGGCACCCTTTGCAATTGGGGGATGGAATAATACCTCAGACCTTTGTTTGTGCCAAGTTTGATGGGGGCATGCCGTGCGGCTCGAAAGTTATGGCATGTTTGACAGCCAAATATTGTCGTGAGACGCTTAAACAGCACCAACTTCCGTCGTCTCATTCTCGACGAGTTCTTCACCGATTCACGACCTTTGGGGCTCGTTGTGTTCATATTAGAGTCTAATTCCTTACTATGGGCTTTCTTGGCCGATACAGCTTGATTTTGCTCAGGTTTCTTCTCATCCAAGTGTGCTTGGACTTTTTGGGTGCTTGACATTGGCTGTTCTGCAGTGAGTAAACCTTCAATGATAGGGATTGCTACCATTACATATTGACTCATGGGACCAATTTAATGGACTGGGAGTAGTCATCAAAAACAAATGCTTCGAGGAATTCCATGCATATGGCTAAGTATTATAAATTTAGCAATATCGAACAAGTACAATTCATGCATCAGATTCAATGCTGGGAGTTCAGCATTATCTCAAACCAGATATCTTCAAGCATCAAGATCTAGAGACTTTTTGTGGAGCCCATCTAGATCTAGATGTGGGTATTTTGCCGCAAGGACTTTCCAATCTCTCATATGAATCTACCGCATGCCTATTTTTAAGCCTCTACTGCGCCTCAGGGGTGTACGACCCAAACTTCCTCAATCATCGTGATTTTCACCAATCTGTTCCTGGGAGAAGCAATTGTTTCTACCAATAAGATGCATGTAACCTATCATTTGAATACACCAGACTGTGTATTGGTTCCCCCATGATATATTCCAGCAATTTTGTCGCAGTTAGTACTGCAGAAATACATGATTTGGCCGCCTGGCCTAGTCTCGGCGAGCACAGCCACCTCATGACATCCCAATTTGGGAACCCTGTCATGAGGGTCTGGTTCACAACCAGGGGTAGCAACCGTACCATTGCGCTATCAAAATTTAATCCCTTTTTCCCACGGCTTATGCCTCTTCCCGAGGTTACCGAAGCCGGTTTCTCACGGCTGTCATAGCTTACACGAGGCTGATAGACCTCTTGCCTATTTCCACCCCTTCTACTGGCCTGTAAACCTTCTACATACACATTTGCTCTTTAGTCATCGCATTTTTGGCCCATTGATATCCATAAATGGACCAAAATTCAAGCCGCCAAGGTGACAGGCCCCTATCACAGAATTGGGCACATCAGAGGACTCCGTCTGTGTCCACACCTGCACACACACCTCGTAGCACACCGGGTTTTGACTCACCAGGCTACCCATTGGCCCCATGGCAGCCAAAGAAAGCAGTTTCAAGATGGATATGAAAAAACTCCTAGAGCACCAAGCTTCCGGCCTTTTGCTTCGAATAATCCAGGTACACCACGGCAAAGGCATTTGATCTCTCAAGCTCCACTAAGTTGGAATCTATTCCTACTCTTGACCCATCCCAATGGAATGAAATTGCATTAAAAAGCCAGGCAATACCAATTGGTGCTACATTACACAGCTTCCAAGTACAGATTGCCAATCTTGTCTTAATGCATCATGCAGATGCAGTGGTTATTTCATCCACTGGGTCTGGGAAATCTCTTACATGGACACTACCTCTTTTGGCTCGAAAGGAAGGCATTTCATTGGTTATTACACCATTCACAAGTCTGGGACTTGATGGCGAACTATCGTATGTTGCACAATTGTACTTGTTTGCTATAATTTAATTCTTTGTAGGAACAATTGTGATGGCCTCTCATCCTTGTTCATCTACCATGAGCAGAATACCCAAGAGGACTTTGAGCTGGCTGCTCAAGGAGATATGCTTGTGGTTTATGTGTGCCCAGAGATGCTTGAGAGCCCATCATTTGCGAGGCTTGTGCATTCCAAAACATGGTGTGGTCGATTCTCAGCAATTTACATTGATGAAGCACATCTCATCCATCAAACTCATCACTGGCGACCTTCATACTCTCGCCTATATCAATTTCGAATTATTATTGGTTCTGAAATTCCTTTGATTTGTCTGTCTGCGACTTGTCCAAAGCTCTACTGGGATTCCTTGATCATCCATGCCGGTCTAAAGCCAGATTATACCCTTGTTAATTTGGGGAACTTTAGACCAGAGCTTTCAATAATCATATTGCCAATGAAACACAGTGTCGAGAGTTTCCTTGACATCGCTTTTATTCTTCCTTTAGGATGTCATGCATCCAACCTTGTCAAAACGATCATTTACTGTGATGATCTTGAACTTCTCACAAAGATGTTTTGGTGGGCATTCCAACGAGCTTCATCAATGGACCTCCCAACCCATGTCATTGATATTATTCACTCTGGCTTGTCTGCAAGGCACCAGGAAATTTGCCTAGAGGACTTTCGCAATGGCAAAACATCAATTCTTCTAGGTTCTTCGAAAATTAGTGCTGGAATGAACTTTTCTGGAGTTCGCCGAGTCATACAGTACAAATGTCGAGACCTTACAATCTCAGACCTTGATCAGCGCCGAGACTGCATGCTGGTCCTGGGCAGCACGGTCACGAGCAGTTGTAAGACGATCCCCAAGCAGAAAAAAGTTTCGCTTTTCAAAAATATCCTTGGGAATCTGGAAGACATCTTGGTAGTAGTGGTCAATTACCAGCATATTTCCCTGAGTAGAGGCCTGTTCTTGGTCATATGTGGGCAGGAAATACTCCTCGCTTCTCCTGATTGGAAGTGCATGTGGATCAGAAAAATTTGGTAGGTCATTCTGATGCGATGAGAGACTGGCAATTTCATCACATAGAATATCAGCCACATGTTTAACAGCATTATCTGCAAATATCCGTTGATCAGCTGCTACCCCTGGTTGTGACCCAGACCCTCATGACAGGGTTCCCAAATTGGGATGTCATGAGGTGGCTGTGCTCGCCGAGACTACGCCTGGCCCGCTTCCTGATATTTACCCCTTTTGGACTGAAGCCAAAAATAAATTTCTAAGGCCCACACCTGCCCACCAAAAATCGGCCAAATATGCTTCACAGGCCCATGACAGGCCTATATTCGATCCTGAGCACACAAAACCCCATGTTTAAGGTGTGTGAATGCCGCTATTCACTGATTACTCCTAAGTAGCCCACTTCCCAGCGGGATATAGTAATCCGGACACTCAAATACATTTTTGGGACGAAGTTCTTCATAACACTTGGCTTTAAATTATTGGTGTGCCAAAGTGTTCACATCTCAGGTAATTATTGCTGCTTTTCAATCCGGCCTACAGAATACATATAGGTGGGTTTGTGTATAATCAGAGCCACCTAAATGCACCAAGAAAACCAGTGGGATCACCCAGGTTGAAACATTGAAAATGACTATTTCAAAGTTTACTTGTTTGTGAAGATGATTGCAAGTCCTTGGAAACCCCCAAAATAGTCTGGGGGATTCACTTCGAAGCCCCAAACCAGTGGACCTTGTATTCTTTGGAGCCATGTCCCAGAGGTTAAGAGAAACTTCTGTTTTAAAGAATCTCCGATCGGTTATTGCCGATCAGTCAAAATGGATGGAACGGTGATTTGATCAGAACAAAACCGGAAAGAATGGCGGCAATTGTTTGGTCAGAGATCTAATCACCTCACAGTATTCTTTCCTGATGTCCCATGTTTAAGGAACGTTCACAATGATTGGATTGCTGCACAAACCCACCAAAATCAGGAACGGAGCACACCAGTTTGGGCCAGGACAGGACACTCATGAAAATTGGCCAGAGTGGTAATTTTCCGTTTCTTCCGATCGGGATAACGCTTTGTACGATGGAGAGAGCCCAGAACATTGTTTACAAGCAGGTTTTTAATTGCTTGAGAATTATATACAAGACCCTAGTGTGCCGTCAAATTTAATTGAGCAGACAACATCACGGAGAAGTGGCTTCAACACAAAAAGCAAAGTCTACATTGCATGTTTTTTCGGTCACTTTAGCAACTAAGCAGTTTTTTTGACTTCTCAACTACATCACCTTTCTTTTGGTTATTTTATGCACTAAGCGTTTTTTGCTTCGCGTTTATTCCGTAACCAAGTCTAATCTAAGCATCTTTTCGCGCAGATTTCGGGGTATTTATCGGACAGTATATCACCCATGCAGTCACACAGCGTCACAGCCGGTAAACCAGAAGAATTAAGACGTGAATATTAGCAAGCAAGGAACACATCGTAATATCTGAGAGAGAAGTTGTGGATCACAATATTGGACCACGCGCGGACATCACCGCTGTCCGATAGAACTGCATATCCCCCACCCCCGCGGCGTCAGAAGCCACACCCATCAGCCTCGCGCGCACCGAGGGCACCAATAGCCCGCCTTCATCTACAAAGTCTCCCGGCGGCATCCCCACTCGACCAGTCACAACGCCCGTGCTCGGCCGCCAAGCCACGCAAACGACACTGCGCGCGCGCTATTCGTGGCTGAAGGCGGCTGAGGCACAGGAGTAGGAGGCGGAGGGGTAGGACCCGATCCGCGCATCCCGCAGTGCCGTCGCCGCTCCGACTCAAATAAGTGCCCGCCCCATCGCAGGCTAGACGATCCCGCATACACCCACTCTCCGCTCGCAGTAAACGAGCACTGAATACCACCGTGCCCACCAGCCGCACCACCAGAAGCAAGCGCGCTCTAAGCAAGCAAGCACATCCACGCACACCCAAAGTCGCGCATACGCGCACGAGGGCCGAATGGCGCGTCCACCTCATCGCCCGAGCTCTACGACATCACACACGCGCCGTATGCATGCACGGTTACCGCGCGCGCGCGCACAGGACGCAGGCACCGCGCGCACGCACCCCGACGACACCGCGCGCAGGATTCGGATCCCGGCGATCGTATCTGTCACCCCACCCGAGCATTGCAGCCGAGAGTCGCGCCAGCCTTCGGGCCGCACTCCACTCCCCGCCCAGCAGCCCGCGCCTACAGCTACCCTCGTCACTCCGCCCCCCAACGGCGCCCCCCCAACCGCCCCCCCTAACTCGCGCCAGCAGCCCGCTCTCCCCTGCGAGACTGGGACTGGGAGTACGGGTATCGCCTACTGGCGCGCCCGCCGGCGAGATCCCCAAGCTCACGCCCCCGACCGCGCGTATGTATCCCTCAAGCCCAATACGTAGTTTCCCCAATCACTCCCGCGCTGGCGATACCGGCACACAGCAGAAAGGCGTGCTCGGGAGCATGGGGAGGGCCGCGTGCATCTCCAACCGCACCCGAACGCAACTGCACGTCCCCAGGCCTGCAGCCGCGACCGGCTCACTAACCCGCGAGACCAGAAGAAGACGAGGGCGAGAGAAAACGTATCCCCCGCACGCACGCACGCTAGCAGGACACCGACAACGCGCCCACGCACGCCGACCTACCGCGCGTAGGATCGGCGGCGATCCACAAGCCCGCAGCACCAGCACGCATCTGCAAGCCTCGCCGGCGGCGTCCCCAAGCCCGCGCCGCTCTCCAAGTGCACGCCGCCGCCTGCACCGACAGTACCGGCGGGCAGTAAAGCAAAGGGTGCAGGAAAACAAAAGCACGCAGCAAAACACAGGTGCGCAGTAAACGAAGGACGGGCGTGGGGCGGAGTCAAGCGTGGAGGTGAGCATAGAAAGGCGGTAGGGATGCCGCCGTCCCGGGCCACGAAGAGGGAGGCGGCGTGGGTGAGCGCAGCCGGGCAAGCGCATGAGTCACGAAGCCCGCACGCATCCACACGCCCGCACCCGCTGTACCGGGGTGCAGGAAGCGAAGGACGTGCAGAGCTCGCGAGCGTGCGCGGCGCCGAACATGGCGGCAACCGCATATATATATATCATCAAGGCCGCCCCGCCGCAGAAGAAAAATACGCGCGCGGTGTAGCGCTTCTTCAAGCCCACGCCGCCGGCGACGGCGCGTATGCAGCTTCAAGCCGGGACCCGCGGTGGCGGCGGGCAGCGCAGTCGAGGAAAGACGGGCGTGTGGCGGCGTGCACTCAATGCGGAGTGTCGGCGGGTGAAGGCGCGCGCCGGGTGGGCGAGCGCTCCGGCGAAGCAGGGGCCCCGCTGCACGTACTCGCTCTCGATCTCGAGCGGCGCACGGCACGGCGGCACAGAAACAGGAAAAGAGCTAGAGGAAGGCGTGGTTAGCGCTGGTTCCGGGCGCGGAGGGGAGGAAGGGGGAGGACGATGAGGGAAGAGAAGGACGAGAGCAGAGAAAGATGGGGAAGGATGGAGGACGGAGGG